>JAODJU010000001.1:43087239-43104970 GCA_026776725.1 Gnathonemus echidnorhynchus
TTGCTGATTTGCAACAGTTAAAAACTAACTACCCTATTACCCCACATACATATTTTATGAGTTTTTTTTACTCATGACAATTTTCCCCAAATATCAGATTTTTCCGGTTACTAAAACTTAATTTGAGCCTGAAAGGGTTAAATTAATAAATTCCATTCGAAAATTGTTCATTTCAAATGTTAAAATGTTACTTTGCTTAAAAATATTTTTCTTTGAATTTTGTTGTTCTGAGACTATAAATGTTATGTAGAACACAAACGTAAGACACAATAACCTTTCTCACTAGCTGATCTTTACCTTTTATCATTACAGTATTAGGTGCTGTCAAGTCTATGTTGACTCTCAACTTATGTAGCTGACATTCCTCCAGAAGGCCCTGTCTCTTGTCTGAGCTTTCACACTCACCAGTGGCACGTTCACTGTTATGATGGCTGAGTCCATCCGTCTTGCTGTTGGTCATGTTCTTCCCCATATACCTTGAACTTTTCCAAGTATTACGGTATTTTCCAACGCACTGGAACATATCTCATAATATGTTCAAAACAAGATTGTTTTAGTCTTTTTGCTTGAAGTGAAAGTTCAGGTTTGATTTAATCAAGAATATACTTGTTTGTTTCCTACGGTCCATAATATTTTTGTAGTCTTCCCCAGTAGCAAAATTCCAAAGCTTCATCATACCAGTCCCACGTCTTTATTGTCTGGTTTCACAACCATAAGGAGTAACAGTCTGAAGTGTATTTCTGCCTGATTGGATCATATCGCTGCTGAAGAATCTTCTAAGGTGGAGAAAACTTCAATAATCACCACGTACTCTTCGTCGACACTAAAGTTAGCTGTCATGCAGTCATACTCCACGTTGTCTTCACATTTACACATAACTTAGTCCCATAATTGTGTTATTGGAATATAAACTGATCTCTTTCAATCCAAATTTGTTGGAATAATTTGGTAAAATTAAATCATTTGTTTTAATTAAATTACATCATCTCATGGGCCATCGAACATATACCTCAACAGTACTCTTTATTCTCATAGCCCCTTGATCACCCACCATGCATTACTCAATGGCTCCACCCACAAACAGGATGTATACACATCACACTCTGATTCAGATTCTTCTTCGGCTGATTGTAATATTTCTGTTGGGATGCCATCTATCCACATATACATTTTCCGTGGATAATCTGACCTCCTCTTCTATTACTGAAAGCTCTTTCGTATATCTGACCTTATTAAAAATATATTGTAATACTGGCCCTTCTTGGTAGCTTCCTGGAAATCAGGGTTCAGTATTTTTAATATGATTTTCTGTACAGATTTTGGCTTCTCTCTTCCCACTGTGAGTTTAGTCATTCTCTTTGATTACTTTTGCTGTTTAATTTTGTTCAGACTCCATGTGGATGAATTCTTTGAATCCCATCCATATTTTCTCTAGCTCTTTAGATGCTTCCATTATCAAGTTAAGCACCCAATGTCAGTTGAAACCCAATGGCATGACTTGTCCGCCTCACTTATTTCAGGGAATAATCCCAGCATGCCTTGTTTTTCTACGGTCATGTGGTTTTCATGTGGAATGCAATGGGACCAAGGATGCTGTCAGTACTGGTGGTACTGGTACTGGTGGTACTGGTGGTACTGGTACAGCGGCTGCCACATTAATCAGAAAAAAGTCGTTCATATCGCTCAGATTATTGTTCATTGTGGGACTCTCACATTTGAATGTTTACATGACTCTTTTAAAAATGAAAGTTGCTTATAATTCTTGATAGCGTATAAACTTATGATGATCATTTGCCCATTAACATGAACCACCTGATTCTTCTTGTGCTCCTTCCGCTGCCCCTCTAGATGTTAAAGAATGTCTACGCTGCCACCATTGAAAGCGTGCTGACGGGGAGCGTCAGCGCCTGGTCCGGGAACAGCACACAGCAGGACCGCGAGCTTCCGCGGAGGGATGTGCGATCAGCTGAACGCTCAATCGGACAGACGCTGCCCAACCTCCAGAACATCTACATCAAACAGTGTTGGTCCAGGAAGATCATTAGGAATCCCAGCCACCCCAACAATGGCCTCTTCTCCATGCTGAGATCAGGGAAATGCCAGCCAGATAGGGAGGAAGAGCTTCCCCCAGGCAGTTCGGATCCTTAATGAGGACAGTGTCTAGGACCTATGCTTACAAAAAAATCCAATATAGCGATATACCATATTTCCAGTCCCAGGTACTCCCACTTTACACATACATATGTACATACTGCCTAATCTATTCTTTTGACCGTCGCACTGCTGCATTCCTGCCAGTTGTTCACTATTTATAGTGATTTATGGTTAATGTTTAATGTGTCGTCTCCGTATGCGTGTCTCCTCTGCCACTACAGTCTCAGAGCCAGACTCAACACAACGTGAATCGCACATTGTGTTGAGTATAACTGCACGTGGCAGGTAAACTTCGATTTGATTTGATTTCCAGTTTGTTCAGCAAATAATATGGTATGATTGTTGGTGCCGCAAAGGGTGGTTCCAGCATTTTGTTAATGAGAGGGGTGAGGTGACAATGGCTAGACTTGTTAAAGCAAAAAAGGAAGGTAAAAAAAGTAATGGAAGGTAAAAAGTGTAAAAATAACAGCTCAGGATAAGAGTGGGTTGCAGAAAGGCATCTCCGAACGCACAGCTTGACAACCCTTGAAGTGGTTTTGGAGACAAAAGTGGGTCCTACCTGGTACTATGCAGGGGTACCTAATAAAGTGCCCATTGAGTGTGTTCTGCGTATAAATGATGCAATACCTCATGGGGAAAAAAGTAGATGTACTCAAGAGACTTCAGGTAATGATAAAAGTTTTCAACTTCGGCAGGCTATTTTATTTACCAGTTCAACCAAGTTAATAATTTAGTTAAAAAGTTGACCTTGATTATTGTCAATGCCGTGTCATCAGATTGTTTTTGCTTCTGTGTGAACTACTTATTGCCTGGTGGACCTCACTCCTCTGACCTCCATGTGCTTAACATTGCCCTTCACACTGTTCACATTGTGTTAATGATTCATGTGCTTGCAGTATTGATTGGCAGCCGTGACTATGATGCAAAAAGGGAAAAGACTCAAAAGGCATCTATTCTGCCAGCGCCGGCCTTTGCCGTCCGTCAAGTTCACACAGAAAGCGTAAGCAGAATGTTCATATTACTCAGCATGTTGTCCTTTAGTAGCAAACAATCTGTTTTCTTTTTAAAAATTAAATAATGAAGACGATAACATTGCTCCTGGCTGTTGTATTAAACATACATTAAAGCTTGGCGATGAACAAAGGCAGCATCCCGTTTGCAGGTGTGTAGCGTAGGGTGAAGTTAGATCATTAGCCGGTTTGAGCTGCTTATTTTGACCCACCGAACGTGATCACTATTATAATTTAATAACTCTCAGATTTTACTCTCTCGTCGTATTTAATGAGTAACTCAAAGGCGTCAAGAACGTCCTTGTTTTTTTTTCTTCTCCAGAGAATTCTAAGCTATTGAGTCACCATGATTGAATGTACCATTGAATTAATGTACTAGAACCCCTGATGATTGGTTCTTAATATATACATTTGAAACTGGACTTCGTAGCCTTTGGAATTTCATTTTCAGCTACACTGGATTACTTTGACGGACAGAAGGTGAAGTGTATTACCTCTACCTGAAATCTGGCTGCCCCACATCCCACCTTTTTAATTGGCTCTGAGCCGTATCAGTCGTAGAATGCAGAAGAATGTCTGTAGGCTTGGTGCCCAGTTATGGTTTTAAGCACTAACTTCTAGCTATTGCGCTGTATGCATATTAAGGAAAAAATGCAGTGTATTGGAGGGGGAAAAAACAAAATGCACAAATCAGTGTCTGATTTCTTTTAGTCAAAGATTAGAAGAATTAGTGGAATGTATTTCGGATAACTTTCCTGGATAAAACATATCAAAACACAAAAAGAAAAATTGTCGGTAGGTCTTTGGATTGAAGAATGATCTTTAAGAAGTCACGCAATCTGCTCACCAGATAGTTAAAAAATGCAGTTGGTTAGCGTTTTAATACACTTACTGTAAACCGAAATATACTTCATTATAGCTATATATATGTAACAGCATGGGTAATGCATACATGTAAAAGTGTAATAAACAGTTCTTTGAACTGGGAAAAGTGAAGGGAGATAATAACCATTTGAATCCATTTAAAAAAGTATTACAACTATGACACATCCTATCACACAACAAATCAGAAATAAAAAAGGATAAGATGAAATGAAAACTGAGATCCACACCTGGGATTAGTCACATTTATTTCCCTGATATATGACATGGTGAATGAATCTGCGTTATTCCACAATTTGATCCTCCCCTCTGTTTCGGACTGATGAATAGCAAGCAGTATACAGGCTTAGAAGGAGGCGTTCTTCTTGATATCCATTCTAAATATTTATTGTCTTAAAATCCAAGCAAGAATGGAATTAGGTTTCTTGTTTTTCTCCATTATTCTTCGATAGTGAAAATGGTGGCTTCTTTTAGTTTTCTCAAAAAAACCGCTAAACTTCCTGCCACGTTGTAGCGCCCTCACCTGTCACAGACTGCCAATCATCACATTTTCCTCCTCACCATCCGTTGTGTCTTGAGATCCTCAATTGAAGTACTATTGTTCTTTCTTGCTTTAAAATGGATACTCGGAATGCTCTGAACTTTTCACAGGTTTATACAATCAGCTACAAATGTGAGACAGTGTGTTTTTTTTTTTAACACATGAGTTGTATATACACTGAAGAGCAACTATCTGATCCTGAATGAAGTATTCATTTCTTGGCCACCACAGTTTTGCAGTTTAATCCATTAAAAGTCCTCTGTCATAGCACACAAACTCTTGGTTAGGAATTTCTGTCAGACCGCCGTAATAATAAAGTATCATTGCATTGCACTTGTAAATATTGCCTCTAAGTAAAGACTGCAATAACTCAGTGATTATTATATGTCCTACAACCATTTCTAAAAGGACAATTACCAGTTTGGTACCAAGACACTGTATGGCAAAGCATACTTCTTGACTTTTGTTCTTTGATTATTTATTGTATTTATTATTTTCTTTATATTTATGTTCTAATCTCCTTGTCCTTTCCTGCACATTATTGCAAAACAATTTTGAGTTTAAAATTTGAAATTGTGTCAGGGAACAGTGAACTTTCACAGTGAACAGTACTTTCACTGAACTTTGCCAAGCAACTAGTACTATTCACTGCAAAAATCAAGAGATACGCTTAATTTTCTTATTAACATAGTTTGCACTTATAATCTTAAAAAGATGTATTTAACTTAGCCAAAGAACTTTGGGACCTTTAAAAATGCTTAAATGTGATGGCAATACATATGTACTACACACATATCTGTAAGTGATTTAAGTTATCTCCAGTGTCCCCAACAAATTCATCTACAGACATAAGCCAAGACCAGAATGCCTCAAAAACTTGGTGGGAATGAGGCATTAATTATGTTCAGCGCTGCCAGGAACAACCAAATAATTGATCTAAGCAGTATAATTTTTAGTGACTTCATAAGAGTTTGTTGAGAGGCAGACAGCCACGTCATTAAAGCAATCTTGGTTGCAAGTATAATGACGCAAACTTAACGTGACAGCATAGTCCTCAGTCCATTTTCCTCTCGTAGACGTAGAATAATGAGAATCAGCTTCACATGGTACACGTGACCAAATTGCACGTGTCTGTACCACAGGTATAGGCTGACTGATGTGTGGCAAGCTGAATTGGTAGTGAACGTTCATGTAAGTTTAATAAGTTAGTAGCTCATTAGTGTTGCCCTTCAAACAAATCCTCCTGAGAGTGAGGCGTAGCACATGGATGAAACCTCTCCCTCTTTAATTTGCTCTCGGCTCCAAGTTTAGCCGCAGCCCTCGTCTGTGTGTGAGAGGTGTGAACCTCCGTAACCGGAGATACCGCGCGTCGGGTGCAGTCTGTCACATAGGTTCCTGCAGCATAATTAATCATTCCTGTTTCCCAATTAACCCTTTTTCATGAATCAGTCTACTTTTGTATTTATATTGAATATATGGGCTATCAACACTACTTAGAGGCCTACTCAGAAAATAACAGAACTGGCTACCTTTGCAAGTCTCAGTGATGAGGCCTATTATTTCCAGAACTAATTAATGCAGTTCCTAGATATTCATCATCACATGAGAAAGAGAGCTAATTCAGAAGCCAAATACTATTCATTTTGTTGAGTTTTGCAAACTTTCAGAACTATATTATTAACCACTTCTTTTCAAAAGGAGAATATATTTTGGATTGAAGGAAGTCATTAATAGTTAAAATGTACTGTCGTGATAAACGTTACGATAAAAACCTGATCCTGGCATGCAGCTAGTTTTGTTGGAGGGGGATTTTAAGATGTTTTATTACACATGTTGAGCAAGGGTGGGAGGGGGGACTGACCATCCATGAGCTGTGGTCAATGACCTGCGGTACAGAAAGCCTGTAGTCCACTAAATTAGAAACCAATGCGTCAGATCAGGAATTTGCGGCCAGACTTTGTGGTCAAACAGTGCTGACACCCAAATCAATAAACCAGAAGCCCTTGAGTTGAACTCTAATTAGGAAACTAAACCACTCATCCAGGTAAAGAAAAACAAGATCTTTTCCAGAGACTGCTGGCAAACAGCCCTGCTGCACCATTTTTCAGTTCTACCTGTCGAATCTTCAGAGGACACAAATTTCTCTTTGTGTACATTCTAATCGAAGTCATCTGGATATAGGATTGTAGATTTGTTTCCAGAAAATTCAAACAACACAACATGATCAAAAGCGAAGCAACGTAGGTCTTATCTTCCTTAAATGTGAGGTTGGATAGGTATACAAGTAGCCTGTTAGCCAGCCGGATTAAGACTTGTACTGTATGCAGAGGTGTCGGAAATAGGGGGAACGGGGGGGGGGGGGCATCCACTCTGTTATCAACAGACACCATCCAGAAGGAAGGAAGGAAGGTATTTACCTTTTGTTATGAATCCATGCGTTATCGAGGCGAATTCGCAGCGCTTACAGAGCGTGAGCATAACTAACAAAGATTGTAGCCCTGTATCAGACAAACTCATTTTATCATATGGATCAGATAGTTATTATGTTTTTCGTGATACTTGTACCCTAACGAATATTAGTCCTATTTTAAATGATGAAATCGTTATTTTTCTACAGTTATTTTAAGATCATTCTTACATTGCCTCCTTTTGCGATGTGACAATTCCATGTACGCCCATCGTGATGTCATAATATACATTGCGCACCCACCCATGTTGGAGCAAATCTGGTCGTCCCCCCCGCCCCCCGTGTCACATACAGAGGACTATACCATTATGTATAAAAGTTTGTTTCATTATTATAAACATCATTGTCATCATAGTAATGTTCATACAGAAAATAAATATCAGAATCACTCCGTTTTCCATATATTTCTATATATATGTGATGTTAGACGGCAGCCTTCCTAGGAGCAACACCAACCATAAGCAGTAATGACAGAGTTACTTTGGAATCTACCGTCAAAAATTGAATGCAATAAAAAATGCTATTTACAAAACCATACTTGTGAGATAAAATCAGAGTGTGGACTAAATACAACAGGTAACATAAGTTTAAAGCTGTGGTTTTGTAGTTAAATGCTCTAAAATACATTTTTGGAAAAGAACTCTGTTTAAGCAATGGGTAGCTACTAACCATGTAAGAAGATACCTGGCCCACTATGTTAGTCTAGCCCTTAACAGGACATGCTATTTAATACCCTCCTAATAGCTAATAACATTCAATCATCTATTCCCCATACCCACGTGTCCCAGGATGGGGCGCCAACCCATCACAGGGCGCTCACACCATTCACACACACATTCACACCTACAGACAATTTGTTAGCCAATACCAATGGGGCATGAAATCGTAATCTATAACGCAGAGTGCAAGCTGCCTGGTCATATAGGGCTTCAGCAATAATTATTGGAAGTAAACCTGCAGGAAAACTGGTCAAATTCTAACACGGATACATAAAACATGATGACTTGAATATTATGCATTGGAAATTTTTAAACATTGCTTAATGCGTTATGGACATTGCAGCATGTACTTATAACAACAATAACAACACAATTTTCATTCATTTAGCGCCTTTCATCAACCCAAGGATGTTTCACGGAGGAAATAACTATCAAAAGGTAATAATTACAGATAGAAGCTGGAAGAGATAATCACAAATAATATGAGAAGGACAGCAGACTAACTTAAACTGTGGTAACAGTGCATGGACAAGATGGCGGTCAATGATCAGGAAAGGATGGGTAGCAGAAAGAGAGGAGATGGAACTTGAGCTGAGTTTTGAATATGGGGAGAGTAGCAGTTTCACAAAGGCTCTGGGGGAGGGAATTCTACAGCTATGGGGGCTGCGACCGTAAATGTCTGAGCGCCCATGGGGGAAAGTTTAAATCTCGAGACAGACAACAGACAAGAAGATATGATGAAAGGCTGTGAACAGGAGAATAGGGCTGAAGTAATTCACAGTTCAGAAACTTTGTCATTATACAAAGGTATAACGAAAATTCTGTGCAGTCCCTTGCAATGCAAAAATATTAGAATATTACAAGCAAAAAAATAAAATAATTTCAAATAATTTTCTTATGTACAAGAAAAAGTAATATATAACAGAGCAGGTTGCACATTGTAAGTTTTTTAGAAATATTGCACAGATTTAACTTGGAAAGGTATTGCCCAGGTTTGTGAACGAGAGCATACTCTTCCAGTATTCATTTATAATTATATACCCTAGGATATGTGCTGTTTTTCAGTCTGTTTATTTTTGCTTTTATTGACCTGTACCACCTTCCTGAGGGTAACAGCAGGAACAGATGATGTGTCGGGTGGGATGTGTCCGTAAGATAGTGAAGAGCGCAGAAATGCAGCACCTTATATCTAAATAGAAGAACTTTATATTGAATGCGATAAAGTACCGGAAGCCAGTGGAGGTCATGAAGCGGGGGGGAGGGGGGGTGACGTGTGCTAATGTAATAGTAAGGGCCTGAATGAGCATTTCAGCACCCTTGGTACTGAGTGCAGGACGAAAGCGTGAAATGTTGCAGAGGTAGAAAAAAATATCTTAGAGAGTTTCTATGATCTTCAAAGGTGAGACCAGAATCAAAAATAAGATTATGCACAGTGGGTGAGGGTTTAGGGTTAGTATCTCCAGTGACCAAGTTAAAACCTTTGAAGGAAGAAGGTATGGATTTTGAATCAATTAATAGAAGGTTAGTTTTATCAGGATTAAGTTTCCAAATTAATTTCCACCCGCAGCTTTATTTGCAGTTTGGATGCAACAGGAGAAAGGGGGCTGGGGGGGGGGGGGGCATTATAGCAGGCCTACAACTAATGTAAATCTGTATATCATATTTCTGTGTTACTCTACAGGCTGTATGGAATACATTCAGTACCAAAAGTGTCAATGTCAATTCTCTCGCCTTTCTTCTGTACTTTAAGTTTTCACAGCTGTGCATTTGCTACAGGTGTTTATAAAACTGAAATTACAAGCTCTGCTTTGGTTGGCTATTTGAATAATTTGACTTGATAGCTACTGCAGGTAATCTTCAGATTCCCATGCAGCAAGCTAAACACAGACATGTTTTTTTTTGTCTTAAGTAACTTTGCCAGAGACTATCCAACACTCGTGTCAGTAACAACAAAGTCTTGCGTGCATATACAATACCACAGTGTCTGTATTTTAAATTAATACATAAATTAATAAAACACAGCATGGTAAGCTTGTCCTTAATTTCACTGTTTATTTTCACAAATGAATATTTAGTTTCGGTGAGAAGGGTCACTGAGCCCAGATCATATCCCTTTCATTCCTTCAAAGTGTCTGTGGTTGATACAAGAAAGGTGTTTGCAAGAGAACTTCTGAAGCATTCACAGAAAAGATGGGGGTCACCCAAAGCAGGAAGCTCATGTCCGTGGAAGCAAAGCGAGCAGCATGCTTCAGAATGAAGGCATCAAAGAGCGACAGGATGCAGTCCCCTGAGTCATCTCACACACGCTGGATCCTCTTGAAAGTTGCCGCTGAGTGAGGGGTGACCTCAGGACAAACTTCAGTCAACAAGTCCGGTCCCAGGTTTAAAGTTCAGTCCATGTCTATTTTTTCACCTGCTTCCTACAGATACCAGGAAACTTCAGAAGAACTGGCCTGAAACTGTATATCGCCATATAGGCATGGGATTGTTTACACCTACGGTACAATGCACAATCGATACAGGCTAAGAAATAAGGTTTGCATGGATGATATGTGCCAGTATGCCAATTAATAATGCACTACAGGGTCTCACATCAGTGACAGACAGAAATAAATGTCTGTTATTAGAAATAAATGACTATTTTTAAACATATAATTCTGACAGTCTTTCAACGACATTACTACTCAAGGTTTATACTGAATGGAAAAAAATCTACACATGGATAATCATGATGTTTCTGCGAGTTGAACGAAATAGTTCATAATAAGTAGATTCAACAGCAACATCTTGCAGCTAGTGATTATGGTGACTGTATGGATAACCAGTTTGTAGAAGTTGTAGAATGTTAGAACTGAACAGGAGGTACGTAAAAGTGAGTGTTGAAACCTTCTTTAAAATAACAGGTTGAGTTTTATTTTAACTTCCAGTATCCAAAGAAACCATAATCTTGATCGAATTCATGCATTGAATAAATTGTGCGGTTTGCACGTACGCCACAGCCAAACTGGTTCAGCAAAACAAACCTGAAAAGCATTTATGAATATTTTAAAATTGCTATATTATTAGAAAGAGATTATACTTGCAAGTATTCCTTTGACTATCAGGTAAACATACAGTTGGTTTTTGTTCAGCAGATTACTGACAAATTTTAAATTGACTTGAATCAAAGAACGAATGATGGGGGAAAGGAAAAATATTTACAAAATAGAATTCCTGCAATGACAGCCTGGACACAGGGGGAGTCTAGAAGAGAGTGCAGAGTCGGCTGTTTTTCTCGAGGGGACCATATTGCTTTGGTGTGTACAGCGGGCCGCTATATACGCTTTACTGATTCCCCCATAGCCGGTGTGATATATTTTGGTGCTGTTTGGTGGGGGTGGTGAAGGACTCAAGGTAACAGAGGCTGGTAGGCTGAGCAAACTTTTGAGAAAAACTAGCTCAGTCAAACTAGCTGGTCTGGCAGCTCTGGGAAAAGAGTGGCAGAAGGAAGAATGAAGTTCAAATAATAATAAGGCCCATCCTCTCAACTGAGAGCTGGTTAGATGGAGGGTTCCCGGCAGCCAGTGGCACGTCGACTGGGGGGGGCAAGGCTGAGGGCTTCCTGTGCTGCTCCCCATATGCTGTGACTCCTTTAATTCCTCTCCTTTCGATGTCTTTAACTCCACCCAGGTAAGAGAACAGTAACTCAACTCTTTCATGCATCATGGACCTATCACCCGCACTAAATTACTCACCTTCCATATTTTTAATGCTCGTATTTATAATGCTGTTGAAGAACAAAAAAAAAAAAAAGAAAAAAAAAAAAAACCAATAAACAGAAATCTTACTAAATAAAATTGTTTCTCCAAATTTCTCACATTCTACCACAGCGAATGGTTTTAGGAATAAAGTAATAAATAAATTGCAAAACCTAATACTGAAATTGTGGAACATAATAGACTGCTGTCCGTAAACCCTATAAAGCAAGCTTGGTTTTCAGCAACACTCCTTTTTATTCATTGTTAGGCTCCACTGATTAGTAACATTGATGCGTGACTACAACCTGACCCTTAACTGTGGAAAACAGGCACAATGAAGCGTGTGTGTGTGTTTGTGTGTGTGTGTTTGTGTGTGTGTGTTTGTGTGTGTGTGTGTGCGGTAGGAGGGAGAGCATTCTCAAAAATTACCCTGGATATGAACCATGGCCTACACTACTCAATGATCCATGGAGCATTCAACACAAGAGCAGTAATTCCCTAATGGAATTAATTGCAAGTTTCAACTGTGAACTCTAACCCTCTTTCTCCGTTGGCTGGGTTTTAGTTTTAGTCACGCACAGGGGAGGATTCCTTTAAGAGTGGACAAGAAGGCGACAGTGTGCTGATTATTTCCATACAGGCAGTCATATGTAAGGCCCCTTGAAAATATAATCACGAAATACAAACATTAGACACTGAGAACACCTTTAAAAGAAATAAATGGTATTTCGTTGAAACGGCAGTAGAAAAAAAGAAGCTGAATATTATTTATAGTAAAAAAATTGTAGACACATTCCGTTAAAGCTTTGTCTCTTAAGATATAGGTGTGCAATTTGATTCTGCCAACAATACTGACTGTATAAGAGCATTATAAAATAATTCTTCTGAACTTCTGATCATTCTAAAGCTGTAATTTCACGTCCAAATTAAAATATTATGATTTTAATCTCAGCTGTTGAAACCAGCCTTGTTGATTGTTAACAGTCATGTGCAGCTTGAAATAATGCATGCATCTACTGCAGAAATAATGCATGCATCTACTGCAGAAATAATGCATGCATCCACTGCAGAAATAATGCATGCATCCACTGCAGAAATAATGCATGCATCCACTGAAGAAATAATGCATGCATCTACTGCAGAAATAATGCATGCATCTACTGCAGAAATAATGCATGCATCTACTGCAGATATAACGGACGCATCCACTGCAGAAATAATGCGTGCATCTACTGCAGAAAGAAACCCTGGAACCCTGCTGTTTTCAACTGTGTTAACCACAAATCAAATTTATCATTAATTTTTCTAAACTCTTAAAGCATTTCTGTAAGTCCCCATGACCCTATTCAGGATAAATAATTCGAAGTTGGATGGATGGATGGATGGATGGATGGGAGAGTGGATGAATGAACTTTTAAATTCAGTCCACCTTCAAATTTCGGTTCCTATAATAAAATGCATAAATATGTGTAGAAATATGTAGAAAAGCAAAATCAATCTACCACCATGCAAAAATAGGAGCGATATAATGCATTTTTATACTGGCTTTTTCAGGGGTGTGCCAGTATATTAGGATGCCCCTTGCCCTCCTTTTCCCCCAAACGCTATGTAACATAGCCCTACTGTTTTTGAAACACTTGGTTTTGTTTTAAAATCTCTGCAAATATGTCAGAGTTGCATTTCTCTTGCAATACACTCACATTGCTCTTCTGTATCAACCGGGTTGGAGGAAATGTTTAACCCATTAGTCAAGTCAAAACCCGCATTCACCCCTGGTGCTTTGCTGCCCAAAGCACAGATTTTTTTTTTAGACAACTTACATCTCTGTGCAAAGTGGTCAGTGCAACCAGTTCAGCACGACTGATTGGCGTCATGGGAAGGTGGAGATTTCTGACAGCAAACTCAGTCTAGACATTCCCCTCTGGTGACTGCAGACCACTACAACAAGAAAACCCAATCTTCCACCTCAAGGTGATACCTAGACTCTCTAAAGCTGTTCTCATACACTTTACCTTGTTTTTACTCACAATGAAGTGAGTGTCTGGGTAGGAATACATCACAACTGGCCAGAGTGCACTGCAAAGCCCACTGAGTGCAACAATGCTGCTTTTCATCCCTAGTGGCTAACAA
The DNA here is from genome assembly GCA_026776725.1 of Gnathonemus echidnorhynchus. Taxonomy (NCBI): domain Eukaryota; kingdom Metazoa; phylum Chordata; class Actinopteri; order Osteoglossiformes; family Mormyridae; genus Gnathonemus; species Gnathonemus echidnorhynchus. The sequence continues at coordinate 43,100,880 of JAODJU010000001.1, forward strand.
CCACTTGCCACAATAATTACTGCCTCCCCAGGGATCATGCACTAGTTTACAATTACTCTGAATAGGCAGCCTAAAGCAGAGCCTGTTGTTAATCTTAAAAACGCATTTTTTAAAAAAATCATAGGGATAGTGTTAGACCAATGTTTGATATTTCAAATCAATTAATAATCTTACAGAATCAAAAACATGCTACAAGGTGATAAATTATATAAAACAAACTAGACAGACACCTCAATACTAATGCAACTTCTACATTTTCTTGTTCTCAGTTATATGCAATGTGCAATTTTCATTGTGCTATGCAGAAAATGCTTCGTAGCGTACTTTTCCCTGTGGGAACTTGAGACAATGTATAATCCCTTTTCTAGAAACTTCTTTTATGAACTGCAATAACAATAGAGGCACTGCACACCAACACAGAAACTGCATCTTAGATTTGTTATAATACTACCTTTTCAAACTTTGCTAATCATACTGATTTTTTTAAAATCCTCCCTTTCTGAAAGCAATTTGTGATAATTATACATAGTTAATTAAACTACAAATTCGTATATAATGAGGACAGTTTCGGTGAGAAGAACCCGGTACAATCAATGTGTAGAGTGTATGTACTGTGAAGGTTCGAGATGGCTGTGTGCTTCCCACGTGAAGAGTGACGGACACACACTGCAGTTTTGTGCTTTTAACAAAAACAAATGATACTACGGAATGGTTTCCACAGCTATGACAAAGTCCAATTCTTTATTTACTCTGAGTCAGAGAAACACACTCATCCAACAGAGAAAACAAATAAAAACACTTATTCCAGCTCCACAAGAAGATCACCTTCCCCAACAGTGTCACCTGGCTTACAGTGCACACTTTTGACCTGCATGATCAGAAAAAGAAACAACATTTTCAATAACATATTCCAATTATAGTTGTACGAAAATGAAAGTAACGGGTGTAATCATTGTGAACAGGGATAATATATTAATCATAAAACTACTACAGCGATAAAACTATTATCTGCGTGCAGAGATGATAGAGCAGTGTGTTCTCACCTTGGCTGTTTTGGAAGCAGTCATGCTGTTCTGCATCTTCATGGCTTCTATGACACAGATCTCCTGGCCCCCAGCCACCTAGAGAAACAGCAGAAATAAAGTATCGATTAAAGATCGATACCACTTTGGCCAAAGAATGACAGGAGAACCAAGATTATCTAAAGAGTCAGTATGCTCTGGAAGTCAGAAATCTGAGCGCGCCGACTGTGACGTTGTTTTAAACTTTGGGAGCAGATAGAGTAATCTGCACTACAATATACCAGCCATATAATTCCTGCTTAAACAAAATGTCGACAAAAGTCACAAAAAAGGACAACTGATTTATGTGGTCTGGTCAGGAAGGAAATTTAAACACCATTCAAGGGACACCTGAGTAACTTACTACTGTACTACTTTCCACTTTCCAGGGTCCCCTGACAAAAAAATCAACTTGACAGGATGCCTTAAGTATCAATTTAAAGAAAGCAGAAACACAAGTCGTTTTCACAAAACTAATGAGGTCCCTAACTCCCAGTTTATTTCACAGACTGTTTTTGTAGGAATCTTTCCTTGGGCTTCCATATACAGTCACGGCCAAAAGTTTTGAAAGTATTGGCTTTCACAAAGTTTGCTGCTTCAGTGTTCGTAGATCTTATTGTCAGATGTTTCTATGGTATACTGAAGTATAATTACAAGCATTTAAATTTCAAATTACATTAAGCTTATGCAAAGAGTCGATATTTGCAGTGTTGGCCCTTCTTCTTCAAGACCTCTGCAATTCGCCCTGCCATGCTGTCAATGAACATCTGGGCCAAATACTGACTGATGGCAGCCCATTCTTGCATAATCAATGCTTGGAGTTTGTCAGAATTTGTGGGGTTTTGACCACAAGTTCTCAATGGGATTAAGGTCTGGGGAGTTTCCTGGCCATGGACCTAAAATGTCAATGTTTTGTTCCCCGAGCCGCTTAGTTATCACTTCTGCCTTATGGCTCGGTGCTCCATCATGCTGGAAAAGGCATGTTTATCACCAAACTGTTCTTGGATGGTTGGGAGAAGTTGCTCTTGGGGGATGTTTTGGTACCATTCTTTATTCATGGCTGTGTTCTTAGGCAGAGTTGTGAGTGAGCCCACTCCCTTGGCTGAGAAGCAACCCCACACATGAATGGTCTCAGGATGCTTTACTGTTAGCATGGCACAGGACTGATGGTAGCGCTCACCTTTTCTTCTCCATACAATCTTTTTTCTGGATGCCCCAAACAATTGGAAAGGGGATTCATCAGAGAAAATTACTTTACCCCAGTCCTCAGCAGTCTAATCCCTGTACCTTTGTCAGAAAATCAGTGTGTCCCTGATGTTTTTCTTGCAGAGAAGTGGCTTCTTTGCTGCCCTTCTTGACACCAGGCCATCCTCAAAAAGCCTTCGCCTCACTATGCATGCAGATACACTCACACCTGCCTGCTGCCATTCCTGAGCAAGCTCTGCACTGGTGGTGCCCCGATCCCGCAGCTGAATAAACTTTAGGAGATGGTCCTGGCACTTGCTGGACTTTCTTGGGCGCCTTGAACCTTTCTTGTTGAAGCGCTTGATGATCAATAAATGGTTGATTTAGGAGATGATCTGATAAATGGTTAATTTATCTTACTAGGAGCAATTTCCTTGCCTGTGAAGCCCTTTTTGTGTAAAGCAATGATGACTGCAAGTGTTTCCTTGCAGGTAACCAAGGTTAACAGAAGAACAACAATGATTTCAAGCACCACCCTCCTTTCAAAGCACCTAGTCTGCTATTCTAACTATCAGCATGACAGAGTGATCTCCGGCCTTGTCCTCATCAACACTCTCACCTGTGTTAACGAGAGAATCACTGAAATGATGTCAGCAGGTCCTTTAGTGGCAGGGCTGACAGTTACTGGAAATGGGTTTTTTGGAATTAAATTCATTTTCATGGCAAAGAAGGACTCTGCAATTAATTGCAATTCATCTGATCACTCTTCGTAACATTGTGGAGTATATGGAAATTGTCGTCATAAAAACTGAGGCAGCAGACTTTGTGAAAATTAATATTTGTGTAATTCTCAAAACTTCTGGCCACGGCTGTACTCATGTGGGACTGGGTGAAAGGTTACATTCAAAATTAATAAGCAGGTTATGATTAGGGAGCAGCCTGCCTCGTAGCTTTGTTTACTTCCATGCGCATATTCTGAAGAAGAGCTCATGGCTGCAGAACATTCTAGAACCATTTCCAAACAACCACTGCCCATGATTCATTGCATCTGGTGGGAAATGAAAGCAATAGGCAGGCAGCTGCTTATCTTTGTCCACAGAATTTCTATAAAGGAATTAAGCAATTAAGGCAGATTATGCAAGATTTGGGAAATTATCAGCTTCGAGATTTTGAAAAATAAAATAGAAAAAAACTTGACATGGGGGATAGTTGTCGATTATATTTTCAAAGGTTTCCTATAGAGTCACAACAAGCCATGTAGTGCAAATCAGCCTTGGGCACCAATTATATTGGCACTAATCATTTTCATTGTTTGACTAACACAGACTCATATTATACAGATAAGTAGCTCACTGAAGAATTTGCCCAACTGCAAAAAGCATTCAGTGAAATAAGAGAAAAATGCTAAACCTTTTATTTAAAAAGCAATAATAAAAAATTGGAGAGAAAAGGGGAAACATTTTACCAGGGATTTTCAGCAGCTGTTTTGCAAAACAAAATCGAAATAGCTGCATCTTATTGAAAATATGGTGCACTGAGATGGAAATTTATTAAGCGGCACCAGTTAATGCGTGCATTATTCATTTCTGGTGAGCATGAAGAATGATTTAAAGAGGTCTGAAATTGCAGATGCAAAGGCTGACTGCACTGTGCCCGGCTTGTTCATTTCATCCTTTAGAGAGGCACAGGAGTGTGATCTCCGTCACTGGACAGGGTTTACAGTAACAGCTGTGCTCTTCTCACAAGGGGGTGAGCAGTGAGCTGAGCTGTGGTCTGTATGGAACAGATGGAAAAATACATCAGTGCCACCCCCCCCCCCACCCTCCCGACACACACACACACACA
>JAODJU010000001.1:43122429-43132732 GCA_026776725.1 Gnathonemus echidnorhynchus
AGTGGGGGGGGGGGGGGGGGGGGGGGGGCAAAATAAATAAAAATAAAAGCCCCTCACTTCTGACCATAGATGGCACATGCCCTGAACTTAGTGACCCCTACTCAGCACTGCGTAAGGATACAGAGTGTCAGGGAACGTGAGAAGCCCCTGACCACTTCTATACCGGTGGGGGGGGGGGGGGGGTATGTGACGAGGCAGTATGTCCACCCTGTTAGCTAGGCGACCAGGCCCTAGAGCCCCGCCTGAAAGCAGACAAACTATAAAACGGCCACACAAACAATGCGTATCCACCTGAGACTACCACACAGGATACAGGCTACTTATAGCAACTGCAAACCAGCTAACAAGAATAGCAGGAAAGCTGTTCCAAACCCTGGCGCATTGATGCTTTGAAGTGCACCAATTCCAAACTATTATCATACTTCAGGCAAGACACTTTGAAGGCAGGTTTATCCTCTGCAGCCGTGTGTCCTGTTGTGAATGAATTGTTTCCTCTTTTCCCTTTGTTTTTATTTTCTGTTGAAACTGACACTTGTGATTGTTCTCCATACTGAGCAAAAAAAAAATTAAATTAAGATTTTTTTTCCAGCTCCGTCGCAACGCTACTGGTCAGCTGGTCAAAGTGACAACCTGTAAGCGGGAATAAGGGGTTCCCTCAAGGAGAAACCCCCAGTAAATTTGACCATTTCTGGTGAAGCAGAACCTGGTCACAACACAGCTCTGACCACAGATTAGATGTTTGGTGATATTTCAACTAATGAGATACAAAAGAAAAACCTACACATATCATAACTTCAAGCAGTATTGATAAACAGCCTTTTCTTTCTCATTGGAACCCTAAATAAAGTTCCCTTAGGTAATACAATAAAATTCTTTTCTTACGTGTGGAAAATGTTCTGAAAAATGTACCGTCTTTCTGGTTTAGTTACATCCTAAATTATGAGAAAAATTTGGTTCCAGTCTTGAGCAGAATGACTGAACAATGTTAAGCACAGAGCCCATTAGGTTTTTGGTTGCTTTTCCCCATAAGAACGTACGTATGGTAACAGACTACACAATGACTATGATGTTAAAAATGCACCTTTGACAGTTGTATTAATTAAAGACAGGCAGCAGGAATCTGTAAACAGCAAGAAGTATTATAAGAATAACGCACCTCACTCACTGACTGGCAACATTCAGATTAAGCTATTTTCAGTCTTCACACTACGATGTTTGTCTGTTCCATTTTCATCCACTGAGATATATTACGGTTGGACGGACAGGAGGATTTTAAGAATCGCTAAGGAATACATTTTACAGATGGTTGCTAGGCCTCTTTAGCATCAATTTAATTTAGCTATAATAATTGTAGGGGGCAAGCACCATTGTCAAAACGAAGACAGAGAAGATGAAAACTTTTTTTTCAAATTCATAGCCTACTTTCTTAAATGAGCACAGCGGGCTCAGTCAAAGAATGAAAAAAAAAAGGTGCTGAACACCACAGACGTAAACCCACAACCCATGTCGGCTGACCAATAACTGCTTCCATAATTAGATAAACATGGTGTACAAAGCTGAAGAACATTAAGCTTTGGCCTCTGTGTGGCAAGATATTCTTAGTGCACCCCTACCCACTCTATAAAAGTCGGGAAGGAGTGCAAAGTTGCACGTTAGCCTACTAGAGCAGGAAATTCCACAGCTTTCCCTGTTCTGGAACACAATACCACTCGAAACAGAAAGATCAAGGCTAAGATATAGACATATTTACTTGTACACACGCATAACTGCATGCACAGCAAATGTAAGTGTTTCCCCACTATCCAGAAAATGCATATTAGTCAATGAAAAAGTATCCAGTGTAGAACCTGCTGTTATATCACTGTCAAGAATTATTCAGTAGCTTATGTTGCAGCCTACATTCTCTATACCCCAGGTGCGAGAAAAATCTCCTGACAGATTTAGAGAAAACAATATACTTTCACAAATTATTTTTGTTTTCATAAATTCCTATAGATGTAGCTAAGTTTTTCTTTAGTTATTAGGCTTTAAATATATTTCACAGTTGAATCTACTAACAGATTTCTACATGAATAACGCATCTGAAAAAGGACTGACAGAATAAAAAATAACATTTCCCACAACATATGTATTACTCCTCAGTGCACAAATGAATTCAATAACAGAACTATCTCTAACAATAACTTTGTGGGAAGCCCATTAGTAAAATTAACTTTGCACTGATGATGGGAGATGTTTCAGAATATTGACCTTTTCACACCAAGTGTGTTACCATAGGGACAATCAGCCAGAGAAAAGTTAAAAGCATAAAAACAACAAGCTTTCTGTTATCAAAAAAAAGACCAATGGGGAATGCAGGAAGGCTACACAGTGCTAGCACAGTCATTTAGCGAAGAATTTCTAACATGGCCATTTTACTAGGGTCAGTTTATCAAAAACAAATTTTCTGATCAGTTATGTTTCCCAAAACGTATAACAATCAACCTGCTGCATTTTCTTTGTGAATAGAATGTTAAGACTACAAGGGAAAATTCTAAGAAAGGAGATTATTTAAAACAAAAGAATGCATGCATTTAAACGAGATCTAGCAGTGAATGAGACCAAAGAGACAGCAGAGTATTTGGGTAGTATTACCACAACAATCTCCTTCATTAGGTATTAATTTATTCATTAAATATTAACTCTTGCCTGGTCTCGTTCTGAAGGTGACATCTTCATTTGGTCTAAGTAGGATGTGGACTTTAGTGGTAATTCTTCACAGTTGGGGAAAAAGCAAATTATTCATTATACTAGACAAGAGTGCTTTCTATTAAACCTCACCGTAGGATCCATAACTCCACATAATTAACTCCAAAACATTCAAAAGAACGACTGTAGATCCTATATGTAATTCACATGGTCTCTTGTGTCACAAACACTGAATACCTTCTAGAACTAGAATATTTTACATTACCACCATGAATAACAATGTTTCAATACAACAGGAACAGGAATAGTATTTAGAGTGCCATAACGTAGATAACGAAGACTCTACTATAGACCAAACTTTATTTTCTTTCCCGAACAAAGGATGTCAACTGAAGACTGCAGCTACTAGAACAAGATGAACCCAAAGAGAGGAATACTCCTCCCTTTCTCGTGACAAGATATTCTGCAAGTAACCCTGTCACACTCCAACTAGCACAGTATCAATGGAGTGAAAAGGCCCTGCAAATAGACTTTAATCTGGGCCTGAATGGCGCCTACAAGCACCAACACTAATTACGACTACTGAAGAGGTTTGCGTCCTTTTTCCCTTGTATGTACCAAGTCTGTGTGCAGGCTTTGAGACTTAAAAGGCCCATCGTTACGTTAGACACCTGCTTTGTAACCCTCAGCTCAATCGCATTAGAGAGACGTCTCTCACTTAAAGAAAGGTCCATTGTGTAGATCCACTGAAAACATTGTCATGCTTCAATAAGACCAAGGCAACATCTGCACTGTTCAGATGAGGAGGATGCTGTAATCAGTCTGCAAATTCTTACGCTGCCTCTGCATCACAGGTACCAAGCAATGGGCTAAATAGAGCGTTTGTGAAAAACAGGCACTTTACATACAAATTCTCTCTCATCTCATTGCGGCTCAGAGGTGTCAAGCGAAAGATCTGCCGTCTATCAAAGACATCAAGTAATCGTGTTTGGGGACGCAGGGAGAGGTAGATGTTGGAAAGTTCCGCAAACTTCTCAAAAAAAGAAGAGGCAATATAGTTGCGTTGGTCAACTTCTGAAGGTTTTCTTGGCTTTCATTTACATATAATTACACTTTAATAGGAGCGTGACAAGCGCAAAGACTTAAGTGGCGGAGAGGAGCGGGCTGCTCAGGACCCCCTATGATAGTCGTTGACAAGACGCAGCACAGGCTCCGTCTCCTGCTAATTAAACGAATCAATTAAGAGACTATTGTTGTAACTGTGTAACTGATGTTCTATAGAGGCAATAACAGCCCCATTGGGAGGTCTTCTACTACATTAAAACACTGTCCTCTACAACTCCATCTGATATCATTAGAAACACTGATTTGCGTCTTGCTGTCATGTCAGCGGAAGCAACGCATTATGGAAATATGCCCAGCAGAATGGTCCCAGTATGAGATCAGGTTCACTCCTGAACCACCAAGGAGGATTTTTCACCCCAAAGTTCTCTGAAGTTCCTTAATGGAATCAATACATCCATCAACACAGCAACCATTTAGTCAGTAGGTAAGGGTCACATATTTGCATACTTTCCCTGCTATGCAGATACAGTTTAAGATGAAAAATTATCATATTAAATTTACCCTCCTCAGTTAAACTGATTGAGTTCCAAATTGTTTTAGATGGCTGTCATTAATCCCCAACATAAGGTTAGCAATTTCTCTGCTAATTTGATTTTGTGGGTGCATCAAGGGTCAAAATACTAGCATATTAATGTTGAACCCCATTTAATCTCTAGATCTAGGAAGCCGTATTAACATGCATTTTAGAAAAAAAATACACAACAGACAACTCCTCCCTCCATGCCTTTTCAGAAACCATTTTTGTCTAAAATGCCACTGAGGGCAAATCTAAATATCATTTATTTCTATAGTAATACTTAAAATGATAAATTCTTCAAAAAAATCTATGTCAGAAGTTGTTACTAAAAAAAAATGGAAAAAAAACCAATTAACTCCAGGATAGAAGGAAATACATGAAAAAGAGCGGAGTGTCAGGTGTGTGTGAGGGCAGGATTCTGATCGGTCCTGATAGGGATCACACTTGGCCGTACACATTCAGTGGTCTCAGTGTAACCTTTCTTCTGCGATTGTCTCTCTGAAAAGGAACCAGCACTCATACAATGACAACAAAGCCAAAGACAGACAGCAGCCTACCGATGAACCCTGATGTTTAAGCTAGAATTAATATATAAATCAGATAACAAAGTATATGTTAGAACCAATTACTGATACTATAACATTGTATTTATACATTACAAATATATAGGCTACTTAACCATAAAAAATCTGTAATTCACACATTCAATGACCTTCAGTACATTTTATTGTCATTGTCTGTATAAACACACTTTTCTGCACAAACGCGTGGAAGTCCAAACGCGTGGAAGTATAATCACTCCTTAAAAGTAGACTGTCATCTCAGAAACAAAAGGTACCTTAACATTAATATTATTTAATATTATTATTTTGGCAAAACTTTAAAAAAAACAGTTTCATAAAAGCTGATAGATTTGAAGTTTGAAACAAATGTGTGTATATGTATTACTAGGAAATTACGATACCCTTAACCATAAACCTCATTTTAAGGATTGGAAACACTGCAAAAGTAGTACGTGATTATTTTCAAATGGAAAAAAAAAACACGCTAAGACAAGAATTCAGTGATGCAGTTGCATAAATGGATGTAAATCCTACAATATACAAAGCACAAAGTCGAAGGGTGCCTGTATAAATAGAAAAAAAAGCAGTAGAGAGCCATATCATACTATAGATTCATTACGAGTCGCCACAAAAAAAACAAGCTTTTTTAAGCATTCTAATTAAAATACTGTTTTCCATCACCGGGAATTAATTCCCAGCCACGCTGCCAGGGAGTGAATGTTACTCAACGTCCTTCAACTGGCCATGTGAAAGGGGCCAGCGATGTCTCGCTCCAGTCTTCCTGGGCCGCCTGGTGCCCAGTTGTCAGATGGCTGGGATAACCCTGGTTTCCTCCCTGCAAACTGGCGGCAAAACCACTGTGCTTGCCATCTAGTGTCAGGGAATCAAATGAACCATTTCATCTGTGTTGATGCCCCCATGACAGACACCCCGCATGCCCCCCCCCCCCCCCCCCCTCGCCCCTTTCTCTCCCATCAGCCCCGGCTGTTAGAACACTGCTGACAGAAAGGTCAATGAAGCCAGAGCTAAGCAGGGTCTGGGTGCCATGGACACGTGCCAGGCACACACAAGGACAGGTACAGCACTGGCATCCAAGAGTGAAACGCTGAGGAGACCGTGGCCCTCGCCATAGCAGGTGTGCCAACCTGCCACTCCCACATCTAACATCACTTCCTGAATTAGAACAAATGGAAAACTTGACTGCCATTTCTCTAAAGACACTACTGCTGGAGTTGATTAGGGCTAAAGGGATGAACACACAGAACGGGAGATATTTTGATGGCCATTCGACATTCCCCTAAGCCCCCCCGAGTTCAAAAATTCCATTCAATGGACACTGGCCACCTGCCAAGTCAATGTCTTCTTGTCAAACCTTTCAACCTTAATAGGAAAATGATTTATTATATATACACGTAAATCGGCATAGTCAGTCTGGGGCATAAATATGTTCCACCTATATTAAAATATCCCACTCATAAATCTAAAAGGGTTTTCAGCCTACCTCCTGCCACTGATATCCACCTCCGCCTAACTCGGAAAACATTCAAATTTGCACACTAGAAAGTTTAATCATACATTCACTATATTCAAGGAAAGATGGAAGTAAACTTACTCACCAATGTGCCGAAATACTGAAGTTCTATCTCTCCGGCTGCATTACGAGAAAGGCACTGAAAACATGAAAATGTAGAGATGATTATTCTAAAGTTTAGATTAAAAGTAAAACCATATTAACATATCAAAGCAATGCAAGTCATGCAGTAAACACATACTTTCAGTGAAAGGAATAAAAGTGAATTAAAAAAAAAAAAAACATGATAAATTTCCATTTTAAGAACAAAGTCTGTTTGAAATATTCCGTCAGCGAAACTTGAATAATTGTCAGTACAATATCACGTCGAGTTTTTTATTAGTTAACCACAATACATCACTAAAAAATACTAAAACTGAAGACTTTGGACATTTGGGGATGACTACCGATATCTGCACACTGGATTAGTAGAATTAAAACAATCTGCGTTTAAAACCAGATGGATGAACAGAACTTTGCATCAAAAATGTACGTCTGATGAATGGATAAATGATTTCAGCCATTTACAAAACATCTACTTCAATCCCATGAAAGCATCACACGGCCAGAGCAACAATACTAACAAAGTGAAAATGATAGGCTTGCAGATCTAGGGATGGCATATAAGGACTTGTATTAAGTACACTTTCATGACAATTAACGTTCCCTTTTCAAAAAAATGCAACCAATATGTCGTCAGGCCAAGTGCCTTTCATGGATTATAATAGCTACTGAGGAAAGGTCAAAAAGTCAATCACCCGACTGACGTGTTAAAATAGAATTATTATTATTTAAACTAAATTCATATAGATAAAAACATTTTAACAGAAACTTTACCAATGAGATGTTTTACAGTAGAACAATAGACAGAGTGAACACACATTTCCTCGGAGTGAAAATTCTAAGCTGACGACCTACACCAGACTTTAACACCGTGAGTAACACCGTGAGTAACACCGAGAGCACTGAGCTGACTCTCCTGCTTCCCACAGCAAATGAGCCAAGACGTGGCCACACAGCTGACAGCAGGCAGAGGGATCTGAGCCAGAAAGCCGTCTCCCTAACGTGAGGCTGCATGCTCGCGCGTTCAGTCGTGGCATCGTTACGAGCCGGGGAAGGGGGCGCGGGAAGCACTGTGGCCTCTTACAGATCGCAGATCTCAGCGGTCTGTGCCCGTCACACTGCTGCTGAAATAATGGCTGCCCCGTATGCTGCGAGGTACAGTGAAAAGGTAAATACAAATGAATGCATGGTGCTCTGTATGAAGTGAAGGAGGGAGGGGGAAAAAAAAAAAAAAAAAAAAAAAACCTTGCAAAGAATTATACATTAAGTATCACAAAACAATGGTTCTGGGGCATATGCCAGTAAGTCGAGTGCAGATTTCCCAAGATCTCATGGATGTGACATAAATCCTTTAATCCCTCGGGAGGGCTTCGTGGAGAGACGGCAGCGGCAGCGGGGGCCTCGGGTGGGCCGGGGCAGGCTGCCCTGGGAGCAAGCCCAGGCGGAGAACTCCGCGGCACTCACCTCCTCTCCAACTTCTGAAGGACTCGCAAGTAAGAGGAGCAAAAGGCCTTGGCCAGCGAGGGGACACAGCAGCTTAGCGGAATAAATATTCATGAGCAGCGTGCACCCGCGGACCAGCGGGGCCAACCACTGAGGGCGGTTATTATTATTGATATTATTATTATTGTTGTTCCACAAGCACATATTTTCATACATAAAATCATTAACTGCTATTATGCTGATATTCAGTCATAAATGTACGCAAGATTAAATCTTTTGATATATATTTTCAGCATTTACCTAAATCCAGGTCAAAGTTACCTGGAGGTATTTTTAACAGCAGCAAAGACAAAGCAGATTAAATCCGCCCCCCCCCCCCCCCCCCCTCTATTTTGGGCAGGTCGTGTTACACTTTATGATAATGCAGCTGCAAGAAGTCCAAGAGCAGAACAGTGATTACCTCACAGCCGTAAATGGTAATCTGTCCGCCTGCTCGTAATTTAATGTGAATAGAGTCACCAGGCTTCATGATTCTAACGCTGCTTCACTTGATTGGCTCAGGAGACACAAGGCTGTCTGTGACTTGGCCCCAGCTTATCTACAGGATTTAAGAAGATCCCTCGCTATCTCTACTGGAAACCTTTGGAAGGAAACCGCATTGACATTTACACAGCCTCAGTTTCCATGTGTACATTACAAGCACCATTTTTTTATTTCGCGGACAAAGAGATACTGTTTTCATTTATACTGTATGGTTATTTTCTCCTTGTTATCTATTATTTTCTGTGGCCATTTCATGGTCCTTTAAAGTTCACCAGTCTTCAGGAGAATCCCCTCTTTGGTATCTGTTGGTATCCTGTTGATACAGTAGGTTAGTGATTCTGGGCACAGTGGCTATTTGGACTCTTTCATCTATTTTTTAAATCTAACGTTCTTTGATGCCCCTCACAAGCTCGATATCTGACCTCACCAAATTATAACGTCTTGTAGCAACTTCACATGGTTTATTTTCTGTATAATCAATTATAATATAATTGACTGGGTTGCCAGGCAAGAGCATACCGTTTTGCACATGAAACACCTTAATTCCATCAGTAAATGGAGGTAGTGTTTGGTAACCTTATAAATTATTGCATAACATTTTACAGTGAGTTTTATATCCCACAGGGCTTTTCTCTCCAACTGATTCCCAGAATCTGACTAAACCACTTCAAAACATCAGTCTTCCCACCCACATCTATAACGTAACACTAAATACACTGTGAATGTATTATGTTTGAACTTCAAATTAGCTAGCTAAATATTTTTATCCTAACACGATACGTTCTGGTAAATTACTGAACAAATATTTGCTCTACAGGATGGGTGTGATTCAACAATTGCAAATGCTTTGTACTAGGAGAGATGATTCCTGAAATCAGTCATTCTATTTCTCGGCAAGTTCATTACACTGTCAGTGCATTATATCTGTGGTGAATTAAAGAAAAAAAATCTACCATATGGTAGTACCTTCTGCATCAACTATCTTAATTGGACCCCAACAACTAATCTTCATTTTCAATGGCTCAGTAAAACAAAATTAAGGATCATCTTTATATGGAACAATATGTAACACTACAGAGATTATGTTGGTATGCTACTTTTTTTCCTACATCCACAGACCACATATTATCAAAATATTTATCAACACATATTAAATTTCCCTTACTGTTGCTGCCACAAAAGCCTTTGTCCCAAGCATTTAAATATAAAAAAAAAAATGTAGATATATATGCACACTGGAGCAGGGGGTTTTAAATCCAAGCATACAAAGGGAAGAAAACTTCACGATTGGAAGCTAGAAACAATAATCCCTGCAAGCAATTACTACTTCTGAAGGAAGCGTTGATTATTTTACAAAGTGTAAGTATAACCTAACAACAAGGTAAGGTGTAAATGTATAATCCCCCTGATCTGGATATAACACACGTCATCATTCTGGGTTAATAACCACAAGAATACATGTTCCGCCACTTAACAGCAATCAAGTATTTCTCATTGCACAGGAAGGGCTTGTGACACTGCGGCAAATCTCTCCCTTATTCTTTCCCAAATTAGTTCCACTTAGTTGGGTACCAATGACCTATTCAATGCAAAATGCAATTGGTGACAATCAGCAGACTGGTGGCCTTTCAATGTCTAAGTTCAGGGCTACAGAAATTACAAGAAAATAAGAAAAAAAAGAGGAAAGGAGAAAAAAAAAACTGGCAATTCACCTGCAGTCGGTCTGCCCTCTAATGAAAGCTTCAGCTCTGGAGGGAATTACCAGCATATTTCCAAATAATAGAGACCCCC
>JAODJU010000001.1:43132832-43149193 GCA_026776725.1 Gnathonemus echidnorhynchus
CCCATCCGTCCCCCCCCTCAATCAACCGCATGATGGAATAAAAAGGTTACAATTTAAACAATGCGATCATGTATGGCCCTAACTAACCATAACTTTAAAAAGTACACACACACAATGCTGAAATGACTAAAATCGGCAAGTAAGCGTAAGTTTCATTTGAGGCAGTGAGTCCCTGCAACAGTACTCAGTTGTAAAACTAAGAGATGTATATATTAAAGCAAAAAAGATAATAAGTTTTTAATACCACAACAATATCTAAATGCTAATTTACAACGATGAATATTTATCTTTATTTATGAATATTTATAAATGTTTTAAGAAAATATTTAACTATTCCGCTAAAAATAAATTAAAATACCACCTCTTTAAAAAAAAAAACTAAATAAAATAATTAAAACACTACTATGCTTGTTAGTAAAGGAATATCTAAAATGAGGTGGATGGAAGCTTATGGGATTCAGTCATGCCTCCTGTCATACTGCACAATAGGTTTGACTGTAGTGCTCCTGTATTGTACATTTCAACATCAGCATTTTACGAGATGATTTCTCTATTGGCATATTCCTACACCACTTCTCATTCCCTAGTTCCGCCAATCGCCCTCAACAAAACTATGCAATCAATGAAATCTCAGTACTTTCCTGAAGATTTTACAGAGACACTTGAAATACTATTTACCTTCACAGTAAGGATACTTTCTGAGAAAAGAATACTTTCACAGAAATTTCACTGAGTACCTGAGTACTTTCAGAGGAAAACAACATAAAAAAAGGAAGTGGGAGAGAATCAAATCAATCCTCGATATTATATAACAGCAAATGAGTGTTAGAATCCTTCAGATGCCTGATGAATCTTCAATTAAATGTATTCCACATAAATAAGCAAGTAGCCAAAGAATGTTTTGGTAACTCAGGTTCAATCTGTCGTGCAACTGGAACATTGTGCGCGTGCATGGTGTTGGGTTTCTGATACCTGCACGGTCCTTTGGGTGCCGTTGATGGTGACGGGTAACAAAGCAGACGCCAGGTTCCACTCACTGGACACATCCACCCTCTTTCCATCAAGATCCACCTGCGGAGATGAGCACACAAGACTGTTACTGAGGAGACAGACACAAAACACATCTCAAGATCATCACTCCGTTACCATGCGGCAACCATTTTAAACAGATGGCGCCCAAACAGCCTGTCATGTTTACTGTTGCTGTCATAAAAGACAAGAGTCCAACAACATGGTCTCAGGGGGGCCCCTGGGGATTGGCGGAGGACCTGAGAACAGCTGCCTGAGGGAACTCAGGGCTTCAGCCTGAGACGTGCCCCTCCCATGCCGGCCTTCCAAACTCCTCTACCTATGTGGACATGCTACATTTACTGCAATTAAATAAGCATGCCATTTGAATATTCGGTGACACATCGCAACCTGCTCAACGGGGCCTGCATATAATCTCGTCCCCACGGAGCAGGGAAGAAATTGTCCGTGTCACTATTAATGAAAGAATTTGCATTGTTATCTTAATTATGGAGAAATAATGAAGCTCACTTCTGAATTAGTTAATCGACAAAAACTTGTACAAATGTGTTTGCATGGCCTATAGGTATGGCCTGCTGATAATGTATATTCTGCCCGGGTGCTTGGGGTTACGTCAAGCGACGTCTTCTAGCCCCTAATAAGGCAGGTGTTGCTGGGCATTTCTTCAGCTCCTCAGCAGTCACGATGGTTTTTGACCCTCTCAAGTCTTTCTTCTCTCTCTTTCACACATAAAAGGCAGCAGAAACCAGAAGGACCAGAAGACACGTTAAAGCATTTGTGACTTTTTGCTATGCTTCTGTTTAAGACCTTCTTGCCCCAGTTAAATCCAAAATTCTACTTGAGGGACAGTTGTTAGATTAGTTGTAGCTGGGCGGGGGTTTTTCCAGCAGCTGAGGTGGGTGGTAACCTCGGAGCTGAGGGTTAGAGATGCTCAGCTGTCTTTCCACTTTGTCTGAACACAGTCAAAGGACAGGAAGGCAGAGTGGAAGCCAAGGCTCAATGCGCTTGACAATTCAAGGGCCTCAAATGTCACATGAAATATCAATGCAGCAGGGACAAGAACGGACTGCCACAGAAAGATGATGGTTTCCATGACGGTGCAGTAGTGTGCTACACTGACTAAAACAACTCAAACTCAAGTAAGCAACTCAACACCAATTACAAGAAGCCAAGACTATGGGATTAAATTTGATTGGTCAGCATCAACATCAGATCATCTTAGATTGAAAATTAGTAAGACGATTTTTAAAAAGCCCAAAGGATATTTCATTGTACTTTTTGGAGGTTTATGGATCCGGTCAATCAAAGAGCCAGCAGAACCTGATTCTGCTTCCCCTATCACTACTTAATATTCAGGAAGGACTGAAAATATCCGCACCCACAATAGCCTGTTTTATTTTTTTGTTCATAATGACCAACAGGAGTAATGCCAAAATAGAAGTTATGGGAAATGACTATTATGAGACTTAATGGAAAGTTTTTTGCACTGGAAACCTGGAATTTGTTACCTATCTGCAACAGACCAGATACATGAGCAGACAATAGAGCAAATCTAATCGAGCTAGTTTATATAAGATCACAAGGGAAAAGAGCCCCAAGTTAATCCTAAAATAAATACAATTTTTGCCTGCTCTCTGCACGTAGCTGAAGCTTATTTTTTATGAACAATTAACACATTTTGGGATTTTGTGATAGAACAAACATAACCAACAAAAAAATAGTGTTCATTCTCTGAAAGCTCTAGAAAATGATTTAAGTTAATTAACCAAATGTAATACCCATTTTAATAAACCTTCAGTTGTGTTCAATGAACTTGCTTACAATAGTAATTCAATTTAAAGTCATCATTATTGTGTAGTGTTGCCTCTGTGCTGAATAATCTGCGTGAAGAGCTTAGGTGTTTGCAATTAGCTGTGTGACAAAATAATGTCTCCAGTTGTGGAAGATTGAAACTACTCCAAACTTAATAGCCTTTCTGTTTAGTGTAATGGAATGGCTGTACAAAAAAAAAAATCAATTAAGCACTTTGCTCATACACTGAACCTGCATTTATTTTTATCCAGAATTGCAAAGTATCATGAACATGACAAAATGAAGACAAAAGCAATACTGCTGACACCTTATCAACCAGGCAGAATATTCTAAAGAAAATCAAACACCAATTTAAAAAATATGTATCCTATTACTGCCTTGTGTACTTTTAAAGGTATAGTAACATTAGGAATGTGACACTACACAAGGTCCAGTGTTACTAAATTATAAACTAACATAAAAGGCGATAACACACTTATCGGTAGCCAAGAATGGAACAGGGTAAATTAAATGAACAATGAGATAAAAATGTGTGGCTGCATCAGAAGTGTCAAATACATTTACTATAACGGGAAAATGTTTCACGATAGTTATTTTAATGCACTTCCACATTTAAACTGACAATCTTTGGGCAAAAGCCCAATTCCAACAATGACAATTGCAATGGCATTTTTAGTTTTTTGATTGCAGATTTTTATAAAATTGAATGTCCCCTTGTGGGGACCAAAAAAAAAATGCTCCCACAATGTCAAAATAACAAAATAAATTTGGTGGCCACAATGTAATGTTTAGCTGGATCACACACACACACACACAGTACTGTGCAAAATTCTTAGACAGCCATATAAAATTATGTTTAAATGATGTTCATGTTGGTGTCAAACTATGATATTATGCTTGTCAACGTGTGCCAGCCATTTCAAAACATCTCGAAAAGTCACCCAAGTATATATCCATTAATACATGTACCTTTGGACCCTCCACAAGCCCACCTCGTATGGCTAATCAATATCTCATTGACTGTTTTAACTAATTAAATTAATAAATTAACTGAGCTGGTGGTGAAGTTTAATAAACTCATGGAATGGCTGAGGTGCCCCTGAGGAGAGGTTTGGGAACCGAAGCTGTGTTCTTCTAGCCACCCAACAAGATATCAGTGACTTTTTGGAGAACAGAAGAAATTCTTACTAGTTTTTATTGTGCTGCTCTTAATTTGCATATGTTCTAATGCTAAATTGTGTTTTGTTCTGAGCAAAAGTACACTTACTAGCCAGATAAAAAGCTTTAAACATTTCTTTTGACTGCCTAAGACTGCACAGTACTGTGTATATACACACCAACATCTGCAGGTACTCCCCAGTGGCATACTAATTGCAGATACGCATCCTAGAGCAGAACCAATTTGATCACATTCTGTGGTCTGTAGGCCCAGAAAACACAACTTTCCTTGAGTTCCATGGGATGTTCTAGAAGGCTGGGCTCTGTCTGTCTCTACAGCAACGTCCACTGTTGGACGGGTGCCTACACTGCTGTAGGTGGAATGCAGAGAACAGCGCTCTCCTACAAGCAAGCTGCACATTGCTTGATGAAGCATGCAGACCACAGAGGGAAGGCAGTGGCTGACAACACACACACAGAGGAGGTCTGCACCACCCAACATCTTCGGTATGGCTGTCAGGGTCTGCAATCAAGTCTGCAACGACCATTGCTGATTCAATTCAAATTCAAAGATGGCCATCCAAATTAAATTTTAGTTCATGAGTTGTTGTTTACAGCTAAATAAGTGTTTGTTAACTAATACAAATTGTACATCACATCATTTCTGAAAAGAAGGTTTTTACCATGAAATATCTCAGTATCTCCAAACCAGGTTGTGCACCAATCAAAGAAAGTTCAGCTCTGAAGCTGGGCTTCCAAGCATTCTTTTACAATAGTTTACAAACATTCTTACTTCTTCTTGTTTTCCTTCCCATATTCTATATGTCAGGCTCTCCGAGATACGTTTCACACCGCATGCTATGGGATCAATTTTTCATAACGTGAAAAAACTTTATAATTAGAGCCAATATACATATGATGAATACTCAATACGACATCTATCTTCTCATACAAGACCTTCCACATCTGTAAAGGGGGAAACTGTAACCAGGTAATCATGGTGAATGGATTCCTTAGCCCCTAACAAATACTACACTGGTCACTGGTGGCACCGGGACTCAACAGCTATCTTCTGGTACTGGAGGAGAAATGCCTCAAAACTGAACTTAAGCCCCTTGATGTTTGAGTGTAAAAAATATATCTCGTTTTCAGCCAAACCCAAACTTCCCAGCTTGAAGACTTTTTTTTCTTCTGTTTAAGAGATCGCTCCCTGACAGATATCATTATTTACTGATGAGGCCCAGCAGCTAAAGGGAGATATTTTCAACATGAAGCCAGTTGTGTAAATACAAGATCTCACTCTGGCAGAGGAGCCTGACTTCAAAACAACAGTAAAACTGAACCTCAGAAAACCTTTCAAGAGAACCCTGTTTGAAGTTCTGGTTATGGGTGAATGGAATACAAAATCTATTGCAACAAACTATCATCAGGGCCATATGATTCCCTGATTGAGACCATGTGCGGCACTCCCCTGACGTCCTTCCTCACTGCAGGCCTACCTGTGTACAAGCCAACCCTGGGCTGCATGTGTCAAAACATTCACCCACAAAGTCACACTAAAAATGCAAAATCATCATGTACGAAAATGGCAAATGACCAAAAACAAGAAACACAGAATTCCACAGGAAGATTAAAGTCCAAACTATTGTGCTGAGAAAATTACGGAAAAGGACTATTAAAATATTTCCATCAATACTTTGAAGGAAAATATTAATAGCAAGGTCAATCAAGAACGTGTACCATAACAAAGAAACCTACATTAAAGGTCACATCCTGGAAGTCTACATAATATAGGCAAAAACAAACATTCAAATTATTAAACTCGAAATGCTGCGTGTTGCAGGCAGCAAGTAAATACATCAATTGCACAGTACTGGAAACATACAATACATGAGAAATAGGAGAAGGCCAGTGTGGAGCATAAAGGGTCTACAAGGAATATCCTTGGATAGAGGCTTTCTGTGCTGGAAACATGTTGGAGGTAATAAAAGGTAGCATCAGACAGATAAGGGTTAAGGGGCTTGAGATTGGATGGAGCTAGATGAAGCAGATCAAAGGCCGTGGACTGAGGGCCAGAGGCCTCTCTGGGGATTAAACCCCTTTCTGTTTGCATTTTCCTGCTGTTTCACTCACAAGCTCTCATCAGCTTCTTCACAGAGATCAACACTGGCTTGTTATGACAATCATAACAACAAACAGAATAGCAGAATATGGATAAACCCACCAGGTAGCATTTCACCATGACTTTGTTACAAAGTTTTGCTAAGATTACTGACAACAAAAGTCTTATTAGCCAAGTACCACCAACATTTGAGGTGGAGGTTTGAGCAGAATACTGAATACAGATGATGCTGGATGTTTCAGTTCATGCACAGACACATACTATGTTTTATAAGGGCGCATAATTACTGGACAATGTCAATAAACAATGTTAACAGTCAATTTCAAGTAGAACAAAGAAGTTAATATGTAGCAGACTGATTATTAAAATTAATTGGAAAACCACAACTAATAATTCTGTTGCAAATTGTCCACAGCAATAAATGATTCAAGTAGATAAATTTGCAAAGTTGAGTTAGTTATTTTGGGCACCCAGAAGAAAGAAAATGTATTTAATGAAATACATAAAGAAATATGGAGTATAAAATCAAATTTCCATATTAATATAGTCAAAATTTTGAGAATAAATTTAACATAAAACAATCATATAATAGGTCAGGTGAGTTTGTGCCCCCAGAAAAAGAAGACAATTACCTGCGATTACTTTTGGATCGTTGTTACTAGTGTAGTTATCCAACCACAAACACCACATAGCTTATCTTAACAATACAAGTTGCCATAACACGTTCAGACTTTAGGTCCGGTACTGACTTTTTCAGGGCTGTCATGCTTGCGAGAGACGCAGCCCTTTCAGAGTCAATCAACTCAATCAGTTGTCCCACATCTTGCGTAATGCTCTAGATGACGGCGTTTTTTTGCACTGCGGTCTTCTGATGGAGGGAAATACCCAGAGATGCTTGTTTCTGCTGCTGAACTATAACTTATTGAATATTGAAATACTGAATGATATCTGAGCCACGTCCCATTTTGAAAAACTGAGAATGAAGTTTCTCGCAACATGCCCCATATTTAGAGGACTTAAGTCAACAGCACTATACATGTTAGGTGCACGGTATGTTAAATATTAAAGAATAATTAAATTCAACTGAGTTCTTTTTAAACACAGAATATAAACATTTCAGGAACTTACTGAAAATACAGTAGGAAAAAAGTAGCGACTATGCATTTATGCATAAAACAGAAGACAAAACATTTAGAAATCCCAGGAATCGAGCACAGTCGCTGCCAGAGGATTAGTCAGAGTTAGATCCTACAAACTAGGCCTACATATAAGTAGTCCGTGACAGATATCAGTAATCCATGATAAACAAAAAAAAAAAAAAAAACCATTATCGTGTATAAATGTTGTATTTAAGAGCAGATTTAACAGCAGCCATTATAACAAGTAACCTGAACATGAGCTTGGAATCCCATACATCCAGAAAGCACCAGGCCCATTTGTCTGCTACAGAAATATGCCTGAGGTTGACCACTACTCTCTAGCTGGTAGTTACACAGCATGCAGTGTGCATTCATTCTATTCCCTTAACATTTGAGTGACCAATTACCGCTATCACACTCATCAAGGGTCAAGACTGTCTCTCAGATCCAAATTGTAATGGACGTTTTGTGCCTGCATTATACATCCTAAAGGAAACCCAGTCTTTATCTGATTCCCATGATGTGCTCGCTTAACGTATGGTAGCCACAAACTGTGACTTCATCCTCCAAATATTATTTTGACTATATTCGACAGTGCTAGTTTGATTCTCAACATTTGGACTATTCGCGAAAGATTAAAGTGGAAATGTTCAAATTAAACGCGAGTTGAAATTCTTTTTTTTCTCTTCCATATATGTGCCCCTAATATACTTCTGTAACTTTTGTTATAAATGTCACCATTTTCAATGTTTGGAATTAAATCTAAATCAGAAATTCAATTCCAATAAAACTAAAGTAGCACTAGTAGAGATAACAGGGGGGAAAATGCATCCAGGAGTTCATAGATTCTGAATGAATGTACACTACGAATACATTTTAATAATGATAGCCAAGTACTCAGTTATTAAATCGCAGGACTGCAGAAAAATCTAATTCTAGTAATTGTCGATTCAAGCAGGTCAAGTTTTCTCATTTGTTTTTACAGATTCACCAGTTACTAAACAGCTGCCAAATTTGCTGGACTAAGGAACTTTAGGAGCAAGGTGGGTAAGAAGAGATCTGGTACAGAACTAGTACAGATTACCATGTTCTCAGATCTTTTGGACAGGACACCGAGTTTCTGCAGGGACTGAATCCAGATTTTCTCCTCCCACGCATCTTCAATTACATTTTTCATCATTCCGTGGTAAAAGGCACACAGTCTTCCAGGAACAGAATTACAATTATCAAAGTTAATATTATTCAATTCTTCAACCAGAAAGAATGGGGTTATAATTGAATTTAGAAAATAGGGCAGACTTAGTCAAACAGAAGCATATACCCAGCAAATATATGCCAATCTATGACAGCAGAAGTAAATATATAAAGATGTTCATGTCAGCCACGGGGAAGAGACTTGAAAACAATTTTTTTTGCATCATTTTGACAGTTTCTTTAGCACCAGAGATACCTCTGCATTATCATGCATGCATACATATTGTGTACATATTGATAAAAGCTTTTTGGCGCCGGCACAAGCAGTTCAGGTACTACAATTATATCCTCGGAATAAAAACCGATTTTAATTGTGAGACGAGGCAAAATTCGGCTGGAAGGAGTTTAGCGAGTGAATGGAAATGTGAAGAATGCGACAGGAGGTGTAACCGCGAGGATGGATGTGTTTGTAGGTCCTTGGGGGGGGGCAGATGGGACTTACTGTGTAGGTTGATCCGGAGTGGGAGACAGTGACGGCGTGGACCCCCTTCTCCAACTCCACAGACAGTTCCCACCTCCTCCGCTCCTGCTGGGGGCTGGAGACTCTGTAAAACAATGCTCGCATTATCCACCACATTTCAGCTCCAGCACCCAGAACCACTGCACTCCATAGCTATGTAGTAATTAAGTCTCCCACCATTCGGAAATTAACCTATATTAAGTATCATTCATCATTCGACTATGTGGGCCTGTGTAGGCTACAGGCGAAGCGCAGAGATGGGAAACAACGCCCTTGGGTGGACTGGTTACACAGTGGCTGCGGCAAATCTCAAAACTTATAGTGGCAATCAAGCTTTGGTCTCTTGGTTAGCCCTAGAAACGGTGGGAAATCTGTTTACCAGGAAATGTATGATTCTCCTTAATTTTGATATATTGCTTTAGTTTATTAAAAAAAAAACAAACATGATACATGGCTGATCCCTTTGTGTTCCTGTCACTCCCACACACACCAAAAACAAAATAATAAAAAAAATAAAAAAAACATAACACTGAAGACTTTTGGGATGGAAAGTTTGGTATCAGGTTCCATGGTTATTCTGTAATCTGCTAATACACCCTGAACTGGGTCACAGGGCTAAACGAAAATGAAACAAGGAAACTTTACCAACATTCACACGGTTCTGTCTGACAACTAAGCTTTGATGGGACATTTTGCGTTGTTTCCAATAAATGAAGTTATTGAATGAAACTCTTTGTAACACGATGACAACCATAATAAACATACGAAAAGAAAATATGTAAGAAATAAAAAAATTGTAACTTTAAGCAAAGCAAGCATTGTTTGTATGTAGCTGTTGTTTCTTGTCCCCAATTCAATTTTTTCCCCCAGTTTTGTCTAATTTGCTGTCATGTGACCCCGAAGCGTGCTGGGCCTATCCCCGAGGTCGCCCAGTGCACAGTGTGGGCTCTCTATAATCCCGGGCTGGCCGACAGCCTAAGTCCAAGGCCTTGGCCTGATGGGGGATCCCCAGGCCCCGTAAAGTGGCCCCAAATCGCCATCAAGTAGACACAATGCTGGCACCCTATCAACACCGACTTGATCAAGACAAATGTGTCACTTCCAGAAAGCCACCGCACTAAAGACCCGTCTGTGCGCACAAACCTAACATATGAGCCACTAAGGCCTGCTCACCAAAACAGAGTACAGCCATATTCTCTAATCATTATAAGCTTCCCATTCTTTGCTTGGTGTTGGCAAGTGTGAACAAACCCCCCCCCCTCCATCCCTCACCCCAAGAACTACTGAATATTTAAATATGAAATCTCACAAACAATACATATTAATTAAATAATTAAGATTCAAAGCCATTATCACATCTACCTATACTCTACAGTACAGACGATGCCAAATGATTAATAAATAAATTGGCCTGAGCATTACAGGTTAAGCAGACTACAACCATTTGCAGATTTCTTTTGGCAGCCTCCCAGGCTATTGTGTGGACAGATTGTGATTCTTGGTACCAAGCAGTCTATCAATAGCTTACTTGGTGAGCAATATGCAAGATGAGCCCTCGTTGAGTGGCAGGCACAGGACAGCCCCCCGAAGCATAAACTGCGGCAGAATCTCCCGAAGACAGCCAGCGAGGAGCCGCTGCAGAAATACCGTCTCTGGCGGAGAGCCAGGTGCCCACTCAAGGCTGCCTCTTCAGCTACTGTAGGTCAAGCCTGTCATAAGGGTTGGGTCCATAGTGTCACCTATGTGTCATGGGCAGACACAGAAGTAGCCACTGCGAAACCCCCCCGGCCCCAACAGAACAGCAGCGCAAATGGAAGTGGCCTGGCATAGAAGACCCATCCCCCACCAAAACCCACACAACATCCAACCCAAACCCATGTGTTAACACAGTGGGAATCATCCCAGAGTGTGGCCGGTGCTCATACGCCACTAAAATGATACAGTACGGGCTTAGTGAGGATTAAAGGCTTCATTTATACTCATATTTAGAACTCCTAGTTTTTTTTTTTTAATGCCATCACATGATATATAGCACATAGGCAACAACACCTTCTCTCCCTTTATTGGGGAACATCAAGAGTGATTGGCATGATTTCTGGAAAACAAAACAAACCACTAAGAACGAAGCCCTGATATTCCACTTCGCAATGAGGCTGACTCAATGCTGGGATAGTATATACAATGGAAATTTAGTATATACAAGATGGGGCTCAAATGGGGGGGTCAAATATTCACTCTCAAACAGTATATTTTGTTAAAGTATTTTTGCACTAAGTGCTCAAACTGGTTTGTATTCACCTTTGCACATGTGTATTTATGAAGACCTAGACAAACCTAGACGTTAAAAGTATGGTTACGAATCCAAAAACTAGGCATTTGTTTTATACAAATATAAACCCTATGCGGCATTAAAAATAGCAGCATAAAAATCTGGTCGTCTGGGTTTGAGAACATTAAGCATGAAAAGTCTTATTAGGCTAAGTCGAATCATACAGGCCAGTAAATACTTCAAAATCATCCAAAGGCCCAAAGTCTTTCCTTTTAATATTTATCGTAGCAATTGAACAGGAAAATAAAAGAGACATATTGACTTAAAACAATGTTAATAGTCAAAGCATCATTAAGGAACCCTTCATCATAACGTGCTCTGTGGGGGGCAGGAAAAAAGATCAAGAATAATGCACTGTGCTTTGTAGCCACTGCGGTTAGGTTCCTCAATGAAGGGTAAGAAAGGGAGGTGGTGGAGTATTAAAAAAAAAAAAAAGAATACTTCTGAAAGTCGCCCATTCATGTGAACAGAGTACAGAGAATTTCCAGCACCGTAAAAATATTTTATGCAAGGACATAGATTCAGTGGGGGTGGACAGCACAAGCTACCCCGAGACTACAAAGCAGAGCTCCCAAGGTTCATGAATAAGTCGAGGAAATGATCAGAAAAAGCAGGGAGATGTTTAGACAGATGGCCCATTTAAAACGTCTGGGACAGAGCGAAAAGTGATTTTAATGAAACTTTATATTTTGGAAATAATTGATCTTTATTCTTTTTACATTCCATGAAAGGTGAGAGTAAATTTCATGTGTTACAAGTGCCTGTCTTGTGGACGCTCACGCTTTGCAGCACTCGGATTAAATAAAATCGACATCATGAACAGTAAAATAAGAACCATGGAATCAAATGGGATAGTTTCAAACGGGAATGTGGCGCCAAGAAAAATAAATAGAAGACGATCTCCGCCCCCCCTTGCTTTGGACTTAAAGGGGCAGGGAAAACAGAACTTGGTATTTTTAGAAATATCATCTGATGGGATTCTAGCACAACAATTGTCCTCGGACCCTTTAAAGTGATATCGGATGCTGCTTGCAAGGGATAAGATTATATATTATGAGACATTAATTATTAATAAGGAGACGTGTCTGAAATGGGCATTAAAGGTTTTCAAATGAAACATAGCACGGTTTTGTGCGAATTTAAGGTACTATTCGTTAAAAATCTAAAAGAGTGCAGGGATGGGTCAGCTGACCCATGTGAAATTTCCAAGAGAATACTTTAGAGCACAACTGCAAATCTGAAACACAGAAAAAACTATACTACCTCCTCTCACAAGACGAACAAAGAGCAGGAAGTAAAATGCATCATGTTAGAACCTTATTTATTACCTATACAGTTACCCATGGCACAAGACTCTCCGTGGTCCTTTTCTGAAACTGAAAGTGACCTTAAATGTTGGGGCAGAAATGAAACGGCTCTCTTCGATTACAAACACCAGCAGCGAAGAGTTACTAATCCTGCAAATATGATGACAATTCTCTAAAATGCATTTTTAAATGTAACAGACAGATATGAAAATCCAACAGAGTTACCTTGATCTCAACCAGCATTGCAGTCTTTCAATAGAACACAAGCTCTTTATTAACCTCTTTAACAGCCATTCAGGGTCTCTTCACAAAATTCCCATAACTTATGAAATTATTACATTTCTACTTAACAACCCTTGTTCTGCGTAGTCAGTAGAGTGAGAAAAGAGGTTCACCCCAGAAAATGGGTTTTCTGGAATCAGATTAATCAAATGTTATGTTAGTCATCACAAGAAAAAAGGAAGGAAAAAACCATACAATGTCTGCAGACTAAATCCAAAATTTTCAACACAGATTTATAAAAATAATCTGTGCACAATAAAAGCATTTCATCTGAAGATCGTAAAACTCGCTAAAACTGCCCAAGGCTATTGACGCATTTTAGTAAATGTGCAAAATAAGTTTTTATCTGAAATGATTTAAATGCTTTATGAAGGTTATATAAAGGTTGTATTTCATTTCCCCCCAAATAATTTCAAGACATCAGTAGGAATTTTAAAAATTATATAACCTACCCATTCAACGGGGGATTTCTGCTGTATCTCAAAAAGGGTTGATTGGAGTATTAAGTCACACAAGAGAAAAATCTATGAGTAGGACCCACTAACACATAAATACTGAGCTGACACATTAGCTTTTGTCTTGGTTAATAAAAAAATGATCAAAATCCCTTGTACTGCAGTGTAATATAATGACTCAGATATGCAAATCAAAATGAGAAGAACTGGATTTTTGAGTGACACTTGAGGCTTTGGCAGCCGTACCGCAAACGTGTTTGTCCAGGTCCACGTGGACGTGACCCTCCGCGCCATAGCACGAAAAATTGATTTTCATTTAGGACAAATAAATCTTTCTGGCCACCCCATCCTCGAGCCATGTCACATTCATCCAAAGCGGACAACAGAGGAATCCACAGCTGGCCACTGGACGGCACATGAACAGGTCATCATGGGAAAATCGTCTTGGCCCTGGACAGCGAATTCGCGAATACCTTTCATGGGTCGCACGGCTAGGATGCAAATTTATTACAGAGGATGATACTGAATGGAATCCTATCTTGAAACATTTAAAAGAAAATTATAGTGTATACATAAAGCAGAAGACCTCTAATGCATTATGTGCATGCATATTTTTTGACTTTTTAGCCAATATTTGGACAGAAAGTTGTTACTGTGCAGACCTAGAAAAAAAAATATGTCAGGCAAAAATAAGAGGCTGTGTGTGGTTTCAGCGGGTTATGATGCTGTGCTTGCGATCGGAAGGTTACCAGTTCAAAACCCGTGGTGTGCAGAGTGATTCCACTGTTGGGCCCTTGAGGAAAGCCCTTAACCCTAACTGCTCCAGGCAGTAGCTGACCCTGATTACTCAACTGCATGTCACTTTTGATAAAAGCGTCTTCTAAAGAAATAGGAACAAAAAAATAAAAACATACAAGTTCAGCCCCTTCTCACCACAGGAGCAAGTATTACTCTGACAGACTGTCAAAATTATATCATGCTATAAAATAAAGGCAATGTTGATAATCTTAAGACAATGGTGCTCCAGAACAAATTTCGATAACGTAAAATACACAGTGTAGCAGACAGTTGAGAATGCAGCCTAGGTTATGCCTCACTTGGACACAATGTCCTAAGGTACAACAGACAGTATATGAGGGAGGGTTAGGTGAAATATGAAGTCTAAGGCTAGTCTGTGACACACAGAAACATGGCTACTTGGGTCTAAGAACAACAGGGTTTGCTGTCAATCTGAAATGAATTTACCCATCTGGCACCACGGGCTACTTCATGCTCTATTTTAAATTTAATCAATATCAAGCCAAAGAGGCACAAAAAAATATATAGGGATATCTCAACTGTGCTTCCCCCCAGTTGCGCCCTGGATTTTCAAATAAGTAGCTGAGAAGCTTTTAATGGCAACACCAGACGAAGCCCACAAATCAGCCGGCTTTGTTTCAGGTTTGTCGCACTGGAGACTGATGAATGAATATGAAACCCAGCTCAAAACTGCTCAATCAAGCACAAATAACAGGATCACGAGTAGGTAATAGGCCCATTGCGATAAAAGGCTTGGTCTACACACTGAACAATTAACCAACAGAACTGTAGCTAGATAGAAATTCAGATAAATAATTCTCTGCCAAAGCTATTCAGTGCAAACGACAAAAGTTAAGTCATAATCTATACCAATTTATAACTATATAAAAAAGATTTTAAATAAGGGATTTCTTTTACCAAAACAGATACATACCAAATAGGTACTTATTGGCCAAAAAACACTCTATCCCCTTTATCATCCTAAATAGGCACGCCATAACAGCCTCTGACACAGAGATCATAGCAAACATGCACCGAGTTAAGTCATGTATATGAAAACCAAGATTGGATGCACCAGTATTAGGGTTATTTAAGATGGTCTTAAATTAATATGAGATTAAGTATGGTCTTCCCGGTAAAAAAAAAAAAAATCATTACCATGGGTATTTATTATTTGAAAAATACCGCAGAGGCAAACTTATTTTGTCCAGTTAGCATCTGAAAAGAGGCAAACAATAGTGTCATGATACTTATTTACAATCCACTTGTTAAAAAAGAACGGTGGAAAAAGATTATTTAAAAAAAAAAAAAAAAACAGACACACACTCAGATTGTCACTGAAGTGCTTGTATGAACAGAAATTAAAATGTTTCATATTGAACGATCCAAAATGAATTGGGGGGGGGGGGCAAGAAGAGAAAAATCAATTGTGCAGTGGCTGCAGAGACGGAAGACAGGCATGAATAGACTTTGCCAGTGGGGTGCAGCAGCTGCTAAATAAACTACAGGAAAAAAATAGAATTACAATAATACTGATGAAGTGTGCAAAGCCCTCAGCCAATCAGAGCAGGGGAGCCCGGGAACAAATGCAACAATGACACACTGAGGCTCGTCAAGAACGAAACCAGATCAAAGGCAACAGAATCTCTTATCGAGTTTGGAGGGGGGGGGGAGACAGTTTCACATCTAGAGCATCATAAACATGGATGAAACCAAACAAACCTTGCAAGTAATACACCACGCGGCAGCCACACAAGTGGCGCGTTGACGGTGACAGACTTGGGACAGCTGTTTCGTGCGTAACCAGCTCAAATGTTAGCTAATGCTCCTCTAAACATGAAATTATATGCTGCCCTGGTTCACTTACTGCAACCAGCCTTCGCCGTATCCAACGCAGCAGTGACTAAAGGGGTATAAAATAAATAAATAGGCGCTTAAAACACAGGAATGAGAGGTACAAGCCCATCACCTATTTTTATGCTGCATTTAATTTACATTTTATTTCCCTGCCGATAAAAGCAGACAGGTAACACAAGGACGGTGACACGGAGACATCTTCTGGGCACCAAAGGTCAGCTTTTAACCTGTCAAAAGCAGAGTACTTATTAGAATAAATCAACAGACCCACTAAAGGTCAGCGGTGGCCCCTGGTTTGGGCTGACCCACTGCTGGTCTTCCAGGGGCAGAGGGCTTAATCCCCCCCCCCGCCCCCGCCC
>JAODJU010000001.1:43149293-43162241 GCA_026776725.1 Gnathonemus echidnorhynchus
CGCCCCCGCCCCCCAAGACAGAGGGCCTACTGTACACGGCACAGAGACGTGCTCCGCAGGTATACCTGGAGAAGATATATGCTGGTCTCCAGGGAAGTAGGAACTGGGAGAGAATGGGATGACATGTACTCCTCAATGTTTAATTTGGCTTCATTTGCCATACCTCCTGCCCGTCCCCTGAAAATAAAAAAGTAGATGTTTGCTTTTAAAATTATTAAGTTGTGACCCTCAATATCAACCAGTCTCCTATGCCCTTGCCGGTCCCTGATAATTCCAGAAAATCTTTCCTAGAAAGCAAGGTTGGCTAAAATATTTTATTTGCAAAGTCGGAACTTAATCCATTTTTTTGGACGTGACTTTATGTACACATTCAAAAAGCATGTGTGCCTTTCCAGTGGGTCTGGAGATTTGTACTTGTTAGGAAGCAAATATGGTGATATATAAATCTTACAAAAAAAAAAAAGCTCTGTGTGAAGCTTTTCTCCTAAATGTGCCGTTACAAGATAATCATACAAAAGAGGCATTTTACTGAAAGTAATGTGCATGGTTCTTCTGTAATGTAGGGGAGTTTTCTCTGTATTGGATGTAAATCATTTTCAGAAAAATATTATGATCTGGAATGGGGACATAGGGGCAGGACCTCTTCACCCATTCAAAAGAAAGATGAAAGCCTCATTCCACAGAGATCAGAGGAAAATACTCAGTACTGCCAACACAAGCACTGCATGGGAAGAGCCGAACGCCATCGAGCCTCACAGCATCGCAGCATTACTGCGCCCATGAGATACGCATTAGAGCCACACCTGAAGTCAATCCGCCCACCGCCCCACCCGCCATCCAGGCCCAATCCTGCGCACCTTGCAATAAAAACAACTCTCGTGCCAAGTTGTGGCACACGCGTGTAGCGTGTCGGCGCTCGGTGATCCGACGCCCGGAACGGTGGCATGCGGCGTCGCAATAAGCCGGCATGCGCGCCTCCGAAATGCGCACAGGGTGTGGGTGTCACTCTTTGCCCTTGCGTCACAAAGTAAATAGGGGAAAGTTAAACAAGAGAGCTGGGAGTTAACAATGAGCAGCTCATCAATCACTCAGAGCCATTTCCTGCAGGAAATGTGCGTGTCCCATTATCGGCATACGGGACTTAAATACCCACTCTTGTCGATGACCCCTGGTGACCCCAGGGGGCCGGTAGCGCTGGATGAAGAGCCGCCAGCCTGGCAGAGCTTTGAAACTAAGGGAAACCTCTGATGGGTCACTGTCAGGTTCAGATAGGAAGCTTCGCACGGGGGGCGTTTCTGCCCCTGTATTAAGGCCCCTACTGTCCTACCCCATCCTTCACAACAGGAAACAGAAGCAGACCAATTGCAGGGAGTGTCCGGCAACGGATGCACATAACTGTACTGTCTTCTCAAAAATACCGCGGAGCAGGACGGTGTTACTCTAACCACGGAACGTAGCGGTCTTTTCCTGATGCGGCTTCCACAAAAGCTGGAAGAAGGTTAAAAATCCTTCGCAATCGATAGGTGCTGACTTTGATGTCTTCATGCCGGAGAGTCAAGGCGATTAATGGGTTTCCAGGGAAATGAATAAGTTTGCCTGCATTTTCCAAATATAGACTGGAAGGTCAGGCAGGTTATCTGAGGTTAAAGGCATTAACACCCATAATTAATCTGACTTGCCAAGGATCCGCAAGGAACTTATATTTCGTTAAATAATACAAAGGTCCTGACGTCAGCCAAAGCCATTGCTCCTAGCGCTGCCTTTAACGGCATCACAAGATACATGGACGCTATGGGCAACAGAGAGACCAGCTCAACTAACTTATTGCATTTGGGGCACAGAAGAATCGGGGCGCCTAGAGGAAAGCTGCACCAATAGGAGGTAGAACATGCAATCACCACACACGTTATCCGGGGGTGGGAACCCGACCACCATCGCAGGAGGTGTGAGGCTATAGTGCCAACCGGGGAACTACGATGCCATATGTATCTCAGCAGCAGAAACAAAATCGCACGCTGCAATAAAAATACCTGACTGTAAGCTGTACTGGATATCTTACTCCAAAAGGAATACAAGTATAACATTTTCTATATCTGACAAAGCAAAATATAATACAGAGAAGTACAGTATTTTGAAATGTAAAAGAAAAACACACACAGACAGTCCATGTATTTATATCTTTGTGGGGAATTTCCATTCATGTCTATGGACATAACCCTAATCCCAACAATGACACACATGAGCACAAACACACAGAAGAGCACACAGACACACACACACACACACACACACACAGACACACACACACACACACACACACACACACACACAAACCAAACCTATCAAGTCTGCTTTTTATACATAATATAACACTATAACTTTGATATTGGTGGCAACATTTATATTCATGCAGTTTCGCACCCAAAAAAAAAGAATGTTCAAAAGCTGCGTGAATTATCCTTAAATTCAAGAATTAAATCAAGTTCCTAGACAAGGTACAGCCGTTTTAAGTAATTAAAGGTGCCATGTAAGGATCAACTCAGCTTTCGCTCAAGTAGCTTACTGGCTTTATGTGTCATCTGTGAATGTAGTAAAAAAAAAATTTTAAAAAAATATTGTAACACTTTACATTAACTGCACATTCATAATGCCTTTATAATGCATAAGAACATTCAGTGCCAGTTTATAATGCATTCATAATGCATTGTTAAGCAGTATGTAAGTATACCGCAAGATCCTAACATACCTGAACAACTTTAATGTACATTACATAATGTTTATTAATGTATACTGAACCTATTAAGGTATGTTAGGATGTTATGGTATAATTGATGCTTATGAATGCTCTATGAATGCATTATGAAGGTGCACTGAATGGTCTATGAATGTTCTGTGAATGCATTATGAAGTTATGCAGTTAATGTAAAGCGTGGTCGAAGAAACTATGTAGGCTATGTTAAACGTGATGCATTTTGATTACAATGTCCGTCAGAATTTGCCCTGTTGTGACCCCTGTCTAATACAAAACAGATAAGCACACCGATGACAAAGAATAAGGGACTGTAAAAATGGAGAAGGTGAATAGCACCTGAGCATATGGTTGCCGAACTTCAGTCGCAACACCCACGCTCCACACTTAAACTCAAAGTTAATTGGAAGACTGCTTCAGTTACTGCAGGATTGACGACACGCGGGGAGGGGGGGGGGGGTCGAACATCTGTGCGGGCCAGCGTCGGTCTTGGTTCACTTACCTGAGGTTCCCGAGGAATCTCTGGGAGCGAATCTGTGCCGCCACGAAGACAGAAGCAGCGGTGGCAACCAGCTCCCTTCTCTCAGAATCTGACAGCTGGTGACCTGGAGGTCCGAGGGTGCAAAAAAAGACAAAAAAAAACACCCAAAAAAAAAAATAAACTGAAGAGTGATGGCAGAAAAGTACAGCTTGAGAAGAGTCATATAACTCAAACAATACAGCAGTACCCAAAAAACAGCAGCCAGATGCTGATAAAAGGTTTTTAACCATGAGTTACCGTGCACAATGACAGTGTGCAGCGACACTATCCAAAGTGAAAATGGCACATTTAGTTCAATGAACTCAAGTAGATCCCTACAGAGAGGTAAAATACATACATTTGTTTTAAGAGAATCTTAAGACATCGCCTATTATTGTACATGTAATTTGGTTCAATTATTTCAGGATTATATTGTTCAATACGGATGACGGATGTTACCATTTAATTGCCAAACAATTCTATCACATATCTCTTACTGTCATTGTAAGTCTTAAGATCAGAGTTAAATAAGGTCACAAAAAAAAAAGTCACAAGATGCAAGTATGCGCTCACAATTGAAACGATTAAATTAAAATGATTTAGTGAGGCTATTCAACGCCCTTACTGCTCACAGGAACAAACCAATTGGTTACAATTTAAGAAACAGTAAATCAGCCTGAGTGTTTGCGTGAGACAATGACCCACCTCTGAAGCCTTCCGGGTACACCTCTTGGAGGAACTTTGTGCTGATGTCTCCAGAGATGAAGCGGGGGTGTGTGATCACCTCTCGCAGCAGCGGAATATTGTGTGTCACTCCTGAGGATGGAATCCCTGAGATTTAGTCACTCCGACAAGTCACTAAGCCCTTTGGTCACAGGACGCGCAAAAAGACATAGGCTCAAGTCTCCAAAATATTGACTGAGAAATAAATATTGTAAGAAAAAAAATAATTCATACACAGACAAAAGTAAATGCTACTACATTGGTAATAACAGCTTAAGGGGAAAAGTCAATGGTACAAGTACAGTCAATGGCCCAGCACAGAGGAGATTTAAGATTTGAAGAGTAGTTACTGAGGTATTGAGTGCTACTCTTTTGTCTCAAGACCATGAGTGAGAGCCCCCCCCCCCCCGGTCCTCCTCGATTCCTCAGTTGTATTTCACCACATTCTATGCCACGGTTCCCCAGCATTCAGGGCCCAGTCCAAACAAATCTGAATAAATCATTTAAGTGCTGAAGAGGGCTTCCCCGCAACAGCAGCACCGAGGGCAACAGTATCAAACAATGTCAACACTGGAGCCCTGAAAGCCCTGAATCATCTCCTTCCTCTGCACTCACCGTGCCCCCCCCAGCGATATGCATACAGGCCTAGCTGCTGAAGCTCTCCCCCCAGCCAACTGTGTGGCCCAGGCAAATCGACACATGGAATCGGGTCCAACCTGAGTGACTTACGACAATGCCCCCCCCCATCTCGCACCGCCACTTCAATGGCAGACTTTGACGGTATGATTAAAACAAGACCAGCCGTCCCCGGCCACCTGGAGTCCAGGGTTTTGCTTGGGTCACTGGGACCCTTTTGAGTGCCCCTCGACCGCCTAATAACCATTCACGGCAGACCATCCCCCACTAACCACCCTTCCTAAATCCAGCATCTGAGACAGACCGCCCTGTCCTAGACTCTTTATTTCACCAAATGCATTGTGCTGGACCAAAACTCCATTGTGACACGCATCTCGGTACAAACAGAGAGGGTGAAAATCCATTTTTCATAAATAAAAAATTCATGGGTATCTCTTGCATTAAGTGAAATCTCTCTCTCCTTCTCGCTCTCTGTTCGTGTGCTGCTGGCTGGGATCGGCAGGCGTGTGGCCCGATAAGCATGACGTGGAGAAAGCAGATAGCCCCACGTCCCTCACTGCACCCCCTGGATCCCTGGCGAGATGATGGTCGATGGCAGATGTGGGGGATTTCGCTGAAGCAACTGATTAGCCGAACAGCCCTTATATCAAACACTACCAGAAGTATCCTAATTCTAAACTCGCCAGCTACTCTATTATTATGCTCCTTGAACGATCATTGAAAAACGGAAGAACACTATATGGGAAACTAAAGGAGACTCTGTAAAACTCATCCTAAACAAATCTACTAACTGAAGATGTTTGATGGTACAATGCTATGTGCATTTACAGTATTCATGTAGCTATTTAACCGTTACATCCATGCTACAATCTTACTTACACGTACAATATTCATGTAGCTATTTAAGCATTACATTAATGCTACTTACATGTACAAGATTTATGTAGCTATTTAACCATAACGTCAATGCTACAATGCTACTTACATGTACAATATTCATATAGCTATTTAAGCATTACATCAGTAGTTAATCAGAGCAACAGAGCACCATAATCTGGAATCATGTATTTAAATGTAAATGTAACTCACCACTCATTTAACATGCGGTATATTGCAATGATTGCATTTCATCAAAACCAGCCAAACTGCAGTCTGATTTGCGTCTAAAACAGTACGCAAAGCTTCAAAAAAATGGCTGCTCAGATTTGCCTAGGAAGTACTGGACATTTGCCAAAATGTTTACTAAAAGCAATTTATTCCTCACAGCCAGGCCTCTTAGCTTAAAAAGGAGGGGGGGCATTCTTACATGAGAATGAAAAGCAGATCATGAAATTCTGATTCATTTAAGGGAAAAAAATAATAATGAACTGGTCCAAATCTCAACAGATACTACAGATTTGCAAGTGACATTTTTCCATCTGGAATGTTCTGTTTCAAAACCCCCAGCCAAAAAGACGAATCTGAAAATATGTAATTTAAAAATGACCTCAGTCAAAGGTCAGGAGGTCTCCATCTGTGTGTGAGCAACAGAGAGACCAAAGAATGATGACCCTCCGACAGCCTGCCTGGGACTGCCTGCTGTTTGAAAAATACTGACCAGACATTGAGCCCTGCACATTCAAAAGGATGGAACAGAGAGAATAAATAGTGCTCATTTCATAAAAATGGGAAATTAGAAAAGAAAAAGAAAAGAGACCATGTTCATCGATAGAAGGCGGGAATTCAAAATAAAGGAAAACTACACTTTCACCTCAATAACATTTTTCATTACAATAATGCACAAAAACTCAATAATAGAATTTGATTAATCTATTTTACTATTCTCATGTCAAAAGCAATTCTAACAAGGGATTTTAAAGGGAAAGACATTTTTTATCATCACAAAAACTCAAGTTAAAAAGTAAGTTTTAAATTTTAAAATTACTGAAATGGAAGAAATATGTCCGTTGCTTCATAAACTTCTGATCACACTGGTCTAAAATGAGCAACAGGCGTTTTATCTTACGTAAGGAGGGCTTTTCAATCCTGCTGCAAAAGTAATGCAGGAGGGAACCCAGTTTTCCTTAAATTCTTAATTCAAGGCAATGGAGCTCACGCAAAAAAAGTTGGTCCTTGCAGTTGCATCACAGAGAGAGGAGGAGGCGTGGGGAGCATGCAAAGGTGGTGGGGGCTGATGCGCGCATGCACACTTACGGCCCTGCCTTTCGCAAGGTTATATCACCCAGAGGGGGGAAGCAGGGCAACAGATCTCTACACATGGCAGCAGTGGACAGGGAGAAACCAAAGCAGGCACTGACACAGCGAAAGAAAGGGAAAAAGAGGGTATCAAGGAGCAAAGACGGGAAAGAGATCAGGGTGCAGCTAAAAAAATAAAATAATAATAATAGTAATAATAACAACACTAAGGATACTATTACTACTACTACTACTAATAATAATAATACTAATAATAATAATACTAAATAAGGTGGCACATTCTTAAAAGGATAACTTAAAAAAAATCAAGTTCCCTTAAATGTCTGTGGAAGCCTTTGGTTAGGTACTACACCACTGTAACAGTTTAGACAACAGACGCTGCAGTATCTGTTCAATTGTGTAAAAGGGCCATTGTGTGTGTGTGTGAAATGCCCACAATGGAACCTCTAGGACCATGTTTTTTTGCACTCAGTTATTTTTAAAAGTACTTGACCCGGGTGATACACAGCGGCTGGGGACTGGGATGCATAAACATCTATGTAACGAATGGATTCTTATATATTAAGCAGTAAAAGTAACATTTAAATCCAGAGCCCCATCAAATTTACAATATGATGCTCCGAATGAAATTGCATGCAGCATATACATGTAAATCTATATGGTTCTAGGCACGATTTCAGAAAGCCTTTCCAAAAAATTGTACGCACAAGAGTTACACTGCTAGCTTCCAAAGCTGATGCCATACAAATATGAAGGAAATAATATGTAAAAGATGTAATCAATGTACAACAGAGTACACTACATATAAATGTAAAGATATATATTAAATCATACACTCAACATATATATTGGCAGAATTAGCACAGCCAATTCATTGCAATAATTCATACTGTCCCCAGCTGAAGTCAAAGGCCCATCGTCCTGATTAAATGTCAACCATGCCAATATTTTTTACCATATCAAATGCTGATAAATACCCTGTGACTGCAGCCAATTATGTTGTCATATTTTTTGCTTGCTTAACAGATACCTTCACTGTGGTGGAGCTGTAAAGTGTAGTCAAAAGTCTAGCCCTCAAAGGTCTCGTGTTTTCCCCTCATCAACCATTTTTCCACTTTCAAGCAAATCACAATATCATATAGAAATAGGTGAAGTATTGTGCAAATTCTTCATTACTTCAAGCCAAACACATACATCACACAATACCATTATTCCAATAATACTCATACAAACTATGGGTGCAATTTAAACTATGACCAGTAAAATATTAAACGACTTCTATTCATTTATATTTTCTCTGCCTGTTTTTTCCTTCCCTTCTCCAAGCTCCCGATATATAATTACTAACAGAGTGCGGTCAGACAAAATTAGGTCTGGCGTTTAATAAATATTAAACTTTTGTAATCACCACAGAGTTTTGAATTCCCTGAGCTGACAGCCACTTAGCGTTGCTAATTGCTCCACTTTCACACTTCATCACTGGTTCAGCGCTTCCAACTCCTATTTACACAAACACCTCCATCATGTCACTGGCCTTTAACAACCATTTCACACACATCTTGTAGCGGAAGAGTGAACATGTCGCCCGTAACAAGGTACAGGGCTAACATGGAACACAAGAGCCCAAAGATGCCGCGTCGGCACTTATCGATAGCGCTAACGCTATAACGAAGTCTCGGTCGCGCTTGTAAAATTTTAACATTCGCCGCAATTACAGATCTTTAAGTGACCTTCTATAAAATCTAGCATTCTTTCAACTCTTATACAATTATCCCATTTTCTTTTACACCACTGAGATAAAGAAAAATCTTCTTACGCATCTTGCGTTTAGTAAACCAGGATAGCTCTGATGGGGACTAGCTAACAACATAGGCTTAAACTCATTTCAGTGACCCCACCCCCCCAGCCCCCACCCGATGTCCCACTGCTATGCTCCTCAGCATTATTAATTCAGGCTTTTGTCCCACCTGCTGGACGTGCGCGATGTGTGAGAATGACCTTTCCTCCTGGCCAGGAGTGGCGCTGACAGGGGCACCTGCTGCAGCCACACCGTCCTGCCGCCCATGTCACTTACTCTTTGTGTCGGACTGGGGAAGCGCTCCACGTACATATGCTCTCATTATTTCTCGCCCGTTAGAAGCCACCACTTCAGTAATCTGAAGTCTACATGGCATCTGAAGACATGTAGATGACCCCCCCCCCCCCAATCCAAAAAAATATCTAAGCCATTTCCTGAGATATACAAACAACTCGACAATTCAAATGCACACAGGTGAAAGATGAACATTTTTATAAATGACCTGAATCGGCAAAAAAATAAATAAGATTAAATTAAAAAGTTACCACTGATAGCTAAAATGCTACTCAAGTCAATTGCAAAACCTACAATGAAATAAATACCAACACTAGACAGAAAAAAGATGGAGAGGAAAATTCCACAGGAAAGAACATACAAGCTAACAGATGTCACTTCCTGGGCCCAAGAGTACGAGGCTAACGCTCTTTGGCCAGGGATTAACAGAAAAAAGGCTCCTTCTAAATTAAATACTTCTAGCTAATTAATGCCAGCCTTTTCTGTGTTTTAATTTCAAGTTAATAAGCAAAATCATATTCAATTTGTTAATTATAACCCGTTCCAGCTGTTTCCCTTTAATTTCTGCCAGCCTTCCACACCAGGAGCTGGGCTGCTCACCTCGTATGACATAACTGTCAAGAGCCTCCACCATTCTCTGTAGTGCTTCAGCGCGGGTGGAGCCGTATGTAACCAACTGCAGACGGGAAGAGAACCACCAAAGATTCAAATTACAGTTACAGTGACACTGTACCGCTGAGATTTCTTCCTTGTTTTTTTTTTTCCACGTCTACTGGTGACACATTGTAGCAATCTCGGAATATTAAAAGGACTGACTAACCACATTTTAACACACCGTTCAGGGTTACAAACAAAAAAAAAGGCATTAGGACGTATTAAGATGCGCCCTCATAGTCTCACTTCTGTCGATAAATGCATTTTCTAGCAAGTCTAAACTCCCCCACTCACCATTAAACTGCATGCAGGTGGTTCAAAGCAGGAACATATTGTTGCCAGTGATTGAATTTACATTGAACAAAAGATACCTCCTGTACCGGTGAATCACGGCAGTCTGCTCTCCAGAGACTAATTATCAAACACATTAGTACAGCTTCACTCTAGCCATAGACAAAAACGTTCACCGTTCTTGATATAGCGCCTTTGCTTCAAACATAAATATCAATATTAAAGGTTTATTTATATTAGAGAGTCATGGTATAATTACATGACTTGGCTGAAGTTTAAAAAAAGAATAACAAGACACATCTTCATGTTTTTGTCTTTTAATCTGAATTAATAGTGGTATTGCTACTATGCAATCAAAGATTTTATACAGAACCTGAATGTTTGAAAAAGACACCCAAATAATATCAGAATTCACACACAATAAACATAAATGCTTAGAGCAAAATTTTGATTACTAACTTTGGAGATCATTGGGTCATAGTAAATGCTGATGTCACTCCCTTCCTGAATCCCGCTGTCAACACGGACCTATAAGACAACAGTGCATTATATTATAAATTGAAAATGAACAAACAAATCCATATATTTAAACAAACCATCTTTCTAATACAAGGATACATGGATACATATTCAGTATGAGCTGAAATTTATAGAGCATTTAACAGATTTTCCTTAAAAAGTGATCTTTCAAAAAAGTTTAGACAAAAAGTATTTAAAAAAACACGCTGGACAGACACACAAAAGAATAATCTGCTATTTTTCGTTAGAGTGTAATGTGAACAAACATCACAGCAGTATTTGCTTTCACTGCCTCAGAAACAGCAATTTAGAATTAACTAAACAATTGTACGGGGCAGCTCTTGAAAGTATTTGAATGTCACACCACAGTTGAGGAGAAAGAAAAAGAGAGCAATCATTTATCACACAATTTAATAGTAAGTGTCTGCTTTCGAAAATCTGTTCCACTTGCTTTCCATCAAACCATGTCACAGAAATCCAAGATAATATATAATGTTAATACAAATAGTAAGTTTATTCAGAGGACTATATTCCAAGAACAAATCATCTAGCAACCAAAAATAAAATATTGTCAAGTCAATTGAAAAAATGGAATTGTTATTATCCAAATCTCAACCTTAACTCCAAAAAACAAAATGAATATTTTAAAGTTTTCAAAAAAGGTACTTAAAGTGCCAGAGGGGGAAACTGTGAAGGTACGAAAACATTTAGCATAAACTGATCAGCAGAAGACTCAAGAGCAAACATGCTAAATTGCTTGACGTCGTGAAGGATGAGCGATAAAATGGCCGACCCTAAGGAAATGACTGCTGTCCCTCAGAAAAGTCCACAGGAAGCCTAACCCAAAGTAATCAGAAATTCTGTACACAGAACCCAACACTGGACTTTTGTATAAATACACTTTTAGACTGCACATGTACTGACAAGGGACCCTAATTCCGAAAATTCAATTTTTGCATGTAGGTGGAAATATACAGCTATGAACACTTCAGTATTTTATAAGTGCGTTAAACGATAACCTGGAACTTAAAGAAAACCCAGAATTGCAGAGATACTGTTTTTCTTCAGGAAGCATAAATGTATACAGAGACGCGTAAAAAGCGTTCTAAAAATGATACAGTAAACATGCGGGATGTTTGCTTCTCTTTCTCCGATTCAAAGATCATGAGCGATGCATAAACGCAGAGCTGCATCCTGGGGGGGGGGCGGGGGGGGACACTCCGGAGCCCAGTAGCCTTGCCTCTCGAGCACATCTGGGGGAGAAGCTTCCAAGGGACACCCGCCTGCACTCACCTGATCTGTCAGAGCTACAGTGGTCCACGCCCACCGCATAGCCCTCAGACATCGCTGAGCACGCTTCATCGAGTAGGATGCATGCCAACCATTTTTTTTTTTTTTGACACAATCCCTTTCCGTCTTAAAAAAGCTGAATTTCTATGGACATTTGAATTTCTATGGACAAAGCGTGTGTACAGAGAGCGCGTGACCCCAATAACATCCAGCCACCCCGTACTACGGATACGAATCGTGTCAAAACTTAAATCCACAGACAGCCTGGGAGGTTGTCATGTAATACCACCCTTTATTTTCTAATACCTCGAAGCAATATATTCTGGTCAAACCAAATTTAATCCTAAGAAAAGATACTTTGGGGTGCAAAATTAAACACTCTCCCCGGTTATAGACAGGGGCTGTAACGAGGCAGGCTGCTCTCACTGTTCATTTAGAGCTTGTCTCTCCCCCCTTCGGGCCGCCTCTGTACACCTGACGAGCGAAACCCCAATTTGATTAAACGCCCGTGAGGGAGGGGACGGGTGGGCCCCTTGACAGGCCAAAAGTGATCACCATGGAGATACACAAGTACAGCTGTTAATGCTTCAACCGTCCCGCTGGCTTCAATTTCATTGCTACAAGCAATCATGATAGACAAAGCGAAACACGTGCTTTCCTGGACTCAGTCACATTACCCTTATTCAGTGCATTTAGCAGCGATGCCACAGCCACTAGCAAATCTGAGCTCTTTCCTTTTTTTTTTTTATTTACGGCCCACCTGCTCACGTGGTCATCTTGCGAGCGCAAGTGTTATTACATAAAACTCCTGCTGTAGCATTAATTGAAGAAAGATTCGGTGGGAGAAAGACAGTAGGGGGTAGAGCATGTCCATTATCACTTGTGCTTTCAACAGGTTTCACGTTGGAAAACTGCAAATTGCAAAAACTTGCAAGGGCAAAATGTTTGACATTATTTGATCCGCAACCATATGGTGAAAACTTTCATGAGAAGAGGTACAAGGTGAAAATATATAAATAAAATGCATATATATTTATATTTATAAATACATGAGAAGTAGGGGAAGGGGGGAAAAAAACAAATCAAGGAAATAATTATTCAAATGATGTAATTAATAGGGGGTTCACTTCAGTGGGGGTGTCGGCCGTCACTGGTCCCTGCTCATACTTAATCTTCTGCCCCTTCTTTGCAGCGTCCTTGCTTTCTATGCCACAAATGACATTGACGACAGTCACATTAAAGATGTTAAACAGCATATTCATGAAGCGGGGGTGCTGG
>JAODJU010000001.1:43166472-43180246 GCA_026776725.1 Gnathonemus echidnorhynchus
CCACCACCACCTCTCTGAAATGGAATAGTTCAAAGTATGAAGACAAAGCATGCGATTTCCACACAACTGGTTTAACCCAAACCTCACTCGTTCGCCTGTTTTCACTAACCTGTCCTGACAAGTAACCAGATTACCG
Source organism: Gnathonemus echidnorhynchus (assembly GCA_026776725.1). Taxonomy (NCBI): domain Eukaryota; kingdom Metazoa; phylum Chordata; class Actinopteri; order Osteoglossiformes; family Mormyridae; genus Gnathonemus; species Gnathonemus echidnorhynchus. The sequence goes on from JAODJU010000001.1 coordinate 43,166,609, forward strand.
TAATCTCACATCAGTGCAGAGGAGCAGAAATTAGCAGATGGATGCTTCATTTTTTTTTTCCCCTCCTCCACTCCCCTCAGACTTATCTGCGAAGTGCTTAGCATGCACGACGGCGGGAGCAGGATCAACGCGGTCAACACGCTAACAGCAAAATGCCGCTAGCGGCTTAGCATGATGTCGTTACGGGAATACCCAGCTCTGTCCTGACATCCGACGCATTAGCTTCTCATATCACAAAATAAGCACATCATCGCCGAGAAAAAGCCAACGTGGATTCATTACGCACGCCTTCTTTCATAATGGCATTAATTAGAAAAGCCTGACAATTTAAAAATGTGTTCGGTAAAACGAATAGCCTAATTATGGATGTTAAACCTCGATCATACAAAAAGGTAGCTGTGGAAATAAATGAAGAAATAAATCTCGGGTTGCAGACTGGGAAATTTAAATTCAGATTTATAACATGTCATCTGCTATGAAAAACTAGGCTTGTCTTTTTACAGTTTCTCTGGTAAATATCAGTAAGTTTGTGAAACTGAACAGATGGGCTTGCTAATTAGCTCGGTTCACGTTGTAAGTTTGTTTATAAAGAGAGAAAGGGGTTTCAGACATCTTGACACATTTTATTAACATATCATACCTTAAAGTAATACCAGATGATACCTGTGAGGCTTTTCTGCTTCAGCTAAACATACTAGCGAGGGGGGGGTGTTGGTCGACATCAATGCTATGAGAAACAAACCTTGTAAGATGCTCATGACTATGGACAATTATCAGGGAGCACTTTCTGATACGCTTCTATTACATTTCTACAGCCTAAGCGTAGCCCAGAGCAGCGTGCACAAGAAGGGCCTAAAAGCTCAGGCAGAAATGGGTCCCCTGCCACTCTGACAGATTTACCTATTGTCTAGAAGGACCAGCTAACAGGATGATGTCACAGGATGATGTCACAGACAGTGGGAAACATGATGCTCCTAGCAGACACGAGGGTGTTCGCCGGTGTTTTCAGAAAAGGGGGCTGGCAGAGGGCTCTGTCATATCCGTGTCATACAGGACACCTGGCGAGCCACGCTCGAAACAGACACAGGCCAGGGGGGAGCTGCCCCCCCCCGACGGCAGCGGTCACCAGAGCCAAATTCAAATAAGGAGCAGGTAACCTGAAGGGGGCGTGAACTGACGGCGAATCTCAGCGGCGACAACCCTAATAAGCAGCCACAGCAGTGCAAAATGTTACGCTTAAATTAATGCTAACTACATCTTAAAAGGTGGTACGTATGTTCGGGAAGCGTCGACTGATACAGGCTATCAATTCTAGCCAGTCATTCTGCCATATTTCAAATGGATATGAAATAATCATGCGTGACACTGAGCAGGCCCGGACCCAGAAATTAATTTCGGGGGGTGACTGGCAACCCTCCTGATAGTTTCCGACGGGGGTTCAAACACGTACCTGGCTATGGGGGGGGGGGTTCTAATCTGTAATTTTACTATGTGGCCACGTGCCCGGGGCTGAGGAATACCAAGGCTTATACAGAAAAGCATCTACAAGATCAGTACATTGCTGTATACAGCGATAAAGCCCCATAACAAATACTCAGGACTACTCAAGAGACCCAAATAAAGCATGGCGTTGTTCTGGTTTTATAATTTAAGTTTTAAAAATGAGCATGTAAGAAGTTTGACTGAGACAAAAATCTTCACATACCACTTGTGGCACCTCACAAAGACACATACGACTTTGAACTCACCATTCACCATGGTATACCTCACAAAAAATAAAACTACGCATTGAATACAGCCTTTGAAAGAAACTGGAGTCTTACTGTTTTAACTTAGCTGTGAACATACAGTATTGTGGATATATTTTATAATACTGCAATTTATTTAAAGGGACATACACTTAAAAAAATATATGGAAAGGGGAATACAGTTAACACAGAGGAGAAAAAATATCCAAGATTATTTCTGCCATACTGCAATTATCTTTATGGAGACAAACACCCCACAAAGTTTCATCCCCCCCAAAAAAAAGCTTCAGGCAGTATACAGAGATAAACATTTCCCACCAAATGATTTCCTGCTAAATCTGTCATCAAATAAAAAAAAACAATTCTAAAGAACAGCTAGCTATCCCAGTCTGTCTCAGCCTTCAAAAGCCCTTTATAATGAGGCATTTAAGGTCTTTGATCCCTGGAACTGCCATTCACAAGTGAATTGTCTGCTGGTCTTGTTTCCAAAACAGTTGATGCTGCAAACATGGTATGGTCCCCATAAGGTAAAAAAAAAGGGTATTCATCACGTTATGGGGACATTTGGTCCCCACAATTTAAGGCATACCTGGACCACACACACACAGTTTCATAAATATGAACAGTATATAGTGGCAGAGTGTGGCTCAGCCGTGATCAAAACGTTGCTGGTTCAAATCCCAAATCCCACTCTCGTCAGAGTGATTTCACCAAGGCCCGTAACCCCAAATGCTCCAGGGACTGACTGACCCTACTTTCTCAACTGCATGCCACTTTGCATAAAAGTTTCTGATAAATGAATAAATAAAACATAAATGTTAACCCTACAGTCAGCCATAACCTTTTTTTCAGATACGAGAATGGATTTCAATATCTATCACATTTTTAGCTTTAGGCATTTTTATGATTAATAATGAAAACTATGTTATATTATTTTATTTTATTCAAAGATCAGTCAAGCCCTCTACTGTGTTTTCCTTTAAACAGTGCTTAAAAATATTGATATTGTTTTTGTTCCTAAAAGCCTCTAGCTATTTTTGACATGACGGTTGTTTTTCCTGCTAGTTAAGATATGAAAGACAGGAACCTGGGACTTCTGAGATCTTCAGTGGAAGGTTACAGTTGTATTTGTTTAAGATGCATGTGGGAATGCATTGAATTTTGTGGAATACAATGATTTTAGTTGTGATCTGAAATTAAGTTTTGGGGCAGAAGTACGAAAGCAAACACCCAGGGGTAAGAGGCTGGATACAATCATCCAGTTGCATTCGCTGCAACAAAAAAAAAAAAACGATAATCTTTACGATTTTTTTCCCCCATAGTGCTTATTATATACACCGAAACCTCTATGATAAGTATAACTGCAGTCAGGGTATTTGCATTTCACCATAATACGTGGCTTCAGAGAAATAAATTTTTAGAGGAGGGGAAAAAACAGCGTTACCAAAAATTCAATAATGGGGAAGCTTTGGTAAAAGCATTACCACACCGCATTCAACTCAAAGCACAGCAATTAAACAATGTGACAAAGTAGCACTTTGTCATCTTCACAGTGGAAATGAGTGGGAATTCTATATGATTAGCGCAAACATCCCTGTCTTGAGGCACACCCACTGAGAGAACAGGCTCTTCAGCATCACCCACACAACTATTGATATCCAGGAATAAAAAAGAAATACGCGAAAGCCCTTGCTCAATATTAACGCTAAGGAATTAGGAATCTGCCTCTTCAGAGGGACATAATGCGGCTGTTAGAAAGCGGGAGGAGACAAAACCTACAGTAACAGGATCAATTTAAACGACACAGAAATATTCTTGTTGCACTCCAAGACAACCAAGAATGGTCATAAAGTCACCAAATTTGGCATTTTTAATGCAATCGTTTAAAAGAAGAGAAAAAAAAAACACACTCCGTACCAGCATATGCTCATTTTTAGCCTCCACAAAGAGGTTATAAAAAGACTATTTGTAAACTGTCACTACTGTCATCATTTCCTCTTACCCAACGTGCTTCAGCCCGGTGGAGGTCATCCACCAGGTCATGTGACCTTACTGAGGCACCTGCCTCTCTATCCCTTCCTCTCCTGAGTGCTACACCCACCAAAGCAGGAATTAGCCGCCTTATGAATCATCTGTACAGGAAGATCGTGAGCTCTGGATGGGGCTGAGGGGGCTGCGGTGGGACGTCGGATGAGCTCAGAGGCATGGCCCTCATCCAGGATTCAGAAGCCAGCGCTATGAGGGCAGGGGAGGCAAGCAGATAGAGGCCATGAAATTCCACAATTCTCCTCCAATAGGATCACTTGATGAGTTGGGAGGCGGGGCAAAGGAGACAAAACGCATATTTTCCCTCCCTTTGTCTGCGTAACTTAGGCATCAGACGTGGGTATATTTTCCCCCCTCGTCCCCCTCCCTCGCATACCTTCTGCTGCTTTCTTGCTCTCCTACAGCTCCCCAAATCTCCACAGGGGGATTCAGATAACCAAAAACGCTGATCCCACCACAAAGCACAGTCTACTCGCAAAGGTCAGGCACAACAGCCTATAAATGCCTCCCGACCGGCCCGGCTCCTAATACTTTAAAACCCAGCCTCCTAGCATTGCTACCTAAACTGTCTATCGTGTAAAGTGTCAGACCCCTCTGTGAAATTGCCAGCTTTTGTGGCCCCCATCCAATGGGAGCGACTGTTCTGTATTATCTGTGACCTTCAGGCAAAAGCACTTTGAGCAACAGACACCAATTGCTAAGGCCATTGAAACTGGAATTGCCCCATGCATCTGTTGCAATAGCATTTAAAAAAAAAAGAGGGGAAAAAAAAAAAAAACATTGATACTTAAATTATGGCAATTGAAGAGATGGGCCAATTTAAGGAAAGCATTTCTCAAATAGAACAAATTGCATACAAATAAACTCTCAAAAGAGTCCGTTACAAATGCGACCCACTTACCATACGAGGTCAACAACATACTATAGACACTACTACACACTACTACACACTATTACAAAAGATGTACAAGGTTCTGCATACAGCAAACATGACTTCTTTAAATCTATCTCATGCACACTTGCAATGGGTCACTAATCCTTAAGGATATCGCCTATGATACAATAAGTAGATGTTGTTGTTCTAAGCAAGTCGGAGAGTTTCCAAGTGGTCAGGCGTTACATTAAACGACAGTGATAAGCCTCAGGTGTGTAACCTTACACATGCTGGCTACCAGCACAGAGGACACACAAATGAAAGCTCTTGGTCTCAGAAAGGGAGAGAGGAAATAAAATTTAAAAAAAAAAAAAAAACATGTAATGTCAGGCATCAACCTTTGTCTTAAAAATAAGATTTATTCAAATAAATAGACACCAAACAGAGAATGTGAAAAAGGAGACACTGCTGTTTGACAAATATTTGGAGAGGTGGTGATGTTTTTACTGCTGACGTTGACATAAATCTTACGAGTAAGGCCAGGCCTTACTGAGCATGTGCTCGATCGGGGAAAAAAGGCAGAGGAATTTTGCTGCACGAGGGCAGGAAATGTGGAGCACCCTGTCCAGCCACGGAGAGTCAGCTGGCGCTGGGGGAATCCTGAGTACCTGCAGGCGAGTGTTCATCTCCAGGAAGTAGAAGTTTTTTCTGGAGTCCACCAGAAACTCCACGGTACCAGCGGAGGAGTACTGCACAGCCTTGGCCAGCGATACGGCTTGTTCACCCATCGCTTGCCTCGTCTCGGGGTCCAGGAACGTGCTACGGAAAGGGGACAGGCTGATTACTTCCAGATATTCACGAGGACCTCACGGGCATTGAGCCTGAGCATTCATTAATATCACAGCTTGCTAAATGGGGCTTTTCCACAAAGAGTATTTTCATAACCTTCTCAGAGTGTAGTTCACATAAAAGGGTGAACGACCGGGTGGCCTTGGCTGAAAACCACAATTACCTCAACCTTTAATAAATATGTTTTATCAGTACCTTCGAATCTGCATGTGTGAGTGAAATTTTGGCTTTTAAAAGGTGATGCAGAGAGGGAACAAGACCACAACAAAGCACCTGCAGTGGACAGGAATTCCAAATATTTAAAGTGCTCCTAGAGAATAATGTTCTGACATTATGTCCCTGGTGGTTCTTAGACAATCAGGAGACCAGAGCGGCTATCAGGCTATGGGGGGGGTGAGGGGGTGCACTGCACATTGGTTCTGGAGAAGGTCAAGGATGAACTGGAGCCGAATGCCAAGCCAACCTGGACAAGACGCAGGAACGCTCATCTAGCACAATGAGGCTCCATGGTTTCCAGCACAGATGCAGAACAATCCAGAGTCAATTTAACAGCCTAAAACTGTATGGTCAAGGCAGAAGTAGGGAGTCTCCGGACAAGTGAGTTCAGTTCAAGACTATTGTTCAGATGAGAAAAAAAGAAAAACACACACACACACACACACACACACAAAAGCAACCCAAAAGCCAATTTTTGTTTTGGAGAGAGAGAACAGTGGTGTTGGATGCTGGCAGGACTTTCCGATCCGACTCCTCTGGCTGGGAGAGGAACAATGGCCAGTTGGAGGAGGTGAAGTCGGGGGCCAGCAGCCCCCCCAGCGTGGCAGGAGCAGCACACGCCAGCGGCATATCAGCAGGCCGCGCTTCTCTGGTTCTCACCACCAAGGGGCACCGCGGCCCCCACTACCCCAAAACACACCCACCCACTCTGCTCTCAGAAGAAGAGGTGAACCTCACAGCGGCTGGAGAGCACAAACGGGCCGGTTATACTCCAGATACCCCAACAGCCTCTTTCATATGCAGAGAGATGGTCATTCGAGAGATGGAAGCTGGTTAGTAAGCAGTGACTTAAATACGACAAGCTTAGGTTTATTGTTATTATTACTGTTATTAAATACAAGGGTGAAGGACATGTGAATTTACCTTGGAGCCTCTTCCACCACCTTCTGATTGCGCCTCTGAATGGAGCACTCCCTCTCGTTTAGCCACAGGGCATTGCCGTGCTTGTCAGCTAGAACCTTGAGCGACAACACAGAAGTTCTTATTTTTCAACTGTACGTGCAACCAAATCCTCTGACATCCAGCAGAGGATGTGGACAGAGATAGACACATCAGCAAGCAATGCTGCATCTTTATGGGTCAGTATAATTCTGAGTCTTGTTTATAGTTAAAAAAAATTAAAAATAAAAAATTGACCACGGAAATAAGATGTGGTTCACGATATCCTGCTCCTGTAAGACTTACAGATCCATATGCTAATACCTGACACTAATCAGAGTGCGATATTTTGAGGACTGTTTGACATTGATCCAGGTACAATGCACAAGGTTTGGACGGTATACCACAGTATTTTGGGCCAAGATTTTGAAAATACCGTCAAAATCTCATATACCGAGGTATGTCTGGAGTAGAGATGGAAAGGTACGAAAATATCACAATTATAGTGACCAACATTATCACGGTCATCAGTATTATTGCTGCTCGGTTACAAAGTGCTGAAAGTGTTCAAAAAGTACTGATACACAAACTGAAATCATTTCATCACGTTTTACACTGAAAAACCACAAATAAAATTAGCAGCACAGTGCACTTTGTTTGCATGAACAATAAAAAATTACATAGTCAATACCTTATGTAAACATATAAAAACCATATGAAATGTGCATTAAGGTTAAAAATCTCCAGAGTGTTGTTACTGGCTTCCGCCACGTTTTCACCGACATTAAACAAACCCACGTTACATTGCTCACCTGCGTCTGGGAGACAGTAGCTAACTTTGGTTGATGCTAGATGGCATTTAACATGAGTTTTTCCAACATGCGGTTATCAACCACAATTTATATGATGATTGAAATTTGAAACAGTACTATTAACAGTCAGGAATTTTACCATGGTTTACCGTGAAACCGTTTACTGTTTAATCCATAGTCTGGACAGTGTGATGGAACGAAAAATTACATACCAAGCCTATGATACACTATAAACAATGCCAGTTAATTAGCGCAACGTATATTTCAATTAATACCGTACAGACGCTGATATTCTGAGGAAGTCGCCATTTCCAATTAGTTATATATTTCATGCTTCATCACTGGCAAAAACTGTCAGACCGCGGGGACAACTTTCGACTTTGATTGCAAACAAGCTGTGGCAATTACATCAGCAGGATTTATGGGGGAGGACAGGATGGGTCCAAGGATGGGGACTGACCCTTGGCAGGCCAGCAGGCTGCCTTGCCAGCAGCACCAGAATAGACTGGAGCTCACTGGTGAGCAGAACTCCTGTGTGTCACACGGGGTCATGGGTCTGCCTGCTGCTCCAGCACACCAACAAATGCGCCTCTCCTTTGCTCCTGGGTCCCACAACTGCCTCACGTGGAGACGCCACTTGCTCATAAATAATAAATACGGCACTGCAGGCATCCATTCTAATATGAAAGTCTGTCTCCTTGTTACAGCCATGCATGCGACGACGGCTTCCGGGGGGCGTGGAAACCGGCAACAGGACTCGAGTGCCAAAGCGAGACACCGCCGCTTAGCCACAGAGCATGAACCTCAACGGTGCGCCTCTCATTTACATCCCTAAAATATGCATGGTTGAGGTTGGCTAAGCCAGACATTGCGGCTCGTAAAAGGCAAAGCTAAAGGATTCCTATCGCAACGCTCGTATCGCTAGCGGCTGCCCTGCAGGATATGCACTCGTTTCAGAGGAGAAGCTGGCTGGAGAAGGTGCCTCGGTGACTCACAAAAGCTCGGCTGATTGACAAGAGCTGGAAGTAAACAAGGATATATGAGTCCACCAAGAAAAACTTACGGATTTCAAAAAGCGTCCAAATATATACAGGTCTGCAAAGCCAAAGCAGCCTGTTTAAACATGCTCCAATGATGTGGCAATCAATACGAGCATGACCACACCTACATGAGGCAGTCTACAGTGATAGCAGAGATCTAAAGCTACTTCCTTCAAAGGCCCAGTCACCATTGTGTCCGTTGTTTACATGGTACCTACAACCTAAATACAACAGACGCACAATTATACAATGAATATAAGAGGAGCTTACAAGTCGTAAGGCCACAAATGGCTGGCATGGACGATTCCTAACGCACAAATGTAAAGAGAAAAAATAATGAAGCTGCATTGTTCTAGGTGGAGGATCTGCCTCACCTGCATTTCTACGTGCCCGTGGGTTATCCGCCTCACCTGCATTTCTACGTGCCCGTGGGTTATCCGCCTCACCTGCATTTCTACGTGCCCGTGGGTTATCCGCCTCACCTGCATTTCTACGTGCCTGTGGGTTATCCGCCTCACCTGCATTTCTACGTGCCTGTGGGTTATCTGCCTCACCTGCATTTCTACGTGCCCGTGGGTTATCTGCCTCACCTGTATTTCTATGTGCCCGTGGGTTATCCGTCTCACCTGCATTTCTATGTGCCCGTGGGTTATCTATCTCACCTGTATTTCTACGTGCCCGTGGGTTATCTATCTCACCTGTATTTCTATGTGCCGTGGGTTATCTATGAACTTCTCAATAAGGAGTCGGTCATCACCAAAACTTGAAGCAGCTTCTTGCGATGAAAAGCGAAATCCTTCCCTGAAAAGGAATAGGGGGTGAAATTGTCAGGAGAAGAAACAACTTAGTATTTGCACTTCCACTTATAACTATACTCATCTACACAAAACGTATGTGGAATCCAGCTCTCTTAAGTATTTTCTGATTGTCATGGTTTTTCCTTGACAAAACATTTTCTAGTTTTTCCGAGATTTACTTCATCTCAAGTGGAGTTGCAATACATGATTAATACATTTCCCCAAAGTTGATATTTATTGAAAGATTTAAAAAAAAACAAACAGGTGGATGGATTTAAGCAAAGTTTAGCAAAACCTGCAATAACAATGGACCCCCCTGCACATCTTATTTCAACACTTACTATTCTGAAGACGTTTAACGCAAGTTCTTAAAAAAATACACAGCGTCTCTCCACCAATCATCAATAGAAAAACATTTTAAAAACTACAAAACGGTTACAAAAAATATCTAAGACCAACAAATATGGATATTGTGCAAAGAAATCAAGTTTTATTAATTCATTACTTACAGATTGTATCCACAATAAGTGTGATTAACTGAAAACCATTAAAACATATATTACAAACAAAAAAAGCCTATTCTGAACAGGCAGACCTTTCCTAATTGAATACTTTAAAAAGTTTTAACAAGGAAATATATATTTTCTATTACTCTGCCCCATGGAATAAATTCACACTTTGAATTGTTAAAGAAAGAAAAGAAATGTTAATACAGGTCTCAGAAGCGTTAATCTGTAAATGCATCTATATCTGAGAGAGGAGAGAGGGAAAGCTGCTTTCATTCCACCAGGTGCATCAGATACCACAATATCTAAACACAATGTTTATTTAACAATATGCTATAATACACATGACATTATTTATGTAGCTTAATGGAAGCTGATAAAATCTCAAACTCCTTTATTAATAACGAAACGGCAGCACCTGTTAATGTACCTTCTTCCTCCACAACTAAAATTCTCTTTACGTCTCTACTATACAGCTCGCTTTTAGGTGAAGGAGTCTCGTAACAAGTCTTTGCGCTAATGCGCTTACAGCTAAATAACGAATGCATACGGAAGAGACAAACATCAAGATACAAATTGAGAAGTCGCATGACTAAGGGGATACTTGTGAGTGAACGGGGGCCTGCTTGGTTTTGAAGACCTCGGCTCAGCTCTCGGCGACTTGACAAAGGCAGGCTGGCCGTCTGGCACCGGCCCCCCGCCCCCCGTAATGAATCAGCTGGGTCCTCTGTTAGCATTAGCATGCCGGAAAGTGAGGGGGGAACTTAACCATGACTGGCCGGCTGCAGGTCATTATCTGTTCAAAAGGCATCCTCCCGTCAACAAGGTCCCCCTGCCTGCAGCTCCCCTCTTATCGATCCCGCATATTTACATTTGCAGGGGTTCTGCTGAAATATCCAATTAGGTTAATTTAGAACAGCCACAATTCCCGAGAACTTTATCCATTCAGACTACAGATAACTAACCTAATTAAGACTGGCCTCTCCTCTTAAGCCCTGCTGAATTTGCAAATTAAAAATGCAGCCAGAGATTAGATAAGATAGCGAATGCAAACAGGGATGACTTCAACCACCTTAAAAATGCCGATCAACATGCACGACCGTTCCAGCATATCAATAAACTCGGTCACTCTGCCCGCAATCTACTGTGAAAACACTAATGGCTTAAGTAAAATTTTAAAGAAGAGGAGAGGTTGCGAGCGAATAGCAAAGGTGTTGGGAAACGAGACCATCTGGAAGAGCAGCCTCTGTATCTAAATAGTCACAAACGGGGGTGAATTGCATTGTGGTGATTTCCAGCCACATGTGAAGCAACACGTTGTGTTTGGTCTGACGGCACCCTCTCCCGCAGTGTAAACATAAACAGCACACCTACTGAGTCACATTTACTGCAGTCATCTGCTCTATCTGGCCCTCTGGACCACCCCAACTCTCCCCAACATCTCCTTTGAACTTTTTCCTTTTTTAAGGGTGGGGGGTTGAGGATGAAATTTAAATCAATGACCACCAGTGTCCCTCCGGTGACTCCTCAGCTGGCTGGTCTATTGGGATACCCAAGGCACACAGGTCCAAAACAAAGACAGATCTTAGTCTCAGCCAAACAAGGTGACATGAGAAAGGTTATACATTCTGTGTAATACCGCATCGCCAAAACAAGCATCAAAACTGATGATCAATTTGTACCCAGAGAGGTACGATTCTTTTGACAACAGATGACGTTTTTAAATAAGTATACAATTTCTGAACATCTAAATGTTAAAAGATTTTAAAGTGACATTACATGTAATAGAATATTTATATATAAGAATTGAGCGTGCATTCAGTCACAAAATTATACGATTAAAAAAAAGCAGAATCCTGCCTGTAGTCACCAACACCTGAAGCAACAAGTTTAACTGGACCAGGAAGACCGACAGCAACAGCATCAAATGGGTTTTACAAGCCAGTGTGGTGGACAACTCTTTATTTGTCTTTAATCCACCCAAAAAGTCCCCCCCAGTAAACAGTGGGCATCCTCCACCCAATCTCTCTGGGCTGACAATCATCAACACCTTTGATGCAGGGTGGAAAAGCACACGGTTGAATTTTGGACAGGGTCTCACCTGGTTTCTTCATCATTCCAGGCAATCCTCATGCCTTTTCCCCCGCCACCTGCTGACGCCTTGATCATGACGGGGTAGCCTGTCAGTGGGGAACAATTAGACACAAGTTCAAGCTTTGATCATTTGGTCATGTGAACATGACAACTAACCATATGTCCAATATAATACCAGAGACAACTACAAAAAAAAAATCCAAATACACATTTTTTTTTTTGCAAAAAAAAAGGAAAAGGACGAGAGCAGAAAGACAGGTTGTGCATTTTAATTTGGAAGCAAGACCTTTTGCCATTACTGCGTAAACATATTTTAGCATTTAGAGGTACTTTTTGTCGCACACAAAATCCGATAACGTGCAACATGCCGATACACTTCAAAAACCGAACAAAATTTAAGGTGCACATAGCTTTTGACATTGTGAAATATGACATTTTACACATTATATTAATGGACAAATAGAACCACTTCTATTGACATTAAAACTGGAATGACGACTGGAAGAACTAGAATGTTGGAAAAACAAGCGATCCGGGTGAGACGCGTCTGACGGGCGCTCCCTGACAAAGTGGGTGGGTGCAGCGCAGACACAGTTGAGGCTTACCGATTTCCCCCGCAATCCTGACCGCTTCTTCTGCATCCTGCAGAAAGAGAAAACAGAACACAGCATTACCCCCCCAGCTGCACCAGCAGCCAAACTGTCCTACATGGCACTCCTGAAACCTCCCTTGCATTTACAGCCCCATGAGCCTCGACTGGAGCAAAGGAATATTAATAGCATTATACGAGAAGTCTCTCAGTGTTTATAATCTCAGTAATGACCTAAGAATCAGACAAGGTTGTAATGCTGAGAATTACCAGTAATAACTATGTTCTGGAGTCTAAATGGGATTTTTTTTCCCCCCTCAGTGTTGATATTTCCAGATACAAATGCATGAATTCTTTTCCTATGTGGGGGAGTGGAACAGATTAGCTGTCTTGTCCAGGAGACAACCTGAAGCATTTTCCACAAACTTGCAGTAGGGGGAGCACCTCCTCTATTGTTTTCTCTAGATCATTCCAATCCCTAAAACAAACAACTGCAGGCAGAGTAGGCTGAAGCAGGATGGGTCAAATCACCATGCTAAGAAAACATATCATATCACACGGCTCTCGAGAAATAAATCTTAGCATTTATTATACTTTAAATGTAATTTAATAATGTATTCCTTTCCAGATCATCACACCTCCCATCTGTCTATATTTCACAAAATAAGCATTGCTCTTCAGACAAAATCACTAAATTATCAACTGAAATAATTAATACAGACATTGTTTTATGTCATAATTCAGATATTTGAAAGATGTAATTTCTTGCTCAGAAACTTGTCTAAAATGTATCCATTGTCATAAAAAAATTACGAGCTTTTATACAATGAAGCCAATCCAAAGTGATTAAATGACAGCCTTTTTCCTAAACAAAGCCATAGGGTTAAAAACTAATGCCTAGCAACTGTCAGTTGTTTAAGTGTGTCAAACAATCAATCCCTGAGTCAAAACATTAAAATGAAATTTGATAGGCTTTAAAACATTCAGCACAAGACCTCCTACAAGCTACGACAGCTCAAGGGATTTTCTGTTTGGCTCGTTCATTTAAAACCTGCTTTCTGCCCCCCTATATTTCATGTAGCTGTCCAATACAAGACTGAGGAGGCGGGCGGGGGGGGGGGGGGGGGG
>JAODJU010000001.1:43185775-43197541 GCA_026776725.1 Gnathonemus echidnorhynchus
AAAAAAAAATCCCAATCAAAATGACTGGCTCGATGACTGCATGGATGGATATATGAATGCACTGATTTTAAGTGACTGTCTCAAATTTTTGCACGTGGTATAAAGAGGAAATATTTTTAGTATATGATATTAAACTGAACACGAGTCCTCATTTTGACTGTCCCCTCATCATTGGGGCAAACCATCTTTTAGTACCAGTGGGATGACATTGACATTTTAATAAGCACCGCACTGAGTAACGTGGCTGTGAGAATGAGTGTCACGCCCACCAGCAGCTGATTGTTCCACAGGACAAGGACAATACGAAGTAGTGACATTCAGAGCAGTGATGTGCCCCTTACAGCAGGAGTCGGGATAAGCTGTGACTGCAGCCATCCATCACAGGGGACCAACAATGACGTCGGGCCACTGCTTTTCTGACATGCAAGCGCACGGACACAAAAAAAACCTCCAGTGAAACAGCCATGTGATCCAGTAGTTGGTACATGACAAATGCACCCACCATTTTCTCGGGGAAAAAAAAAAACTAAAAAAGCACATCACATGCCTACAAACTGCTATTGCCACTCTCTAGGGATCCCAGAAAATAAATACAAGCACAGAAGCAAATATTCACCAGGATCCCAGTCATCTGATCCTGGAGAGCAGCATCACAGCCTCTGTATCCATGGAGTCATTACATCAAAATGAGAGACAGGCGACCTATCGGGGGGGGGCAGAGCAAACCGGAGCAGGGGCATCGCTTCCCTGGCAGGACCCAAGGTGCCGCATTTCCATAATGCGGGAAGCACAGGGTACCAGAGAGAACGGGCCATTTTTAAAGTCAAATTAAAACTATAAAAGGACTCCGCTGAATGGATGTGTAAAAAAAATATAATAATAAATGATTGGGGTAGGGAGGGGGCCTTCAAATTAATCCACCATATTTATGGACCTTAAAGGCAACATTAGTACTGGCAACTGGGAACTCTGGGACCAGTTTTGGACTGTCTGGAAAACAAAATGCAGAAACTTCCATTTTTATTTCCATTTGCTCTGTGCTCTATGAAGCACCACAGAATGTTAGAACTGGGGACCACAGATTAAATACCCAGGAAAGAAAGTTACAATAAAACCTCGATTAGGAAGTAGAATGTTTATCTAGAAAAACAACCCATAGGCATAGTAAGTGAGACACAATAATCAGCTATAACAATGAATGTAGACCAGGGGTGGCCAGTCTTATCCACAAAGGGTCGGTCTGTACACAGGTTTTCGGGGTAACCTGTAGGTCAGCCGTTCGAACCCAGGTGTGAGGACTCTTCAGCCAATCAGTCCTCTAATTAGTAATCTAATGAGGGAGTTGCAGCGAAAACCCACATACCCAACGGCCCTTTATGGATAAGACTGCCCGCCCCTGATCTAAGACAAGGCTCAGACACAGACCATTAAAATAGCACTGATCACAAAGGGTTTTTATAAAACCGCTTGCCCACAAACAGACATGTGGACGCGGTTCATTATGGGCACTGGGAGATTGTTGGATGACCATGCATCCATCTTCCATAAGCAATTACCCAGTACAAGGTCAGGGTAAGCAGCCTGGAGACTGTCCCAGGAAGCAGAGGGCAAGATGCGGGGGATCACACCCTATTTCCAATGCCACTCCATCATAGAGCACCAGCACATCCACACAGACTCAATGGGAAACAGGAAACGCTACAGGAGACCCACACAGACTGGGAGAACATGCAAACTCAATACACAGAGGCAGGCCTGGGAAGGCGGTATTGCAATGTAAACCACCCAGCTGAAACCGCAGACCACCAGCAAGCCTGCACTCAGTGGCCAGTTCATTACTCCTGCTGGCTTGTTAACAGAGAGCCTCCTCCAAAGGACGGCTCGTGTAACTGTGGACGAGTACATACAGCACAGAGACTGAGCTGAGAGCTTCAGCGACTGTTTAGCTAAGCGTCAGGACGGCCAAGACGCCCCGACCTAAGCGATTTCGTATGCGGCGCCGGGGCCAGACGCGGTGGTTCCGGGCGCCGCGAAAGCAGCCGCGCTCCTGCGATTTTCACGCAGTTTGTGGAGGACGTAAACTCGACGTGTCCGTGTGAAAATACCGTATTAATGAGAGAGGTAAGACGTGGACGACCAGACTCGTTAAAGCTCACAGAAAGACCACAAGTTCAAACTACAGCAGTTTGGACAACTAAAATTAGTTCCATTAAAATTCATTTAAGACTAAGTGAGTCTTGCAATTGAGCATTTTGTGCAAGTTTTATTTCATCCTCCACAGGTATATGCACATGTACTGTTTTAACGTGTTATAGCGCAATTTCTTTAGACTACACCCCTGTCATACACTGCATTCATCAAACTTGGTGGAAAAGCACTTTTCTCCTTCATTAATTCAATAATTCTTTAAACCAGTGACCCAGCGATTTTCCATTTGCAAGTGCTTTTCACAGTATTAATGGTTAGATAAACCTAATTTAACATAAAATGTGAAAAAAAAAAAATGTCTGCTAAACAGATTAGAGAGGCTGCAGAGAGGACAGGATGTGTGATTCACTCCTGAAGGACCATTACTTATGCATAAAAGATCGAGTCAGTGATCTAACAAAAAGCCAGTGTTGTGACTTTCGTCTTCTAAATTGTGTTATTTTACCGCAGACCATGAACAAATATTCGCCAAGCCACCCAAGCATGTAACCGCTCACATCATTGATGTCGCTTACCTCCTCGCTCCGACACCAGATGATCCGACTTAAAATCACATGGGAAATAATAGGATTTAGAAATTAGTCATTTAGAAATCAGTGTATATTCTGCAAAACTACACACATCCTCGATGCTTAACTTACTGGTCTCATTTGTTTCAAATCAAACCCCTCCCAGACGGTACACCACCACGCACCCTCCATTAGCAAAATAAAATAAATTAAATGAAAAGAGAGTACAGCGGCTAGTACTGCTGCCTCACACCTCCAGTAGCGCGGGTTCGAATTCCACCCCCACACTGGGTTTTAATATTTTTTGCTTTTGAATGTAATGTATATTTAATCTTACTTTAGCAAACATGTCCAGGAAATCGGAGAGAACTTGTGCTGTCACTGGCTGCTCAAAGTGGTGGAAAACTCCAAATATGGAGAAAATGAGTGCAAAACTCAGAGTGTGATTCATCCATTCTCTAACAGGACTGGGCGGTATATCGAATTTTTACCGTATATCGATATATTTTTAAAATGAGATATGGGGTGACGGAGTGGCCTTTATAGCAATATACTTTCATTGTGCATTAAAATAAGGATGCTATTAAAGATTTTTAATAGAAACCAATAGTGTCCCTTTTTGGTTGAAACGACTCCACAGCTACAATCGTGACGTTAAACAGAATCCCAGAATTCATCGTTACTTCAACATTATGATGGTTGTTAATGGACTGGGAGCATCAAATTATGTGTGTGTGTGTGTCTGTGTGTGTCTGTGTGTGTGTGTGTGTGTGTGTGTGTGTGTGTGTGTGTGTGTGTGTGTGTGTGTGTGTGTGTGTGTGTGTGTGTGTGCGCCATGCAATAGACTGGCCTTGTACCCCATGCTGTCTCGGATAGGCTGTAGGCTCCAGATGGATAAATAAACCATTCTGACAGACATCTTTCACAGGAGAGACAACCTTCACACAGCTGTAGCCAAGACAAAATCCCAAACAGTCAGTTTGCTAAAAAGGTCACCAATATACATTAATGTAACACTTCACAATAACTGATAAACTTTATACAATTAAAAGGTTGCTAAGGGGATCAAAGATTTGTAAAAGCTTCATATATGTACACATGAAGCCGTAGCTAGGTAACCTTTAATAATGATCAACCCCCCACCCCCGAAAAGGCGAGCATTCCATTAATCATGGTAAACATACATAAACAGGATGCAGTAACTACGATTAAACAATGACAGAATGGCTTTCATCTATAAAAATGGCTTTTATCTATGTCTAACACACTTAATTTGATTAATAACACACCACACTGCAATGAGGAAGGTATTCATAAAATCAAAGGTGTTGATGGTGATTTTAAGGCAAAAAGCCTCAGTAAACAGAAGCAGGGTTCCATAAATGCTATTAACAAGAACTGCTGGTTCCATGAAGATCATACAGCAATTTCCTGGGGCCAATATGATGCAAAACCACATCACATCACAACCACGAGTATGGATATGACTGTGTTAAATCCCAATATTTTGACACCCCAGACCTGTTGATTTTTCCCCATTCATGCCTTAAACTTCATACTGCTCCGAATATCTGAATGCAGCAAAGCACTTTTCTGAAATTTCAAATGTTCTTATTTGAACAACAAGACACGAAACAAGAGTGCTGAAAGTCACCGACTGCAGAAACAAAGCCCAAAAGTTACACAGCTTAAGGAACATAAATGTGTAAAGAGGAACTGGGTTCCCATTAGACAAAAGTTGTGAATATTCAGCTCTTTCCTCCTACAGACCATAAACTCATCACTTATGATGGCTAATTATCGCCCTTAAAATGACGCTAAGACTAAACGAAGCTTCATATTCATTCAGAAGCCTGCTTTCCAGGGGTCATTTTCCCGCTTCAGTCGACTTGATGTGCTTCAGTTTAATCCAAAACTGATTTGGTGCATAATATTGCATTTGGTTCCACTTCTGCTTCACTCATATATCGCTTTGTTTGGTTTTTGTTCCTCTGCGAATTGCTGTTCATGTCAGGAATCGGTGTCAGAGTGAGACCTGCACTTCACTCGCTGCTCTCCTTCCACTGCGCTGCCTTATTGATTAAAAAATAAAATAAAAACTTGCCAATCCAAATTAACACCATGTCAGGAATCCATTCAAGCTAAAGAATATCTGCCCGGCATGATGTCCCACACAATTCATGGGCCTACCAGTCAACAAGTTGTTTTGATCACCAAGGAAATGCATAACTCATTATACCAGTGTTTACAAAAGGTCAACAGGCAGTACTGGTTTTAAATTAATATTTATGATATAATGCAATAATAATAACGTTATACCGTGGATGTCTTTGTGGCAAACACAGGAAGAATACAATTATCACACCCGGGTATAAAATTCAATACTTACAAACGTAAAACTCTTATAACCAAAAGAATCATTATGGTCTTGTGACAAAACCAGATTGGCCAGTATGAGGTTCCAGGTTCTCCTATCCTATGCTTGCTGTGCTCATGCCCTCTCAGTTGGTACATGGGGAGATTTAAACTGGATTTAGGTCAGTAAAGAGAGCCAGCTTGTGGGTGATACCAAAGTAAGAGTTTACACTCAGCTCATTTAGTTATGCGGTCAGCCAACACTTTAGAACAGTGTAATCATCTTACTGTCGCATGTTACAATCACACCTTCACCGTTTCTCACTGGATCAAACATGACGCTAACACCTTGCATGTCCTCAAACCATTAACGAAAAAGGTTAGTGTCGCATAAAGAAATACTAGATGTAACGAAATACGAAATCGTTAGGAAATTCATTTTCTTCATAAAGGTTACTTGAGAACAACGTGAGTTCAGCTACACTGATCATTAAAATGTAAATGTCATGAAATCTTGAGAACATGTCCCACACAACATCAGAAGGCACGTTTTCTATGAAAGGACTCTGCCCAAGACTTACCTTACTCCTCATCGAATGCAAGGTAAATCAGGAAGATTCACACTTACCAGTCGACGAGCAAACTCTTTGTTTTCTGACAGGAATCCATAGCCCGGATGCACCTTTAAAACAAAACATTTCTTTTACCATGACGTTTTATTATAATGCAACACATCTAACCTGCTTGTACAAATGCAACATCATCTTAGTAAGAGACAAGAATTTGAATTGTTACTACAATGCAGCAAACAAACAAAAGTTGTTTCACATTATGCCAATGAAAATAAAAATCAAAGTAAGAAACACAATACTTTTTCCGGTAAATAACTCGAATAATAAACAGGCCTGTGTTCACTTCTAAGCCACAGATGATTGTTTAGTGTTTCGTTCGCGTCTCTACATGGTGAACATACTGCTGCTTCTAATTTGAAACTGGTGGATGAATTTTAATGCTGATCTGCCGGTTGCATTTCACCAGGTTAGCATGACATCCAGCCTCAACTCAGTAAAGAGTTCGCATCAGATCATTTGAAGCTCTAACAAGAACAAGAAAAAAAAAAAGCTGTATAATCATAACTTACCACAGTAATTAATTACCTCAGCAATTAATTATTCCAAAAGCATTTTATTTTTCGATGCATTAATTGTGTGGTTGTCTCTGCTTAACTAATTTAAAATTCATCAGGAACATGAAAGCTCAAGACAGCAAAACTTCCAAACCATATTCCGGCTATAATCTCAGTTCTCTCTTCTAATTCTCACACAGTGAACTGCCCCCTGTGGAGTTTTTGTTTCTTGTTTCTAATGTACGCTTTCCAGAAAGCCCAGCTTTAAGCGACACCCTATAAAGGGAATAATGCAAATGTAGCCACATTTACTGTTCCATTAATGCCTAAAACCAATATTTCTCTTAACATGGGGGGTTCTGGACAATGCAATTTTTATTTGTACATTACTGTTGTTATACAGGCAGGCGGCATGTATATGAACTGGGTTCCTGTGTTTTTTTGGCGACAAAAACACAGAATGCAGATTTATCTCAGCTACCAACCCAATGCAGCTATATAATAATGCACCACAAGATCTGACATTCAGAAAAGAGCCGGATTTCTACACTCTGTGGCATTGTTTTCCTTTTCTGTGTCCATATTTGGCTTCTCTTTCTCCCTCCCTCCCTCCCTGCCTCCCTCTCTCCCTCGTTCTCTCTCCCCCCACTCCCCTCAGTCTCGTTTTCCTGCAGTGGCTCAAATTTGGGCAGAGGCCAAAGATCCTCCCTGTTGTGAGAGCTGAATCCAGCGGCCACCTGCAGCAGCCGCCACCAGCGCGGCCAGACGCCGCCGGGCCCTTTGATATCCGTGCTCCCGCAGCCCCGCTCACATTCGCACCCGGGCACCGAGAAAGCGCCTGCTAAAGTGGGATATCAAACAAGGTCTCCGGCTCTTTCTTTCCGTTTTTTGTCTCTTTTTTTCCCCTTTTTTTTCCAGGGTTTTGCATTTGGGGTATGTTTAAGCCTCTGCAGCAGCCAGACCCGGACCCTTTTCAGACTCACAGCTTGGGCTCCCGTCTGCCTGATGGCTTTCATGATAGCGTCCATGTTGAGGTAGCTTTTGTTGGTGGGAGCTGGGCCGACACAGACGGCTTCGTCTGCCATTTTCACGTGCACCTATGAACATGAACGCAGAGGAGCCCACATTAAAACGCAAAGCAATTTCAATTTTAAGCATTAAAAAAAAATCATGAAAAAAAAAACTGGAAAGATGCAAGACATTATTAATAGTGTATTACTACATTTCTGTTCCCCGCCTTCCACTTTCAATCCATGCCAACGCCAACAAGCAGACATTTGAGTGCTAATTAACAGCTCTAGGGTTACAGAGGAAGCAGCCTGACAATTATTTATTGTGTAAACAGAGCTTCCTTGAAAATGTTTGGTGTTTGGCGCCTCTTGTTTTGCGAACACACTGCGGCGGTTTATAAGCCACGACGGGCAACGCGCAAACCCCGGTCGCTGATGTCGCTCGTACATGCTACCGAGGCGGCGACGTTCGCAGGGGGCTAGAGGCCAGCACCCCAGGAGGACACAGATAATTACACGAATTGACTAAAAGGGATGCGATGAATATCCCTTCACAGCATCAGATCAAATTAAAGCTGCTTCTTAAGAGTTTAATATGAATTTGCTATGGCAAGAAAACGAAATGCATTCAGAAGAGCACTCCAGATCCCGTATTTAAAGAGATTTCATTATTATTATTAATATTATCATTAATAATATCCTGGTTGTAATACACTTTCTTTTAAATCTTTAGACACACAAACATAAAAGCTTTTTACAAGACCATATTTGTAGCCAGTCCAGCATGCTGTCACAGAGCTAAAGAGCAATTCAAGGCTTGTTATTTTATGACAACTGCCAGACCAGACCTTAAACTATTCCTAAGAAGAGTGAGAGGATAAAGACAAGGCTGATAATAGGTCCCAACCTTGCTGTGTACACACACACACACAGACACACACACACACACACACGCACACAGACACACACACACACACACACACACAGACACACACACACACAGACACACACCTGAAGAGCATGTGGTGACAGAACTTCAGCTAATTATGTGACAGACGATTACACTCTGGGGAGACATTCCTGGGAATTACTATCAACAACTGGATCAACACCACGGTGAATGAGAGGTGTTTATGGGCCAGTTGTTCACCACTTTTCTTTTTACAGAGGTGCCAAAACAAGTCACTGCCTCCAGTTTTTACACTTTTGAGGGAACAGGGAAAATGCCCAGCTGAAAGTTACACAGTGTAAATACTGCAGAGTAAATACTTTGGTTATTTCTAATTATGGCAGTTAAAATCCAAACGGTTATACAATAAGAGTCACAGCTCAATTTCACCAAGTCAAAAAACCTTTACCAGTCATAGCAAAACAAAGTAACAAAGTCAACACCTAAGAAAAGCACCAGTTTTGATTCCCTTTTCAGAAATTGACCATGTACACACATTGCTGCAGTACTAATGTATTTAAATGTACTATAACGTCTCTATTTCATTTTGCTTCAGGTAATTAACCACAAACATGAAGAAAATGATGTCAGGAATTCATGTTTGATTATTCAAACCTTTGGGGCTCCTCCACGTTAGCCAGACTTTGCTCTATACGTTACAGGGGAGAATGTAACTCACATCAAGCAAATTGCATGATTAATTTTTCAAAAGGTTAATATTTTCTGAACCGCAAAAGAACAGAAGGAACTTTCAAACAGCTGTCAGCCATGACCCTTCAATATCGTATTCTTCTAAACAAACACAGAGCTGCCTTTATTACGACACAGAAAACCAAGCAAGTCATCTATTTTTTCTGTGCCATTATTTCACTTTTTTAGTTATATTTATCAACACGAGAGGCATAATTAACCCGTGCTTTTACAGACAACCAGATTTTCCCCATTTGGGATCAATAAAGCGTGTTTTTCTTTCTAGATGAATTTAATATCCCTCCCTGAAAGGCAGAACAAACACCAGAATCCTCACAATTTTTAAACAGTACCCTCGAAAAGTGGAAAATGGCTATAGAATGTCTAAATAAAGTACTCAAGTAGTAGTATTACAAAAAGGTAACAATCTGGTATAAATGTAAATCTTGTACTGAAACTGAAACTTCATGAAACCGAATACATTTAAGTCAACAAACAGAGAGAGAAAACTTATATGAAAAATCTAATTTGGTCAGAGGCACCAAGTGGTAAAAAGCAAACAAATGTTTTATTATGTCACAGATGATCCTGTCTTTAGAGTATTTCGATAGGAGCGTTAGGGAAGCCAATATGCAGCATGTTATATCATGGTGAAGAACGAGTAAAGAGACCTATCAATGTACCAAAGCAACAACGTGAATTTTCTTTTGACACAAGAGATTCTGTAACATGATTCAGCTGCTACTTGACAGCTAGATTTCATTTTACAAGAGAATAAGAGATACAGTGTAAATACCAAGGTCCTTGGACAAGCAATACTGGTGGAGTAAGGTCGGTGAGAGTAGTATGTTTATGGGTAATTACATATGAAGTAGACAGACCTACCAAAGGTCTTCTCAACCTTAAGCCTCAATTTGTCAGTGTTTTTCAAGATCTCCTTTCAAAAACTATTATGAGACGCTCATACGGCATTTAACCTGTATAAATGCACTTCTCAAATTCAATAATTTCCACCTACAAACCAAAAAATGTGCAAATAAATCCATAGTGATCCATTTGGTCTATCTGCTACTTTCATACCTATAAATATTCAGCGTTCCTCCAATCTACAGAGCACAATAACCATGCAGACACGTATTCTTCTTGAACGTTCACATGAAAACTATTACTGTTTCTCACTTTGCACTGAGCGACGCTTCATAATCTTCTCAAAGGCAAATCTTGTATTTACACAGTAACATTTTACCAGGCATGACAATCTAAAGAAGCAAGAGACTTGGAAAGCACCATTTTTATTTGCACATATTTTACAAAGAATACATTTTACTGAACCACAATTCCACCAGGCTTTCATGCTGAACTGATGTGATCCCTATTCAATGTAAATTTGCATGGTTTTCAATTACATTAAGTATAGTTAATTTGTTTAAATTGTTAACTACTACCGACATCGCATAAATCCTTTTGGTTCTGACTGTTTATCAGGCCGCTTGATGAAATGTAGCATGCAGTTGTGAACAGAAAAGGAACTGTATTAATTTACGACTCGAGCTAAGCTGTTAGACAAATGTTGTGATTGCTTAAATGTGCCAGATTTCCATTTTACTGCAATGCTTGGCTAGATGTTTCGGGACACCAATAAAAACATCCTGCTATTTCCAAGAGATAAAATTAAGAGGTTTTAGCACAAAGGTTATACTGCAATGGCTGATACCAACTCCACCATGAGCTGTCGCTGGCAAGCAGAAGCCCTGCATGCAAAGCTGCAGTACAGTCCTTCCCCTGGAGATGCACAAGCACAGCATGTTAACCTGTCAGGGCGTTTTTTAAGGACTGATTGCTAAGACCCCTGTAGTTTGAGGTAAACTGACAATTTTCCATCAGCAGGGAACGAGGCTTTATTACTGACGGGGGTGGGAGAGAGCAGTAAATACTTAAAGCAAGTCCACCACCCCATATTAAACCCTATGCATCTCCTCCACTTCATTAAAATTTCAGATCAATGAATTCTACCCAAGACGGGGCAAATAATAATAATAACAACAATAAACTGTATCAGTGCACTAGTGGGAATACTATGAGAAATAGACGATGATGAACCACTAGCTAAGCCAATAGCCTCAAACATTTACATTAAAAAGAATTAATAGCAAAAGCTACGTAACACACGCAAACATGCAGCTACTAAAAATAAGTATGGGATCCAAATAAGAGATGCTGTCAGCAGAGACAGAGTATGAGCGTAGTTATAAAAGCAGCATGGGACCCATTTAATCCAACCCTTGATTAACTCATCGCCTGTCCACTAGTCCTAAAGACATGTGCTAACATGTCATAATCGTCATAATGCTCATCAACCCCTGCGCTACTCGCCAGCTCCTTGATTAGGACTAAATTCCCAGAAGGTGCATGGTTAATGCTTAATAATTCCCCTTAGCCTCACACCACCGTACTACGGACCCTTGAATTAAATACAGAATCTCTAAAGAACGAGATGCGTGTGGACAAGTCCTTCGTAGGTTTTGTACTCATCCTGACAAAATCTCACCCATGAGAATCTGACCCCGTCTGCTTTTCCACCTGCCGCCTTCTACAATGACCACCGACCTTTCTTGAGGGGGGGGAACGCAAGCTTCATTACTATTTCTCACCAAAGAAATATTTAATTTGGCAATGTAGGCGACCAAGGCAGAACAAAATCCAACACAACACAACTGTAACCTGCTAAAAAACAGCAGACTTTAAATACGCCCCCCCAAATATTTCATCGTATTTAAGGTTATGACAATATCACCCATGAATATTAAATCCTCTTACTTATAATAAAGTAGGAGGATGGGGAATTGTAGGAGACTGTCAACAACATCTCACATTTGTCTGTCAAGTGCTGGAGGAATAGGACCTTCAAGACACTGGGGG
>JAODJU010000001.1:43197641-43216178 GCA_026776725.1 Gnathonemus echidnorhynchus
GGGGGGGGGGGGGGTTGGCAAATCCAGAGAAGCGAGACACTCCGCTCCACAAACATGAAAGTCTGCATGGAGAGTAAAAGCGTTCATTTCATTTGCAGTGCAACTCCGTTTATTTACTGCCTGCTTTTAGGTCACATACTCATGAGATACACAAAAGCACTGGAGACTCGTGACTCTTTTAGGGGACTTATTAGTCGTTTATAGTCACGCCTCTGCACCAGAATGGCTGAGTCCAACCCGTTAGCAGAAGACTTTCATCTCTGTAACACTTCATGGCAATCTGTAAGAAACAGACACGCACACGGTGCTGCAAACCAATTCCAGTGAATTTTTAGCATCTCTTCACAACAAACTTGAATGCCAAGATCTCTAAAATATTCCATATTTTCCTATTTTCTAGTTTTGTCTTTATCTGTTGCACGAGATGTAGTCAGTTTCAGGCAATTAGTCAAGGGTTTGGGCCTGTAAGTGCCACGTTTATATTTGGAGGGATGAGGGTGCTATGCTCACGTTTTCTTAACACACTCACTGCACAAACGTACAAAGAAATACTGAACAGAAGTACAAAAAAAGCACTGTTTGCTTTCCAAAACAGAAACCAGAGAAAACGTGACTACTACCATTTTCAACCACAAGAAATGCCCTGATATATGATAACAAAGTACAAAAAATGTAAGCACTGGCGAAAGAATATTAAAAATTCTTAACCCTGTGCTCAGTTAACCAATTCATGGCAACAGAACTGTAAGCCACATGTTTATTCTCAATTTGGGGGCCAATAAATGTCAATTTTTATCCAACACCCAAAGCGTACCACAAATATTCACTACTAGTCTTACTACAGACTGCAATTGTTTTGCATGTTTATAAATCAAACTTGCACTATCAATTTGAAAATATTTGCTACATTAAATACATTAATTTGCAGCAATAAATATCCAGGGTAGTACGTGTTACAACTAAATGATTTTCTTACCTATATTTGTAATTAAGCTACAGACTACCAAGAAAAAAACAAAATTCAACCAACGCACTTTAACAATTCACTACAATTTTACGACATTAATCACCAAACATATTTCACAGCTTCTCTTATACACACTAATAACATTCTCCAAATACTCTCCCAGGTGAAAACACCAGCATCCTGTTTTTTCCCAGGAGGTGAAAAAAATTAAAATCACTCAAAAGTCAGTTTTAAAATATTTCTCACAGGTTAGATGACTGTATCGTTTGTTTATTAACATATTCTACAAACAGGACATTAGTTATACATCACGTGATTAATGCATGAGTCCATTATTAAAAATCCCCCCCCCCCCCCCAACTTCAGCATAGGGATGGAAGCTCCTATTCCGTGAAAGTGCATGTTATAGCGAAGCTGATCCCCTGCTATTTAAGCGATGTCATTTCAACTTGGCCACTTAGGATACCTAATGGTGGTCAAATAAGTCATTCAACTTTAATTAGACTATTACAAACAAACAAATCTCAGTAGCACAAGCAAGTAAAATGGGTGAAATTTTTGGTCTCTACTATTTCAAAGGATTCATAAGATGATTGCATTGCACTGATATTCAAGATATACTTGGGAGGAACAAACGTGTGCAAACAAATTGCCTCAGTGAAAGCATTCTTATCTATTAATCTATTGAGGTTCCTGAGAGGAGCTGGAGTGTGAGGGTTCCTGTGATGGCAGCCATAGACATCAATGTAACAGGTGTTGACTGCTCACTGTCCATTACAAGGCTCAACTGTCAATGGATGGAAGGTCCAAGCGGCCACTTTTGGATATTTGAGGTTTACGGTCAATCAAAATTAGTTCCTTCCAGCCCACTGGCTCACACAGCGAAGGCAGAGACCAAAAGTTCCTCCAAGCTGATAACATCAATAGAAGGATTGAAGATGCACTGTATGGGGTAATCAGGGCATTGATAATCACAGTGGAAATGAAAAATTCCATCAAATGATCTACTAAATTAATCGAGGCAAACAGTTACTGCCATAACTACTTTGTTTTTATTTAAAACAATAAGACTAGTACTCATTTCAGATGACTTCATGAAACACATTAATAAATGTCACCCATTTTGGAAAAGTAATTTCATCAAAACAACCTCCTCAAATGATGGATCTCCACAGGGGCTTGCCTGTTTCCTTAGGTACGCCAGACATACAAGACAAACAGGAAATGAAAATCGAGATGTCAACTTACTGCACTGGAGTCCACGTCGCTATGTACTGCAACAGTTTTGATGCCCATCTTTTTACAGGTTTTCATTACCTGTGGATGCAAAACAGTTAACTTGATGGGAGCCATCATCTTTAAAAAGCTTTTACACTGAATTAAAATGAAGAATTGAGACACTTACCCTGCAAGCAATTTCCCCCCTATTTGCAATAAGAATCTTGTCAAAAGTCTGCCAGGACAAACAAACATCTGTAAGTACTGTCAAACAACTGTCTAAAAAGTCTCCAGCAATATTACTGCAAAGTTATAAAAGTTTCAATAAAAAGCTGTTGTAAGTCTTATAGGCAAATCATGAAAGGATTTATACCACAAAACAATTCTTTATATTCTTTATTTTTCAGATATCCAAAACAATTTGACATTGCTCCCCAATAAAAGTAAAATTTTTCAAAGGTGAAATACAAAATGAGACTTACCAGTTTGAAAAGTACATGCAAACAAACAATCGTTTAATATTTTAAAACTATTCATTTTTAATTATTTTTTTCAACGTTTACAGCAAATTCATTGGCCATTTGATGCATTTGATCAAAGCTAGTTGTTGTTAAGTGCGTTTTTATCCTGCCACAAACAACTCAACACTCCGCTCAGAATATTCAATGACCACCTATGTCTCTGCCAGTTTCTTTCAGGGAAACTGAAATGTGTACATAAAAATAAATGCATCACAAGTATTGTCATCTCTGTATAACAGGTTAATAATATTTTAAGAGTGGGGACTGCAGTCATAAGCTTAAGTCAAGTGATTACCATTTGTGTGCTTCTGTAGCATCTTTCATGGGTAAGAAACTATGGAGCATGATCTTTCACATCTTTTGCTAACCCTGGACATTCAGTTGGTAATAAGAAAATAACAGTAGGCGTTAGAAATTGAGGGTTTTGGCAAAGAAAAATAAAGATTTACAGTAACTAACACGTGTATTCAACTGTTTATATGATCATTTACCTGCTGTGGCCATTTCTTTTGTACAATGTTCAATGAGTAAGTGCACTCAGAAATTAGGATGCCCTATCTGCGGTGATAACAAGGATGCACCCACCCCTGTCTCTGATGTTGACTCGATAATGACCCAACCAGCAGCCAGAACGATGCAAACACCACATGATGCTCTCGTATCCCACACCAAGCAAACGTGACTTCTGGTATGTAACCAAAAGCAAACAAGCTATATGCAACATTTAAGTATCTGTCATATTGTATTGTAGTATTTAACTGTCAATAGTTAACTGCTTGCTAGGCCATGAGGAATAATAGTTAAAAATGCAACATACCTTTTCATTGGAGTCATATACCGTGGAGTACTGTGAAACTGTAGTGTTGACATGACACCTTGACTTGAAGGAGACACGCTATCAAACAGCAAGATGATAAAAAGTTTTGTCAAAGATACCGAAATCCTTTACACTGAACCACACATCCAATTTTTATGGTTATCCAGTTTATTCCAATTACCTAGAAGCAGTCACATGGCTACTAATTACAGAAACTCATAGTAATCAGTCAAATATTAATTGTTTTATTTTTAATATTCTAATATTGACATTACTAAGGATGATAGAAAACAACATTTTTATAAGTAACTGGGCTGTCTACTCCAGGACAGAATGATAACACTAAGTGCGATTATAGAGCTTACCCACTGCATGGCATTTACTTGGAAATAACGCCTTACAAATTGTAACGTTACATCGTATGTAACGACCGTGATGTCATTACACCAACACTAAAATGATTAAAGAGCTTTTTGTCCTTTAAACAGCAGGTAAATGGACAGGCAGATAGCTATCAATTTACGTGAAGTAGCTAAGCTCTTTCGTGGCAACCTTTTGACATTGACAAAAGGTAACTGGTCTCATGTAGAGCACCGTGCACCGATTAAAAATTATTTAAAAACGAGTGTAAAACGACACTCAAATTATCAGTGTTTATGATGGAATGGACTCCAAAGTAAAGGTTACAAAAACTTAAAGATATACATCCGAGCTGTTAGTGATGTCTCTTATAGAAGGCTTATAATATATCGTGAGTTGCAGCGACAGAACAGCACTTTATAGCTAATGTTCAGTTCCACGGAGGGGAGACAAAAGACAGTGAATATTGTAATAATTTCAACAGCTGCTCACCTGCAACCCAAATAAAACTCTTTGCAGAGCTCCACTGACTGTGTACGACGCCATGGCTGCTAGGCTGCGCGCAGGAAGGAGGTGACCTTTCAACTCGGGGGTGTGATCTGAATCAGCCAATCACCGGCCAGCTTTTCGTGCGTCATTGACCTGGCTGCAAAGACTTTTAAAGGAACATTTAGCCCTGGTGAAACATCAGTCATGGGATGCCGAAAGTGTCAGTACAGAAGTAATCTACTGCAGTTTCCAGGTTTAATTTAATGACGAAGAACCAGCTATTGCTAAAGAAAAATGATAGAATGTGTAAATATAAGCAATCAAAGAGAAGCACATTCCACTCAAGCACTATAAGTGGTAATATACCCTGAACTAAGCCTTTACTTTTCAGTACTTTTTTGCTGTTCTGTGATTCCCATTGCTTGAGTTAATGTCTTCGTGAGAGCTGAAAGAACATACTAAAAATTTGGACCAAATTTTCTATATTTGTATAGCTATTCTTTCATAGTATTGAAGATCTGCTACATCTACATATGCAACACTTACCTTATGTTCTGATATGTATAGTTATGCTACATCAAAACTGTGGCATTTAAATTTAACTCAAAGGCCTTTGATGATCAGTTTTCAGATTTTGGTGAGATGGTGTCTGTTTGCCTCAGTTGACAATACATTTTACTAAAGGCCACCTTCTATAGCTACAGGCAAATCCTGTAGCTCTATGTCATATATGTCATAAGAAGAAAAGAAAACACACTAAATAAATCAAAGGGCTATTTGCTGACCTTTTTCATGGTTACAGGTCCATATACATACATACATACATACATATACATACATACAAACATATAAACTCAGCTTCAGATAAAATTATTATATGTATTATGTTGTAAGCAAAATATTGTGAATAATTTTTGAAACCATACTTCAGCTTCCACCCATTCAACTTCTTGAATTGTAAAACAATAATTCAAAATTAATGTGCAGCATTTTGTACAATTTAAGTTTTTTTGGCAACTAGCATAAGATTTTATTTACAACTCAAATAAAAAATTCAGAGATATAAGGTATTCATTTTGAGCCTAATAATTGTGTGTGGGGGAGGGTATTACATTGTGGGGATATGATAAAAACCTGTTATTTTGCCATTGTGGGGAGCATTGTTTTTTGGTCTCCACATGGAGAAATTCAATTTTATAAAAAAAAAAAAAAACTATGATCAAAGAACTAAAAATTGCAAAGACTTGTTTTGTTTAATTGCTTATGGTTAAGGTCAGGACTGGGTAGGGGTTAAGGTTGTCATAGTTTAGATTAGAGTTTTTCCCATAGAAATGAATGGAATGTCCCCAGAAAGATGTGAATACAAACGTGTGTGTGTGTGTGTGTGTGTATTCCCTCTACATGCATATATACATATGTGGATCTTAAATTATTAAGGCAGGATATATATATGATGCACTTGTGATGGGGATGTGCTCTACTAACATATTACTCAAATCAATGCCTTTCTTTTAAATTGCCTGAGCATACTGGTCATACTGTTAGTTTTAGAGTATGATGCTTTTCCCATAACGTGAGTCAACAGAAAGGTTATACAGCTTACCCCCTCTGGGACAGGCATTTCTCTGTTTAAGAAATTGTGTTCATTACAGTAAGAAAGGAACGGGAAGCAACTGTTGGGGCTGACGTGTCTCTGGGTTTGTAACTCCATCTCCTAACTGTTTCTTCTCCATCCCCATGGGTTTTCTCTGCATGGGAAATCAGATAAAGTCGCCGATCTGCAAAGTCTTTACCTTGGGATTTACAATCCAGATGGTTACTGCTGTCACTGATTCGCTGCTGTATTGAAATATTACCCATAACTCACCATCTATATACAGGTGACTTCTAGTATTCTGCACCACAGCATCCAAGTCTCCTGAGATTTTTTCTGACTCCAGAGAGATGCAGTCTTGCTTGATGCTCTTTAGGGTTTTTAGCTAATCTCCGGATCAGTGTACGAGTGATTAATTATGGTTAATTAACATTCAATTTGTATTTGAATAGCAAAACCTGAATAAAATGTAAATAACTGCATCGGCAGTATATGCTATTTCATTGGTCTTTGCATGGTCACAAACAAACACTGACTAACAGTTGAAATAATAATCATCACTGCCACAGTCATAATCATTTTCTAATATAAAGAATCACAAATCTCCAATTTTCAGGGAAAAAATGCAGGATATGTTTATTTATCAGGATTAGTCAAGTTTATGCAGAGTACTCTTCTGATGTGATGTAATGCTATGTAATGTGGTACAGTCAGATCCATCCAAAATGCTTAGCTTTGTGTCATTTTTACATTCCTGTTCCTTATTATTATTTAGAATTGCAGCAGAATAGCTAAAAATGAGTGTTACCTAGTTCCTGCCTACGAATATGCTCTGCTCTTTATGTTACATTGTTTTCGAAATTTGGTGCTGTGGCACCTTTCCCTTAAACAACCACCCCTGAGGATCAACAAAGTGTCTACCCACGCATCCCTACCCAGACCCTGCATCCGCGACCGCTGGCCATCTGTCTTCCCCCTGCCACAAACCCAGGAATACAGCCATGTTGTTTTCCTTTCTGTCCCATCATTTGCGGAATAAACAACAGTCAAAAAAAAGCAAAAACATGGTATTCTCTACACTGAATATCACCTGGAATGCCATGAATATTCTTCTTTTTCATTTCTGCATTGATATGATCCAGGTCTTTGGGAGATAACAAAAATCTAAAACTATCAAGACCTATCAGATATATAACGATACATAATGACTGAATCTGTCAACTGCATTACAACTAAACATCATAAGATCATAACTGTTTGCTTTTCCCACATGAATATTGTTCAATGAAAATTAAATTACCAGCAAAGCACCATCACTTATCCTCAGTGTAGCTCAGCACTGAAATATTTACCATGTGTTAAAGCTGCATTTTTTTAGATCATTTTATTCAGTTCATTTAAACATTGCTACAGAGTTCAGGTCATATGATGAATCGATTAGAACAGACACAAGAACGTGAACTTTCAGACAGTGTTTTCACAGGTGAGTATCAATTGAAGTCAAATTGCTCTTTTAATATGAAAAAGCACATGGAATACATTTGATATCGTCTGGAAAAACTCAATAAAGGGTTTTTTTTTTGCTTATTTAAAAATGGTACTTGGAAACTCCATGAGTTTTGGTGACAAAAAGCTTGAAAATATTTCCTGACTGCATATATTATGTTTCATCTGGATTTTCAAAACACAAATTTGAACTTATGTTACTATAGTATCGGTGCCTGCGTTAACGACCTTGACCCCTGAGTGGAACACAATGCATCTGAAGATGATTCAAAAGGTGGTCACGTTGCAATTCATCCCTCTGCCATTTCTTTGATTAGTCCCTATGCCGTATTAAATACATTTTATTTTGGCAATACATTTAAACAAAACGATCATGGTCATATGTATAATGTGAACATAAACTCCACAAATTCTAAATTATTCACTTGAAAAGGAATTGCAAAAGTGATTTCTGCAGTATTATTCTGCGAATCTTCTTGTATCACAAAGTAAACGAACATATAAACGTTTTTTAATATATTTTTACTTTAATGAAAATCAGTGATGATGTTATAAAACAGAAAATTCGCTCAGGATATCAATTTTGTTCTAAAAAACCAAGGCTATGTATTAATTTATTTTTTATATCATCTGTCGCACTAATGATGGTTGTTAATTGTAATTTTCAGAATGATATTTATGTTTTTATATAGATAAAAGTAACTTTTAAAAAGAAGCATTTAAATTATCATAAAATTGTGACATCCTAATTTCCTGTCTCGTTCAATACGACAACTTAACAGACACTTCAAGGTCACCAAACCTAAACTGTGGATTCTTTGACCAGAAAGGACTTAAACTGAACATACACGCACTCGTGTCGTTTGCTGGGAGTTTCTATTAAGCAAACTGAGCGAATAACGCGTATTGCTGGTCTAAGGAAACACAAGCAAATAAAAATGAGAAGCAGATATGTAAAACCTGAGTATTTAAAATATGGGCTTGTGACTGCTTTTTCATACAGGGTACGTAGCCCAGTAAATCCAGAAACCGAAATGGGAGTTATTAAGTGTTTCTATTTTATTTTAAAATGGATATATATATACAAATTTAAATCCTCATGATATAACTGCATGATTTTTTGTGTGTGTGTTTTATAATACCGATATACAGCCTAGATTTTTGTAGGTTCAGTTGATCTTTAATGTGTATGCAATGAAAAAGACGTCTTCCGTAAGGTGGCTGGGGAAAACACTTCACGTTTACTAATAGGGAATGTAATTTCGTTTTCCCTGATTTGTAAGATATGTTCGTAGCCTGTTCAACAAGCGTGATTT
This sequence comes from Gnathonemus echidnorhynchus, assembly GCA_026776725.1. Lineage (NCBI taxonomy): Eukaryota > Metazoa > Chordata > Actinopteri > Osteoglossiformes > Mormyridae > Gnathonemus > Gnathonemus echidnorhynchus. The sequence continues at coordinate 43,206,430 of JAODJU010000001.1, forward strand.
CCATAAAGACAACAACCAAAAGATCTGTGAAACAACGTATATCCTTTCAATATATTGGTACCTGTTTAAATAGCTACAAGTTCAAGCGAGGACGTTTCAGACATGCACGCGCGTTGAATATTTTTGAATTATTTCCTTAAAAGAGGAAAATAAGCAACCTGAAATGAATATACACGGATATGTTTAATCTGTTTTTATAGTCACTTCATGGCAGCATTATCAAAATATCCTATCAATAATGATTAATATATTTTCATATATAAAATATATTATACATACAAACTAGAGAAGAACACTTTGTTTCCCCTATTTTATGATAAAATGTGTTTTGGCTGTTTTTTAAACTATACTAACGGAATTTGCACACGACTCAACAGAAATTAAACACTTTTGCATGAAAATTGGTCTCGCTGCAATTGAGTTCTTAAAATTCTCAAACGTGACTACCTGTACCTACGAAGCTTAAGGAAATTAACAAAACTCAATTATCTGGTTCATTCAAACAATTAATATACATACTCCATATAGTATCATTTCTGTATCTATAGATTATATGTAGATTCTTTTTAAAAATAAGCGCAGATTGCAGACGTTGTGCTGTTTAAATAATGAATCGTGAATGATTATGCTGGTACTGTCATATGAAAAGATTTAGACCACCTTACAGGATTCTTAATTGAAAAAATACATCGGATTTAATGACAATTAAAACCCTAAACAATATTTCCTGATTTTATTCTTGGACAGAAAAGTATCAATAATATAAATATTACAAATGTTGCTTTGTTTGGCTCATTAGTTTCTTTTAATGTTCTGTACCTCCTTCTTCTATGTGGCTGACGGAACTTCAGGAAATGCTGTAACTGTGGACACCCCCAGCTAATATTCCATGCCAGTAAAATTTACTCTGATTATGGGAATAGTCATAGATAAAGTGATAATAGGTCATCTTTATAGGTGTCGCTTTTAAAGCCACGTTCATGACCGAAAGAACAGACAGTGCTCGCTGTTCCAGCTGAGAAGTCTGTGTGCCCGCTATAAGCTTCGCGTGAGCGGTGTGAATGCTGCGTAGACACTTCATGAAATTCAATGAACTTCCACAAGCCGCGACATCAAAAAGTTATGTATCTTTCAGCCAGAACAAATAAAACTCCTTTTACTGCGGCATTTTTGTAATTATAAGTGATTTTGCTTCCCAAGAAAATGGTGAAAAATAACCATTGAAAAACAATAAAAAGCAATTTCTTGTTGTTTCTCCATTTAAAAAAAACATTGTAATCAGATATATACAAAGCATGATTTTATTTTTATGTCTGATAGTAATCTTCCATCAAAAATGATTATCAAAAAAAACTATTGATCTTAAATCGTTTTAATTTGACACCGTATAAAAGACACAAGCAGGCGGATTATTCCAATTTGTTTTATTTTCATACATCATATTTCATGACAAAGGCGAGGTTTTCCGTTCCAAGCTCCTCTTTCAATTGTAGTTAAAATAGTAAGCTTTCTTTGCGACGACATAAGCATCCACCGAAAAAGACAGGATGGATGAGACCGACGCTCCCGGAAAATCACTGTATGTTCTCACCCGGGTGTGTCAGTATACCCCCGGTTTCGGGCCCTCAGCGTTTTCCTATTGCCTCCACTGAAACTATTCAGTGAGTTCATGAACACATAAGCAAAATATTATACGGCACTTTGTAAACTCGCCACACCAGGAAAAATATTTCTTCTGAAATCTACTACGAAATGTGCTATTTACGAAGCCTTTTACGAATATCGAATATTTTGCGTTGCATATACTGTATGCTGTACAGACGGAAAACAAAATTGAAAACGATCGTCTATAGACAAATAACTAAATAGATAAACGTTCCACATAAAAGTCTATCTATCTATCTATCTATCTATCTATCTATCTATCTATCTATCTATCTATCTATCTATCTATCCATCTATCTGTCTGTCCATATGTCTGTTGGCATAAAAGTTCCGCTTCGTCAACATTAGCGACGTGTAAGCATAATAATACTTTACAAACGGATTCGGTTCAAAAGCTAGAATCTAGCTGTTAGTGTCCTTCTCCTGTCATACACAGATGCTGGTCAATCATCTACCTCACCTCCGAATGGCTTTATAGATGGATTTATAGATCCATAGAGCTATATATGTGAACAACGGCAATGAAATGGGGGGGAATGAAAAACAGCGTTATACACATTTTATAAAAGTAGAATTTCAGATGACAATGCGTTCCTGTTTGTTATGGATTATCCTGTTGGCTTCGTTTGCTTTGACAGAGAAACGATTGAGTGTTTGTGATATACCGGAAAACCCCCCCAACGTATCTTACATTTCGGGCGAATTATTATTAGACCTATAAAACTGACATAAACTGCCCTGGTATACATTCACGTCTTAATGTGCCAGGCTAAGTAATAGGTACCAAAGGCTTTCCCTCAGAGCTGTGTCAAGTTCAAGTTCATGGCTACTCGACCTCAAGCTTTATTTTCTCTAAACCTGGGGGAGGGGCGGGTATGAAGGTGCACAAATCCTTCATATACACTTCTGTTTCACAAGATTTACTTCGATGGTTGCAGCTGAGGAGTCAGTTTTTCTGTGAATTGTTTTTTTTTTAAACCCTCAGGTAAGTTTGATATATTGGGAACGTGAATTTCAGTAAATAGCATATAAGTTCCCCGCTCGAGATAGACTAAATTGAGAAAGATGCTGATAAAACTGATCAGCATAAACCACAAAAATGCATTTTAATTTGTTAATTTTCGACCAACGCAAGGAAAGTGACAAAAGCAAAGATTATTAGTATATCTTTAAAACAAATTAAAACGTACAGCGCAAAACTTCTTTTGGGGATTTTTTTTAAATAAACAATTTAGGCGTAACAGGTCTTAAATAAAACTTTTTAAAATTCGGTGCGTTTTCCAGTCGCCTATTTATCCCGTCAGGATTGTATTTTGCTGTAATAGATGAGTGATTCCAATCCGATCAAGCAGCTACCAGAACATAAGGGAACATATAAGGGAATCTAATGGACTTAAAGATATTTCATCTAATTTTTTTTACTGATGCTGCTTTTCGTTTTTTAATGCTTTTTATGCCATATTCCAATCCAATCGGTTTGCTCGGGGGCAGTTTTACGGACACAGGTAAATCAATAGTTATAACTTACAACAACGTGTCCTCCTAAGAACACACACGTCTTTTTGGAGAGTCCTATACCGTATTCAGATTCGGCTTCAGCTGATTAAAATAGACAAAGGAGAAATATTTTAGTTGCAATTATAGTGCAATGAACATTGGTAAATAGTAAAATAATAATAATAATTTTAAACTGAACGATTTTTCAACATCTTTAAAGGAAATGGTTCAAATAGTGTTCACGAACGCATTTAAAGCATTGTTAAAACGTTACATGAAAAACGTCCTAAGTGAAAAAGAAGAGCGCAATTAATTAAACACTTGCAACACATTTTATTATATTTCTGTATGCAGTAAAATTCTTGAAATTTATCACAAGAATGGAGAAAACACTTCTTAAACTTTAAACAAAACACATAAAACAGTTGTCCGCGTTTAGCTCATAATTGTACATACTTATAGTAAAGAAACATTCTTTATAAATATTGTTTTATCTGTAGCAAGTAAATACCATAATTTAATTATAAATGGATAAATATGGCAGCTAATATTTACAAAAGGAAGGGTGTAGTTACAGAAAATTTAACGACACAACGTTTATTTTCCCCCACAATCCTCCAAATAGTATTTCACAATTCAAACTTGCAAAGCACAAAACATCACAAGTTAAACCCAGCAAACGAAATATACATTCACAGGCAAATATTGTGTCTGATGAGTTAAATGTTAACTTTGGCACTGGTTCCAGTTAATAGTTGTATAATTACAATCAAATTGCCTTCAGAGGATCACAATATTTAACATCAGAATACAAAAGATTTTTCCATAGTATGTGCACTCAAAGTCCAGTTACAGACATAGCTACCATTGAAGGAACATCTATGACACCAAAGACTGACAAAATCTATAACAACCATGGAAAGAGATTAATTGTTCTCTATTATCATTTACAAAATACTGAATAAATTTCAAACAATTTTTCTTCGTTTAATTATTGTATTCACAATGCAACTTTCCTGATTTTTTTTTCTCGCACAATATTACAGCGTCCGTTAGTTATGGGTTTATTTATACAAGCCTTTTTATGTACAGGGGTCTTCTTTTTGTTTTATATTCTGTTAAATGGCTCCGAGTTCGGGGTCTCTCTGCTAAACATACCATTCATTGAAATTGGACGATAGGCTGCTGTGTACATTGTTATTGTGGACCGCTGATGCAGGGGAAAGATTGTTGTTGCTTTGGGTCTCAGCAGAAGGGGAAACCAGGCCAGGGGGAGTCGAGGACTCGTACCCAGAGCTAGCCGCGGGCGACGAATCAGAGGCTGGAGGAGAAGATTCGTGAACCTGGCAATAAAAGACACAATGAATTCATTACTTTATTTTTTCAACTTTGTCGCTGCATGCTGCACCAGAAGGCACGTCGAAACACGCAAATAAAAGTAAAAACAAACATGCAAACGCGTGTGAAAATCCAAATCAATGACTTTTAAAGGAAATCTTCTTACCTTCATGTGTTTTCTTAAGGAGCTTGGGTGAGTATATGACTTGTCGCACATTTTGCAAAGATACGGTTTATCCGAGGTGTGCACGTGCATGTGCTTCTTCCGGTCACTGCTATTCGCGAAGCGTCTGTCGCAGCCCTCGAACTCACACTGGAATGGTTTCTCTCCTGTAAAAAAATAAGTGGTGCTTTAGAATGAAACAATGTTTCAAAAGGATATTTAAACCATTGACAATGCCCAAGGAACCATATACACTTAATAAACCGATTCGGAAATAAAAGCTATACAAAGACCGTAATATAAGCTTAGTACCTAGGAACGAAGCAATTAGCAATGTTTTAAAAACAATACCCATCCGTCCATCTATCCTCCTACTGCTTATACAGCCTTTATTAGAGAAACAATATAATAAAAATAACCACGCGGCGTTTAAGATTAGGCCTGCGTATGTACACTCGTCTATTTTTATTACATTCTTCAGTCAATTGATGAAAATCAAACCATGCAAGCTAAATGTGCTCCATCATTTTATCAACACTTGACAGTAATGTTTCTGAAAAAAATAACTAATATTGCAGGGAAATCGAAGGACCACTTAAAATCAATATAAGCAATATAATTTCCACGGCGTGGAATATCACTGTAGCAATGGTCGTACTGTAATTTGAGCACTTTTTCTGTTTTAATGATGAACGATTGATGCTTGTGCTGCTTTTTCATATAGTCACAAGGTTCGGAATTCGTCAAATAATAATAAACAAATAAATAAACAATAATAATAATAGCCGAATTTTAATTTATCTGAAAAGCCAAGAATAAACTCCATGGCGGTCTGCATAAATATGGCCCGCGATTGTAAATGAAACTGTCAGATAAAATATATATTATTCTTATAGATGTTATCAATGCCACATGTAACCTCACTCAAAAAGCCACGCCATTTGGTGAGCAATAAAAATGCAAATTGCACCTGGACGATGTCAGTCTCCGCGACTTAAATAAATTAGCGGAGTAAACAAGAAAAAATTTCCTAAATCCTTGCAATGGCCTGTCTAGCACCTACTCTCTCTGGAATGTGTGGGAAAACAAAAGACCATTGATTCTTCTGTTCTTTCAGGGAAAACATTCAGCACGTTTAAATTAAACTCATTCTCAAGAAAAAGAAAATTGATATATTAAAAAAAGCAAATTCCCCTGCAAGGAAACACACATCACAAAACTACTTCCACTTGTAGAAGATGGACAAAACAGTGAATGTATCCCGTGCAAGGAGATGTATAATCAACCCAGTGAAACACGTTTATACCTCCCTAAGCAAATAAAACACTAAATTTAACTTGCTGCCGAATATCCTATAAGAGAAGCCACTCATTTAACCTCCCATCTGACGCTTTCATATCGCATTTATACGACTTGCCGTGATATTATAAATAATATATCCTATTGTCGCTCGAGCTTAATATCCAGGGTTACAAAACAGCCCGAGAGTAGCAACAACAGAGCAAATTATATAAATAAGTCGAAGTATAATTACCTGTGTGTGTTCGCTTGTGTATCTTCAAGTTTTCTGATCGCGCGAAAACCTTGCCGCAGCCGGGAAATGGACAGGGAAACGGTTTCTCCCCAGTATGAACACGAATATGATTTACCAGTTTGTATTTAGCTTTGAAAGGTTTGCTCTCTCTGGGACATTCTTCCCAGAAACAGACGTGGTTGCTCTGCTCCGGTCCCCCGACGTGTTCCACTGAGACGTGGGTGACCAACTCGTGCATGGTACTGAAAGTTTTATTGCAACTCTTTTTTGGGTTGCTGAGCTGCTCCGGGTCGATCCACTTGCAGATTAACTCCTGTTTGATGCACTGCTGCCGCATATAGCGAAAGAAGGCACCAGGATGGTGATGGTGAGCAGCCATATTCATGCCCATATTCATTGAACCATACTGATTGTGGAGTTGGGCTGCGGAGTATGGGTCGGTCCTGGGGCTGGATACCTGATGATATTGATCGGATCGTCCGAAAACTTCTCCGGGTAGTCCAAGTCGCATTTGTCCGTTCAGCACGTTTGGAGAGCCATGGGACGCATGTTGGTCGTGGATCGAAGGAAACAATATGTGGCCTTGACTATCTGTATGGGAGTGATGGAGAGACCCCGCTGCGGGGCCAAAAATTGTATGTTGGCTGCCAGCCGGAGACGATTCTCCGAAGCCGCGACTGCGAAAGAGAAAGTCCCTTGTAGAGTTAAAAGGCGAACTCGCGTACGACGTGACATGGGCTGCATGTGCGCCCAGAGCCGCAGCGGGATAGCCCGTTGCCTGAGAAGTAAAAGCAGAGCTCTGTCCCGGAGATAGATCGTGGTTCAGTTTAAAAGCACCCATGTGTGCAGAATCGACAAAGCTATTTTGTGCTAAAGTCAAGTCTCTGTCTTGCATTTCGCTTGCTGAGTGGTGCCTGGCAAATGTGCCAACTCCCAAGCCGGGAAACTGGTGACCGGCGTCCAGTAACATTATTTCTCGTTGAGTACGAAATGTATTGAAATTAGTCGTGCGTTCAACAACGCGGCGAATGAACTGTACCTTAAAAATATATATACATAAAAAAATACCTAGACTTCTGTGGAGGTACCTCTCTCCCAAAGCGAAAAACACCTCATCAGAAGAAGTTCAGAGCGACGATCCGCTAGCCGCAAAACACTATCGTTCTTTCTAAATGACTACGTCTATATATTTTTTCTCGCAGTTAACTTGTAACTCAAAATCCCCATGAAAAATGTTGAAATTCCTTTCGCCTTTTCCCGTAGAAATGAGTGTGCTTTTACACAAACATGAAGAATGAATAATTGTCTTACTAGATCGTCCGTAAACAGAGCGCGGTTCCTTGGCGCATCTTGAATTGTTGTTCCGACTGGTGTGTTTATTTCTTTCTTTCGATTGTCTGTGTTTATCTCGGAGGGTCTCTCTTTCTCAGTGGACTGGCAGTTCCTCCTCTAACACCCCCTTTAACTGAGGCCCGGTCATTCACATGCCGCAGTCTTATTGGCTACTGTGCCTCATCAATCCTAGGTACCCCTCCAATCCTAGGTACCCCCCTCGCTACTAATGGCTGCTCGCCATTTTCCACTAATAATTACCGCCTACTTTTTTCGGAGAAGCTTCTCAGGGAAAGAAGGAGAGAGAGAGAAAAATATATACATTCGGTTATGATTACGGAAAGCCCCTGTTATGCAAAAAAAATATTGGCAGACCGCTAATAATTGGCAGACCGATAATAATAAAGCTCTCGTCGCGTCCACATTTACACGGCTATTGTATTACATGGCGAAAGAACATTTGATTATATTCAGATAATACTTTTTAGTCATTAAATAATTCAGACACAATTATAACAACCGGTTCCCGATTAGCGCTCAACACATATAAAAGTTGTTAAATCAAACATGCTGACCTACACCGAATCACTATTATAATTTAATGTGTTGATGTCAATATATACGAATAAGGTAATATAATAATAATAATAATAATAATAATAATAATAATAACAACAACAATAAAAATAATGGTTATATTCTTCATGATATGCATAAAAAAGTAAGAAGTATATTTTGAAATTCTGGATAACCTACTCTCATTTAATCTTCTAAAAAGTTCAGAACGCGAGTTATTTTGACATTAATGAGCATCAAAGCGATATTCAGATCGTCCAAGTCAATTTCAGAAAAGCACGCCTCTAATGCAATATGTTTTTTTTTTTGTTAATGTAAGAAGACTACTACTATGTACATGCATGTATGTGAATGTATAAACACAAGAGACTGCTAAAGTAGCAGATTTGTTATATTAAATTAATAACTTCATCATTATACTTAAATTTGTCGTTTAAACATACCAAACAGACATAATATACGTTACAAGTCCAATTATATACCCTTATATATTTGTACATTGCGGAGATTTTTTACGCCCTATATGTTTTTTTTTTTTGTTTGTTTTTTTTTGAGAATTCAAAAACACAATTCAGTATTGTTACCCTTGGACTTGGAATTCCATGTGCGTATTGTATCCTTAGCAATTTCAAGAAATGCATGGGCAACAATGAGTATTTGAACGTTTTAGAGTAGATTAGTTGTGAAGAGTACTGGGGGAAAATATACAGATTTTTACATTAAATTTAATTATGGCCAGTTTTACGTTTCAAATGTATAAATATGATGTCACTGGTCCGGTGCATCCGATTTTGTGACAAACGTGAATTTTAACTGACGCAGCCCGGTAATGGGTGTCTGCATGTAAATACAAGGCAAGCCAGTTTTCTTTCAAAGCATCAGCCGAGTTTGCACATTCACGCGGGGCAATAGGTGCCCACGAGCTGCGATGGTTTCTTGCCAATGTGTAGGTATGAAAACGTATATCATTATTAAGGTCTTTTACTTACATGTCTGATGAATAAATGTTTCGTAAGGTTGTCTTCCATTGTTGACCAAACTTTCTCTTCTGTGTCCAAACGGTTCAGCTAACTGTTTTTTGGAGAGAGGAAAGATATAAAAAAAAAAACCTTAGGAATTCTGTCTGTCTCAGCCCAAAAGCCCTGCAGTCTGGACGTTATGTACAATTCCTCCAAGACTCCATTTCTACTCTCTCTGCAGGAATCATAGGAGCTGATCCAAGTTCAAAGTCACGTCTGCCGACGCCTTTAAGAATCGCTTATTTCTGTGGAAAACCGCAAAACCCATTTCCCATGTCACTAAGTAGGGAGGGAAAAAAAAGAAAAAAGAAAGAAAATGAAATCGGTCTGTGACTTATTGCTGCAAATACTGATTTCCTCACAGCGTTGATAAGATAGACGGCAGAAAATGCACGAACTCTTGAAAAATAAACCTTTTCAACAGGTTATGAGGGGCCAAGACGTATACCAAGAAAAGACGCTACACTGGCAGGATTAACACTTACATTTGAATACAGGTTTTCAGAACATAGGTAGATGTGCCTTTGTACAGGATGAATATTCGAAACATGGTATTTATTCTACATATATTCCAAATTTGTTCTGCTCTGACAGTACAGAGAGCACACGTTCCAATCAACTTTTT
>JAODJU010000001.1:43216212-43244479 GCA_026776725.1 Gnathonemus echidnorhynchus
ATTTGGAGAATTTTATGTATAATGCCTGCGAGGTTGTACGACATCAACCGAGTATTTTAAACTCATAAATTTAGAAAGTCTTTCAGCCTCCGGATGCATTACAGGCTACTTATTTGATTTAAACGACCTTGGTACTTCAAGGGCGTATGACCTACGACCCGCCAAAACCCACATATGTTGTCTTAGTTTATTCAGTAAAACAAATGTTTGTGTAAAACCCCAGTTTCAAAAAGCCCCGCCCTCTCCCACCGAAATCTAAACTTAACGCTATTTGTTTTAATATTGTCAATCTCAAAAATTTCAGAAATTAATATATAAATTGGACGACCACTAATTTTGGCGTCTTCCTGTGTCGTAATTCGTTTAACCGTTTATTTGCCAGTTAATTTAAATACCATTATTTGGGCCAAGAGAGCATGAACTATTGGAGAATTATCTATCGTTCACATTTACATTATAATACGGAATACACATAAGATCCAACCGATAGCCAAGCGTCAGGCATACAAGAAAATCTCAGTGCAAGAGTAATAGGCTACATATTTAATACAGGTTTCACTTCCCAGGTAGCCCTACAATTTACATTTGCTATGATAATACTCCATCCATCCAGCTATCCACCCAACCATCCATCCATCCTCCATGTCCATCTCTGTCGATTTGTAGAAATTGTGCAATATTACTTTTTAGGTATATGAGCGCCATATATATATATATATATATATATATATATATATATATATGGAGAAAAATAAATAAATAAATAAACCGATAGGTGGGTAGATACATAAATAAATAACAAACAAATATATCCATACAATCAATAATACGCCCAGCCACCATATGAGTGTATCGCATTTCATTCATAAATATAGAAAAAAACGATTTAAATAAAACACCTAAAAGAGTTACGTGGACGTGCTTTTCCACATTATCCATTTGGGATGTGGGTTTTGCGTCCAAGAGTAATACCTGTACAGCTGATATAACGAGAGAACTTTCACCGATGTTTCACAGCCTTCTGTCGTAACTTCCATTGAACATATCTTGGATTTTACGCGGTATGCTGCTATTTGTTCTTGCCCTTAATAGTCATCCTGATTATTTTCAAAATGTTTGATTGTGACTGTTACTTTTCAGTGTGCATTCCATCCAATGGCAGTAACCGATATTGATTTTATAGGCAAGCACATTGATTTTACCGACCTACGAAGTCTTTGTCTTTAAACCAAGAATGAATGTTTATACTTAGGCTAATAAATCTTAATTGCTTTCAAAATTTTTAGTGCAAATGAATAATCCATATGATGTATTTATAACACTACACTGAATGGTGCTATGTTATGATGGTACGCCATTAATAAAAACAAGTTAATTTAGTTACACTCATGGACTCCCCATGTAAATCCTTTGGAACACTTGGTGATTGGGAACATTTCTAAATTTTAAGATATAGAACAGATATATTCTGTTGTGTATAGACTAAAACAAGCGTAAGCAAAATGAATAACACAGTTGTAGGTTTATTTTCTTACGATTAAACGCAGAATAACTTTTGGGATAACTAAAAACTCCATCCATAAGATCTGGGATTTTGTTTTTTTTTTTTGTTCCACCCACTACTATATATATATATCGATTCCAAGGGTGTCTTTGAATTAAGACATATTAAATCGATGACATACACATCACGCTGAGTTCAACAGGGATTCTACAAGAAGGCGTGCACTGATACCATAAAATACACCAATATACAGGTTTACAAGTTTCCCCCCTTTCCATTCATGCGTAAAGTCATAAAAAGTGAATACAATTGAGCTTGGGTGTGTTGGCGACGAAAACAACCCACACACACACACACACACACACACACACACACACACAACTGGTGTTCTGTTATGAGTACATTCCTGAAAACCAATGCAGATTCTGGATGCCAACTCGGAGTGAAAATATAAGAATTTAACGAAATTCACGTAATTACAATGTAAGCATTTTATTTATTACATGATGAACTTGCCTTTTGGAGATCACTAAAATAAGACTGTTCTAAGTATAGTTGGTAGTCTTAGAAGATATAACGTAGTTATGAATTACAATATATTCGAAGCATTTTGACACTGTATTAAATACTTTAACTTTGAAATTAACGCGTTCTGGATTATTAAACAACATGCACCCATTCAAGTATTCGGCACTCCCAGGTCACATGTCTCTACTGCACTCTGAACATAATGGGTCAACAGCGCAAACCAATTTACTTAAACTTCGCGGATTGCTTTCGGGTCCATTCGAAACACACTGTGTGGCTGAATTAAAACGGGTGCTTTGTTCTTGGCGTCATGAAATTTGGATATCCGATTGTGAAGAATCTGTATTTTCAAACACGCGCGAGACTGATGGCATGTTTACATTTCAGACGGCGATTTTGAAAGTTTACAACTATAAACGTGTGGGTTTAACAAATTTTGAAAATCGAGGTGCTCCACACATGCAACTATTTTGGCAATAAGATGCATGCGAATTTTAACAAGAGATCAAGTCGAATATACAAACTCAGAGAATCAGATCCACCGATAATGTAACTTTGAAAAATGTAACACTATTTCTAACACATTAGCCGGCAACTACGTTACTCACCCACCATTGGACAGGGTGAGCTGTTACCTCTTTTAATTTTCATAGAAAAGCTAGTCGTAGTGATTCTTGCATCATTTGCTTATCTGCTGAAGTATTAAATGTAGATACAATATAATTAATGACAATGCTAATCTGGGTTAATTTCATTTTAGCATCATTAAGATGATAAATGACCGGCGCGAAATTATTTAAAATGAAAATAAAGGATTATTCAATCTATTTATTCGGGGGCTTTCAGTCGACTTTTTTACTATATCCACGTGCTTAACTATCAGCAAACATAAACAAACATAAACAGATTTTCTGTTAACTTTGTGAGTACAACTTTTGGAAACAACAGCGATGAAGGGAGTGAGGGGGCGGATCCCCGCTGTGCCTCTGCGCTGAAAGACAGCCAATCGCTTCATTCGCTTAACTGCCAGTCACCGAAATCCGTCCAATACCCACAGTGCCATTTCTAAACTGTATTCCCCACTGTGTCCTCCAACTGTTGTATGTTCTGCCAATCGCTTGAGGACAGAGTGGGAAAAGGAACAAGCAGAGTTAGAGGCAGGACAAAAGAAGTTATATACACCGCTATATACATATATAAAAATTACGATTTTGAATGGCGTGCGTCGGAAAAAAACAATAGAAGTGAGTTTGGATGGACTGGGCAGAGTAGCTATGGAGCTCCCTTTGAGCAAGAGGAATCCGGCGCTAAGATTAGCGGATTTGGCAGCGACTCAAACCCTTCCTCATCAGAATATGACAGGCTTCCCGGGGATAGGGGGGCATCACCCTCACTCCCACCATGCCCACCTCCACCCTGGGGAGATGGGCAACGACCCTGGAGTGGTACTCACTCCATTTGGACCTGAGCACATGGCACAGACAAATGCTCTCAAACTTAGTCCATCTCAACACATTCAAAGCCACCCCGAAGCCCAGACCGCGGCGTCTTTTACTTCTTCTCAGACCACAGTTGGTTTCCCCGTGGCTCACCCCCACTCAGGCTATACAACCTGCAGGGACTACGTCCTCAGGAGAGAGCTCTCAGCCTCTGCTATGCATGCACTTGGCGACCAACATAGTTCCGCCTCCTCCCCTCATCACCATGGCATGTTCATTTCCCCAACAGGTGCTTATGGGCACGCGGAAGGTGGTGCCCATCCACTTTTTACTGGACTCCACGATCAAGCTGCCCCAGGTGCTCACCACCATGCTCTCAACGGGCAGATGCGTCTGGGTCTTCCGGGGGACATCTATGGCAGGCCAGAACACTTCGGCCACAGGCCCGAGCACTATGGACCTTCATCTCTCCACAGCTACAACTCCATGAACTTAAATGTGAACATCGCTTCAGCTCCTCATGGAGCCGCGGGGGCGTTTTTGAGGTACATGAGGCAGCCCATCAAGCAAGAGTTAATCTGCAAATGGATTGACCAGGAACAAACTTCAAAGAAGCCATGTTCCAAAACTTTCAGTACAATGCACGAGCTGGTTAACCATGTCACCGTGGAGCACGTCGGGGGACCGGAGCAGAGCAGTCACGTTTGTTTCTGGGAGGAATGTCCACGAGAGGGAAAGGCTTTCAAGGCAAAGTACAAACTGATAAATCACATCCGAGTTCACACGGGAGAAAAACCATTTCCCTGCCCTTTCCCGGGTTGCGGGAAAGTATTCGCTCGTTCCGAAAACCTCAAGATCCACAAGAGAACACACACAGGTTAGTTGCAGGACGATCGGTAACATTTTATGAAGCAGAGTTGCCTTTACAAAAAACGAAACTATCTTTAAGTTGGAAAAACATTGTAGTACTAGAGCTGCCCGTTGCAGCCGTTTTTCCGAGTTGACTTTAAGATTTGATTTTTAACTTAAGATACTTTAGAATCCACAGTTTTAGTTATCCAGACGCAGAGTAAGAACTACTGGCAAGTCAGTAATGTTTTTGTTGGCGAATTGGACTGTTTTCTTTGTTAAGAAATCTGGTAGTAGAGACAGGGCATTAACAATTTTACGCGCACTTTACTAATTTGAAGTAAATACAGTTTAAATGCTTTTGTCAGATATATTTTGGGTGATGTTTAAGTACGTAATGTGTTACATGATTGTTTTGTTGATTTACAGTCTGTCACTGTCACTCTCACATCTAAATCAATAAGAAATCAGCTTTGTATGCGAGCTAGATTTTCTCAATTATTCCATTTTAAGTGCTTCTTCTTAAGAAAATACAGGACTATGTCATTTTAAACAAAAAACAAAGGAAAACAAAAGTTGGGACTGAAAAACGGTACGACCTCGTCTAAACCAATACAGTAAGATAAGTTTAGTACTTTATTTAATTTATCATCTGCTTCGGAACTTTATCGGGTGCATCCTAGGCTTGTGATCGGTCCAGGAAGAAATAACAACGGGATAAGAAACGATCGTGAAATGCAGAAAAATCGGAATTACTATCCAAGGGTTACGAAATTTGCGAATTTTGGATTTCAAGTCTTGCTCTTGAAGAGTTCAAACGAAAGAAAATGCAAACAGTCTGCCGGCGTCTTTATTCATAATTAATGCGGCCTGAAGAGATCTAGTCTGTGGGAAAAGCAATTGAAATTTCTCCTCGATGTGGCTCGAGCTGTTAGCCTTCGTAGGACATAAATATCTACTTGTTAAAAACTAATTAGCTTGTTAAAGTACATAAAATACCCCGAATACCATAGATGACATTGAAAGCTGTGTTTGATAGAACGCATCGCTGATACACAACTGAGGTCCTCGTAGTTGAATAGTATAATGACAAAAACACGTGCTCTCCTTAATTCCCAATGATATATGTAGTATTATATTAGACCTACAGAAAAGTTACAATGAATAGGACTTTTCGAAAATATTTCAGGCATGTTTTCTAAACAGAAAAGTCGAATAGTTCCCTTTATCTAAATACAACATGCGCTATTACTGCGCTCCCAAAAGTGCAGATATCGATTGTAAGTTTGTGTCTTTAAAAAAAAGAAGAGAGAGGAAAATCGTTTTGCAAAACTACAAACTTTCTTTACTGTATTAAACCCTGTTATATTACATTAACATTAACCGGAAATCCTTAATACTTAAAATCTAAACCTTTAAATGTATAAAGCCTGGTCAGGGAAGATCCAAATAACCAAACTCACTGTCTCTTTGTGTCTTTATTTCCACATCTTTGTTTTGGTTGCGAATACAGTCATACTGCTTTTTAAAAATGAAATCGTCGAGAACCTTTTGAATAGGAGATCAGTAAAATCACGAATGGCACAACTAAATTATGCTTGGAGTGTCTTGGTAAGGTGAGACAAGTACTTACATACCAGATTGACATTTTTATTGGCCACTTTTTGAAACCCTGGACAGAGGCGTCACCTCAAAGACTAGCGAAAAATGTGCATGTGGACGAAGTGTGGAGGCTTGTCTTTGTGTTTAAAAGAATCTTCAGGGTCAGAACAGTTCGAAAATAAATAATCGAGTATGACGCAAAAACTACAGGAGAGAAAAAAAAACTCGTGGTAGGAAAACATATTGTCATGAACGTTTGTGTGTTTGTTGCTGGGGGGAGGGGATGCTGGGGGGGGCGTCGAAGAAAAGAAGTATTAATAAATTCAAGGTACACCAGACAGGAAAAGCCTGCGGCAGTATGGGAAACCACACAAACCAGTCATGAAGTAATTAAACTGGAAGTATAGCGTAAGTTAACCATGTATTTATTTCAATTACATATTTACATCGTGGTAATAAAAATTCGCCACTGGAAACATGTTTATTGAGGAATTTAATACGGTTTTCTTACATCCGCATGTAACGCAAAATCTAGGCAGTTTTCCCATCTTTGGGACTCGAATAACTGCCTATAGTGATAATGTTAACCAACTGATTTTAAACGTTTTATATGAGTTTGGGGAGATCCTTATGTCCCTTGAGACTAATTTTTGCGTTTAATGATTAAAAATACTAGCAGTTTCCCCCACAATACCCAGAGGAGAGATAGAAGGGGCCAGCCATTTCCACTTCGCCTGCCAAGAAGACGGACGAGGCTGCCCTATATCAGCATAACACTGCTGGTTGCCATGTTTGATAAAAACGGAAATGTTTTATGATCCATAATTTCCAATGCCCGGTATTTACGTGTCTACCTTTATTTGTCTGTTTATTTATATATTTATTTATTTTTAGGAGAGAAGCCGTTTAAATGTGAGTTCGATGGCTGCGACAGGAAATTTGCCAACAGCAGTGACAGGAAGAAACACTCTCACGTCCACACGAGTGACAAGCCTTACTACTGCAAAGTAAGAGGCTGTGACAAGTCCTACACTCATCCCAGCTCCTTAAGAAAACACATGAAAGTTCACTGCAAGTCACCTCCGCCTCCTTCTGCCAACACCGGGTCCACATACCACTCCTCATCGAGTACTCTCGGAGCCCCTCTCTCTCCGGCCTCTGAGCCTCACAGAAGCCGCTCAGCAAACCTCTCCCCTCAGGTTACAAACCTCAATGAGTGGTACGTGTGCCAAGGAAGTGCTGGACCTAACCATCTTCACACTCCTTCCAGTGATTTGCCAACATCGGACTCAGAGGACGAGGACGCTTTCAGGAACTCAGACCCAAGACCAATGCTCTAGTGCTGACGCATTAAAGCAGAATATTTTCCCATTGGTATAACATATGATAAATACACTAAGATTATAAGAATATCAGCTTGTTTAATAATGAAGTAGAACACAGTGCCGCAGAGGTGAAATGGCAAAGGACGTAAGCTGTTGTAAAAAAAAGTAAATCTTTACTTTCTTGCGTAATTGCGCGCTGCAGAGAATTTAAATTTACATAGCCCTAATTTTTCATCACAACCAAGCTACGCAAATGCAGAATGATGAGGTTAAGAATGAACTAATTATATTCGTATATTATTAAATACCAAAATAAAGGTCTTCGCTTATCTTGATAATATTCCCCATTAATAAATATTCTCATCATAAATAAAATTGCATTCTTAACATTACATGAACATTTCTCCATGGTGTCCCCCAACCAACACGATGAGTCATTATTGTTTATGTTATCTTAAAGGTACTTTGTGAATGAAATCTCATCAGAACCGCCACTCAAAGTTTAAAAGTTCAAAGCTTTATCAGAATGAGCCCACTGATGCCAGCGTATGAAAACACGGTAACCGCGTAATACCAGCACTGCGCGAATCTCAAGGACATTTACGGCGCATAAGTTTAATTTATCCACAGATACAATAAAGACCCTCAAAGTGAATAATTTTGCAGAATGATTTATTATTGGCCCATTAGATGGCGTTTCTAAGATCAGCATAAAGCAAAGCACTGCAGTAACATGGCGATGTGCGACAGTCGCCTTAGTTGTGGATAAGATCGGCAAAGCGGAGCAGCACCTATAGGATTCACCTGTTTTCTAAAATATGTACAGTAACTAATTTACTTTAATTGATACATTTTGTGCTTCTTAATGACTATTTAAAATACTTTTGATGTAAAATTCGTTACAGTATTACAAACTCGTTAAAGAGTACTTATTTGTCATTTGAGACCCTAAATATGTAAAATTGCCAGACCTATCCCTGACTGATTTGTACATATTTGTATTGTTCGTTTGTGTTGATGTAGTCTTTATAACAATGATGTTGTTTTGTAAATTGTAATTTATTTGCTGACATAATGTCCTGAAATTACAGATACACCAAAGAATATTAATCTTAATTTTGGTGAGATTTAGTGATACTTTCTCGTCGTATGTAAGAAGCATATTCTCTTTTTACTTGAATAAGATGTGTAATGTGAAAACGTACTTTCTCGCATGTCCAACAAAGTAGGTCTATTTAACGTTGAGGTGCATGGTGTTGTTGATTTTGATGAAGAAAAAAAGATAAAAACAGCTTTGATTGTGGAGGTCTTTGATGTTTGTGATAAAATGATAACAGTTAACATGGTAAACCTGAATAAAATGAACAGGACATTATAAAAGCCAAATTCGTGTTTGTTAATATAAGGAAGATTAAATAGCCAGCGACTTCCTCTGCTGAATCACAGAGCTCGTTTTAAGGGTAACACAATAAATTAGGGCATATTACGCATTTCCAGGACCATTTCCATTTAAATGCAATACTCGCTCCCAATGAATGTACAATTACAACAACCCTAATATCCGAAAACATTAAAATAAAATAAACAATTTATTCAGATCCTGGAATGTGCGTAGACGAGCATAGATACGACGAGCAGAGTAAATTAATACGCTATGGGCTAACGAGCATTGGTGTAGGAGGAAAGCAAGTTAATGTATTTTTACACCTTATGTACTTGAGTCACTGTTTTGAAATAAACATTTAAATCCGGCTGAGAAGGATCGAAAGGGATTCTATACGAATAAACAAATAGTTAAATACAGATGATTAATTGCTACATGCTTGTGTGGGGTTTTGCTTGAAGTTTTGCTGCGAATTGCATGACAAATGAGATACTACATAGAATAACAGGAAAATAAATGAAGGCGTTTATCAATAGAAAAAGTTATAGCTCCGTAATGGAGTCCCTCATAAAGGACAGGACAGAACAAAGGCACTGAAGCATGAATCATTCATGGGGACATAAAAGATAAAAGATATCTCACAAAAAGCAGGACCTTGTATAGAGTATATAAAACAAGTTTCCCCCCTCTTATTTCCACCATTAAAACGCACAATCTTATTTTCAAAGTGTTCCTTGTCCAGTCTATAGAATTAAAATTGACCAACGCAAGTTCTGCTCGACTTCAAAGTAAGCTTCTCCAGAGCGGAAGGCTTGGAGCTCAGGCGATCTTCATGGTGCGTTAGGATTTCTATAGCAATTGGCAAGCAAGACGTTCACATTTGAATATATCTAGTTGAAAACCACTTACTGCCACTAAACCGTCTGTCATCAGGATGGAGAGGGGGGGGGGGGGGGGGGGGAGGGGGGTCCGTTTTCACGAGGCGCTAAAGATCTTTACAAACAATATATACACAGGTATCTATCTTTTTGAGAGCCAATAAAATGCAATTTAATTGACACATCGCCAGTTCAGCAGTCACGTACATGTTATCAATAAAAACGCTACATATATTACATATGTTATAAATATAACAGCGAGTTGCATTTGGATGCTGAAGTGATTCTCAAGTTGTTTCCAGATCTGCATGCTGCTATAGTACTCTTAAAACTGCGTGGAAGATAAAGGTTGATTCATTTCATGGCATTTGTTGAGCTTTCAGGAAGATTTCTCTTAATTTCATTTTTTGGAAGCCTTTTCATATAAATTATTTAATTTAAACAAATGAGCATGCAGTTGGAACGATATGGAACTGCGCAGTAAACACGATGCGCCAAACGTAGATGACGCTTTATCAGCCACTTACAGTTGAAACATCGATCATTCTAAACTCAAACTTCTATTGTTCAAAGACAGAGCACTATGCCACAGCTATGGCAAAAAGCTCACAAAGGCTAAATATATTCAAAATGAGCCAGCTCAATTCGAGACACTATTAAGATACAGTTGTGTGTGTTGACCTTTAGTTTCATGCCACGTTAGTTCAGTCAATTTTTCACTCTATTACAATCTTTCATATTTGTCCCCATAAACCCTTTTAACCCTCTGAGTTCACAATCAAGTTTGATTTAATACAACTGGTGCTGGGTTACCAATCATTTGTCTCAAAACTCCTATCTGAATCGCCAAAATAATTGTTCCTTATTTATCTAATACAAGTGCCCGGTGAATGGTGAAAAATAAACAAAATGAAAAATAACCAAACAGATGATTCCTCTGAGTGAAAAGAGGGGACTTAATAAAAGAGTGAAGCAGTCACCGTTGAATGAGAAGTGCTTTGAAGTGCAACTTATCATCTGAAGAATACTTCTGGGTTGTCCTAACGACGCTGCTGAAGTGAAAAGGCTCTCTTTTGTCAGCGATTTGTTCTCCTTTGCTAAGATGCCCGTAGAAATCACTTACACGGACGGCCTTAGCATGCAACCCGCAAATCAGTAACTTTCTAAGTCAGACTTGTAGACGCCACTATCCAGAGGACAAAGCGGAGGCCGCAAAATAAAACCGACAGTTTTATTTTGTTTTCCTTCTTTATTGTGCCCCGTGGAATCAGAAAATTTTACATTCTGTCACATTAAACGTTTTGTATTGTATGGCAGCTTTCCATTTCTCTAACCACTGCACAAGAATCAAGAATTTCACAATCAATCCATAAAAAACGTGTGAACTTCCAAAGTATGACATTTCATAGCCTGTATTGGACAGTAAAATATGTTTAATGGCGGATTAAGTGCGAAGAACTGTTGTTTTAAACATAAAACTGATTTTTAATAACAACCTAACGTACAATATTATTTAAACCAAAATAATTTAGGATAAGAATAGTTCCTTTATTTATGTATTTATATTGACATCCGCATCGGTAAAAGCAAGTACAAACCTTTTTGTAAATAGATACACAATCTCTTCAAATAGTGGGAACTATTTGCTTTCACTCATTTTGACCTACATGTCTTTTTTGAACTTTACAAAAAAAGAACACACATCCAGCGCTATCACTTATTGAATAAACAATCAGTTATTTACTCAGTACTACTTGTAACATTTTTTTTTACCGGAATAAAAACAGCAAATAGTAAAAAAAATAAAGGTAGATGCTACGGTTTTTCTTTTCGAAAGCCATTGTACACTGAACTAGGTGATTAAATAAGGTTATTGGAATCACAAGTCCAATGTATTAAATATTGAATGACAGAATGGAAAAAGAACTTGTCAAGGGACACTGAGCCTGAAAGTCTTTTTTCTACAGTTGCCTGTTCAACTGCTTAAGCTGGTGTTAATTAAAGCTCCTTGTAACAGAGTTAGGGTTAGGCATTGTCCATCTTCTCATTGAAATGAAAGGAACTCTTGTAACGCTAGTTAGGCTCTTTCTCATTGGTCCTTTTTCCGCGGTGATTTACAAGCAGAAGTACAGAGGCACTGAAAAAAATAAAAATTAAATAAACTTTATAGACTAATCGTAAATCTTATTTAGTGCCGTAACGTGAAATAGTCAACAAACTTTGACAGAAACCTCGAAATGTTGGATGCAATATATCGACCCCCATTAAATGCGTTAAATGAAAAATTATATTCATTAATGTAATTAACAACATTTTATGCACTTAAATATAGGTATGTCACAGGGTGAATACAAGCCAGTGTAAATAAAGTTTAAAGCACAAAAAGAAGTTTATCCTAAATAGCAGGTATTCCAACATATATTAACACAGATATCCTGAACAGTTTAGATGTAACATACAATTAGATGTAACAAATTATGTTATTAATTATCAAGGCTAACGCAAGCTTTTCCCCTTAGGCAAATTATTTAATGGATTATATACAACATCACCACTCTTCACAAAAAGTTGCTAGCCACCTGTCCACAGATTTTAAATACCGCTATTCCTCCAGTTTACACAGACAAAAGCATTTCCTGAAAAGTCCCCCAGAGAAACATACCAGGTGACGCTGAAAAACAGATATCATACGTTTGATTCAACTTTCTGCCTGCATGAACATAGTCCGGCTCCTTCCTATCTCCAAATGCTAGTCTAAGGAAAACTGGGCACATTTTCACTATCCAGGCATTTTGCCAAAATCTTCCAAGCACCCTACCTGGCTAGCTTAAGTTTCCTGTATATGTGAGAAAAAAATGCAATCCAGTTGCAGTTGGACACGGTACTTGTCTGGTCAACACCCGCCCTGTAAGATTCCTTTCCGAAACGCAAAAGGTGCACAGAAACTTTCTCAAAACACCTCACCGTAAGTATCTGTAAACTTTCTTTCTAAAACAATTTCTGATACAGATTTGGAAATAAATTATTATTTGTTACTGTCCAAAATAGATGTCGTGTTGTATATTAACGTACTGAACGGATGAACTTTGTGAAGAATTTGTACATTTAGGGTTGGAAAGTGATTGGTGCCTTATTAAATTGGGACTGGGTGAATACATAAAACTGCCTTTTAAGTTTTAGGGACGACTCGTTCTTCTTGTTGGAGTCCAGTTCGAACAGCTGTGGGTTCACCTATTAGCCCCGATGTTTTTCCGAAGAGATCGGTGGAGCTAAACGTCAGACAATGGTCTCTCCGGGGTGCCTCTCTCCTGACCTATACCCGGTTTTAATAGTTTCATAGGAACTTCATTAAATCAATTACTTAGTGAACACATCATAATTTATTTGTAATTAGCTGTGAAAAGCCCGATTTTTGCAACTCGATAAGGAAGCGAACTCAGCAGGGTTTTCTGTGTTGTACAAGAGTTTTTACTTGTGGTATTATTTTCAGCTGCCGAAAACGTGAAGTGTAAACGCTTGAGGAAGTACTATAGCGTAAAATGTGCACTCATTTCAGTTACTGCTGAGCGGGGACGCTGTCAGAATAAGCTGTACAATTTTATGAAGTTGCTGGACTTTTAAATACGGCTATTAATAAAAACGCTGCATTGATTTTGCAAATATTGTTGAGGACACTGCTTTTATAACACTGAACAGCGCTTCATCACTGTATGTATATGTATATTTTATACAGAAACATATACACGCAAATATACAAAAGTCTGCTGTGTTTATATATTTATCAAGGCTTTTTCGGTACCTTTTTAGTACCTATTTTCAGGCAAGTTCATTGTAACAGCTGACTGGTGAAGTAACAGTTAAAGGATGATTTACAATGTGGCCAAACAGCAACTCGATAATTAAGTTGAAATTAGCAAAGAACCTCTATGACCACAAAGGTAATTCATAGTAATGTGCAAGTAAAATTTATGACATCATTTATTGTATTTGTCAAAGGTCCCACCAGTATGAGGGTGTCCAGATAAGTTATTAATTTTTTAATGATCACTTTATTTTACTAGAAGAAAATACAAGGTCGAATTAGTAGGAAGTGCTTTAGATACTTTTGACACACAAACGAAAAAGTACAGTATGTATGTCTCTTCCA
This sequence comes from Gnathonemus echidnorhynchus, assembly GCA_026776725.1. Taxonomy (NCBI): domain Eukaryota; kingdom Metazoa; phylum Chordata; class Actinopteri; order Osteoglossiformes; family Mormyridae; genus Gnathonemus; species Gnathonemus echidnorhynchus. The sequence goes on from JAODJU010000001.1 coordinate 43,229,869, forward strand.
GGTCCGAGCCAGACTTATAATGACAACCTATATTAGAAAATATAATATTTACTAACCATAAGGGTTGCAAATATCGAATTATTGTGTTATTTCTTGTGTCATGTATACAAGGCGATTTTATGCACACATATCTGTAATTTTTTATTATAAAAGGGGATTTACAGATGAAAGTATTTTGATATTAGAAGCATGTTGCATTATCCAGTAATATCATTATGGTTGTAAAAATGTAATATTTGCAATGAAATATATAAAACTTAATTTCTAAAATGATTATCTCAACATTGTCACTTTTGCTTAATTTCTCTCTTGGCTATTGCATGATGCTTTGGGGCATTCTTTGCACATACCATTTAACATAAATGCAAGAAGACACTTAAAAATCCATCATATTGGAAACAGATGCATTAGATGTATCTGTCTCCTAAAATCGCAGAGAAACCAACATAATGCCTGGCCACTATATAACATCTGTGGGTATACAAACTTGGTGGAGGGCCAAAGTCAGATCCACAGGACTGGGACTGTTTCCAAGGCGCTAGGTGTTGAGAGCAAGGTCATCTGTGGACAATCACACAAGCAGATGCGCCAGATCCTGGGCTTGGAGTGCATGGATCCCAAAGTAAACATTGCAGAGCTGCATGAAGACCTCACTGGCCTCCATGTGTTTGACAAATGCATGTTTAAAGGTTTCAGCATTGATGGTCGGATCTCCAGGAAATGTAATGACTGCGAGGGCATCATCTGCTCTGCTTTCGAATGACATCACTCCTGGGTGTTATCGTTGTCTTAACTATTTTGCGGATGGGCATTACCCTGTCAAGAGAGTCATCAGCAATGATGTCCCAAGACCCCCTATTTGGTTGTGCATGTGGCTCTCATTTGTTCCACCTCAATATTGCCACCTCGCATTGGCACAAAGATGAAGTAAACATGCCTATAACTCTTTTTTTCAGCACTACATTGTTGCCCTATATTTTATTTCAATAGTTTTTTTTATTTACATGACAATTTTGTTAAAATGATTGCATAGTACAGTAGATGTGTTTTCAAAAATGTATCAAATGAAATCATTTAGTTTTAATTGGATTATTACTACTGTCTTGCCACATTCTTATCTGATTTTCCTTGGGATGCAGTTTTATTATTTTGCCAGTGAGAAATGCCACTTTCGAATGGCATTTAACATTACCTCATGGTCCAGTCTTCTTCTAGAGATCAACTGTGTGGGTTTAAGGCATTAAGATTCAATTTCTGCTGGACTATAATTCGTCCATCAGAGGTTTTGCTCTAGGTGCAGCACTGCTCTTTGCAGGAAAGGTCAGTGTTCGGCATGATGCATTTACTCTCTCACAGCTGGAGGGGTAGAAGGCAGAATTGGTTATGACGAAAGCATAGACACTCCCTGGTTTGAACACAAATTGGCCGTCAATGCTCATCATCACAGGTGAAGGGACAGAGGTCACCCTTCACAAGCACTGCTTAAGTAGAGGCTGTTGTGATGAAGTGTTTGAATGACCTCACATTGAGAGACACTTATACTGTGGGCCAATCTGCAGGGCAAGGTCCAAACAGCCAATAGCCTGTTCTTCAATGGGCTCTCCAACTTATAAAATCCTGAAACAAGTGGGGACTGCAGAGAAAAAGGGACACGCTCCTCTAAACCATGGCTACCTGATACCTGTGACTTTCCCCCAGTTTCCCAGTAATTTTAAGAATAGTTACCAAGATCTCAAATAGATCCGGGCTTGTCATTGACTAAAATGAGATTGCCCATTTCCAATTTGCTGTTTATGCTGAAGATCATCTACCACTGTCCTCTGTTTATCCCATATTCACAGAAACAAAAAGGAATTGTTATTCTTAGGGAATACTCATTACGGAATTCCAGTTCCTTCCCATTGGCATGTTTTTGTATACAATTAATGTGAATAGATCAAAAGTTTACACAGATACTGACGTAGTAAACCTAGGAGGTTGTCTTCTTTAGACTGTTACAATGTGGATAAATGAAGTTGGCAGTCTCTCCAACCCAAGGCCAATGGCACCAACATCAGTAAGTTTGTCTGATATGAATGACATTCTGCAAAGTGTTTCTTTGTAGCATTTTTTTTTTTGCCGTTTAGACGTTTGCCTTTTATGAATGCCTTTATGAATCAGTATTACTTTATAAAGTTGTTTCTGAGAACAAAGTGGTTTAGGGATAAGCATGCCACTGAATTGACAAAGAATCAGCATCTCATTTCATTTAATTGCATTAGTGTATCTGAGCCAAATGTGATGCAGGGGCAGATAAGCACAGCCTCTATTAGATAAACAGTATGCATTTTGATAATATTGTAACAACAAGCCTGTTCTATCTGCAGTTAAACTGAGCAGGTGATGTCATATATAAGTTCATACCCAGAGCATTGCTGAATGAAGCCTTAGATTTCAACATTAATACCTTTTTCATATTAATGTATAGTTTCAGCTCAAAATCTCTCAAGGTCAAATTTCCAAAGTATTTGATTTATAGGCGGATGTTAACAACTGTTTATGATCAGCTTGAAGGGTCCCTGAAAGCCTGCCAAAGGCGGGGAGGGGGGTTGGGGGGGTCAGATTTATAAAATGTGAATTGAAGCATTCAACTATAGCATGGAACTTACTATTATTATAATATTAAGATTTTTTTTTCTGTGCTGTGCTTAAGAATCTGTAGAAAAAAACAATAAAAAACCATATAATTGAAATAATGTGCCAAGAGGCCATGGAGCCACCGCGGGGGGTGTAACTGAAGGGCAAGTCTGGCTCAACCTATCAGTGTAAAGCCTTCAGACTTCGCGGCAACCTCTCAAAGTACTGCTCATTGCTCCATCTGCTAATCCAGTCGGCTGCGCAGTCTCGCGGAGGAAAGCATTTCTTTACCTGGAGCAATCTGTCACGAGCTCAGCACTGAATAGGATACCATCAACTAAGCGGAAACATGGGGGACAGACTGGCGTTGGTTTCCTGCTAAAACATGTTGCTGACGTTGTGCGCATTATGCACAACAGGTTACGTGACGAGGCTTAAGTTAAAAGCCCACAAAACTTTTCAAGTTAAAAGCCCACGAAGAAAATTGATGCTGTAGAGGACACGAATTAAACAGCTTCACTATGAAGATGTAAAACAGATATGAAATAAAATGGTTAAATGGCTATATTTAATATTCAAAGTCGGTTTTACAACAAATCACTGACAAAAGACAAAATGTGCAAACTGAAAAAAAATGACATATGACTGAACGATGACAAATATTGTTAATGGAAAAAAAACATAGACTGAAAGTTTACTTGCGAAAGAGGGCTCTTTCTGGGTGACATATTGTCAACGTTACAAACTATGGTTTATACTTGTCTACTTTTTCAAGGACTAATAAAGGGGGGTCATTAATTTAATGCTTTTCCAGTTCCCTCTTGCATTGCACTTCAAAAGCCATGATTCGCACACGGAGTAGTTTAAACAGACTCTACTGAAAATGTACTCTACGGCTAAAACCGGGAATAACGCTTCGCTTTAGTTAAGGATAACGGCTTACACGAGCGAAATATAAAACTGCTTTTACTTAAGAAGCACATCGAATGACTTTCATCAAGTGCCGTCGAAGAGAAATCAGAAATAATTCCGAGGAAAAAGGTCAAGTTATTATACGTTAATTTGTCGTGCATTTATTTCTTTCTCTGCACCATAAAAGCAATACTCTGAGAAAAGACGAGAAAAAGTCGAAAAACTTAAAAAAACAGTAAATATGGCAACTGCTTTTTAAAATTGAGGTTCGTTTAACCACTTCTAAGTAAGCCATGTGTACTGAGGAAATTATGCGGAGGACATATCGTTAAAACACTATCAAACAGCATTTACACATTCCAGTATAAATATTAAGTTAGTAAAACCGGAATATAAGTACAAATTATTATGAGGAGCTATTCACTTCACAGATGTAACAAGTATATTACGATATATATTATACATGTGTTATTTCGTTAAAAATCGGCAAATATTATATGAGGTGCCATGGTTGGTTAAATGATAAAAATCACAATGCATGGTTCGTCTTTTTAAGGCTATCGAACAAAACGTGTGTTAACCACAGACTACCAAGACTAATTTTTATATATGTTGTTATGGACAGAAAACAAGACAGCGCCATTAAACGTTTCGAGAATTAAACCGAAAATGAGTGTTAAAATATAATTGTCGTTTTGAACGTTTTAAGTCGAGGACTAAGCAGCATTTCAAATAGCAGACAACCAATCTAGCAGGGATAAATACATTCGGTGTTCAGACTAGATACCACCTGTTACCTTTCGCATAAAAGAACAAATACGTATAAAATACCTGTTCATATGTTTTTGATAGTATATGAATGTATCTTTAAAGGAATGTTGGGGTAACGATTCGATACTCGATTTTGATTAGTTTGTATTTTAACAAAAAAAAAAGAACCTTAAATACACCATCAATTCTGATTTTTCAAAACAAAAATAATGTTGTCTTTGATTCACATTCTCATTATCGATAGATTTAATTGAATTTAACATTTGAATTAAGTTTATGGAAAGAATTATGGAAACAATTACTTAATAATTTATCTTAATGCTGCATATTTCAATACATTTTGATAAATACCAAATACAGAAATAAGTAATAGAACAATATTATCAAGTCAACAAACTACCCACAACATTAACTGCGTTGCAAAATAGTAGAATGACGCTTTCTTTTAACTAAAACAGCGAGACAAAAAGCAGGAATTTGAGATCTATGCTTCGAAATGAAGGAAGAGTCACCAACGTAAAAATGTGCCTAATAAGTTTCTGTACCCCAAATCTTGGTGATCTCTTTAATAGGATTAACTAAGATGATGTCATAACAACGACTCGGGAAGCTGCACGCATTTCTGCAAAGACCACAGTGTAAGTAACAGATCCTTCTACTCAAGTGTAGCGGATTCAACAGTTCCGCTTTGGAGTTTGCCCTGGATTTGAAGCCGGTGATATACTTATCTTCGCAGATACTAACGGCCAGCTTACTTTTTGCACATTTCTTTTTATTAGAACATGGGGTCTTAGTCTTTGTGCAGTTAGCTCTCTATTCCATGTCACATAATTTTAGGCACTAAAATAACTGCCCGATCGAAAGAGCCTCACAAAGGATGTTGCCAGGAGTGAATTAATGCACTGAAGAATGTTAGATGGCCCGTCAAATGAGCTTGGGCACTTGAATATTACTAATTGTTGCCACACAATCAAAATATGAAATAATAGTAATATATTGAGGCAAACATCAGCTAAAATGACCATCACACTATCTAGAAAAAATTTCATTACAATCCTTCTTTATTATATTCCAACTTGACTTTCATTAGCCATAAAAATGTGCTTCTCAATGGTCAATAGCTGGCAATGGAGTGCAGGCTGTGTGGGGATTTGATTCCTGCTCTAATTGACAGTTTTGAGCTCTGTAAGCATCGTTGCTTTTATTTAGCTAGATTTTATTTACATATGATCACAAAAATGACGACAGCCATGTCAAAACTAATTAAGGTAATTAACTTTTAGGTAGCATAGCAGAATAAAAGTAGTATCTTGCTGTTGTACCCAAGGTCAAGGTGTTTAACCTGAAAAAAGTAATCTAGTAATCAAGTACCTATGGGCATACATACTTAGATACTAGATTTGTGAAATCGGAAAGGACGCTTCTTCAGTTCTGATGCAACATAACATATGGCACTGCAAAATGTGCTCACACTTTGTGAGCGGCCAGATCACTGCAAAAGCCAGGGAAAACAGAGAATTCATTTTATTACTGACAGGACACCCACGATTAAGCCAGATTTTGTCCACATCTGTAAATAAAGTGGGCCAGGAGATGTGAGGGTGTAAATAATCCTGCTAATGGACATTGCTGGCCTATATATCATATTTGTTGATAAGAGGTTCTTAGGGAATAGGTAAGATTTGCATAAGCTTAGTTACTGAAAAATTAAAAGAGTATTAGGAGTTAATATCTTCAAAGCCAGAATTTCAAGCAGTTACAGGACATGTTTGGAATGAACGTTTACAGCTGTTAAAACAATCCCGAGAAGAGGCAGGTGGCATGCAATGACATTCCTATCAGATCTGAAGTTCAGAAATTGAATATTTGTATTTGGGGGGAGGGTCAGTATGAACCGACAGGTTTGGCTGAACTAAAAGGACAGGAACTTCAATCCTGTGGTCTTCAAGAATGATGGTCCGATGTGCAAAACAATAATACTTTTAAAAATACAAATTAACTATTCAAAAAACAAGGTCTAAGCACTGTAGCAGATTAAGTATTAAGTTTAAAGTAATTATAAATGCAACCAGTTTTATCTCACTCCCCAATGCTGAAGTTGTGAGTGGTTGAAGAGAGATTGGGAAACTTGTTCTGACTGTACAATATAGAGCAACCTGTATGTTCCAGATAATTATGAAACATTGTATCAGAGAAATGAATAGGGTGGTTGTAGATTTACAACAAAACACTTTACTGGGGATTATTCTATGTATCAGTGGTAATTGAATGGCTTAAATATCAGTTCCTTGACTGTACTCATTACATGTGAGTTGGCACCTCTCCCGGATAAAATGAGTTATGCAAACATTATTAATCATTATTTGACTATTTGAACTAATGAGCATAAGGCAAAAAGTATCAATTGCTATAATACGCATTCAGCCAAAATTTGCATCTTTATGCTGTCAATATGAACAATGTTACAGCTTTGCCATTCCACAGTTCTGTCTCTCTACCTCCCATTACCAAATAATGATTGATACATAGTTTATTCATTAAACAATATGTACCAGTTTTCAATATTGAATCTATTGTTTCCATTTTTTGTTGAGCAGAAAAGTTTTCTGTATTTACGCATTTTATTTTGTTTCAACCAAAGTTGATGTGGTGTCAAATCAACGTTATGCATTAACTCTTAATGTGCTCTCTAAAATATGCTTTGGTTACCTGTCAATTGTATTCTTGTTGTTGTACTTTTAATTAATGTTAATTTTGTCTTAGAGACGTAGCTTTGCAGTTCAGAGCCACCATGTTTAACATATTCACAGCAACTCAAAATCAAAATCAACCAGGCCATATACTGCTTTACTATTGACTATACACAGAATATTAATGCATTCGCTTACTGACCATATGTTTACATTTGTGGCTTAAGGTTGGCATACGAATCTCAGACATGTCAGTGGTATAAATGTGTAAAAAACAAGACTGACTAAATTACAGTCTATACTAGTGGTCAAAATTGTGAAAACACTTCTAATTTTTAGAGATTGCACAACTTCATTCAACTGTTGCTCCAGTTACTTATTTCATTGCCTAATCTATATTTGCAACATTCTTTGAGTGTTTATAAACATTATTGCCACTATTCGTGTAGTAACTTATAAAGCGTAATGCCAAAAATGCTAGGAGCCTCCTCAGTTTTGGCCACTAGTGTCTGTGATGCCTAAAGACAAAATAAGTAAAATAAACCGACATTGATGTGGAACATGGGTCTAATGAAACCGGTGTTGCAAATTAATACGTGCGTGTAAAGTCAACAGCAAATACCACTCCATTGTCAGCAAGCTTAAGCTGCACAAGGAGTTTGTGGCAAGGTGTGTAAACATAACTGCCCCAAGTTGGCCTCCATTACATATTATAACTGTCAGAATATACAGTTAGTCAGTGTATAGATTTGCCTTTTTCATCATAAAGTGAAATCAGTGAAGAAATTAAATAGTCTTATAATTATATTTTATTACCCAGTCGCTCAGCTATAATTAGACACTTACAAATTGCGCTTATAGCAAACATCAATGTGCCACAGTATTCTTATTTATGTTTAGCTACTTACCCATTTATACAGATGGATATTTTCATAACGGTGATGTTTATGTCAGTTCAGGTTAAGCACCTGACTAAAGCCCCTACTGGGATTTGAACTAGAAACCTTCAGCCCAGTGTCCTGAACCACGACTAGCATCAGTCTTTGTTTAAAATTTTATGTCACAGACATTTATTGCCAATTATAGATTGAAAAGTGAAAATGCCACCAGGCACCTGCCACCTCTAAGTATTAAACAAAGTGCAGTGAGGAGAATTTGACTCTAAATAAACTAGGAGAGCAGCTCAAAGACATACAGCCAAAGACAATCGTTTGAATAAAATCAATATTAAAATCTATTTGTTTTTCACTCATGACCAGTAACAAAGCACAACAAAATCAAACTTGTCTATAAATTATATTTAGTAACAGTTCAGTATTCATTAGTGGTCTCTATTATTTAAGGTTCAGTTAGGTTCAAGTTCAATGCAATGTATTTTATATTCAGCGTTCCTAACCCTATTCCCATTCCAGTATCGATTTTTAAAGTTTAAATACTGCCTATGCAGCTGTACCACATTAAAAGACATATTCTTGAGAGCCATGATTCATATTTATTCTGTCCTCCCATATTCATATTTAATATAAATGGTGCAACAATTACTAATATACATTATTAGCACATAGTACGTTTTATATTTTGCGTGTTTCTTCTGTTTTTATATGAGAACAGAAACTCCCAAACATATTATAGGGCCTGATAATTGAAAAAAAGACAAAAAAAAAATTAAATAGGAGCACTTAACAGGTGCTACATCAACAACCACTGTATTAATATTAATAAGTTCATCATATAAAACTTCATTCACTGTATAATGCACCAAATTTTGGGGGAAAAAATAATTAAAAGAAATGCAGGTTTTTGGGAAAAACATAATTTATAGAAGGTCTGAGATCTCTTATGTGACGGAAAAGGTTGTTTATTCTGTTTAATGAAGGCCGACTTGACTGAATTTAAACAGCCATGCATATTTTATATTACATTATTAGTTATAGGCAAATCAGCCTTCATTCATTTTACCTCACATTTAACGTGACTGAAGAAACACTATACGCTACCAGTCACGTTGAAACGTTTTTGAAAGGCATGAAACTGATTGATCCCGGACTCACAAGTTAATTTTGTAATTCTGTAAACGCCACTGCTAAAAGTGCAGTTCTGAATTTCATTAAAAATTTCCGCATGGATATTGCTGCCCCGCTGGTGTAAAAAAAATGGAGACGTAAAAATACATATACAAGATATTTTATAACGCGATAGTCACCTTCAATTGACATTCAATGTAGGGCAGCGTTTTTTACTATGCCTGTCTAAGGAATCTGTGTAAAGCGTTTGCAAGAGCCGTGCTTTGTCTGAAATGTTGCTCACGCATTACCCTCGGTGTGCAAAGCTGTAGCCTAATCATCTCTAACAACCAGGCAGCTATAAATGGGGTCTTGAAAGCATACATACCCCTTTCTCTCAGTTTTGACGGCATCCGCCGGCAAACTTTTGAACTGAAGGCGCCTGCGCCTTTCAGGGATCATTAAAATGTCAGTAGGAGAGGTAGCAGAAGCTGAGCAGAAATGGCAAATCTCCCAGCAAGGTACCTCTTATTCGATAATGTATTTATTTTATCGCTGCCTGCAAAAGATGGCATTGTTTTAATTTGTTTTTAATAAGAACAAAGATAATGAACAATGATTCGTTTTCCCCCATCACCATAAATTTAGTATATGGCTGTGAAATTATATTTTACAGTCTTTCGGAAAGCATATACTGTATGATAAATTATACTTTAACATTGCAATCGTGTAAAATTAGGAGCTGCTTGTACACATAAATCATCTTTATAGTAACATACGCATCTTCTAAACCCAGAAGTCACTCAAGTGTGATGTTTTACTTTAGTGCAACTTGGAGATAAAGGTAATCTAATAACAAAATATACATAAATACGCCGAACAAGCGTTTTTTTTTTTTTTTTTACAGCAATCTCTTTAAGCGTGAAGGATAAAATACCTTTGGTCTTGGTTTAAACGTCGTTGTAAATGCAAGGTTTCACTTGTGGAGAATACCTGAAAGTTGGACGAATTTGATAAAACCATATGCGTAATTAAATCGTTTTGCTGCATGGACAATGTGTTTTTTACGATTTTTGTCTAGAACATCTTCGCGGAACAGGATACAAAAAAATAATAATTCATATGGTTTCGTTTTATAAGATGTTTTCTTAAATCTAGCATTTCCCTGAAGGTTAACAATTTAATAACAATCCTATTAGAAAACCCGGCAGATAAGAAAAGACGATAAAATTGTATTTGAAAAAAATAAAACTGACGTAATAATACATAAAACACAAGCATTCGCTGCATCGAGAAGCTGATAACCGATCACCAATAATAGCAAATATTCTAATGTATAAACCTTGGTGTAAAAAATCTAAATACACATATATAAAATTTAATAACTAATGCCAACATTAATGTTTCATATATTCCTTTTGCAATGTTGAGGTTGCAAAAGAACAAAAAAAAAACTGAAAAAAGTTTGCAGAAGAAATGACAGAAGCGCTTGTTTCAGGGAGATTGATTTTAATCTCCGTAAACGATTATGTTTTCACATAATTATAAGATGTCAGTTTATGAAAGAGACATAGAAAAACAATAATCTTTAATAATAACATATAAATATCCTGAAAAGGCGGAATTAGTCGGAATCAGAGAAATGCGCTACTAAGTAAACAAACGTTAAGTCTTTTCGCCCCCAAAGTTATGGAGTTTATTAAAGGATCTTAGAGCAGACAAGCAATATAACCGCAGGTGCAGGGGGTTGAAAACATAGTAAAAATGAAAAGTTGGGGAGACTTTGTCACACTGTAACGAGTCTGATTAACATGCCCCTGACAATCTTCCTTAGTTTACTAGACTCCTAGCAACAACACACAAAAGGACTGGGCTTTAGTGGGGTCCGCGGGGAGACGATGCGGCCTTTGATCTGTCTCCATTTAAGTAAGTGTCAGTTCAAACTATCAAGGGCAGAGAAAAGCATCGTCCCAATTCTGCAAACTTCACAAGACGTTCTCCATTGAAGGGGAATTATCTTTCAGTAAAACACACACCAGTCCAGTGCAAGATCACTTCACTAGTCATGGAAATGACGCTCAGACAGACAGTCAACTTTTCAGGATATTGCGCTGTAATTCGTAGATTGACTCAACGATTAAGCGCAGTGTAACATATATTCCAGCCCCTTTTAAAATGTATGTATCATACTTGACCTATAAAGATTATTTGTAAAATGTATTATTGCAAGCATTTGGGCAAATGACCATGAATCCAATGTTATTAATCATATATATAAAACACATGTACAGATGCATGCAGGCCTACCGCAATTATTTTGAAATATATTTAATGACAATTAACAAACATTGATGGGATTGGCCCATCAATATATGCATTTCAATGCTATTTGATAGAACATTCCATTGAGTTATTTATTAACCATATCAAATGTTTCAGGTTCATGCCACGTTCTCTCTGTGTGTGTATGTATGTATGTATGTATGTATGTGTGTGTATATATATAATATAAAATGTGAAAAGCAACACTTGGGTGCATTTGTTTCTTAATGCCATACATATCTTGGCAATCCGTTTTGTTAAAAAAAAGAAAAAAGTTCAATATGGCACACGCAAATTTTGCACACATGCAAAAGAAGACAATTAAAAAGCACAACCGCAACACTATTCTTGCTCATTGGTAATATTTTGACGCGATTCTTTTATTTTATTGGATAAAAAACTGAATAAAGTTCAGTTCATAAATCTCATTATTGTCAAAAATGTATTGATCAAAATTCAGTTTTTCTTAAAGGAAGATTTTATTATTATTATTATTATTATTATTATTATTATTATTATTATTATTATATTGCCTATGTAGACTAATATATGCCATACTATGTCACCATCTAATATTTGAAGGTCTTATTGATGATCGGTCACCAAAAACAACAGAAAGGAATCAACGTAAAAAACACTTGGCGCAAGAAACTTTAAAGTTCGATTTCATGCCTTCGTTAGAGGTGCTAACGGAATGAAAATACGGTGTTCATACCATTTCATTTAGATACACTATTCTGTCCTCCCAAAGTCGGTAGGCTATCGATGTGTTCCCTTACACACTGTCAGTAGGCCTATTAGCCTAGGTTATTAACTGCGTGTATTTTACTACCCCTGGTTTATAATACTAGCGACAGATTTTATTGTACTGAAAAATACTTTGCTAGAATGAGGTTGTCAGAAATTGTCAATAGCTCTCTAGTAAAACAATGAAGACATTATTTAGAAAACCCCCGGGCGGGAAATTAAGGGAATAAAACCATCTTTACCACACGGGTCCTATTGAGATTAATGAAAAAATTATGCAAAGCATTTCAATTTAATCTTCTTCCGACGGTGTTTTGCATACACACATTTTCTCCGCTGAATTGTACCCGATAATTTATTATAGCTATCTCGAGACACAACGACTACGGGAATGGTGTCCGTCACCTAATTGAATCCCGTGAAGTTTTTGTAAGGTTATAATCGTGTTAATTGTAATTTACCCTCTTTGGGACTGCAACTAAATTGTATTTAAACCAATCTACTGTGCTATTTGAGAAGATTATGTCATGTTAGTAACAACATAGAAATAAATGTAACCGTGCGCACAATTAAATGTAATCAATCGCACTCAACCAATCAAGCTATTGAACGGGAACATTTAAACAACCTAAATTCACTATTGTGTTGCTGTAAGGTTTAGTGATATTTTCGGCCACCGTCATTGTAACGGATCACACATTTACCTCCAAATGTAAAGATGGGAATCATGTATGACAAATCAATGACACCTGCAAACCATTCATCTATGCATTACTGAGTTTGCCAACGTAAATACATTTGGATATTATTTTAAACTAAATCGTTTTGATCTTTAAATATTTACAATAACATTTAACGACCAAACTGCTCAACCCAAAGCATGACAACCAGTAGAGTAAGGTCATGTACTTAGGATACCATCTTCAGGTAAATTGACTTAGATGAGATTGACCTCTGTGTGGTGTGCACTATTGAGATTGTGCCTCATCCACTGAATGAACACCTGTTCTACATTATTTACGCTGCAAGGTGACAGGGAGCGGTCTGTGCTCTTCCCAGCACCTTGTGACAGACACGCTCGGATTATGTGCCGTCACCGGCCATGCGGCGTGCGCGTGTGCGCGGAGCCCCCGATTTGGCTTCTGCGCGTAACGTACTGCACGCTCGATCAGAAACGCGCTTACATATTCAGAGGCGGCTCTGTGGCAACTTTGGAGGGCGTTTTCTCTCTCGTGTGAAAACGGTACCTGGCGCAAAGACCATTTTCCAGTTTGCCCATTGGAAGCCATGGCGGCGGATAGAAAGTGGGATTGGCCGACCCAGTAACAAATTATAAAATAAATGACAGCAAAAGGCAAAAACTGGAGGAAAAACAATTCTCTGGCTCAATGCCAAAAAGCCATCTTATTGTTAGGCTGCTGGGCGCAGCAGTTGGTGTGATCTTTGTGTCTGGCATTTGCCTGATGCAGGGCAGCCTGATGCAGAGCAGCCTACAGTGCATTTCACAGGCAAAAATTGATCATGAAATACCCAGTCTGACTTATTTAGTGCTTTTTGTTGCTGCCGCCAACTCTTTTGTTAAAAATTCATCATCCACCCAGTCATCTTAAGGCTTGACTGAGATTTATGGAGGCAGATGTAATGAGTAATTCACTAATTAGTCAACAACAACAATAATATTCACAATAATAAAGATGAACATACTAAGCAAATATATAGATGTAATTTCAACTCTTTACTTGGAAGGGAAGGTCTGCTTTCAGCCCAGGCATAGGTTATCTGATATTAAAAATTGCTTCGTTTTACATTAGAGACCAATCAGAAGTCAATCTTCTAGAATAGACTTTCCTACAATCAGATGTCAGTTGCGGACAGGAAGACGGAGCAGGAAAAAAAAAAAGACAGAAAAACAAGTGTGGAAGTGGCCTTTATTGAGAGAGAGAACGCAGTGCCAGCTGCTTATCCTGCGGTGTGAGTTTGTGTGTGTGTGTGTGAGTGTGTGTGTGTGTGCGCGTGACGCAGCCTGGCTGCTGGGCAGGTCTGCCTGGGGTGAGTGTGCCCAGTTTAAAGGAATTCATTTCCCTCTTCATCAAGAACACTGGCTCACAGTCCGCACACAAAGGCCCATGATTTAGTGAGGGGCCGAAACAAAATCTCAGATTGTTGGTTTTGGAAAATTCATTGAGGCTCTTTGGCAGGCGGAACTTTGACCTGTTGCCGCTCGCTGAAGCCCTGGGCCTTTTGGCGGCGGAGCACGGCTGAATGGCGGAACAAGTGCGGCCTGTTCTGTTTGTTTACCCTTTTGCCGAGCGGCCCGGGCCTTGCCCATGGGAGACCGATTCCACAGCCACACCACCCCTCAAATTTTGGGGAGGGCAGGAGACAGAGGCGTCCACACTGCTTGCTTTATCGACCCGCACTCCCCCAACCCTGCCACGGTCCTCTTCCCAGCAGCCTTTGGCAATACCCCACTCCACTGCACCAGCCCCAGTGGCTGCAAGATAACGAAGAAGCCAGGCTGATTGGTTTCTAAATACAGGGGGTGTCACG
>JAODJU010000001.1:43256874-43267175 GCA_026776725.1 Gnathonemus echidnorhynchus
AGCCGACTGATGGGGCAGGGGGTGTGTGTGTGTCCGCAACGACAAATACACACAAGGGTGACCCATATGGAGGCGATCAGGAAGCAAGCTGTTTCATGATGTCACCGTCTCCTGACCTGTGAGTAACTGACATCCGTGCAGCAAACTTTTATAAGAAGCCGCGGGAATAATTTGCCTTGAAGTGAAGCCTGTCGCCGATGTCTCTGCCTGTCTTAGCGGAACAGACACTGTGGCATCCGGTCAACAGCCCGGAGAGGGCGTTGGGTCTGCAGAGTCTCATTTCCGAGGTGAAATCACCAAAGCCCTCGGGCACGGATTAAGACATAAGCCCTCCACAACGCTGCGGCATGTATTTATGTCTTAAAACCTTCCCATTAAATATCACAATTACCCCCCCCCCCCCCCAAGTGAAATAAAAATTCCATGCGCTTCAATAATGGGTTTTATGATGTCTATGTTTCCTGTTGTTTCCCAAACGCTGCCAAGCGCATGTCAAGGTTTTTTAAGTGCCAGCTATCCTGGACGACCACAGTGGGTAGAGTTAGGAATTGTTCTCGTTTCTAGACATCTCCGACCTCCAAGTCAGATTTCAAAATGTCATCTGCTGCTTGAGCGCACGCCAAGAAAAACAGAGTCTACCCCCTCTCTACCCAGCTACAAGGATCAATTCCGATTTTACAGAGAAAAGGAAAAGTTTGTTATTTTTCCTTTGAAGGGACCTGTGGTTTCCTCTTACTTCATGAGTTTATATACGAGAACCACTGTGTTCTTTATCCCGCGTATGTGGTTGGGGGGGCTTAAAATGTCATGGATATTTTTAGTGTTTCTCACTCGACTTGTTTGGCCGAGTTTAGAATTTCCTACCTCACCCCAGAGCCCTCTGGGGAAAATTTCTGCATCACCAGCATTTGACTTCAATATATTTTGTGGGCTGTGGATATTTTAAAATCGATGCGTCTGTAACATGAATCGTTTCACCCAAAAGACTGCCTCGCATCCGCCAATACTTGCCATACTCATACATACGACAGATTAAAGAAGGCAGCCCTCGACTGATTTTCTGTTCCTCTTTGGGCTTTGCCCCCTCTAGTGCCCACCCTTGCCACCAAAGCCCCTCCACAGGGCCTGTTTTCGCATCGCTGTACCGTTGCTGGCTGCCCATGTTACAGCACTAGTCGCACCCAAAGTCTGGCCATCTTCACAGCCACGATCATTCACCTTCCTCAAAAGAGCGACTGTCTGGACAAATCGCACGACCGAAATTCCGGAATTCTGGAGAACAAGAACACAAAAGAGAGATGCTGTATATTGAGGAGCCCACTCACCCACTGCACTTCCGCAGTGCCCTCCACCTTGGGCAGCATCAGAGCTGGAGGAAGGAGCTCCGCTTGGAGGATAACTGACAGGTCGAGGTCGGCCAGGCCGCTGGACACGGAGTTGACCCGGACGCACTTTTCTGTGCGGCCCAAGTTCAGTTCCGGAAGCATCCTTCGGATGGTCTCCCGTGCTTCTTCCTGCAAGGGCAGAAATGAACCATGTTGAAAACTACACAAAATGAAGCACAACGTTTAGCTGTAAAAACGTTTGTAAAAACGTTTAACTGTTTTTACAATGTGCTTCTCTGGTCCCAGTAGACAATTCAGGTTCTCTCAGGGTATCCAGATGGCACCAAGTACAGCTCATTCATTTTTCCAGCTGAAAGAAGATCATTATTTACAGCCTGATATTGAAAAGCATATCCAACATAAATGCGTCAACATTAGCACAAAAACACACAGATGTAGACTACATTTTTGGACTGACAAAGAATGGGTTAAGGGTTTTTGACAGAAAAGTCATCATCAGGATGAAGAAACCATAAAATATTCTTAAAATGAACAATTCAGTGAACTCATACAACATTTTCAGAAGCAAATTAATGTTCTATTTTTTTCTCAGCTTTCCAAGCAATTTATGTACTGCGTTGGTTCTGAAAAGAAATTATGCAATACACAAACCATTTCAACGTTCAATTGACAGCAAGCATGTAGGACAGCGAACACAAGAGAAAATGTTTCGAGAAAATTGCATTTTGGTATATGCCCGTCATACGGAACAATTTTAAAGCAAAAGAGAAACACTATACATGAAATAGATAAATTTAGAAACAATTTTAGTGTTGACAAACACAGCTTGACACAAAAGATTTTAAATAAAAGATTCTGTTATCTTAAGACATTAAAATTGCACAACAGGAAAGGAAATAATGCATCATGTCACTGACTTTGGAGGGAATTAATTTAAGAACTTTAAAATGAATTTAAGAGTTACCGCGACTAGGCTGAAGCTGCTTCCTAGGAATAAGGTATAAATCAAGACATATAAAGGATGTTCTTTACTGGCATGTGCATGAGCCACAAAGACAGGACTCAGCGCCATCACTGAGTTTCTCATCAGCTTATCCAGTTTACTCACTCGCAACACAGGGTGACTTACAAACGAAGGCATTGAAACAAGAGGACAGGAAGAGAAGCAAGGCAGGAGATGGGGATGGAAGGGCAAAAAAAAAAGAATCAAAGTCAGTCCTCACTCCTGCGCCTATCAGTGTCACAACAGCACACGCCTGGAGATTCAAAACAGATGTCTGTGTTTGGGAGGGGATTTTGGGGGGGGGCTACTTCGGCTGAAATGTGGAGGTTCTGTGGAAAAAAATGTGGTGCTAGTTAAGTGCGGCGAGGAAACGGTAGCTTAGGAGTTGTCAGGACAGATCAGAGGCGAGGCCAGCCGGTGTGGGACGGGGGCCTGGAGGTAATTAGCAAGGCTCCTCGGACAGGGGGGGGCAGAGACGCAGGGAGGCTTGAAAGGGACCCGGAATAATGAAGCGCAAAGGTTAATGAAACCTGAATGAGAGGAACTTTGGGTTCGGTCATCCTTGCCCCATTCACAAATAAGCCTCCGCACAAAAACCACCCCCAGACTGCTCTCCTCTGAGCCTCTCTCACACAGAATAGTGTGAGGAAAATGTGTGTGTGGATGGGGGGGGGCTCTTATGAAGGACAGGGCTGTGAAGCCTAAGCAGTCACGCTTCTCGCTTTGGCGGTAATATGTTGTCTCCCGGTTAAAGAGCCGCGGTTTGGACAGGCGATAAAGTACCGAGGTGAAACTTCAGCACCTTGTCGCAAGGTGTAACGCTCAGCATCACATGTCCGTGTGGCGCGGTCACGGAGAGGCGGGCGTGAACCCAGCACCCGACGGCATCCGAAGTGTGCAGCCGTCAGGAACACTGCAAGGCGAAAGTCTGCGGCTCATAATCCCATAAGAGATCGGCCATTTTTCTTGGCTCCCAGCACTAAGTGCGTACAAAATCAAACTCTCACATCAGGTGTGCGATGTTATTAAGATTGGATAAAAAGCATCCTATTCTTCAGAGTTCAATCCTCTGTACAGCCAAGCAATACATTTTCTTAGAAATTTATGCTAAGTATCCCAAGTCTTTTGGCTCTCAGCGTAATGAATAAGAAACAGTATATCTCAATAGGCAATTCTTCAATACTTGTTAGAGTCGACAGATAAGGTTCTTTGTTAATTTGTGGTTTACGACTCGTAAGGAGTGCAGTTCCTGTGGACTGAGACCGAGTCGGAGCTCCAGTAAAATGCAAGGTTTTACATTAATGAGTCACCTTCTGACAAACACCTTCAAAGCTCCCTCCACAGCAACCTGCATCCCACAGTCTCTGTGAAATACAAAGTTTTAGCCGTCTTTCATTCCCTCCATCAATCCCGGCACTATATTTTGACATATGAAAGCGCGACACCGTGCACACGAGATGCTTAAGAATACACGCGAGACGTTCTTTTAACTCCGGTAATCCAGAATGCCTCAAAGAGGTCCACTACAAAAAAGTATTGAGAACTTCATATTTAAGCTTCCAGCAGAGTCCAAAGACCAAAACAAAAAAAGAAAAAGAAGAAAAACTGAACATTATTCTTGCAGATTACACAGACAGAGTAACTATGCAAGACAGGGCGATATTCAGACGGCAGATCGATGAAAACACCGGTTCCTGCATGCCGTTGTCATGTGTGCACAGGATCGCTGTAGGTGGCGACAGCGCATGCAGAAGGAGAAATCCAGGGGACCTTTTCACTTCCCTCATCCAGAAAAAGAAAGGGAGCGTGACTGTGTGCTGAAAAAGTGGACCCTGTCACTCGGAGAACTGTCTCTCGAATGCCAGAGGAGCCAGCGTACACACACATAAATACACACACGCACATAAATACACACACGCACACGGGCATGCGGCAAGCTCCTGCCACATTCCTGGGGCCTCTCTGTTGATAATTACATTTAAACCACAAAACGACCGATTATGAACAAAGTGAAATGAATACAAACCTGGCATTTCTAGCTTCTTAAATCTAACGTTCCCTCAGCTGAATTCTGGAAGTGAAACCTCGCAGAGGTGTACACACTTCTTAAAACTGAAATCCGATGCGATTCAGGCCTCTGAGCTTGCTGAGTCACAAAGGGCAGCAGCTGTTTCTTTTTTTTATAACCAAAAACTGAGTCATCGTTGGGTTCTAGTCACCAATTTCTGTGCATTGTGAGGGTCCATTAGGTATGAGGTATAGCAGACAGGCAGAAGGTCTCTTAACCGCCATCTTGTTGGCCAGGTGACCATCTGATCACTGGGAAAAGTGCTTTCCCCCAAAAAAAATCACATATGGAATTAGCTGTTCTACTATGATATACGGTGTTATTTTCCATTTCCTCAAAAGGGGAGAACATATCCTATCGTGCTCTGCTTTTGAGATGCGCAAAACTTGGGGTCCAAGCACAGGGTCACCCATTATCATTCATTCAAAGTGACTTACAGTAGAGGGACAGGTTACAATTTATGCACGCTCCCTGGGATTTGAACCCGTGACCTTGGTGTTGTTAGTGCAAGGCTCAACTTGTTGTAGTACAGGGGCTGTGATTTATCTAATGCCCCTGGAGCATTTTTCAGGGGGCTAAGGGCCTTGCCGAGGAGCCCCACAGTGATGCGACTACACTGCCAAGCGCGGGATTCAAACCCGCGACCTTCCGATCACAGGCACAGAGAGCTAACCTGCTGAGCCACTGGGCAGCAAGGCGTGCGGAGCATTTAAAAGTTCCCCAAATAGAGACATTTCAGACTTCCAGCTGCTTTGTTATAGGTGAGGTCTCATAGTCTCGCTCTTTTTTTTTTTTCCTTCTTCTTTTTCTTTCCTTACCCTGACGGCAGAGGTAAAAGTCTGTGAAATCTGATTTCCCACCGCCAAGGACAACATTATTCTCAGACGGGCTTTGTGAGAGCCCTACGGAATGGCCTCTCTGGACAGCAGTAGGCCCCTCCACGCTTTACTGTACGCTTTCATGCTACTCTTACCGCCACTGTCATTTTACGGCAGGATTTTGCCCCCATCTCCCCATGAAAACATTCCAGCGCCATTATACGGTCTGCGACATCCCCCCCTCCCCCAGTGCCAAGGAAAATAAGGGCTTGTAATTTGATAATGAGAGCTGAAGAAGGCTCGCCCTTTTCTCGACGTCTCAGCGTTTTGCGATACGCCGGCCCGCCGCGATCTCCCGATGCTTCGGAGAAGAACCCGTGAACCGCGTGAGGGACTCGGGCCCTCGCTGAGGGCGAGGCAGAGCGACCTCTAGTGAGCACCTGTGGGGCGGGCCAAGGGGCGGCAGAGGGGCAAGGGATACCCTGGCAGGTTCAGGGAGCCCAGTGCCTCAAAGGGGCCCTGGAACAGGAAAAGGATTGCTGCTTGGCAAATTATACAAGGGGGGAACGATATTTCTTCAGAGTGAAAGTGGCGACCTTGGGGGGGGGGGGGGGGGGGGGCAAGGTGACAATTTGTCAGGGGCTCAGAATTTGTAGCCACGCCCCCGGGTGCACAGGCAGAACACGGTAACATCCTACACCGATAAGTTATGTGCCCACAAAGATACAGCTGGGCTTCTGATAAATTCTACTGAACAGCCCTCCCCCAAACCAAATCTGCCAATACCCACCCTCACAAAATGTTTGTACTTAGTGGCTGCTTTCATACAAAGTGACATTACAACTGAAACCAGCATCAGATGGTCCCTAGAGCAACTTGGGGTTAAGGACCTTGCTCAAAGACCCAACGGTTACATCACTCTGTTGACTGTGGGATTCGATCTGACGACCTTCTGGTGACAGGCGCAGGGTCCTGACCTGCTGGGCTGCACACCGCCTTCCACTTTCTCGCCCGTATGGACTGCCCTGTATACAGACACTCAGGAAAAAGCATTTCCCCAGTGGGCCCGCAGTGTGAAGTGACTGGCCAAAATGGCTCCCCAGTTCCCCCCTCAGGGATGGAAGGCTTGAAGACTGGGCCAGCAGCGGGGAGAGATGAGTCACTGAAAATGGCTGGGCGCCATTCTCCACAGCCGCCGACGTTCACTGGTACCTGAAAGCCACCACCTGAACACGAGGAGCAGCCATTACTGCCGCCAGATCAGTCATTATTTGTGAAACACACGCAAGAACTGGCCTACCATTTAAAAGTACATTAGCCTGGAGTGGGTGCAGATCCCCCCTCCCAGATTCCAGCTATTAAGGTTTCTGCACCTGCTCCTAGAGCCCGAAATCAAACAACACAAGCTGCTTTAATTGTTGAAAATGACTTGGAGGTATTCAGATTTCAATAAACGGACTTGAAAAGCTGGTAAAAATTGCCGGGTGGCCAGATACCATCCAGAGCTTGGCATTTCCCCGGGAATTAAATAGATGACACTCACGCGATGGTTGTGCACTCATATCCCCTGGCTGCCTGTATCATCCCACCACGGATGACGACGGCAAAGCCATCTCCTAAACAGTATGGAGATGTGCTCCTGTTCACCTCCATGATGTTCTATCAGTTTGCTGGTTTTTGGGTGAAGTGTAAGCACTAAGCTACACAAATGATGACACGCAACATCACCTGCCACTACAAGAGACTAGCATCAAGATGGGAAACTTCTTCTTTTCCTTTTCAAGAATGCCAGCATGTTGCGTTAAATTAAAATCACACTCCAGCAAAGCTGACTTATCCAGAAAGAATACGTCTTTTTGCTGGGTGATAAATGTCCAGGTTTACCGTGTAAGACATGTCGGAAAATCTGTCACGTTTGTGCACGTCTTGCGTAGTACAGTCTCTCAAGGGAGGCGACGGATTTTTGTCAAAGGCAACAAGAAAAACATGGGGACTAACGGGCAGGTCGCGATGTTTGAAGCGACTAATGGATGGCTCTGATGTGGAGAAGGCAGAGTTTGCGGCCCGGGGAAACACGCGGAACACGGTAAACATCAGGCCAGCCGCTGTGCTAAACGATACCGGGGTGAAACTCACCCGAAAATGGCCATTCATTTTCTCCGACTTATTGAGCGAAACTTCACAGAGCTGAACCCTACGGACCATTTCCCCGAGGCACATCTTACTGACACCTGCGTCGAGAAATTGCCATCCGCTAGCCAGAGATCCATAATCTCACCAAAAGAGGGGGTACCTCCCAGGCCAGTCCACGGCACTGTCAGGGTTTCCATCACGTGGTCTCAGTTATTCGAATAAAATCCTCATCACTAAGCTGGATTTGTAGACTCCAGTTGCCATTATTCTAACACGCATCTTCGCAAATTATCACGCAATTTGCAAAATCAAAGTTGTTTTTTTTTCCAGCGGGGAAAAAAATGCACTTAAGAAATCGTGTTCATTCGTGGCCGCTATCGATTCTGACAGATGACAGGATATCGGCAGCCACAAAAGCTTCTGTCGCTGCTTACAAGTTTCCTCATCTCGAGCGAATGTGACACGTTAACTACGATGGGGAATGAGTAATGTAAAGTTAGAGGTCTACGCGGAAGGTCTCAACCCGGCTGCTATGGAGATGCTGCTGTGAAGTCCCACATCTTCCCTGTCAGCAGGAATACCAACGGTGACAACCGTCTGCTCGGGATTTGTGTAGGAAGGCAAACCTGCACGGATCAGCCCGAATCCACATGATATCCAGTTACCATGCGAGCCATTTACATACAGTAGACGGCTCATATTTGGAGGTGCAAAGGCATGCGTTTGTACTTAAATACCCGATTTCTTAAAATTGGTGTTAGCGTAGCAACAAAAATGTTGCTAAGCTAAAACTAGGTAATATATATATATATATATATAAAGGCGTAAAACACGGAGCATATGTACATACTTATAGCTAGACTCTATAAGTAGCTTAAATAATGCGGGTAAAACAAAGAAAATGGCGCAAAAATGAAAAAGCCGTACACCTCAGGTGATTACCTTTGTCAATCAAAACAATCATCCAAAGGCAAACCGAGGCAAACTATACGACATCAACGTAAGAGCGAGGCAGGGAAGCGAGGCAGCACACAGGGCAAGAGAGAAAGCTGGAAAATGCCGAATATGGGAGCGTTTTGCGTGGAGCCATGTGGAATCTAGGCTGGGCAGCAGTACCATTAGTAGAGCGTTACGATCAGTGTTCTAAACCAGGATTCTGCTATTGGCATGGCGTACAGACACAAAATAACAGTGCAACATTTGACAGGCCTCGTCGGGGGGGGAAAAAAAACAAAACAACAACAAAAAACGCTGTAAATGCTCTTGGCGACTAAATATTTTAGCAGTCGACATGAATGTGTGCCCAATGGTATCTTGCTTACACGCCTCAGCACCTGTGATTATATAATGCTTCGCCACCTTAATACCGAACGCCGAGCCTTCTAGTCTCCATCCCGTACACATCCGGCATCGTCTGGGCAGAGGATCAGCCGAATGTTCCCCTGTAGCTCCCCATCCGCTCGTTCCTGGTTATTTCCACATGCCTGTTCAGCAACTCAAGTGTGCATGTACTTTTTGTTTATGACACATTGAGAGCAACACGGGTGCTGATCAAGCAAACACGCGCATATATATTTGACTTCCTCACACATACCTCATTGTTATGTAATGAGAATTTGTAAAATACTGCGTACCTATAATTGCACGGCTTGCCTTGTGAAACGGCACAGGCAGCTGGGCAGCGAGTCAAAAGATTTGTTTTCTTTCATTATTTGCACTATCTGCTTTTGTCCTTGGCTACATACATCTGCTGCCACCATCAGGGCAGAAGAGAACTAAGGAACTACACTACTCACCCAAAGCCCAGTTTCATGTCATATATAGATATACACCACAATAAAAAAGGAACCCAGTCCACTTTTATTTGCTATTTTGAATAGTAAACAAAACGTCAGGGAAATAATAGTGATGGTTGGCACAAAACAGTGTGACTCAGACTTATGTAGTCATATTTTATAAAAAAAAAAAAAAAAAAAAAACAACAACCATGTATTTATTATATTTGTAGCCTAAAATTACATTAATGAAGCAAGCAAACACACAAATAAATAAATATATTGATGCATAAACAAACAAATAAATAAATAAATAAATAGCACGTATAACATAGCAAGCTTCCTGACACATGCGTGAATGAAATTGCATCTATGTTATGTTGCAAACCTCCTAGGAACTGTCACGGTTTTGTACAACACGGTTCATAAGGGGTGCCAGGAATGCTGGGAAATTCAATTTCAGCTGCTTCCTCAGGATCATCACCGCGCGCCACCGGACCTGTTGCTAATAAACTTGTTATTGCGTCGCCACCCATGGTCTATGGGCCAGGGAACTGGGTGCCAAGTCACACCTTCAGCTGTAATCAACTGTCACCCTCCCCCCCCCCCAGCACAGTGCATCGGTGTACACAAATCAGCACTGCATACACTAAAGAGAGAGAGAAAAAAAACACATAGAATAATAATTATAATAATCATCATCATCATCATCCTGTCCAGGGTGTACCCCAGCCCTGTGCCCTATGCTTCCTGGGATATGATCCAGGCCCCACCACTGTAAACATAAGCAGAATAACCAGTAGACAGCAGTAATAATAATAACAACAATAATAATATTAATAGGATAAACTAAAAAAAAAAAGATTGTGCTTTTCACCCTGCCACCTTTGCAATTAGACTCAGTTAATGCTGATCATCCTAGCTGGTTTGGGAGCCCGAAATGATCAAATCTGCAAAGAAAACAACATCCGTCCACTTTCACACTCCAGTGGAAGAGGTGGTCCCTCACGGCAGGACTACCTAGTCTTGCCATCTGGAGAATAAATCGAGTGTGAAGTACAGTATAGTTTGGGACCAAGCTCCGTGGCGGCGGCTCAGCAGTTAGTTCATTAGTTCCAAACTTCCAGGGATTAGGAGCACATTCATTCTGTGGTGGGG
>JAODJU010000001.1:43287962-43326757 GCA_026776725.1 Gnathonemus echidnorhynchus
ATTTAGCATTTGGGGTGCAATAGTGCCTGCCCGACTGCCCCCCCCCCCCCCTCCCTTTCCAGGAGAGCATGGCTATCACCTATCCCAACAGCTGTGGCCTTATAGAACAAACAAAGGCCTTCAGGAAGCAGCGCTTCACTGCACAGAGGCCTGAGAGGCAGACCAAGCTGTCTGTATCTGCATTAAAGTGGACCGACGTCTGCCTGGACCCCGTCACGGCAGCACGCGGGACTGGTACCGGTACCAAGACAAGGAGTGTAAAATCAAAATAAATAAAAGCACGTGAAGTTACAATTCACAATATACGCCTTAGAATTACATTTTAAAAAGGAAGTAGCAATACATGCATTAAAAAAAATTCAAACGTTAATTTTTTTCCCCAATCAAAATAGGGGAAATTGCTTTTTCCTCAATATTTTCTCAAAAGCGTTTCATCCTTTGTCATGCTGCATTTGACGAAGGGCCGACGAGGCTGATCGAGCCCATGCCAGCTGGAAGAACCTGGCTACGCGGGTTCATGCCAGCTCTGAACGACAGTCTGCAATCCACAGGCTTTCAGAACCCTGGTGCCAGTCCCAGACCATCACATTCAAACGACCCCATCAGCTTTCTGGACATCACTGCTGTGGAGGTCCCTCTATTCGGACTGAACACAAACCCACTCGGATGTGACATGCTGGAGATAAAGCCTGGCCGAGCTTTCCAGAACACCACCATCGAAATTAACAAATTCAATGCACTTGATAAAAGATAAAAAGGGTAAACCTGTTTTCAGACATTTTCAGCTCGGTAAGTCGAGGTCTGCTGCCTATTGATACAATGTAAGCAACAAGGGCTTACTCCTGTTCCAAAGAACAGCTGTAGAAGGTCCCTTGGTAATCTAAACAGCAGTTAAATGTTACTATATTATTCACTATGGCAAACGGACATTGACACAGAAACAACATGTCTCTTATAGACAACCAAAAATTCACATTTTTCTAGACGTTTATTTAAAAAGAACAGAAAAAAAAAACATTAAGCATCTGGGACTGTTTTTGATAAATGCTGCTCTATTAGAAACACTTGTAAATGTGATAAAATAATTTGCTTTGTGGTCTCAGAGAACCTAAATCAGAGTATAATGAGTTGTTTGCTAGTGCAACAGCCAATAGGTGCTAATTAGATTTGAAATAATTCTCTTAAACAGGCTGTTTGATCTAAAGCTTATTTTCCCAGATGGGTAAATGTGTTCCCTGTATTAATTAAATATGACACTTTGGAAGGCTGGAAAGCCATACTTAAAACAATTGGCTCTTAAATATTACAGTGTAAATAATAACTTGATATGAACATCATGAATATTTCAGAGAGACTTGGAGCCATCTGGATTCCAAAATTAAGAAAACTATTATAGTTACGGTACTATGACAGACTAGAAAAAGTTTTATTTTGTGTGTAAAACACAGATTTTCCTTCTCACTTACCAGCTGACAGGATGTCCAGGATGAATCACAAATAGATATTATTTAAAATAGTTCGCTTTATTCATTGCACTCTACAACGGCGGGCAGATTTAATCATTTCTGGTAACAAAATACCGAAACGCGTGATTCTAGTAAACTCTGGAACATTCTAGCAAATGTCTGTTCAGGAAGAATACAAGATGGCGTTTCCTTTACCCTTTGCCCTGGCATTTTCATTCAGATTTTCCCTTTTGATATCAATATCATGGTCAGAGAAATTTCACTTTCATAATCATTGCGTATCACTTCAGGATTAACGGTGAAAAATCAAAGTGACCTGTCAAGTAACAGTGCACGAGGGCCAGAGTGCCCGCGAGTGGACCAAAGACGCAACTTCCCAAAGAGAAGAGCAGGAGAGGATGTTTG
This sequence comes from Gnathonemus echidnorhynchus, assembly GCA_026776725.1. Classification (NCBI taxonomy): domain Eukaryota; kingdom Metazoa; phylum Chordata; class Actinopteri; order Osteoglossiformes; family Mormyridae; genus Gnathonemus; species Gnathonemus echidnorhynchus. The sequence goes on from JAODJU010000001.1 coordinate 43,289,834, forward strand.
TGACAGAAATAGACAGCGCCTCTCCCTGTGATGAGGATCACGCCGCTTCTCTATTTGCCCTGCAGCGCGTTAACGACAGCTCGCCTAATGAGTGTGAGCCTCGACCAGTTGGTGGGACTCGCGAAGAACGTGGCATTAAGCTTACATTTGCATTAGGCTTCAGAACGGGAAAAAAACGTGAAGGCCATTTTCAATGGGCATTGAAATGATGGGGCAGATTTGTAAAGCAAGGCCGTCACTCAATGGGTCAATTCTATGTAGCTAAAGTCATTGTTACATGTAACAATATGGGCTGTCCCAGGGGAGAAAAATGTGAATTATTAATGATGCGAACCATGTGACACACTCTTCTTACATGTAACACTATATATTTAATAATTTATCATATATCAATTATTATTATTATTATTATTATTATTATTATTATTATTATTCATAGTTGCAGTAGTAGTAAACAAAATGCTTGCAATAAATTGCATCCTTGATTAATCGCATTAAAAGATACATATTCAAAATCACAATTACTTTGGCTCACTCAATATTCCACCTTAGCTAAAATCAGTGTCAAGAGAAGTTTAAATGTGCAGAATCTTACCATAAACACATAGCAATATTACAGTTAGAACAACAAAATATAATTCCAACTGTTTATCCAGTACAGGGTCATAAAATATAATAATATAATGCATAATTATATACTACATATGCATCTATACGTTTATATTACCACCGTCAGCAAAACTGTCAAACCTAGCATTTAATCTCCTAAATAAGACATATCCTTCTTATGCATTTTTATAAACGTAGAGGCACTAAGGAGATTAGCAAGACAACATGTTGCCGAGTAACGTAAACAGCATACGGCAGTGGCCCACCCTGACACCGGGCGTTCAGGTTCACGAGAAGGCCAGACAGCGAGCCGTACAGCCCCTTACCATCTCCCTGCTGCACGTACAGTATGAGCTCTCAGCTCATTGACAACATGGGGCCCCTGCAGGTGTAAATGACGTACACACAGATGCCTTCGCTAATAGGCCCAGCGCATGGTGTTGTAAAAACAAGACCACAAAGATCTTCATTAAGACCCTCTTCTTTTGTTGATTAAACAAAATGGCAGTCTACTATAATGGCAAGGGGGGGGGGGGGGCGGTAGGTCTCAGACAGAGGGCTAAAAAAAAAATCATTCAGTGTTTTCACATCACTCTTTTGGTTAAAGCTTAACAAACTTCACCAGACGTGGTGATGATTCACCCATTACAGCCCCAGGTCAAGTCACTATTAGGAATGAGATTAACGGAATGGAATTCCCAAGCAATCACTCATTTAGTCACAGTAAAGAGAAGACCCCCTTAAGAAAAGGAGGGCTTTGCATAGCTGCAAGCTTTCATTAAGGCCCTACTAAAACCACATCCGATGAGTAAGAGCAGCCGCCCCCCTCATTTACCGAAACGTCTGATCCTTCGTGTTCCTGTAAAGTGACGCGTTTATAATACCGCAGTACCTGGATCACAAGAAACACTCCATGTCTTCAGCTGTCTGCTGTATGCAAAAAAACAGCTAAACAACAAGGAAATGGCTTAAAATAAAATAAAATAAAATAAAAACCAGAAAATCACCAAATAAATTCAATGTTTCATTTCTTTATCAGTAAAATTTGAATATTAAACTCTAAAACCAGAAAAAAAACATACATAATGCACACACCTACACAAATCTTTGCTGCATTTAACACGTTAAAAGACGTTTCCAATTTTCTGCCAAAACTGCTTTCGCTAAAAGCAAGGTATAGGAAACAGGAAAAGCACTTGAGCAAAGGCTGTAAAAAAGCTTTCTGGGAACTTGAAAGCCTCACAACAAAAGTTTTTTTTTCCCCTCCTTGCCATCTGGAAGTACTAAACAAACGAAACCTACTAAACAAACAAAGCTTTGAAAAGGATGCAGTGGAAGGAATCACGACGTTGAAAGCACAAACAATGGAAATATAAATACGTATTATCGGAAGGCTTCGTTTGGGCGGCAAAAGGCCGACGCTGAAGGCAGAATGAAAGTGATTTTGGTAAAAGGGCAACTACCAAGGCACTTGCGAGACCTGGGAGCTTGTGGTGACAGTAGGGCCTGTCTCTAATGAAGAGCAGTAATACAGGGGCCCTCGTGGGTGTGGGGTTGGAGGAAAAGGGAGGGGGCGGTGGTTGGGGGGGGAAGGGGGGGGTACAGCTTACAATCTTTGCGCCCAGGAATGTGAAGATGAAGAGGGAGCCATCAAACACTTCATTAAAGGAACAGAGTAAACAGCTCAGCCAGCCAGCTGGGCTAGCAGAGTAAATGGAAGGACATATCTGACACGCAACCTTGTTGTTCCCGGACGTGTTTGTGACATCTCGCACGAGGTGATGATATAATGAACAGCGGAGTGGGATTCGTCAAGGTGATGAAGGAGTGTGGCAGAGGCGGGGGTTACACTTTGTGATTGAATAATTCCGACCTTAATCATGACGGACAGTTATAGCGCAAGGTTGCTTTGTCTGAATTGCGTATCTGCAGGAAGACTTACATTACAGTAACAAATAAATAAATCATAAAATTTCTACAGGTTTAACGGAACTGAAATGACAGGAACATTTAAGGCGAAACATTCACAAAACAATGCACCGACTTTTTCATTCAGGAGTTTACAGGCCTATGTGACTACAGTTTTATTTGACTGGTTACAATAAACAAAAATCTGGGTTTCAAAATTCAAGAGCTGTTTACGAATCATCGGCATCTGCCAGTGCCAGAAGTCACAATGTTGTGAGGGTTTTCAAATTTATGACACACAAAGATGCCTGGAAAGTAACAGTTCATTTTTAACGTTAAATAGCTAGCTGACATCCACCAATTATGATTGGAAGCAAAAGCCTGCAAGCAATTAATCTTCCTTAAGTGATTTTTCAACCATATGCAAACAAGTTTCATTTGATTTAATCATTATTTGCATAAAACGACTCAGAAATTTCAATTAGCCAACAGGCGAACCACTTTTCTTACTAGTAAATCTTCCTAGTTTAGTATTGTTTGCTACAGACAGTATTGTTTTAAAATCAGATCTCGAAGCAGAACAGTTAAAAGTGACATTCCTTCAAAGGTTGCTCACCAAACGAGACTATGAACCTGAGCCAGAGAGCTCTGTACATTTCCAGTTTCACCATACTAGTATAGTACAGTAGCATGGATTTTGCAAATTGTGTAAAAGTCTGTAAACCCAATACTAAAAAGATAACAGTTTATCAAGTTTATTTAAAAGTATCCTGTCATAAACAGCTCTTACAGTTGGAAATAAAGTACATTTTGGTATTACACTGCTACGTGCAAACGCTCAAGGAACCATCCATAAAACTGCAAATAATTTAAGTTCTCAGAGATTCCAGCTGGTAACAAGATACCCCATGGCCACACTTTTACAAGTGCCATCGTGGAAAGATCATTGCTGATATATTCAGAGCAATGCTAACATTTTCATTTCCTCTCTGACAGAAACGTATGGCATTTTTTTTAAATAATCCCGCGCAGCAGGAGAGAACGTAAACCAATACATAAATGGAAATACCATTTTATGTGGGATGCCCCTGACCACGTAGTATCGGAATAGATCAGGCGGTGCCCAGAGAGTTCATTGACGATAGGCAGCGCCATCTATTGGTCATTTGCTGACATATCTAGATTATTTCCAAAGCTAATGAGCGCGCCGGAAGAGACCCGGCTTCCCTGATACCTCGCAGGCAGGGACACGCGATTGGAAACCCGGCACACTGTACCTCAGGGGCATCGCCTCGCATCTACACCCCCGTACCGGGGGGAAATCATCCAGCATTTATTGCGAGTGCTGTTATTGCTTATGTTCATTTTAATATTTTATTTTCATCAAGCATCTGAAAGGCCTGAGATATTGGTTGATCACATGTCACAAAGACGACAGACTCAGCGTTAACATTTCATCCAACTGACAACCTGGATAAATTTATATAGATCTGATTCTCTTTTCTAGCTTACGTCACGTACATCATTTTTATACGTTCATCGATTCTGACTTTATTTTGAAGGTAGTCTACGCGAAATCTAAATACATATGGCCTTAAAATAACAGAGAAGCTGCTGTATTTTAATCTCCCTTGCCCGTTCCTTTATTGGAGGTATCTGTAATATATATCCATTCATACATCCATCCGCTTATCCGGAACAGGATCGGAGTGAGCTTGAAATCTGTCCCCAGGCAACATAGGGTATAAAGAGACACCCTGGACGGGATGCCAGTGTCAGTAATATTTAAATATATATAACTTACCTCCAGGTAAAACCGGATGAAGTGCAAAAGTAGTTTTTATTTTTTCCTTTCACTAGTCACCTTCCGTCTAACATCCTTTAAATACACGCAAACTTAATAAAAATGCTATTAATAACACGTTGTTGGCAAGCGATTGGAAAAATTAACCGAACTCTACTTTATTATGAAAGTCCAGTAAATAAACTTAAGTGATCCATATCTGTAGGTCGCTTTAGATGGGATCAGTTCTGCAAGCTCAGCAATTCGCAGTGAACAGTGCAAACACTGACACCCTGAGGTAGAACAAGGAACTGCAAATTCATGTTAAACATACTGCTTGTTCTTTGAACATCATTCAAATCAAGCTGCCGGTATCACAAGAATCACACAGTAAAACAAACGCCAAAATCTATGCATTTAGCAAAGACTAAAGTACAGTACATACCATAGTGAGCAAAAGTCTTAAGTTGACAAAGAAAAAAATGTTTAAAGGTATTTGTGTGTACAGTAAGCTTATATCTGCTCAGAAAAAAATATTGACATTAATTGGCCAACTTCATGAGGTATTGATTAGCCAAATAAGGTCTAGTTCAAGAATTCTGGATAGTAACTGCAAATACTTTACTAGACACACTTTGACAAAAAAATCATGTTAAAAACCAACATAAACATAATTATAATATTCTTTGGCAGTCTACGACTTTTGCAAAGTACTCTATCACATCAGCTTGACAAGGGGCGCACTGCGTCCAGATGTTCAGTCAGCTGTCTGTCTCTGGTACTGTGGATTAAGTCCATACCTGAACCCAGCGCTGCCCCGCAAATCAGACTCGGACTAATTAGAGCATTTTCATGTGCTTCAGTTCATGTTTCATTTTATGTTAGACCAACTGGTATATTTGCTGAGCTAAATTAATATACACTGACGTTCAGGAGACTTAACACAGGAGTACAACAATGGCAGGGAGTCACAGAACTAACGACATAGCAGTTTTTCAAATTTAATTCTTCGAAAACAAGCTCAGTGTTTCCACTGTGCCACTATTATTTGTAAAACACCAATGATTCTCAGAGCATCAACTAAGTTAGAGCACCCCGAGTTTTACCTATAAACTGCACAAATCACAGAACGAGAACAAAAAGCTTCTGTGGCGTTGTTCATACATTCCTCAAAGTAATGTTTTTACAGATGCAATTGCACGTGCTACTGACAGAATCAGCCTTTGCCCCAGATTTTGTGTTGATCAAAAGGTTTAAATGCTAGAGAAGAGGCACTTGTTTGGATCGTATTCTGTCTACTGGGACTTAGGACATGTATTTCCATCTGTTGGCCGTATGGATCTTCACCATTATCTCAGGGACAAGTGTCAGCCTCAGTGCGATTCCTCTATATTAGTTTACTCAGCTGGGCCCCAATCCCGGTATCACTGCTTTGTTTTCCTCCAAAAACATGTGTTAAGTTAATGCCCTGTAAAAAATTTCAAAGACAAGCTCAGTAAGGTCAATAACAGGTAACAGACCAATGTATTAATGTGCTAGCTTAAAAGAAATATGTTTTCTGGAATCACCGTCTTCTCACAGTGCTGTTTTCTTAAGTTCTTAAATTTGGCAGAAAACATAAAATTCAGTTTTGCTGCAAATCAGATCAGGAGACAGAATAAATGTGTTGCCTGTAAAACACATAGTAAAACTACAATGTATACCACTGCGTAAACTAACACAGAAAAATTAAACAAACATGGAATAAAAGATGTGCGATTGTTGCTAGGAAACTACCTCGAAAGTTGTCCAGCAGCCAAAAGCGTTTAGAAATACAAAAGTTACACAATTGCTTTTACAGATGTTACCTAATATTTGAAGTTCTGTTTGTTTGCGAGTGATGAGTGCCCTTGTCTTTAACGGTGTTTTGCTGCAGTGTAGCTGTTGTTTTCCTTTGTAATTAGATTAAGACCACACACCTCTGCTCTGGCCACCCACAACAATCAATGAGGAAATGAGCTGTCAACAAAAGGCATTTACTTACAGATATTTGTTGGGCACAAATGTCCTTGCAGCCTGAGACCGACCCAAATGTTACATTTTTTATATATTATTTACAAATTAACTGTTGGAAAAGTCATTGTAATTAAAAAAAAAAAATCCATAAAAATCTGATAATGGAGAAAAAGCTCCTAACAATAATATTGCAAAGAACTGAAATATGAGAGCAAATCTAAAGGATTTAACATGTGTTTTGAATACAGTTTGGCCTGAAACTTTGGCCATAAGTAGAAGATGAAATTGAGGAAATGTAGCACAAATGTAACTTTACTTTATTACTCAATAAAGAATGGAAAGGAAACAGGTGGTACGTGGATCAGCCGGTTAGGATACTGGGTCTGTGATCAGAATGTCACTGGTTCAAATCCCAGTTGGTGCAGGAATTTTCTGATCCTGCTTTAACAAAATAATGTATGTTGTTTCTGCTCAAAAATAATTGTAAATAATTTAGTTTATATTGATCACACAAATCTGTTTGCAAGGAGAAAGGAAGTAAAACTGATTAAAAACACAAGGATAATTTGACAATTGAAACATGATCTAGCACAGGGGTTCCTAACCTTTTGATGTTCATGGACCCCTCCAAGTCAAACAAAAATTTCACACACCTGGGGGGTATTAATGAAGTGATCAGCAGTTCTATAAGTTTTAATAAGTTTCAATTTTTTCAGATGTGAACAGAATGTGCAAATGAGAGGGCTTGAAATATATTGTTGATGTATTCTGTGTGGTGTTCCACAGACTGGGGGTGAGAACCTGCACTGTAGCGCAAGAACAACTGAATTCAATTCGAATTATAACGGGTCTGATACCATACCTCAAAATCCAAAAAATTCTCCTTTGAAGCAAAACCGTAAATTTATAATACGGCCTTTTTGCCAGTGTGCTGCAATGGGTTTATGTATACACATTTCCCAGTTAGGGAAATTGTTATAAGGGCACATTACACTTGATTTCATAGCCTGTGCTCTAATGCTTTTGAAAAGCAAAAGGGAGAAAATGCCCGTTAACTTCTCAAATTGAGACTTTGGCACAATATCTGACACACTATAGGCTACTTCCTTCCTAGTTGACCTCATAGCCGCAATCAATTTCAACATCCAGACACTGTTGCATCTCTGACATTAGGGCGTTTCTGTCAGGTTGCAGTTCTCTACAATTGCAAGACTCAAAGTTCTCCACAAAACATGTATCATCTCATCCCCCAGATTCCATGGGAGTGCCAGTGAACCACACCTTCAGCAACATACCGAAGAAGTCTACTCTGCAGATACGATGGACCAAAGTGTAACAATCTCTGCACACAGTAGCTTAGCAAGGCTATCACTGCAGTGCCCGAGGAAGTTCATCTGCCTCAAATGAAAACCACCTGGCACTATTTCGATGGCCAATATAGACAGATTACTAGAACTTTAAAACCCTGCTTTCTTTGTAATTGACATTTTAAACCGTTTGAAGTTTCTCATTAATTTCCTTAAACAAATTAGCTACAGATGTATAAAAACTACCAAAGTACAGTACAGGCAAACTATAAGGAAAGAAGACCTTACATTTAATGTTGAATTTAAGCTTTAAGTTTGCACAAATATATGGGGGTAATTAACGCTATACATTTTGCATTCCCTGATCATGCATTTAACTAAAATGACAAAAAACAAAACATGAATTACATAATATAGGTAAAAACCACGTAAAACTGCTGTACACGACTACAGGCAAGACGACCACAGAAAACTATATACGCCAATCAATGCAAGGTCAAGCAGCCGATGGCAATTAATTGTAGTTCAAGTGACAGTGACACAATGAAATACGACGCAATTAAGAGGTGCACATAGACAGCAGGCCTACGCTTTATTTAACCTTGGACTGGAGGCCGGGTCAAAGTTTGCCATAAAAGCAGAGGCCAAGCCTACACGGCATTTAAGCTTGATATTGGCGATAGGGATAATATGAAGATGAAAGCGGGCAATGCAAGGCAGCAGTTACCGATACGGGAATTACATAATTAGCTTCAAATTAACTGGCAGCCGCTCCTACATAAATTGTTTTATTCACTACCTGCAGTCGCGTATTTTTTTTTATCATTGATTAGCATGTAGCGCTTACTACGCATTTTGCTAGTTTGAGTTTCCTGCAGAAACCAGACACGTGCATTGCTAACTAGCAAGACATATTATCAAACAATTTCACGGATACATACGTAACTTAACCCAACAAAACTGTAGCTATTGATAGAAACAGCTAGCTAATGTGCGAAGCTCTTTCTTAAGTTAATGATATAAAATGAAACCCATTTCACCATTTTTTACAAACTGGTACATATGTTATGACACGAAACTACGCTCGGCTGCTTCTTATCTTCCTTAAGCGAAAAAGCGTGAAAGGACACAAACTTACAGCGCGCCCACTCGCCTTATGACAGCACCCGCCATCTTTCCGTAACCAAGGCAGAGGCGCTATTGGCCAACAAAAGCAGTCTGACAGACAACAGAGAACCCCGATTGGTCCGTATAAAGGGGCGTGGTTTAAAAGCGCGTTTATTTTAAAGACGTAGCAGTAATCGCTACTCTACTATTATACAGGTAATACTAGCGTTGGAGTAGAGTTATTTTTGTATACACTTTTCTACATAACATTTAGAATATGTACTTCTATTAACACATAGATATGTGTTTAATTAATTTTCATTGCAAACATTATAAATGTGTCAGACATTTGGAATATCAAATCTTGACAAAATTTTCTTTTTACCGCATCCGACATTCACGAATGTCTATGTCTATGCACCTGATCGTTTTTATTTTTCCTTTTATCACCTAATTGTATGCGTGTCCCTCGCTGTTAGGTCATCTGAGTTAGGAAACTGTCATAGGTATAGGTAACATATGCCGTATCCTCGTATATAGCCGGTGTTATCAAACTTTGCTGGAAAGTACGCCTGTTGGTACAAGACGTTTTTCACGTGGTCCTCTCCCAGTGAAAGCTGGCCATGCACCAGGCTAATGACAGGCGCTGTACTCACTACTTAATAGCACGTGAGTGCCTTGTCCTGCCACTAAAGACAAGGATAGATTGTCCCCCCCAGGCGTATTATAAACTGATGTACCACAATCGATGTTAGATTTCAGTGATTCCAACACTATAAAACGCAACAAAATCTACAAAAGACTTCACTAATGGAGTTTTTTGGAAGTGTTGGGTTAGTACATTAAGGAAAGCACTGTTAATGAAGTTTCAAGTGTACGTCTCTAAACCATTTATGTGCGTTAAAAAATGTAACACGGTTTGAAAATTCCACTCACGAGTTACTTGGAGACTACCTTCATTTTTCCTCCCTTTAATCCAACACAAATGGCGTCTCCTAATCCAGTTTTGATAGCATTTGGCACGTTTTCTTTGGATCACAGCAAGATGTTCACTTCTTTTTCTGGTTTCCCTGAGGAACCACTGAGCCCACGAAAGAAGCCAGGCTCGGTGAAGCCAAAGCAACGGAGCTGTGCCGCAAATGGGGAACAATGACATTCTAATTCAAACCCAAGCTGCCCATTGTGGATCAAGTTTCAGCACTTCTATTTGTCTTCTAAAATCCAAATCCACCAGCACAGCATTACTTATTTTTTCCAGAGGATCACAGACATTTCAGTAATTCAATGTTCCACTTTGGGTGTCTGATTATTAAATGTAATATTCAAATATATATTCACAGTTTCACCCCATTGTCCTCCATTAATATTCACTGGTACAAGTGGACAATGAATCACATTCACCAGGGGTTGATGTCTTTGATGTCTGGGTTCATTAAAAATCCTGAAACGCTGCCAGAACTGGCACTGGAGATGAAAGGAATATAAAAGGATGACAAAAATTTATGGATGGAAAGTCACCACCTAACTGTGGAATTTATTATAAACAAAATAATTTATTTTGTTGCTATTGTCTCATGTCTCACAGTTTGCCTTCAATTTTAACAATTAATTTGTTATAACGCTAAGCATCACCACATAAAACCACCCCTAATATTTGCTGCATCTTGTGTTTTTCCTTATCTCAGACATACACAAGCACCCACATCTTTATATATTTATGAAGATAAACCAGTTTAGGTCTTGGAATAACCAGTCCAGAATGGGACTCCACTATCTGATCTCTTTATGCTCACAGCCCTGAGCAGTGCTGTGTGTCACTACTGGCTGCCTTATTCCATTGGCAAGTCCAGCTTCACAAATGTCAGTGTATCCGTTATGAAAACGTGACATTTAGACTGGGGTCCCCATTAACAGTAATTTTAGTGAGCTGGTGTGACTTCATTCTTAATTCGCCGACATGCACCCTTTACCATGCAAGCAGTGTGCACCACTGAGATTATTACTATGTATTTATGAAGGAAAACTCAACTGCAAACAAAAAGATTTTCAACACACGTATCTGAAATCAAACTGAAACAGTCAACACCTTTTTCAATAATCGTTTTGAATTTGATATGCGAGAGTTTCAGACTTTGATTTTCTTTCCCTGAAATTGAGAAGTGTTGTAATAAAAAAAAATGATTAAATATTTAGAGATTTTGGCTTTACTTCAAAAATGTCATAGTGCACTGAACGACGGCCAAGACGTTCAGAAAATTGTACATTAGTCATAGCAAAGAGCTGCACATTACAGCTGCTGCAGCGTCTTCAGTCTACTTTCACAACACCGTAGATCTTGGTGACAAACCAAACACAGGCAAAGAATCCACCTGCTCCTGACAGAATCACATAAAGGAAAATGAAACTTAATCAGTGTTAGACCCAATTACGGGAAAACACAGCTATATTTATCACTGCCCTAAAAAGGACTCATTTTAAACTCGCGCTCAAATTCATTAAAGCAACTTTTACTAGTGGGAAATATATTTCAGCTATAATATTAAACCTACCTCAGTCCTTAACAACCCAATACTATTGAAATTATTAAAAAAATAACCATATGTTTCTGAATTTTGTTTGACTGAAGTATGCAAATGATTTAAATACTGTTTCTTGGGGAATTCTTGACCATTAAAAAACACCAAATTGAATTATCTCGAAAAGCTCAGAGAACATTTGATCCACTCATTCACAGCATTGAAATAAAGTAATTTATTTTCAGCCTGAAAACTTCCAGGATGGATCCATTTTCAAAACAAAACACATGATTGTGGAACTTGACACTATTGAAAACTGGCAACAGAAGACCCCCCCCCCCCCCAGTCCCAGTACAACGGAGATATGAGACATAATTGTTCGTGAGTAATGAAGAGTAAATCTAAAATGTAAAACAGGACAACGTGTCAAAAACATCTTACATCAAGGCCACAACACCTACAACATGGAAACTGTGAAGCCAAGAGCGCGTAATTGTTGCCGTCTTGCATTAGCCAGAATCTCAGTCTTTGGGCGCTGTAAGTGCACCAGGGAGTTCCGGAAAAAAAACCCTTCATTACCGGGCCGTGTTCACCGGCAATTCGGATCAGGAATTACAAATGATATCATGACAATTTTTCACGCTCTTCAACCCAGTGATGTTTTACCGACTCATTTACTATGATACCTTGTTACAGATCCAGCTGTGAATCTGGGACTTGTCATGAGGCGCACAGCGCTGCCCCCTGCTGGGGCTGACCAATGACCTGGAAGGCAATAGAGGATGCCAGTGTCTTCAGCCTGTGCCGCACTGACAGAGCAGCAGGGCACCGTCAAAAAGCTTCCCATGCAAACTTTCCCGATCACTCCGTTGTTCACAGATGAGTAAGCACACGGCCAAGTGCTTTCCTTTTTTTTTTTTTGATGCGTGAGTGCTGGATTTCCCCCCCTTTTTTTTCTCTCGTTCCACTGCCCCTCCCTGACACGCAGCGCACCTCGCATGCCTTCCAGGGCGTTGTGCAATGGAGGATCCGGCCAGTGGGACAGAGATCGCATGTGGCAGGGTCACTGGTTAGGTTAAGCAACAATTCAGATATGTGCCTTTACGATGAAAAGCACAGCTGAGATATGGCTGCTGGGTTTGCCTGGGAGGGACTGACAACTCCCTTAGAAGAAAAAAAAACTCCTTTCTCAGGTTTCAGAAGTTTCACAATAATGCCATATTTTGCAATTTATTTTAGTTATTGAAAAAAAAAAATATATAGCATCTACTAATATCAAATCAGACAAACCAATTAAGTAGAACAATATTATTTCTGCAATCTTGTTGTGTGTGCATTTGGAGATATTGGAGTACCTGAACTGTACTGTGCCTTTTCTGAAGGTATACACCGCTCATATAGCAGGATACAGTTAAAGGCTTGGTAAATACGACTAAGGTGTCTATGGTTAAATGTTTAGGAAACATTAATCCAGATTTCCCAATCCTTCCCAAAGATTCCATCCAGAAATATCCCAGACTAAAATTAATGAAGAACGGAATGTTTAACCAATCACAGACCAGTGACTGACCCAGGAACAGCCAGCTGTTTGGGCATTACACCAGTCTGTCCATTATCCCCATCACACCAAATGGGTTTAATCCCTCTTTCCCGCTCTGTCTAGTTCACTTCATTTCCACATTCTCACTTCATTTAACTTTATTAATGAGCAGCTTCCTAGCAGATTTCAAATAATGGTTTCTAAAGTACAGGCCGCCTTGACTGAGGGGACGTGGCACTGGTGGAATAAGACAGGAAAACATCACCAGCGTCAACACGCCTGTGAACACGAAGAAGATCAAAGCCATGATCATGGTGTAGCCAAAGCACAGGATTGTGCTGGTGAGTCTGGTGATTCGGAGCATGGAGTAGCAATACTGTATGGAGTAGCAAAAATGTGGACTGACTGGCAGGGAGCTGGGAGGGAGCAAAAATGTGGACTGTCTGTGGGCCCCCAAGGACTGGGTTGGGAAACACTGCTCTATACAATTAGTTCAAGGAAAATATCTAAGTCTCTATCCAGAGAATGGATATTGTGAGAGAACATGGCAGGGTCAATGTGGTATTCACTTCTGCAGGGGGCTGAAAGTAGCAGAGAAGGATTGTGGTCTCTGAACATGTAATCACTAGTATGATCAACACCAGGAACAGAATCCGGACAAATAGTACATCTGGTATGACCTTATGGAAAAAGACACGTTAGACAATAAAAAAATAATACAAATAATAAAATCTCCACAGATCGCATGGGTAGTGGAAGCAAAGGGAATTTAAAGAGCAGGAAAAACTTGTGAGTCTTTTAGACACAATGATTTCCCCCTTCCTTCAAAAGAAAAAAAGTCTAATTCACATTTATATTTTGCATTTATGCATTAAAATCAATATTTCATAAATAATTCAAAACTAGCATCTCCCATTATCTTCTATCCAGTACAGAGTTGCAGTGAATTTGGAGAATATCACAGGCAGCTGAAGATATAAGGCAGGGATCTCACCCACCCACCCACACACACACACACACACACACAGAAAACCACATACTTGGAAATTTTCAGACTGTCGCAGGAAACCAGAATACGCAGAGAGAGCCCACACAGATACAGGATGACAAACAAACAAAAGCCCTGAGATATCAGCCCACAGGTCTGTGACCCACAGACATCAGCCTCTCTACTGGGTGATAATCAAGGCATTTTCATTAGGGAAACAGATAAAATTACAAAGCCATATGAATAATAAAAAAAAAAACATTAACTTAAACAAAAGAATGAAATGCATTTGGGGGAAATCACATTCACACAGCAAATAATTTCAGCATTAACTGACCAGATGCTGTTTAGGGTGAAGAAGAACTGGATGAATATGCAGCCAAATGGAGGAGCCCTCATCTCCCACTAGCCAGAATCCCAGGAAGTGGTTTTGTGTAGAAAGACTGTTCCGGAATTTGGCAAGGGATCTGGTTGGTGCGGACCGGGTGCTCGATCCCTTATGAAAAAACAAAGGCACGTTCTAATGCTGCTCGACCATGTCCCATCCATGCAGCACAAAGCTCGCCTGCAAGGATGCTCCCCCTCCAGGGCCTTTTTCAGAATTTTGGCGACTCGAGGGGCTTCTCGATGCCGAAACGGCTCCGAGGAATGTGAGGGGCACAGAGGCGCAGAGCCACAGGTCCAGGATGGTCACCAGCATCCTGAAGGGTATGTCAGCAGAAGGGCTGTTTCCCCACAGGATTACGCTAAACGCAATGAAGTGAAGAAACGCCATCCTGAAGGAGGTATGAAATAATAAACCAAAAAATGCAGCCAGTGTGTGAGCTCAGCCAAACATGAGAATGGTAAAACACAATCAGGACAAACACAGGACCCATGTTCTTTACTCTTTTGATTTCTTCTTGTTCATCTCATGCTGTGCTACACATTTGGATTTCTAATAGGCAAATCAAATAAGTCTTATGTTTTGGTTTTAAAATTGGATGATTAACACATACACACTCAAAGCATCTATCAACAGGCCTAAAACCCTGCCAATGTGTATGTGCCAGACATCTGGAACTAAACAGGATTAGTTTTGGGTTGGACTTACACAGAAGACTCCCAAGACAAAACAGTTGCTGTTCTAGCTGCCAGTCTCCGTCAGTAGGGGTGTACTTCCATCTAGGCTACATGAAATGCCAGTTTTCACAGTGGTACAGAGGGAGCCACCCATCAAACGATGCGCAAACTTGAGTGCACAAAATTACGTGGTCACGTTACTTGAAA
Organism: Gnathonemus echidnorhynchus; assembly: GCA_026776725.1. Taxonomy (NCBI): domain Eukaryota; kingdom Metazoa; phylum Chordata; class Actinopteri; order Osteoglossiformes; family Mormyridae; genus Gnathonemus; species Gnathonemus echidnorhynchus. Next base: position 43,304,856 of record JAODJU010000001.1, read on the forward strand.
AAATTCATAGGTTTCTTTAATGTCACAAAGCTGAGAGTTAGTGAGTCTCAGTAGAGACTTTGGTGGAAGCTAAACTTAAGTTAATGTCAAAAAAGTATATATCTATATTTTCGCAAAGCATTATATTTAATTTTATTTAAGAATATATTGTATTAGCTATATTTAAATTTAAATCCATAAGGCACAAAAAAATCATGAGCTGGTCGGTGAATGAAGCGCTATGTCGCCACTATTTGATATAAATACTCACACAGGGCATAATAAAGCTGTCAGCAAGACGTTCCTTTTCCATTTTTCACCACCAAAGGCTGTTTAAGAGGAAAAGGTTTAAAGAAAAAAATAGCAGGTCCACCTCTTACAGTTTTGCCCTTCAGGAAATATTAGACGTGCATTTCAACCAGGTCTATTGTTTTACCAGAACACATATCAGTGAACCTTAGAAACACAAAATCCTGATATAAAGCATGTAAGATATCACAATTCAGGGGCTGATATTATAGAAAGTATAATTTTGGTCAATGCAAGTACAGGAAGTATAAAAACAATGTGATTTACTGTAAAAACAATTTTATTTACTGTACTGGGAACTTCTATGTAACACGTTCATCTGAAGCCTAGTTTTTCTGAATGTATGTAGCTGCATCAGTGACCACAGTCTGGCTAACAGAACAGAGTCCTCCATACCTGTAGTCTGCCATATCCTGGCTATATCCTACTCTGATGCTATGACACTGGTATTTGGGCTTTCTCTTGTTCTCCTATTAATTATTTTAAGTGGTTTTCATTCCACCAAAAAAGTAGCAAATCATACCATGAAAGAAGAGGGAAGATATTCAACCTCAATTAGATATGAGAAAGAAATATTCAATTGTTATCTTCACAATATAAAAGAAATCTATGGAATTTCTTTGTACATTAATTCAGTATAAAAAGGAATACATGATGTTTCACAGTCTACTGTAAAACACTGGCCTTGAACAGCTAAAAATCTTGGAAAATGTTGTGGGGTGAAATGTGGGAAAGAACTCCTCAAAAATGCTGTAAAATTAATCAAAGTGCCACGTGTAAGTGAAAATCAAAATGGCTCCTAGCTCCACACTTGGATGCTAAATGTTGTGGACACCAGAGAATGGGAAAACATATGAGAGTGGTGGGAAGACAACTAATTGCTGAATTATTCATTCTCTAGAGTCACCGCGCTGGCTGTCAGATCTGTGGGTGGACTGAAATAGATATCACTGGTGCTCAGACAGTCAAGCTGGACAGGAGCGGGCCGCGGGCCCGAGAAGCCTCAGCTCGTCCAGGTTGTCATGCGCTGACGCTGATGTGACCTAATGAGCAGGTTCCCCCGTCAGGACGCATCTCCGCCTCTTACACTTGTAGAATCTGGCGGCCAGATAAGCTGCTGGAGTCTCCACAGCCCCACAGCAGACGTCACAAGGGCCCCCGCGTTTGGCTGGGGACAGGAAAATGAGGCAGGCGAAGACTGACAAACACACAGGCAAACATGCATCAATCCTCACATCAGGACGGAAGGCATCACACCATCATATACTCATAAACATACCCAAAAATCTGAGTCGGTAGCTGTCAAAACAAAAAGTCTAGGACTTCCAAGTCCTTTAGCACACTTTTAATCCCTCAAATTAAAGCTATTAATCCTACACATATTACCTATTTCCTGGCATTAGCGGGTGTTAATGGCTCTGCTTAAAGAAGTATGTACATCTTGATATGTCTAGCATCACATTAAATCAGATTAGATTTGCTGACAAAGATGTGGAAATCTATTCTGGGGGAAAAAAAACTCACTGCAGAACATTGTTAAACTTTTTTTCTTTTAGAATTTTCCAAGGACGACAGAGTCCTTGAGATATCAACCTACTGTCCCTGGAAGTACTAGGTGCGGTGTGATGTGTGACATCACTAAGGTCACAAAAGTTGAAACACAACCTGCACTCAATAAGACACACAAGCTAAAACATTAACGACGGACACATCTCCTCTTGAGGGACACATCAACCCCCATTGAGAAGTACTGGGCCTCACTAAAGTATGAGATTTACCAAGGTGGCAAGTCAGGAGAGCGTCTGGGAGGGACTCCTAGCTGCCTCAACTAACATAGGACATAATCGAATCAAAAACTTCAATTGTTCAATAGATAACAGGCTCATGATGATCACTGAGAAGAGGCCAATGCCTAACATTAAAAGTGGACTGTATAGGATGACTGAGGTTTGTTATTCCTTTTAAAGACTGAATAACTAAAATTTTTTTTTATTTCTGTCGATGGTGAAGAGAGAAAAATCCACTTTCTGATTGCCTAATAAATCTGTACACTGATAATCACGTGCTTTATTTTTGTTTGTGACAGATTAATGTAACATTTCATCTTTAAATAAATTTATTTGGAGCAAAGGAAAACTTCTGAATTCACCCGTATAAGTTTGCCTAAGTTTTGTTTAAAATCATCTCCAAGAATAATGCTTACTTAATAATTCTGCACATAGTGTATACATGAATACAGATATACAGAAAAGTGGGTATGGAAAATGGATGGATGGAAATAATATATATGGATGGAAATAATCTACACATTTGTATAATGACTGGATGAGCTATTTTTATCACAACAAGAGGATTAATAAATCTTTCCTTTTTTGAGTAAACACTTGACCTTCCATTTACCTATGCAAAATTCATGAGGAACACTACATTCAGAAATTAATAATCATTGGTGGAATGCAAGTTCCAGTTTGGTTACGAATTCTGAGCTACATTTTTCAATCACTGCTTCGATCCACATGGCAGCACACTGCTCTGTAGTCTACCACTTAGTCATACAACGAGTTTCTCCCCTTACACTGCTTTCATATCGCATAATACAAAATTCATTATCTTTATTTTCTATAAAAGCAGTCTATTCCAGGCAGATCTTATAATATGAACACTGTAGGCTGGGTATTTGTTATTATTACTGTGGAGTCTCCAGTTTCTTACTGTTTGCTAATACTACTTGGCACATATGATTTGCAGAGCAGTTTGCTAACCGGTTACTTAGTCAACATATTCTGGATACAAGTCTGCAGGTCCTGTGAGTGTCGTTAGGTCTGATCACTCGGGGCTGAGTATTTTAAGCTTAGCCATCAGTATTGTGTCCCTGAAGCCAAGTTTCCTTAAAAAATATAAAGTCAAGCCCCAGGTAAACTTGACTTAGCCTCTGGTCTTTTAGTAGCTAGAAAGTCCCCTTACAGGACCCCGTGTAAATATCATCTTCTGGATCATGAGATGCTGGGTTCACGCTGACCGAAAGGAGCGTTCCCATCCTCGGTGGCTGAAAGACATCTCCGTGCACCAGCTACAACCCAAATTCCTCCTGGGCATCCTCCTGGAAGAATGGCACAAAGGATCACGAAAGAGCAACATAACTGGCGCACCAATTACAGTCAATATGCTTCAAACAGCTTGTACTGGGGTCAATAGTTCAGCTGATCACTGTAATAACTCCAACCGCCAGTCTGTCTAGCATGCCAGAGCTGCTGAAACAATTAATCACCTCTCTGAGTAATAAAGCAAGCTAACACGCAATTCTTAACATGCGTGTAGCACTGGGTGACCCGAAAACCCCGTCTGTTATGGGTAAAAGAGCAAAGTAGCGTTAAAATGCCCAGGTGCACTAAAACGCCCAGGATTAAACAAGCGGCCTTTGTTTGCCATACACAGATACCAAGGTAAAATCAACCCGTCTAACCAGGCACCCAAAACAGTTGTTACAGCCACGCTTATTAAATCCTTGGATGCCGAATATGAACCTGACCTTCCCACCTGCTCCATGCCAACAGAAACAACACAATCAGCCCGACAGCACACCACCACAGATCACGCCTTAACGTGGGAGAAGAGTATCCACCATAGCCACCCGCATGCTGTATTCTAAAAGCATTCTGTCAGTACGTTTATTACAGAAAGGAAGGAGGACCTTGTCACTTGGTGCTCTTTTATGTAAAGTTTATGTAAAAGCAATCGCTCACGACAGAGTCCATCTGGCTGCAGCGGGCGATGTCTTTGAGCAGCGTCCCCTGCGTGGTCGCGGCCACCATGCTGGAGAGGAACAGCACGATGACCAGCGAGTTCATGATGCTGCAGGTCAGGGAACAGCAAGATTGTCCATATGCCCACAGATGACAGTGGGATAGCGGCTAAGAGGGAGACAGACAAACGAACCTAAACCTAAACCACATAACCTAAACCACTGGATACTGGTGTGGGGAATGACTCCAAAGTACAATCGTGATTATCTGATCCCCCTACAGAAAAAGTCAGGGAATATCATAGATTTTTTAGAGACGCGTTTGTATTAACTCAGCTTAATTGGGACTTTATGTGATTTATATAAAAAAAACAGCTTAGTTTTTAATTTTTTAACAATTTTTAATACATCTTTTAATACTTTGCCTAATAAAAGTCGGACTACATAAAAAGGCAACTTTTTAAGTATAACACGGTCAGATATATTCAATTATGTATGAATACACTCTCAGAAAAAAGGGTAAAAGTGTGTACCTTTGCTTGTCACTGAAGCTGTACCCTTTTATTTGTGCCTTTTAAGGTACAGAAATGGACTCTGACGAGCATCCTAAAGGTACAAACAGCATTAATGTACCATCAATGGTGCAGAAATGTTCCACAGAGTCTGTTTCTGTACCTTAAAAGGTACAGTTACCTACAGCTAAGGGTACAGTTGGCAGACCCTTGAGGGTACAGCCCCAGTGACAAGCAAAGGTTAAAAAAAAATTTACCCTTTTTTGTAGAGAACAAAACTAACATTTACGACAGAAGCATCTTTGGGCTGCCCAGTGTTAGTCATAAAACATCCAGTGGAAAATCCACCCTGAATTCTGCGCATCTTCCGCATCGTAGCGTCAGGTAACTGGCATGTTACCCACAGTCCTGCAGAGGTGGTCTGTTTGCACTGCCGCGTCACTTAACTGGCATGTTACCCACAGTCCTGCAGAGGTGGTCTGTTCGCACTGCCGCGTCATGGGAATCACAGAAAAACGCACATACTTTAGGTAATTAAGTAGGATCCTCAGTAAGTACTTTACTGTTGTACTTCAGCAGGATTTTATACAACACACTACATAATACAGATTTATTTGTACAACGCATCATATAAATAATACAACGCACCGTGGGGAAGAAGAAATTGAAGCCTGATAAAGCATTTATCCTGGGCCGTTGGTTTCTTGTACTCTCTGGCACACACACACACACGCAGTGCGATCGCTGCCGCTACAGACAGCCGGGGCGTGGCTCATCGGCGAGGAGCCAGCTGGCGGAGGCATCCCCGGGAGACCAGCACTCATCTCCCGCTGGGCGCGATTGAGAGCTCCAGACCTGCTCCGGCTCACGGCACCGTCAAGACCGCGTCCTGACAGACAGCGTCAATCTGCCCACACGCACCTTTACAGCCAGCGCCCCCGGAAAGTGCTTACATGCAGAAATACGCTTCCCGGGCGGCAGGATGCAAATATATACAGTGCGTGGATTCTCATAATATACACATAATTGGTAATATTAGGAAAGACTCAAAGCTTGCAAAATCATTTAAAAGCTTGCAAAAGATTTAGAACTATTTGGCAGCGCATCGTTTTATAGGCTTCCTGTACTGCGTTGCTGAAAGGTAAACTAAGGAACAGCGACTCAGCCATGAGCAGGCACTTTGCTACAGATGCACCCCCTGTGGGTTTTGGGGGCTGTCACCTCACCCTGGCAGAAGCCCCCTGGGGTTTGCACTCTCTCTGACTCACTAACACACATTACGTGACACAAATGCGGCTTCTTGGAACAATAACAATACCGTGGCCTCACATTTCAACATCCTCAGCAAAAGACATTAAGCGTCCGCAGTTTCCGCCACCGTTATACCTGCATATATTCTTATATTTCCGACGTTTCCTGGTTGAGCCCTATCAAAACAAGATTTTTATTTAACGTAGTTATTCTCTAATTATCGCATGCCCTCTAGCGGTGCAGACTACTTAACGCAGCCTAAAATGGGTTTAGTATCTGAAGAAGGAAAAATCGCATTTTATAACTCCCCAAAACAGGACAACAAAAAAGGTCTATCTAGTAGACAGAAAATTCATAATTACATTATGAAGATCACAAGTGAAATCATACATACATAATTTATATCCGGTTCCTGTATCGTTCGTTATATAAATAATTAGGATATTGTAAAATGGATCACGTGGCAACTGATTCAACCACGGCATGAGGAATGAGACTTCTATAAAATGGACAAACATTTATAAAATGAAAGCAATCTTTTGACCTGCTTCCAAATTTCAAGCAAAAATTATGGCTTAATCAGTACAACTCACCATTCTCATTCCTCATTTCAAAAAATCCTGAAATGTCTTTTCTCCTTGCTGTTGAGAAACACCCTGCTCTGAATTCTTCCTTAACTTTGAACTTGAACTACAAAATATTAAAATATATTTAATTTAGCTTAAGTTGGGCTTTATGTGATTTACCGCCCAAAGAAACAGCTCTATATTAATTTATAAAGACATATAAGCATAACAGGTTAACAGTTTAGCATCAATAAAATTCCAAAATTATACCACATAATTAGATAATTAGATTTAAAAACAAGATCAATATACAATGCACATAAATAAATATACAATTCACATAAATATACAAAATACATCATAACACACAACTTATATGAAGAAAGATCAATCATTTAATCAAGTAAAACCTGACCCAATTTTTCTGAGTGACTTGTCTCTGACTCTTCAGAGCAAAAATCAAGCCTGAAAAAAAAAATACAGATTCCCAAAAAATTTATAGTGTCATAAGTGCTACCACTAACATTTTTATACTTTCAGATCCCAGGAAGGCCATTGGTGAACAGGTGTCATTCCTAGTTAAACTCAAGAGCACAAACACACAAACAGTCACATTTTGTTCAATGATCGTGCCTTTGACCTGATATGCCTTCTGGGGGTGTCTTCTTTCACTTGGGTTGTTATCTCACAATTTACTATGTATATTCCATCCAAACCCCTCCCTGCTTCCCCTTTCTAACAAACAGAAAAAGGTCAAATTTCTGAGAAGTGACTTACACGCACGTTCCATGCTGGGTCGTCACATTTCATTTTCCAAGACCTTTTCTGTCATGTACCTATCAACTGACTAACTCTGTGTGCTCATTGTGGTGAAGCAGACACCTTAGGCTCGAATCTCCTTCTCTTTTCCAGTGGAAAATAAACAAGTGTCATTTTTGTGGCCCGCAGACCTGACCAGTGGCACGCCTGGAGTTCACCTAACAAGACAAAGGATGAATTCTCTAAAAAGTCCCCCAAACACTTTACACACTTTGAGCTACACATTAGGCATACTTCAGATACACTTTATAGTATATTTTATAGTATGATTAAAATAGAATACGCTTAGTGTGTAGTTTCAGTGATTTTGTTCAGAGCCTTGTTTATATTCTATATAAAGAATATTCAATATTTAATATTTATATATTTTTAGGTGCCTATTTCATGAAGGAGACCAAATAAAAGGTCAATTTTTTTATTACAATACACTAATTTGTTACTCTAAGTCCTTCACTGTTTTTTTCTCAATAACTGAATTAGTAAAAAATGCAAAAAAAAAAAAAAAAAAAACTTCCACATTGAAAAAGGCCTTAAGTGAATTTACCCATAAAAAGGATTTTATATCCGTGACGTTGACACTATGTTCTAGTTTGAGCACCATTTTTACTAAATGGTCAACATTATTTGCTTCACATGGGGGTGAGTCACATTGTTTTAGGTCATCGGTGAATACAGATGTTTGTGCTTGTGTACATAAACCAGCATATCAACAGCCATTGGGGATTTTAGTCTTCCACATGCATAAATTACTCATGTAGCATATCTGGTATATTTAGTTTGATATTATGACACAATCATGGCCAGGACTTAGAGACATAGGAGGAGTTTCTACTCCCAGGCCATATGGTTCTGAACCTGGGCGTGCCATTGCACCTCACACCCTGATGAACATTGTGCTCTTGTACACCTCACCATACCCGCAAAGTTACACTGCTCACTGGTCACTTTTTTATGTCTGTGTTACCATTCATTTTGAATATACCTTCTCTGCTTGCATTTTTAGCTTTTTTTGCACTTTAACTTTAGCACGATCGGAGTTTTAAATTTGCACAATCTACAAAAGAACGTTTCAGGATGCATTTCACTGCGTGTTGTACTTCATATAACTATGTATGTGACAATTAAAGAATCTTGAATCTGTATCCATGGATTTACTTACACAGTGTATTCATAAGATAGAACAGATTCTACAGGATCCTGTCTGTTCACAAAAAAAAGCTCAATTTCAGACTTAGAGAAAAAAGAAAAGTTTGAAGAAACGACATCAAGCCCCTTATGTCGCACTGATAAATGAAAAGTTATTTAAATTATGCAGTGACTGGCTGAACATCATTACTGCATTCAGGCCATGAAAAAGCACACAGAAGCACAACAGGATGTGTTGAACTTTTTTTTAAATGAAATGAATAGCATGTGAGCTTAAGATATTCACAAGCAGATTCATCACAGTCATCCAGTAGGTAGCACTGTGGTCCCTCATGGTTATGTCTGTGTGGATTTCCTCTGCGGACTCCAGTTCCTCCCACGCGCGCAAAACATGCAATTTAGATCGACTGGTGTTTGCTGCAGAGGCAGAGTGACAGGAGAGGCAGGGCAGGAAAGATGCTCCGGGACCCCGAGCTCTGAGGGACCCCTGAGAACAGCCAATTACACAGCATATTGCACCGACAAATCTGCTTTTCTGTGCATTCTTTTTTCACAAAAGTGAAAATAAAGGTCTTGCATTTATAAAATTCTCTTTGTTGATATTATTTACACTTCATAGTAATATAAATGTGATAAATTTGACCATGCTGGAGGAAAGGGGAGTTGGAGGGGCCCATGGACTATTTTACCTAGGGCCCTCAGAGTCCCTAGAATCACCTCTGGATTGCTGGTATCCAAGGGCATGCTGTTATCTATTAAAATCCTGTCTAAGGTATGCCCTGGGGCTCACTGGCACCCTGCACTGGATACAGTGATGGAAAGTGGATTTGGTGGATTTTAGCAGGATAGAAATTTCCATTTGTTGACAACATCATAATAAAAAGTAACCACTCAAAAATGCTTCAGTAGCCTGTACCTCATCATAATATAACCCAGATAGCAATGGTTTTGTTAAACAGAACTTGTTGCTATATACATAAACAGATGTTACAGTTTCCAACAGGGACTAGTTAACTTGAACGCTTGTGATGGAAATCGCGACAACAACAACAACAACAACAACAACAATAATAATAATAATAATAATAATAATAATAATATTTTCACAAATGCCAAATTGGCTAAATGGAAGGACGCAAACTTCAATGGAATGCACACAGTTTTCAGGCCCTTAGTCAAACGTGGCCCAGTATAAATTACTACCTTGCAGTCTGGTACTAGATCTTTTTCCCAGGCTCACAAAAACTGACAGAAGCCAAACCAGGAAAACAAAAGCTACAAGTCTAGAAAGGAATCCAGCAAGAATAAAAATACAACGAAGATGCAGCATTCTGTGGCATTACATGGAGAAACTATTTTATATTTGGCGGATTAAATGCAAACCAGTAGATAAGTCATAAAATACCTTTATGGTAGCAGTAGTTACTGTAATCTAATTTCTGTAAGACACATTCTATTTTCCTGCCGCTAAGGATTATGGGATCACGGACGACTCGGCTTACTAGGATAGTATCGCGCTCCACAGTGAAGTCCTGATTGTTGAGCTATGGCACAGTCAACTTTTTAAATTTCCATTAAAGTGCATTTGGACATGAAATAACACTTGTTCAACGTCCAGAATTCGTTAACTGCATTTAAAAGTTAGCATTCATTTATGCCAGTTACATATCTGAGGTCAGAATAATTTGAAATTTGCTTCACCGTGCTTTGTTAATACCGTTCTCTTCATATGGTTTGATAAAATAGTTTAATAATCAAGGTAACTCAAATGAGGTGAAAGAATCTCGGTAACGCTTTACTTAAAGCAGTCATATATAATGAATTATAGATACCTTCATAATACATTATAATGCATTCATAAAGTATTATAAACAGTTAGGCCTATAACAATTTATAAAAAGGCATAACACATTATAGCAGCATTTATTATGCATCATGAGTGCTGTATGAAGCTCTCATCTATAATGCACTATAAATACCTTCTTAATGCATTATAATATCTAATGCTGACCATTATATACTAATATAGACCAATGTGGCTATAATGTGCCATGTCTTTTTATAAATAGTTATAGCCGTATTTATAGTATTTTGTGAATACTTTATAATGCATTATGAAAGTATCTATAATGCATTACGACTGCTTTAAGTAAAGTGTTACCAAAATCTAAAACTGTTAAATGGCAAATGGCATCTAACAGTCTAATACACTTACAGAAACTGTTTATACCTCTGTGAAAAGAAACAACCGCAGATGTTATCGCTGCATTTTCTTCACCTTTATTCTACCTACTGTGCTTTCTGAGCATCAGCAACTTATTTGTACAACAGCCATGAAGTACAAAAATACTAACGGGACTTCAAACGAGATCAATGCGTATGACTGTAATAGCAGACCGAATCTGTAACCTGTTACTTAATATAATAAACTGAATCATAAACTGAATCTTCTGCATAATAAATATAAATGGTCAGCATTGGATAAGTGGATTATGGTAGCGTAAAACCTGGGGGCTCTGCCAGGTTGCAAAACAGCAACTACAAACTTTATACTACTACTAGTACTACTACAGTAATACTACTAATAATAATAATGTTGTTACAGAGCTTGTAAACTATTTTGATACTTTTTGATACTATTTTGTATCTATTTAAAACTATTTTATATACACTCATCTTTCCACTTAACCAGTGTACGATGATATATATCTATCATACTGATAAGATATAATGTTTTATAATTAATGTATGGTTGTTTATAGTGCAAATTAACTATTAACATTTTATAAATTAACAATTTAAAATGAATATGTTTTTAGCATAGCATAGGTGTGTGAATTTAGAGATTTAGAAAGTAGTCGTCTTCCTATAGAGGATTTACAGAAATCAGATATTATGGATTTAGATGTACAGTACTCAAATATATGACTAAACATCATCAATAAGAAATAATATTTAAAATCTTATGTCAATGTTAAACTGACACCCTCACACTAGAACATAAAATTAAACCTAACATCCTAAAACCACTTAGGTCTAATAAAAAGCACAATTAATTTTATACTAGACTTGCAAGTAATTATATCGATGTCCAAGCAATGGCTGGCAGTTGGGGACGCTTGTGGTCGGCAAACTACAGGGGTAGAAGCCAAAGCAGTCAGTACTGGCCCCATCAAAAAAGTAGAAACATTTTTCTGAAACTAGTGACTCATCTCAAGAATGTCTGGCTGTGAGGTGTTGCACTGCACACTAGCTTGTATGACGTGCGCCTGGCCTGTTATCTCTCGTTCGTCTTGAGATATCACTTTGGTCTTTTATTGTGATATGTTTTCTTATTATATAACATGCTTAGTGAGGCTGGTAATGGCTCACAATCCAGAAAATTGTTCCCTCCTTTTCAGATGAACATTAGGTTTGCATACCTGGCAAACGGGTACAAATTACTGTAAACCACCCAGATAAGTTGGCTTCCCTTATCCCTAATAAGTTGGCAGGGAAACTCCTCAGGGTTTTCAGACAAGTGTTGAGCAAGGAAACATGAATGCAACTTGCAGGAACTGTCTTGTAAAATAACACACCACCTATGTAATGCTTCTTAAAATAGGATATTGTCTCGTACTATGCATCACATCAATATACGTAACGCTGACTTATCATATTGGTACAAAGGCATGTATACATCACTAGCTGTTGGTTGATTGTAATTTCTCTATCAAGAGAAGTGAGCGACAAATAATGCTGCTGATTATCTAATAGAGTAACACTCAACAGACAAAATTTCCTACATATAGCCTGAAGAAGGACATATGAGAGCAAAATTCACCAATTAAAAAACTGAATGATCTGCTGAGGTAGCTTATCTATCAGACTTAATTATCATTGCTACATTTAGGGAAAAACAGTGCAAAATATAAATCAGATTCCCTATAGTTCATATCAAAAGAAAGTTTGAAATTCATCTTTTCACTCTTCAGTATGTATCACTGAATCTACAGTGTTGTTACGTATCACATACATTTTTTGAAGTGCAAACATCAGTAAGCACACAATTCAGTCCGGACATTATTTGATTATTGTCTGTCTCTCAAGTTGGAACAAGGCAATAAAAACACCAGCAGAAAGAAGTATACTTTGTGCCCTATACCCTTATTCTCCATGGTGTATTCTATCATAACCTAAACCCGACAGAGCTCTCCGCTGCCACTTTGGTTTGCTGAGTAGCTTAGAAACCGCACTGACAGATATTAATAGATTCAAAATATCGCACCCGTTGTTGTTTATCCTATCCATTTCCGCTACCTATTGAATATTTTGTCCTCCTTCAGTCGTAGATTTAATTATTCTATTTCAGTAATTTGATATAATATTATTTATTCATTTTATTTATATATTACTACCAGCCGATCCAGTTTGATAAATATCGTTGATAATAACTTGAAAAAGTGTTCATAGGAAGTATTCAAAAACCATGTAACACAAACTTTGTCTCAATCATTCAAAGCACCATTGACTAGGGCCACAAAAGCAAGCTCAGGATATTTTGCGCAATTAAGGGAAAAAAAGTGCTTATGGACATATTATATACCATTAGATGTATCTCCATCCATCCATCACCGTAACCGCTTAGTCCCAACCGGGGTCGTGGGGGGGACCAGAGCCAATGATATATATGGAGGTGAATGTGGGTAACTGTGTCCTGTTTTAAGCGTATGGCTTTGTGGTCTACTCCATTCCGCAGTTTAACATGAATCTTAACATGGGTATAGCCTAAGGACTTCTGAGGACAAAAAATGGCACGTCTCAACCAAAGGGGGGCGTTATAACAAAGCGAACCGCATTTTGCTTAATAACTCGTGAGGTGTAAGTCAAATGTTCAAACTTTGTGATACGAGATATACGTTATTCGTCGCATACATGGTTATACAAGTACAACATGTAGTGAAATGTACCCTGAATGACCCTTAGAATATGCAAATCAAAAATAAAATTTAGAGTGAGGCAACAGTTGCAATAGCTAAAGTTACAATAACTAACATAATATACATATCACTAGCTGTTGGTTGATTGTAATTTCTCTATATATACTGTTCACAAAGTGAACAACAAATAATGATGCTGATTATCTAATAAAGTAACAATATATTATACTATATATTATATATATATATATATAGTATATATTGTGTGCTATCCAGTATGCAAATTTAATGTTGATCAAAAATGAAGGGGACAGTTTCCCTAATTTTAAGCCATTACCTTAGTAAACATTTTCTGTGTGTTTTCAGAAAATATGTCATAATTAAAGACCAAATTGATGTCATAAAACAGGCGATGCACAATAGATGAGACACACATCATACACATTAGCATGCAGTGCGATGCCTCGCAGGCAGACATTCCTGAGATGAGTCACTATTTTTTGAAGACCGTTTCTGCTGCTTGACGGGCCCGGCTCATCGTCGACCACATGAGTTCATGACCGCATTGATTCATGACCGCATTGGTTGCTGACCACAAGATCCCCAGACTGTATCATGTTGCTAGATCCCCAGTAAAATTGCTTGCAATTCTAGTAGTAGTAGCAGTAGCAGTAGTAGTAGTAGTAGTAGTAATAATAATAATAATAATAATAGTAGTAGCATCATGAGTAACCATGAAGCTGGAAAAGCGAAATACTCGCTCTCCAAAAATCGATCTGCAAGGAACTCAGCCATGAAATGCCTGAGCACTGGCTCGACCACGACTCACAAACAGTCACAAACATCCATGTCTTAATCACAGTTATGTGAGACATGGTCATTAACACCAATATAGCCATGTTGGCTGACATAACGGTCTGAGACAGGAAAGCGAAAGCATACCTCCTGATTAATGATGCGACCCCAGGCGACATTAACCTTCTAACAAAGGAAACCAAGAAAGTTAGCAAATACAGAAATCTGGCGACAGCAATTTTTCAAACGTGGACCACAAAAATTGTGCCAGTTGACACTGGAGCACTCGGAACCCTAAGGAAGGGATCCAGTTACAACCTGGAGCTCTTTATAGCGAAAGAGCTATAAAAGTTCATGCTGTTAGGAATTATGCATATTCTGAGAAAAAGAATTATGTGAAGTAATACTCAGGTCTCTGGTTATGACCCGGTTAATTTGTAAAGACCAGCTTAAGGTCTGTAAAGTCAAATATAATAATAGCAATAATAATAATAATAATAATAATAATAATAATAATAATAATAATAATTTCTTAGACCTGTAATAGAAAAAATACAATTACTCACCTGTTAGATCCAAAAAAGACTTCCACACACACAACATTTCAAATACAGCTGCTATTCACATTCTGGCTTGTGATGTACTGTGTGGGAGTTTGGTTTATGACGTTAGTGATGGTGAAAGGTTCCTCAGTTGGGCTTCAGCTGTCAGTGAAGACAGACACAAGGCTCCTTGTTCAGTCAACAGATTCAACAGCAGGTATAATACATACTTGAATACTTTTTAAATTTTTTAGTTTTTAATTTAACGATCTGATATTGTGTTAATAGAACTAAATTAATATTTTTTATTGCAGTTATAGTTTTAAAGTTTATGGAATGCTTTTACTCTTTGTGCTAACAAAACAGGTTCTTACAAAGTTTTGTCCTTCATATAGGTATTCTAGTAGAAATTAAGTGAATTCGCAATGAATTCTTCTTGGATTGAAATGAAATTCAATAACATAAGCTTCAACCAGACTTGTGATGTTTTCATCTCTACAAAGCATTCCCAAGTCTTGTATCCAATCTTCTACACTCTGGTGTTTCTGGTTAGCATATCTGGCAACAGTCTGGTCCTCTTCGTCACCTGTAAAAAACGGCAGAAATTCAATGCCACCTCTTTGTACCTGATCAACCTAGCGCTGTCTGACACTCTGTTCATCCTCGCCCTACCTGGAAGAATTACCTACTATGTAAGGGAATTCGACTGGCCGTTCGGGGACCTCATGTGCAGATTAACCACAGTGGTGTTCTACACCAACACCTACGCCGGCATTGCGTTCATGACCTGCATCAGCCTGGACCGCTATCTAGCCATGGTGCATCCGCAAAGACTGATACGTTTCAGGAAGGTCGAAGTGGTGCGGACTGTGTGCATGCTGGTCTGGCTTCTGGTATTCCTCCAGACTGCTCCCCTGCTCTTCAGAACCATGCTTGGCAACAACAACGGGAAACGGACCTGCATGGAATACTTCAGCTTCGAAGGATCCCACTTAGTGCCTTACCTTCTCCTGGCTGCCTGCACCATCAGCTTTTGCATCCCTCTAGGGCTGATCGCTGGCTCCTACACCCAGATAAACCGCAAGCTCTCAAGATGTGCCAAGCAAAATCCCATGATGGGCCGCACACAACGCAGTCACAAAGCCAAACACATCACCCTGCTAATTCTCTTCACATTTATACTGTCCTTCAGCCCCTACCACATCAATATCATGCAGTTCATGGTCCGTAAGTTGCTCAGGCAGCCCACTTGTGAGGAACTGAGGGCTTTCAAGCTATCTCTGCAGGTTACCGTTTCCATGATGAACCTCAACTGCTGCCTGGACCCAGTCATCTACTTTTTTGCCATAAAGACATACAAACAAAGAGTTCTGAGCCTGATAAAGGGCTACCGTAACACCTCTGTCCCATCCACCAGGACTGTGCTTGAATACAGCAGCAGTAACACATAAGTATCATATTAGACCATTTGGTCTCCTTTCATTACAACCTTAATTAAAACATGCGAGTATTTTTCTTGACAGAAGTGGAACATTGTAAGCTTTTTATGCAGTATTAAAGGACAGCATCCTGACTTTTCACTAATTTTCCATACACCTTGATTGCTTAAAATAAATATCCTTGATCTGTAAATTATGTATTTTCAAACCTGTCTTTGTACAATGTATATCCAGTAAAAAAAAAAGACAAATTGGTATTGACATGGAAGAGCATTCTGATGTTAAAATATTCAAAACATGTCTTTTGATTATGTTGTATATTGGAGATTTTATTATTTTGTGTGTCCTATTCATCCTGTTCAGTGTTTTCATTCCTGACTGCATTTACTTCTTAGTCTGTATATTATACCACCTGGTGGCAAATAAAATTGAGTTCATGTATCCAGCAAGACAGATACATATTACTGTCTTTCTTAAATCATGCAGAATTGACATGGAAGCCAATAATTACATTCATGTAAAACTGACCGGAAAACCAAAAAATTAGCCAAACAACTAAATACCTTTTTTTGCTATCAGGAAAGAGCATCCTAACATTCAACTTTCATTTTGAATTTAAAATGTTATTTCGAAGGTCACCGAATGAATAATTTTTCTTTGAAAATTATTATTCTCCTCTTTTGAGTCATGTTGGGGGAAACTGGAGAGATATTTAGTCTTCACAGTAAATTTAATTTCAAGGCTGGGAACAGAAGAAAGGGCAATTAATTACAGAAACTGCCTAAGCACTTAAAAATGGTAAAAACTGAAACTGATGATGATAAGTTGGTCGGCTATTAATGTCTGAACTACATTTAATGTACATTAAGCACATCAGCTTCTAACTAAAGTATATGATTGAATATCATTTAATTTCGAGAAAATATCACTATAAGTGGCATTTAAAACTACTAAAAAATTAAATGTATCTACAATTGCAAGACAGCATTCTAGAAATGTAAATATGAATGTAAACTATATCATTTGGTTGCTGATAATGACATTTAAGCTAAACCAGACTCTGATTCAGAATACATGTTGTTCTCTATCTGTGTTTTGACTGAAGAAGATCCAGAAGAATGTGAAAATAAGGGAAAGTTTGAGATGAAAGGTCCTGCCTTGCAGGCAGGTGTCTTGTACTAAAATGTGTAGGTGGACTGAGATATGCCAGTTTGATAGCAGGGCTTCACTCTTCTCTAGCTTCCTGTTCTACATCTGAACTGCAGATCTTGTGGTAGATCAACACGTCTTGAATTGGCAACAGATGGTGCATGAGCAGCTCCCAAACCAGGCTTCGCTTCTGTGCCTCTGTATTTATAGATCTTAACGTTTGCATGCCGCAGCTTCTTTTAGCCCAAGTGAGCATAAGTCATGCCAGCAAACCATTTGGGCCCTTGTGGTTAGCGCACTGAGTCGGGGGCCCATAGCTTGTCAGACTACAGTAACTTAATGGAAGCAGAGAGCTGTCTAGGGTTACAGTGGAGAGTGATCTACTCTTCATAGGTCCTCCCAGGTGTTTCCGCTTCACAGTCACTTCACCTGTGCCTGACCAGGGCAGCTCGAGCAGGACAGAAATGTGGAGAACTGACTTCTGAAATTGATTTTTGAACATATATTTCTGTGCTCCTCTTTGCAACAGAACTGAATGTTGAGCAACACAGTTGTTGCTTTCGATGTAGTGTATGCTGTGATTGCACTTCCTGAGCACCTAATGTCTCATCCTTTTAAATGCTAGAAAGATAAAATCTATGCAGCAGACTGCTTGCAATTGCAAAACTTAGATATTTTTTTTTTAAAAAAAACAAACAAAACATTCCAGCATGTACTACTTGCAACTACCTGAACTGCAAAAGAACATAAAGTACATATTTTGAAAAATGCCATGAATTACAGATAAGTCAAGATTTATCCTTCAATCACTCATTATTTATTTTTAAGTTCATCTGATACACTTATATAAACACATCGATACACTCTTATATCTTTAACAACGCAAATATTTTTCAGTGACATTAAATAAATCACCACATTGCTGTTCAAAATAAAATCCATGTCAACTTTTAAATCTGACATAATTCACCATCACTGGGTGGGTTTTTCTGTGCAATTTACAAAAGGTCCACAAGAGCCAAAATACAAAGAAAATGCAAGCATCAAGTCAACACAGACAGGAACAGTAAAAATAGATAGCAGTATATTACCAAGAAATTACCCTTTTAATAAGACTGTAGGTTTAATAGGTGTCAACATTGCGCTAGTCACTGGACATTCCACATAACACAAACTTTAGTCACTGCTTTAGTAAAGCCCAAGATCAGCCCACATGATTCAACAGCTTAGCCTTAAAATTAAAAGAGGATAATGGTTCCTTGAAGACGATATATGTCAGTGAAAACCCACTATTACACATCAAGACTGATGTTTAATTTTCATTAAATTTCAAGACATTATCTTACATGTTTTCACACCTTAAAAGAGACCCATATGTCTAAAAACATATTATTTGGATACTATAAAGTGTCTGAGATAATATTCAACAATATATTTACTGCTCTATTCTTACTCTTTTCGTAAAAGCAAATATGCTTTTATGTTACGTCTAAGCTGGCAGGATGAGAAGAAGGTTCCATCCATGGAAGGTCTATAAGAACAAAACTTACTAGATCATCATGAGAGGTAATCTTTTCCATCATTCTGGCTTTTTCCCATTCAGCTATCTAAGCAGTTGTGAGAACAGTGCTTCGTGATGGCAAAACTGATTTGCATGCCGTAAAAACTTGCTCTTTAATACCAATAATCTATTAATGACCTCAGGCCTAAGACAATCATATGCAAATGTAGGACAACATAACCCAAGGATGAATATTGCAAATTTGGAATTTGGAATAACTGGTGTTCCTAACATTTTGAACAGCTGTTTGCTTCATTTAAGTTTCACACGAATGGACAAAATGTACCATCAAACAATGAAAGGTAAAGGCAACCGTTTTGCTGTATTGAGACAATTATTTTGTCTCGTTTAAGTTTCAGCTATTCACAGGAATGGGCCACTTTCATACACACTAAGTGATTCTGTTTACCTCTGCTGTCAGCAGATTCAGTAGAAGCTCAAAATGAGAAAGTGATTTTATTAAAACAAACATTAACTGATGAATTTACCCTGCAGTACCATATGAACGTAACATATGAACTACAGCTTCAGGTAATTCCCATATTTCAATGTTGCAAATAAAATAAAGATGAAAAATACAAAAACATTAAATTGCATTGCATTTCACTGACTCATTTGTGACTGAGGATACAAGGTGGGGGAAGGGTTAGTGAAATTTGAAGGAAACTCCTGACTGCTTGCATGTTAGGCTGGAAAAAAGCAACGTGCTTATGGTTTTAGAAAGGTATAGATGAAGCCACTCAGCAAATTAAAATATTAAGACAAAAAAAAAAAAAAACACATTTTAAAGTATATGACGAACCCTAGGTAATTCAGAAGGATGGTTCTTCCAAAAATGTAGAGAAAACGAAACATACATACAATCATAAAGGTGGCTGTGCATATTCTCTGGGACCAGACTGACGCAAGAGAAGACACCATGTCACAATGAGAACTAAAATATTAAAATGCAATATATTATTTTTGGAGCATTTTTATATCACTATGAATGAATAACAATGAAACTCAGCCACCTGCCCAGCACTCTCATTGATCAGAGACAGCGGAGTGTACACCCAGGACACACACGAGCTATCATACACCACTGGCACTAACTGCACGTCTGCGGTCACCAGGAGGAATCCCATGCAGTTCAGTGAGAAGCAGCAGCTCTCCCCAAAAAAGGTGGGATTCAAATTTCCACGACAAGAAGTATGAGGCAATACTGCTACCCACTGAGCTGCCACGTCACTGCAAAAGGCTTCGTTACAGACAAAAAAAAGCATGTACACACTGTGAAATGTTCCTTACAGGTAACTCCCATTTCAGTAGCTAAAATGGCAAAAAGTATAGGCTTATCATAAAAGCTTAATTTTTAATAGTTAATAAAAAAAGAAAAGACTCTGCTCTGATAGGATGACATTCATTGTTTTCATTATTCAGGATATGTATAAAAGAGTTATTCAGAAGACAGGTGATGACTACCGAAATTTTTAAGGAACATTCGGGCATTTTTCAGATGGAGTGAAAAAAAAGGAGTCTTGCAGGTTCTCTTTTGCCTGATCTCTATAACCTGTAACTAAAGACTAAGAAAAAAGTACATAAATCGCTGGCAAAATTACAAAGCTGGTCATTTTTACATTTATTTTTGGATTAAATAAAAATGATTAACATTTGCAGTGATAGCAGTACCTCCCCAACCAGCCCCATACATTCAGTCTACTTAGTATTATAAAGTGTAACAAAAATTAAAAACAAGACACAGGTACCATGTATAACTTAAGGAAAATCAGAAATAGTTGAATGATCTGAAGATTTGCAGAAAACTTTTTATTGCAGACAAAACAGCATAAAAGCTGAAATGCTATAGTCAGACTTTTATTTTTTTTTGCAATCAATATTTCAAACCATTAGGATTTAATACGTGGCAACTGTGTAGACCAGTTATGATAAAAAAAAGTTACATGTTGTAGTTGATGTTCATTTGAGAAAGAAAACAAAAAGAATGAAATTCTAAAGACTTCAACCTGAAAGATGCAGCTTTCTAAACTCCTGAGTTCTTAAGGAGGAAATGCCCTTCAGCTTGCCACCTAAACAAATTCTGAATCGGGAAGCAAGATCAGTTCCAGAATAAAAGTCACTCTCACTCTCAGGACAGCTGAGGGCATCTGTTACATGTTGTCCAAGGCTGTCCAGTATAACTGCAGTTGTCCAGTGCTAGGGATGGCGCTGTTCCCCTCCTTCAATGCTGAAGCAGGAAGTTAGTGGCCATGTTGATGTCATTGTTAGATGCTCTTAGGGCTTCCAAAGCATCTAATCTAGAAAATCCCATCTCCACCAGTCTGGCTACCTAAAGGGTCACAGAGATACCACAAACTCATTATGCATCTGACAGACTTTGGTAACATGTGCCCAAAAGGACAAAACATAAAAAAAACAATCCTACAAGCATCAACATCGCAATGTAGTGCTTTTTCTCAGCCCTGACTTCCAGCAAGGCAGAAAACAGTCAGTATTTTATTTTACCAGCAGGTGGCAGAATCGCTCCCCAATTCTTTTGCTCAACTGCATCTTGAAAAACAATCAATCAAAGTGTTCGTATTAGACATCGTAATGACGTTTTATGCATTGCCTAAGAAGTGCATCCCAATATCCAGTATCGAGAAAATATAGGCAACACGCCAATAAGGGCATCGCTCAGCATTGTGTTGTTGGGACCTGGTATTTGGAAGAGAAAGTTTCAAATGACATTTCACTATTAAATTTTACTATATGGAGGATATTTTACTACTAAATTTTTATGTACTTGCTAAAACCCTGTAGTACTGTGATTCTACTGCATAATTCATCCCATGTTCCAAACAGCCAATTTCATTTTTCCTGAAATTAATTTTCTTTCTGGTCACACCAAAGTTTCAGAGACAACTAAAAAATTAAGAACCTAACTTAAAGTATTTACACTAAAAGGCAGTCTCACCAAAATTAATGGGTCAGATCATCCTTGGAGCAGCAAAAGATTAAGGGCCTTACTCACGCATCCTGTGATGAAATCATTCTGCTGACTCTGGGATTCGAATGAAAAGTCGCCAGTTCAACTCCCAGGGTCAACATATGGCACTTTTCCACTGCATAGTACGGCACAGCACGGTTCAGTACAGCTCACCTTGGTTTGGCTCAGTTCGGCTCGGTTTGCG
>JAODJU010000001.1:43343258-43410732 GCA_026776725.1 Gnathonemus echidnorhynchus
TTTGGGGAAGACAGTAGACATCGTTATAGCCGAATTTTCGCTATAAAAGAATCGCTATATGCGTGTTTTCTTTAAGGTATTTAACGTTGATGAAGGTCGGGGATTTGGAATCGAAGCGTTACAAGCGTGTTTTCGTTATAAGCCGAATCGTAATAACCGTGCTCGACTGTATGCTGTAAAAAAGGCGCTATCCTTCAGATGAGATGTAAAACCAAGGTTCTGAAGTCATAAAAGATCCTGGGCACCTTTTGAAAGAACAGGCGTGGTACCCCAATATCCCAGCTGAAATGACCCACTGTGGTCCTATCAAATCCGGCCTCCTAATCATCCCCTGTACCCCATTGGTGAATTCTCTCCAGCCCTTTCACCACCTTAGCTATTGTGTGGTGAGTGTACTGGTGCAGAATGGCTGCTGCTGCATCATCCAGGTAGGTGCTACACAGTGGTGGCGGTTGAAGTGTTTCCCCATTGCTTATGTGAAGCACTTTGGGTGTTTGATAAGTGCAATAGAAGTGTAACTTTCAATTACAGTATTGACTGACTTCCACTTTTGACAGGACAGAAATCAAAGCAAAAGCGTTCAGCGTCTTACCATAAACGAGGTAATGAAATAAATCTCGGTAACTTATATGATAAAAGAAATGTGGAGAAGCAGAATGAGCGTCACCATTGACGCTGTCGCTAATGGAAACACGGAAATTCAGTACAGCCAGAATTCGAGTGTAGATATTTGTCTGGAACAAATGTACCTAACGTTTTACTTAATTAAACATTAACATTAACTAATTTCATTCCCACAATCAGGCTGTTGGAATTTGAAGGAGATTTGGTGAAAAAGGCACATACTGTAAGCCATCAATGCAGAAGATATCTCCTCTAATGGGAAAATAGTGCTCCTTCTTAAACCATAAAACCTACTTTCTTTCCTCAACCCCTAATTATGGTTTGGTAAAGCTACTCTTTTTCCCATGCAGGGATTTATGCATGGTGGTGTAGTGGTTAGCCCTGTCACCTCACACCTGTGGGAGCTGGGTTCGAGTCTCAGGGTTCCATGTGTGTGGAGTTTGCATGTTCTTCCCATGTCATCGTAGGGCTTTCTTCTGGTACTCTGGTTTCCCCACAGTCCAAAAACATGCTGAGGTTAACTGGAGTTACGAAATTGTCCATAGGTGTGGGTGTGGGTGTGGGTGTGTGTGTGCGTGCACCCTGCGATGGGTTGGCGCCCCACCCTGGGTTGTTCCCTGCCTTGCGCCTGCAGCCTCTGAAATAGGGTCCGGACCCCCGTGAACTTGAATAGGACAACTTGTCAGAAAATGGATGGATTTATATCCAGGGACAATGAAACAATGGGGACTGAAAGAAAACAAATGAAGATACAATAATCACAAGTCCAGACAGGCCACTACTTCCTGTTTTTAAAGATTCTTATTTGTCTACAAAGACATTGGCTCAGGGTTCAGTTCCATCAGGGTTCAATTCCATCCCCCCAATTATGTTAATAATAATTAAAGGTTTATGATAAATTATGTTAATCAAACCTTTTGTCGAGATAACACATCAGAAGACCACTGGAACGCTGCTTATAAAATGACAACAAACATGGTAAATGACAAGCTTTTTGCATCTACATGTTATTCACTTAGACCAAAACAGGAAGTACAGTGGTCTCACACCAGACAATTACAAGAAACGGGGCTGAAAGAGCAGCTTGAATCACTTCCTCGGCAGGCACTCAGCACAGCGGCTCAGCACAGACCCTATGGCACAAGATGACAGGGACTGAGGTAAGCGGCCCTTCAAAAACACGCGAATCGGTGGCACGGCCATGTTGAGAAGGCAGTAAGCAGCCGAGGAGGCGCAAGAGATAAAAAAACGGCAAACTAATTCCTGCATCAGGTCGCATGAACGGCCATCTCACTATATCCAGCATTCCATCACTGCAGTAAGCTTTTGCAGTGTGTCGCATTAATGAACAGCATAAAGTATATTTAATAAAATTATATGTATGACAAACCTTTCGTTTACGTCAGAGCGTTCTGATTTCTCATAGCAGGTAATCAGGCATAATTGAATATAATTTACATGCCTATGAAAAGTCTTTACATTCTTTATAGGATTCAGATTACTGGGGGATTATTTCGATATTATATTGTCATTGTTACTACTTATGAGATGTCAGATTACTCAAAGCTTGAATAGGAGAGTTACAATAATAGAATAAAAGCTCAAGATCAGCTTTAAATTTGAAGTTCAACCTTTAGATGTTAATCGTGTACCAGCCAGATAGGTAAAGTACTTCCTGTTACATTTTTCACACAGTGAATAGTGGCTAAATTTGAGTACGGCAACTTTACACAGTAAGACAGGGAGAACATTTAGTTGAGTTTAGCACACAAAATTACTTATTAGCATGCATGCAAGCAAAGGGGGGGTTTTAATATGATTGGTTTAGGTACTGCAAGACATTTTCCATTATCCCCCAGGGGAAGAATTGGGGGTGCTTAATTCTCCTCCAACGGAAAAGACGAAATGACTCAAAATGAAACCTGAAGCTGCAGTACGTGTGAAGACATCATTTCTATTTTTGACCTTCGTGTGATTTAACCCAACCAATAATGAACCAAAGCCACCAACCTGAACAGAGCACATACACTTAACCAGCAGACCTATCTACTTCCAATTCTGTTACTAATACATAAATGATATTCTGTACTGTCTATTCAGACTTCAGATGTCAATATAAATGGGAGGTCCTTTGTGGACTTTAAAACAACAACAAATGCAAAACATAAATGTTGAAAGCATATTTTTCTTCTACTTTTTTCCCAACCAGGGTTTAAAAGGGGGATTTCCAGTTATAGATCTCCATATACTTCTATTTTATAAGAGGAAATTACAAAGAAAAAGTGAAAATTAAATGAAAACAGTATTTTATACCTAACTTGCAATCTATATTCTTAAATTCTAGTTACACTGAAGTTTTTCCCGGAATAACAACAGAGAATCGGGGATCTTTAGGGAGCATGTCTGAGGAGTTCGTCCCCATAGAGTACCGCTATGCCGGACTGGTTTTCTACTGTGTCATTTTCCTCATCGGAATTGTTGTCAACGTCACGGCACTTTGGGTCTTTGCTCTGACCACCAAGAGGAGAAACTCTGTAACTATTTACATGATCAATGTAGCCATAGTGGACCTCACCTTCATTGTCCTATTGCCCTTCCGCATAATATACTATGCCAAGGACCGCTGGCCTTTCGGGGATTACTTCTGCCGGATCAGCGCCGCCCTGACGACATTTTACCCCTGTATGGCCCTCTGGCTTTTCGCCTTGATCAGCACAGATCGCTATGTGGCCATTGTTCAGCCGCGCCACAGCAAAGAGCTGAAGAACACAGGCAAGGCTGTGCTTTCCTGCATAGGAGTGTGGATCATGACCCTGGGCAGCACGGCGCCCCTGCTATTCACCGACGAAGACCCCGACCGCGCCTCCAACTTCACCACCTGCGCGAAGACGCGGGACATAATCCACCTGAAGCGCGATAACCCCATGAATTTCGCACGGCTCGTGTTCTTCTTCCTGGTGCCCGCGTCCATCATGCTGGCCTGCTATGGAATCATCGTGAACAACCTCTTCCACGGACGAACCTCAAAGCTCAAGCCCAAAGTGAAGCAGAAGTCCATCCGCATCATCATCACGCTCATCGTGCAGGTGCTGGTGTGCTTTGTGCCCTTTCACATCTGCCTGATCTTCTTGTTGCTAGAAGACAGCGGCCATGACTACAGTGCCTGGGCCGCCTTCACCACCTTCCTGATGAACCTCAGCACCGTCCTGGACATAATCCTCTATTATATCGTCTCCAAGCAGTTTCAGGACCGGGTCATCAGCGTCATCCTCTACAGGAACTACCTACGCAGCGTTCGCCGAAAGAGTCTACACACCGGCAGCGTACGCTCTCTAAGCAACCTCACCAGTGCTATGATTTAAGGGTTAGCCACCGCCTGTAGACTTTTACAGCTCAAGAATTTCTCCCAGTGTTTTAAACTTCAAATAAGTACCTATCAGCTCATATCTTTTTTTATGAACGTTTACAGAAACATCATAAAACTAGTACCATACCTTGTTTTCCAGTTTTTCGAAAACAATTTTTTGAATGTGTCTGAAGACTGTGAACCCGTATAATCTAATCTTGAGCCATTAACTTCTTCAGTGATACTTATTATTATGTATTTTTTTCGCTAAATAGAAAGCATGTGAGAAATACTTAATAAGTCTAAGGGTACCGTCATGTTTGATAATAAAACGCATTTCATTAAATCCTGAAAAGCGATGCAACATTATGTCATTTCAGGTTTTTTCCATCAACAATAAAACTTCTGGTTCTCAGGCCTCACAACTGAACGTTACACTTCATACCATGACGCACCTGAAGGCCTGTTTTAGTGGCGTCCCACATGACATACTAGGGTGGAAATGTGACACTGCCTCTTATTCCAGACGCATAGATAAAGAAATATTTGACTTACAGCCCCGATGGCAAAACATCCACTTTCAGATGGAAAAGATGGTGCAGGGTTTCGACGAGCAGGATGTCCAACAGCGCGGAGAGGATCCATGTTCCAAACAGGAAAGACTGCGAGAAGGAAGCAACATGTTACACCAGCTCTTACTGATGGTTTGGAGTTATTAACTTTGTCATTCACCAACATGGTTTAATTCTATAATTATGACTTTAACTTGGTCCTGCACGATACATCATTTCAACATCGTCATGGCGATGTGCAGTCATCACATGGCATTGGCCGGCTCTGCTTCGTGTCTGTTGATACAACCCACGGCAAAACCACGAACTTATCTGACACACTCTACTGGTAGATAACAACAAGTTCTGTTTGGCTATCGTTTATTTTGGGTGACTGCATTTCCTTTTTGTTTTATAAATATCGAAATGTTACTCACAGAAATATGACATATTGAGATGATATTGTCATTTGATATTGTGCACCCCCACTTTAACTTGATAAACTTTCCATCCATCTATTCATCCATCTATCCATCCATCCATCATACATATATATGGAACCATGTCCCAGGAGACATAGGGCATATGGTAGAGTAACACCCTTTATGGGATGGCAGTCCACTGGCGTCAACACCCAGAACAGGCTCCAGAGTCACAGTAACCCAAAACAGGATAAGCAGTGTGGAAGATGGATGGATGGATGGATGAAAGATTGTGGTATTAATATTACTACAAACTAAGACGTTCTAAATAAAACTATTTGCTATAATTATTTACTAGCTATTTCTATATTTCATTCATATTAATTGTTTTTATCCTGCGAAAACTGTCATGCAGAATCCAACAGTTGAGTGCTATAGGATAATACAATACTTATAACTTTATTTGACTTGCCACCCGTATGAAAAAATCTCTAATCTGATACATTTACAAAAACATATTACAACCTCAATATTCTTATTTACAGTCAATTTTTCTAAACTAACTCCATGAGATTCCAAAAGCAATATTTCTATCTGTGTTTTCAAAGCAGTTTGTCTGGAGTGGCTGGAAATGCGGCTGAAAGCCTGTCAAGCAGAGTACTCACTGCGAATTTGTGGCTTCCGTAGCGTCGCTCGAAAATGCGAAAATTGTATATGAGGAGACTACTGCAAAATGTGTCCTTTAAGTCCAAACAGACCAGTCTTCCACAAAGCAACCGCCACAGCTAGGAAAGTCCCAAAAAAGCATCAGTTGCAGACAGACTGGCAGACGTACAGTCATAGAGAGAAACCTTAAACCTTTACTCCACTGCACCATATTCTCAGCAAATTTCCATCATACACTATTCTATCCATCACCTAGACTAGACGAATAGTCAATTTTCCCATGGGGATGAATAAAATATCACTATTCAATTCCGAAATACCCATCATAAGAGGAGTGGGCACCTTCAGACGTGTACTGTGCAAATGTCTTAGGCAGCCAAAGAAAATGTTTAATGCTGTTTATCTGGGTAGTAAGTGTATATTTGCTCAAAAAAACATTTTAACATATACAAATTAACAGGAACATAATAAAAACTAACAAGAATTTCTTTGGTTCTGCAAGAAGTCACTGATATCTTGTTGGGTGGCTAGATGAACACAGCTTCGGTTCACAAACCTCTCCTCAGTGGCACCTCAGCCACACCACATGTTCATTTAACTTCACCACCAACTTACTTGATTAATTAACTTAATAAGGTAAACAACTTGATGAGGTACTAATTTGCCAAACAAGGAAGGTTAGTGGGTGACTGAACAAATTCGCAGGTATGTTGGGTGGTTACTTCAAATACTGAGGTGACTTCAGAACGTTTTTTTCCAACAGCTGACACTCTTGGATAGACATGCTATCGTAGTTGAACACCAACATGAAGATCTGTGACTGCCTAAGACTTTACATCATAGGTGGAGAGTTCAGGTCCAGAAAGTAAAAATCCAGACCAAGATTTTATTTCAACTAACCAGTTGAGTGCTCTCTGACTCTTTATACTCAACTGGTTGGTTGACACAAAATCTTGGTCTGGATTTTTACTTTCTGGACCTGAACTCTCCACCTCTGCTTTATGCAGGACTGTACATGGCAGTGTGGTCCAGAAAGCAGCATCACTCACCTGGCACTCCTCTCTGATGGCCTGCAGGTTATAGAAGAAGATGCTCTGGTAGTGAGGAAAGCCCACAGTCAGCAGGCCTGCCAGGGCACTGGGGACAATCAGCAGGCCTTTACACAGGGGAGCCTTATCTGTGCGGTAAGGAAGTGTGTGACAGACAGTACAGGAGACACTCTGCGGCGGTGAGATGGGGCACACCCCCCTCACTGCAGACATTTTAGGTAGCACTTTACTAGAGGGGAAACAAGTAATGTAGCAGCACACATTTAATGCATTAATTAACCAGAAACTAAGTGTTAGTTACATACTGATCCCATGTTTGTTGAATCATATCGGTTTATGTATTTCATGCTGTTACAGTGTTTGTTTATGATTCGTAACTAAGTTACTTGTGCCTCCTCCAGGAAAGTGTTACCTTTTTTCTTTGTTTTCATTTGTTTTATTTCTTAACTGAGGCTCTCAGACAGGAGGCTGTTCAAAACAAACATAACATAAGGTCCTGGCAGGTAAAAATTTAAAACTGGCCTAAGTTATATTTAATATGTCATAGTGTTTTATTCTGATACCAAATAAAGACACAAAAAAAATTGAGACGTTATCTTTAACGTTTTTTGAAAAACGGCTGTTGGGGCTTCGCCTGATCTGATAAGTGGGGATCTCGCTTTCATTTCCAAGGCAACTTTCCGCTATTGATTATGGGATGTGTCCTCAGATATCTCCTGAAATCCTTTGTTTTTCAAGCTTAATTCTGGTACTGAACTTTAGCGGGATTTTTTTGGGCTACTATGAGGAAGGACATGGACAATATATTCGGCTGAACTGAGCTGAAAAATCACTGGATTTCAATGAATAAGATCTGTGCAGTTTTTTGAAAGAAAGCAGGATATAGGCACAGGTTGGCAAAAAGTGCAAGAAATATACTTTTAAATTATGTGACATTCCTGAGTATATAAATGATAAGCTGAATCTGAAATATTTTTGGCCTGCTTTTACACGTTCCTTCAGTCAATGCGCTTACCTGCCAGTACCCAATAGCATATACTATCTATGACAGTGTTTCCCCATCCGGTCCTCAGGGACCCACAGACAGTCCACGTTTTTGCTCCCTCCCAGCTCCCTAGCAAAAAATGTAGACTGTCTAACAGGGAGGTAGGAGGTGCCTGAGGACTGGGTTGGGAAACACTGATCTAAGGCATTAACAAGAAAAAAAAACATTCTACAGTGTGAGTGTGTGAAGATACCCCTATAATGGACTGGCATCGCGTCAAGTGCATGCCTGCACCCAACTCCCTGTGCAGCCTGGGACAGGCTTCAGGCGACCTTGACCACGATGGATGGATACTGTCTGATCACTGAAAAATTTGTGGCTTCAGAAGAAGCAGCTTCAGCAACATTAATGACTTTGAAACTACTGTTCTGTATTGTAGGGCATGCTCAGCATCCATTGACTTAACATGAATATATTGTTGAGCAGAGCCGATCCGCACCATAGGTAACATAGGCGATTGCTTAGGATTAGGAGATACAAAAAAAAAAAAACTCTGGGTCACATTCCATTATTCCATGACAGTACAGTTATTTACACTTGCTTTTGAATGCCATAGATCGGAGGGACAAACTTCAAACATTCATAACAAAAAAGGTATTTGGAGTAGAGCTATAGGATTTGCAAGGTCACATGGCTTTGTTCAAGAAATCCATGATGTGAACTGGTTAGTCTACTGGAGTCAGTATGAAATGACCCATCTGTGATATATATTAGGACCCTCATAGGGCTACAGTTATTAAAATAAGAGGGGATATTCTGGGGCAGTGTGTGACTCTCTGAGGAAGGACTCTATGCCTGTGATCGGAAGGTCGCCAGTTCAAATCCCATTGTCGCAGAGCGGTTTCACTGATGGGCCCTCGAACGAGGTTCTTAACCCCTAATGGTTCCTGGGACTGGCTGACTAACATCTAACCTGCACATCGCTTTGGACAAAAACATCCGATAACAATGCAAATGTAAATGTGGGACAGCACAGAGCACACTGATGATTAACACAAACCACAGCTACCGTCCAGGCACTGCTGCAGTATGTGGGTTACCCCCAAAAACCTGTAGGCATCAACTCTTCAATAACCACATAGTTACACCTAATTTTAACAATAAAACAATGACTATTATATATAAAACACTATATAGGCCTATGTTAGAAACTGGTGCAGATACGGAAAGCATATATTTTTGTAATATTTTCTGTTCAAAATACAAAATAGGATATGGTGAGGGGGCAGAAGAGATGAGTAGAATATTGTGCCCTCCTGACGCCTCTACAATCCCAGCTGCTCTATTAAAAATAGCTGCTTAAACCATTAAAACAACAATAGCTGGGACATTTCCGAACAATTTACACATGGATAATAAGAACGTTATTGCTATGAACGTACTTAAAGTCTGACAATCTCTCTACTTATGATATCTTTCTTTATATTTTAGGTTTGCTGTAAGTGGAGGTGACACTCGTTGAAACATGTCTGTTTTTCAGGATCTGTAAAGTACATTACAGACTGGGGTATCACAACTTCATTTAAAGTAAACGGTTGTTTTATGTCATCAAGAAGCATCTAGAGTTTTGACTTTTCCTAAAATAAAACAACGTCACATGTCAACCGCAGGCTTACAACCCTGTCTCTTACAACGCGTTAGTCAGTTACAGACGACTAAAATGCCATCGCCGACATCCATTGGGTACAATGACACTCTAATCACTGTCAGTACAAAATAATACTGTTACGGTAGTGCTAGCTACATCGTTAAAAATAAAGTATTTTGTATTTTATTGCATCACTAAATGGTCAATAAGCGGGTTTACTAAATTATACTGTTGTATGATATTAAATGCAATCGTTTTCAAAGTTTTCAGTCGCTACAGTTCTGCTTACGAAATGAATGACAATGCAGACCTAAAACAGACACAAACTTCAAGACAGCAGTAAAAACGTAAAATTCACTTACACAAACCCCTAGAGCCAGTGGTCGTAAACATCTCCCAGATGATATTATTTGTTTATTAAGAGAACTGACAAGAACCGAGAAATAACAAATACACTAACAAACAAGAACAAAACTTAAAATAAAAGTTAAACAAAAAAAATCAATAAAGGGTGAAAAGGGCAAAGGTTACATACTACGGAAGCCCATAAAGCCCAATATTAATCAAGTACGGCGTTTTGAAACGATGAAACAAATACAAAATTGAGTAATGCCCATGTGCACAAATTTCATTTATTAGAAGAAATTAGAATAACATAGAAGAACATCATTATTGTTGTGTGGATGTTTTTATTATATACAAACATACCTGTAGTTAATATAGTGCAGTGACGCTTTTAAACACACCAACACCAGTGAGAATAATATATTGATCGCTTAGAATTTTTTTTTTTTTTTTTATTTGATAATCCTTATATGGTAGGAAGACGGATAGCGAATGACTTAGAGGGCTCACTGTTCTAATTGACTAATGTACTGTAATTATGCTCTGCGTCTATTTATCCACTAGATGGAGGCAGACGCCTGCATATTGTATTATTTTAAGCGCAGAGTAGGCCGTCCTAAAGGAGATACTGCGCGTGACCTGGGGAGGCACACGCGATGGAAGTGACAAGAAGTGCGAAAAGAGACGGTTTTAATTATTTTTTAATTACTAGGCTTCCAATTTGAATATTTCTACTGGAAGGCTAGTTGGAAGGAAGAACACCATTTAGCTGCTTAATAATTTGATTCCTTTTATACTGCTGATTTTCATAGGTAACTGCCATAGGCGAGGAATTTTGCCAGGTTGGGGTGCATTTAAGTGTTATCGCAGTTCCAAGGATGCCTTCATAATCTAACCACGTGGGGAAGTATTTCGCCAATGTCCTTCTTTGATTGCAGACATAGCAAAATGTATGCTTTAACGTTATGTCTTTATACCAGGAACTGCATCTGAGACCTTTGGAAATAGTATCTTGCTAAAATTGTATAGGAAAGAAGAGTGAACTAGATTTAGGTTTATTAATATATACCCGTATATATAATATTTTGATAGAGAAGATTAGGAAGAGAATGTGTGTTTAAAATAAACAGATGTATATAGCTGGATTTGCTCTAGATTATTTACTAAACACGGATCCATCCCATCCAGGGTGTACCCCAGTACCCCAGGCCTACGCTGCTTGGAATTGACTCTTGCCGCACCCCCCCCCCCCCCCAACCTTGACCAGGCATAGATGGATAGATAAACAGAATAACACAGAGAGGGAAATACAGCTCTTTAATTTGGACAGTAGTGGATATATTTTTATATTCTATTTTCTATATATCTCTAAAGGATGCCATTTTTCATGCTTCATCAACAGGCATTGTTTTCAGTTAAACAGCCGCCTTCGTTCGTTTAGTCAATGCCTCGCTCCCTTTAATCACTAACTTTAGCCAGTTATTTCCCTGGATATTTGACCTCAACCAATGTAAGGTGACTACTTTGCTTAAAAGGCAGCTCCTAGGAACTACCAAGCGAGGTTATGGGTCTATTTCCTTAACGACTGCGCTACCTGTAGTGGCCACGGTTTTTATTCTTTTATGGCGTGATAGACTGATCTGGGATTTGAGTTATTAAAGTCATTGACCACTGAGTATTGTTCCATTACTTTGGACATAACAAGGAGAATAAAATAAAAATCACTTTAGATCATAACACTTGTGAGCAATCAGCTCATATTTCCGGCACCGAATTGTTCTGCCTGAAAAATCCTTGTAGTAGTGCACTAGACGGTCAGGTCATACAGCAGCTATTTTGCAGGCAATGAAGTCCAAGTTTTTATTATGACCTAACAGGCTAGTTGATACCTGTGATACTTGTGTATTGCATCTATTTGTTCTCCACAAATATCAAACTGCAATTTAAATTAGCTTTATAATTTGCTAATAGCAGATGGCAGGAAGCTTTTTGAACACAGACTTTCCTATATTCACGGCATTCGACCTATCAGAGCTCAAGGAACCATTCTGACAGTCAGTGCCATTAAAAACAATTAAATCTTCAGTCCAGTCATGCAAGCTATGATAAATTATAGGCGAGCTTTCTTGCTCATTTAAAATCTTCATGAGAAGCACTTTCACAGTGTAGGCATTAATGAAAACAAGATTGTCTTTCATTCAAGCTGATTTAAAAGCTCGACAACCAGATGCTGCTCTCTGGTTATAAAAAAAGAAGTCGACATTAAACAAAGCTAAGCAAAAAAATTTCAATTTTTTCCATCGCCTGTGCTGAAAACAAATCAGCCTTCATGTACAATGACCATCTGTTTGTTATTTGATATGTGTGAATACATGTTGTAATGACTTTGTTTGTGAATCACTCAGTGCAATGGAAAACATAAGGGCTCTCGAAGTGCTGCAGTTTTCAAAGCTAATCATATAATTGGACACAATAGTCAATGACAAATGGAGACGCATAAAGGCAGCCAGCTGTGAAGTGAATATGTAATCATTGTAAAATCATAAAATTTTCCATATTTGAAGATGGCTTAATGGACTTTGCTTGTCAGCACAGTATCAAGTGATGATCAGAGATACCATAATCACATTTATTTTCTAAATGTTCCTTTAATTTTGTTGTATTCCATACATAATAGATTTTTATCTGTCTTTATTACTCTCACTAACTCACTAATAAATATATTACATGAATTAAGTTTTATAATGTTTTATATATATATATATATATATATATATATATATATATATATATATAGCTTTAATGACAATTGTGCTACATAAGATGGTTACTACAGTCATGCCATTAGTATGTGTTTGTTTTAATACTGAATGTTGCAAAACTGGAGTCTGTGTCTTTCCCTGAATCCACCTGGTTTTCTCCTGGTGCTTCCTCCCATGGCCCCTGACCTCTAGCCATTGGGTAGGATAGTCCTGGACGTTTCCATCAGGGTGTTTCCTGTATATATATACATTTTTTAAGGAAAAATAAATTCCATCCCCACTCTGTGCTCTCTGCATGTTTTTATAGGTTTTTCTCTGGCTATTTTGGTTCATGCTGCAGTCCAAAATCTTACAGTTAGGCTACCTAGTATCACTCAGTTGCCTATAGTGCGTGTGTGTTGGCCAATAGACTGAAATCCCATCTGGGGTGTCACAGGTAACAGAAAGGGGGTGGATCAGGATGATTCCAAGGGGCCCTGAGTGACTAGGACTGGTTTGGATTGGGGGCCCAGTGTAGCATGCTTTATGGGGTCCAAAATCTCTAGCTACACCTTTGCTGGGCGCACCCCTGCCTTGTGGCCGGCCCTGTACCAGCCTCTTGGTGGCGCTGTTGTGGATCAACTGAAAGAAGCACGGATGCATTATTGTGAAGTATTCTCAAGAAGTCACAGTGTACAGGAAAAAGGCTGTGTTCATGATTCAATGCATTAATTAACTGGGGTTTCTAAAGAATTCATGTTTTTCCCTAAAATAATTAAAGTCTTTTAAGGTAAAATGGTGTTCATTCAAAACTGAATGCACTCGATCCACAGGAGAGTGCACTAAGAATGCACCAGGGAGCATTTTTAATGTTGTTTCCTTCAAATTAACCAGCATGTGAATTATTGTTTTTTAACATTCACTTACATCATCCTGATAGTGATGCTGATGTTCTTTAATTGTGATTTAACCTTTGTACTTTGCTGATTTAGCCTATTTGCTTGAAGAATAAAACCAAATAAAAGTGAATGGCAGACTGTTTTCCACTCTCCTACACTATTATTGTTGGTATATCTGTTCATCTTCTAACACACCTGTCCATGGTTTGGGACAGAATCAATATCAGGCTACATAAGGTGGGGTTTCATGGATACCAGCCTGCATTCATTTACCCGCTCATCCAATCACAGGATACAGGAAGTGTAGCGGTACCATTTAGCATAAATGCATGATTTTGGACTTGTGGAGGGAACCCAACAGGGACAGAAGAAGCAAACTCCACACCAAAAGCAGAGGTGGGATTGGAGCAACCAAGGATGCATGAAGCTATAGCATGGAGCCGTTGTAAATCATAAACCCTTTATTTACCATTTGTGCAAGTATAGGTATATTGGAATCTCACTCTCCATAGCTTGGGGGTGTCAGAGCCAGTGTGTAGCACTGCTGGAGCTTGGTGCAGGGGGGGGGCACTGGCACGTGACTGTTCTGCCAAGCCCAGAGCTTGAACCGGAGACCTTATGATCATGGGCACGGAGATCTAGCCCCCCGAGCCACTCACCAATCCCTCTGTTATCATTAATGTACCTTATCGGAATTCAACAAGCAATTTTTTTCACTGAGCAACACATTTGCTGTCCACAAGTGCACATAAAACACTAAGTTAAGGCAAATACACCCTAACGCGAATTAACGATAACTGTATTTACTTGTTATTTTAAGTCCACAAATTACTACATATACACTTCATGGCCACATTGTTAGGTTAGTCTAATTAGTATCATACAAGACCCACTTTTGATTCCAGAATCACTTCAAGGGTAGATGCATTGTGCAGTCAGAGAAACCATTTGTACTGAGCTGTTATTTTTGCACTTGTTACCTCCCAGTTAGCTTTAACCAGTCTGGTCATTCTCCCCTGATCTCCCTCATTAACGTGGTGTATTCAGTGATTGAAGTTTTTTTGTTCACCACCCCGTTCTCTGTAAACTCTAGACACTGTAGTGTGTGAACATCCCAGGAGGACGGCTGTTCCTGAGGGTGCTGGAACCCTCACGCATGGCATCGACAATCACACTGTGTTCAAGAACACTTAGATCAGGCACCATAGCTGTTCTAACGCGTAATTGAACAGTAAGTGAATCTCTCAGACATGGTTGCATAATGTGCGTATTCAGTTGCAGTCACATGACACATGATTCAGTGTTTAGAGGAACAGCTGTCTGCATTGGCAAGCAGGTGTACCTAATAAAATGGACCCAGAGTATTAATGCAGCAACATATTCCAACATGGAACATTAAGTCTTTATTATTTTTTATCATGTTTTTTTCTGTAACTCATGAGATTAGTAATTTTACTCACCAATTAATACAGATTGTACTTTTTATTAGTAAAACTTGCTCTCCAAATTAGCTTGGCACACTGTAACCTTAATGTATACGTAACATCTTTAACATCTTTCTTATTAGACAGTCTGGCCATTTGTATTTCATTTGCAAACCGTGACATTCTTTGCCAAAGGGAGCTACACAATGCTTTTTAAACCCTTTTATAAATAGGGATAATCTATAAAAAAGCATTTAATTGTCAGGAATTAGGTCTACTTGATCACCCAGTTAGGAATGTAAAACTGGGGAATGTATCACTTTGATTACAGCTGTTGTTTTTCTAGCAGATCGCGCTGCTGCTGACGCACACAAAGAGCATCGCAGTGCCATTAGCGAACATAAATAATGCAGGGCTTTTTCAACTCTACTTAGCTAAGTGGCTTGAAATCTTGGGCTCCTTTTGTCAGGTTTTCAATAGATTAGTGTAAGATTTATTTTAATCCAGTAAAGTACTATGTTCTTGACATAATAAGTGAACAGATTTTTACGCACGGCATACATCTGAATTCTTTGAAGTGTCTTGCGAGGTGCAGCGGGATTTAGGCGATATTTTGACGATGTGGTGAGGTTTCCTTTTAAGAGGATCAGACCATTGGGTGAGCAACCCATATATTACAGGAACGTTTAAAACGACTTAAAGATTTTACAAATCAGCGCAAAATTAAATGAGAATCTTAAGTGAGTTTGTAACAAATTGCTATGAAAAGTTTATCTTGTAACAACAAATTAAATAATGATTTAACAAATTAAACTAATTAAATCATGTTTATGGGTTACTGGCAATCCAGGCACCCTTCAGTTCAATGAACGATCTTCCATATATTGAAGACATTGATGTTTTCGAATTATAGAAAATATAAAAGGGATCACCACTGAAATTTGACCATTTCATATATTGTGTATCTTTCTGTCTGTAATAGAAATTGACAGCACATATGTCCCTATATATTGTTTCTCATCGTTTATTATTGTTTTTTTATTTATTTATTTATTTATTTATTTATTTTTTAATATTATTTTTATTTTTTTTGCTTTTTACTTTTCCCTAGTATTATGATGCTGTCAATAAATTATGGATGATTTTATGATGGGGATTAGTCTCACATTTCCATATACTTTCAGGTAGGAGCAGCGGATCAAGAACGTTGGATAAAAAAAGGATAAAAATAGCCTTTATAACTGAAGCTGGAAAAATGAAGCAGCACCTCGGGGAAGATCAGTACCAGAACTGTAGGATTTAATGTGCTGACAGCAGTGCACCTTCTCTGAAAGTGGGAATAGCAAGGTCCAACTTTGAGAAATAACAAATCAATCTGCTGAGCGTAGCTCGAACCAGGTCATCACGTGACCGGCTGGGTATTTGAATGACTGCCGACCGAGCAGTTTGTCGACGCCGTAGCCGGAGCATCAAACAGGCGGTCCGGCAACATCTGTAGCTCGCCCAGGGAAAACCGGGTGTCTTGCATGTAATGAAGCTGCATCCAAACAGGAAAAACATAGGCAGGCATATTCTACAGCTGGAGTGAAAGAATAATTTAATTATGTTACTTCTTCAAAGGGGTGGCGTGCAAATGAAGATTACCCAAGATCGGCATTTCTGATGGGACTAATCGCATATATTCAATGGAAAGGCCATGCCATTTATAAACTAAGGAACTTATATTGTATAAACTGTATGTTATTACCACACTAATTTTCTCTAAGCTAGTATTGTGCAATATTTTTTTTTACTTTACTCTGTTCCATATGTTATCCTACATTGTCATCATTTCATATCCTATGGCTGGGGTGCCCAACTCCAGTCCTGGAAGGCCAGAGCCCTGCACATTTTTGGGTTTCCCCTAATTTAACACACCTGATTTAACTCCTTGTGCTAATTACCACACAGCTCTTGAGCTGAATCATTTATGGTGGAACAGGGAAAGAACTAAACTACACAGGGCTCCGGCCCCCCAGGACTGCAGTAGGGCACCCTGTCCTATGGTGTCATCAGCCAGTTGTATTATGATTTTTTATACTGAGCTGGACAAAAACTAGTTATTTGTTATTTTGTCAATTAAACTTTGTTTAATTAACAAAGACATATATAGAACCCAAATAAAGAATTCATATTCTCCATATCAAAGGTGTTCAACAGAGGTGTCTTTCTCAAGAATGCAGTGGCCCTCTGAACAGTCCTACTTAATAGTTGTTGTCTTAAAGTCTCTTCTAGGACTGCAGTTCTAAAACACACCTGTTTGATGTGATAGTAGAGTTCACCTGGTGTGGAATTCTACACAATGCACAAACAGAAGAATTCATGTAAGCCATCACCATGGCTATCGTGTAGAACAGGGGTGGGGAACGTATTCCATGGAGGGCCAGTGTGGGTGTGGGTTTTTGGGATGTCCTCTAAATTCCAGGTTCCTAGTCTCGGAGGAATCAACACAACCCCGAGCTTAGAATCCAAGATGGCGGCGCCCTTTATCAACAGAAGTGAAAGCTGTAGTTTTATACTGTTTATTAGCACTTACGTCTTATTTATGGCTCATTAAGTGGGTGGTACCCACAGTATTGTCCAAATGCTCTCTGGACGTGTTACTACTCAAAATACCACATAATGTGTAGTTATCCACTGACATTGCTAACAATGGCTAACAATTAACCGGGCTAGAACTGGGACCATTTCATTAAGAAGGATTACATGCTTAAGCTGACAACTTGTCGGATTTAAGGTAGTCTGGGCTAAATGTAAGTGAAGAAATATAAAGGCCATTTAAACTGGGGTACCTTAAATCGACAAGTTGTCCAGCTAAGAAAGAAATCTTGCTTTTTGAAACAGGTCCCTGGTATTGTTAAATGGCTTTCCGACTTTCTGTACTGGAACACTGTTAACTCATGTGTGACGTCATTCCCTGTTCTGAGTTCCGACCGCTGAGGTAAATGGAACACAGCAGTAGTACATCTCTTTAGAACCATGCGCCTGGAACATCGACTATTTCTCTGCCAATAAACTAGCTAAAGTGGGTTGACCCCGCCCAGAAAGCTGTGCGTTTCAGGGCCCTAATTTTTCCACAGTCGAAAGTAAACGGTCTGAAGCACATAGTGACATTGGTGTCGCTGCCATGAAATCTGAGGGGGACGTGTCCTTTGGACCCCCCCACATTTAACATAAAATATTAGTTCACCCAGCGCTGTTTTCCAGTGTGTGTCCCCCCACATTCAAAATGCTTCTGACGCAGGTTCTTTTGAGGTGTGGCAAACCGTCTTTTAAAACCTTTAATAACCAGGTTCGCTTGCACCTTGTCGGATTGTGATTATAACGGCAGATTTGGAAATGGATCTGATCATGCACCAATTAGCCAATTTCATTTGATTTTACTGTGATTAGCTAATTCTAATGAACATTATGACTAACCATTTTGACGTTTAATTAATGGTCTTTGACATTGTATTTTTTTTTTTTATCTTTTGCATGTTTGTGTGCTGCTATGCATCTGTGTGTGCGCAACAAGTTAGATGATATGGCCACAAACTGGACTGGAAAATGACAACTGTTTCAGACTCATGTTAGCTTGGCACCAGATGCAAAATAGGGCCCTTAGACTGTGCACTTTACATCGTTACAATAGGGCCCAAATAGTATCTTTTATTGTCAACTTCAGATACATGTTGCATGGGTCAGGTGAAATATTGTTCTTGTATGTCTTTGTGCCAATGAAAAGTAACAAATACAGTATAAAATATAGATATATATCAACAATTTAGGTATGGCATTTTTAAACAGACAAATGTAATTCAGTCCACCGCCTGATTGGTGGGCAAACTTGGTACATGTCAATCATCAGAATCATTTTTAATGACCACGACTGAGGTCAGTGGAGTTTGTTTTCGCTGCAGCAGCATGATATGTCCGCTTTGTCCATAATTATCAAACAGTTAGAGAGGAACATCATGTTAGACAATCAGCACGACAAAAAAATCCATTAGTCTACTCATGCAAATTTCTGGTGGAAGATGATTAGATGGTCAATACTGTACAGTATATACTGTTCAATATTGTTCATTTGAATTAATAATTCATTCTTTGTATTTTTTACATTACTATAGGCATCTATACAGTGGTGGCCAAAATTGTGGAAACAACTAGCATTTTTATCATTGTGCTTTAAAAATGACTACATAAATATTGCCGGTAATTTTTACATGTTTAGAAACTGGAGTGGAGGCTCTGAAGTTAGGGATCTGTGTCAGGAATCGGATGGTCGCTGGTTCAAACCCCGTGAATGCCTGGAGTGATTTTGCTCCAATGGGCCCTTGAGCAAGGCCCCTAACCTGCAATTTCTTTGTTCTGGGGCCTGTACTACAAAGCAGGGTTACTGGCTTATCGGGGTAACTTGACGATTTTAGGTAGTCTGGGCAAAATGTAAGTGAGTGAATATGAAGTCCATTTACTGTAAACTGTGGTGCCTTAAATCCGACAAGTTACCCTGATAAGCCAGTAACCCCGCTTTGTAGTACAGGCCACTGGGTATGATGTTAATCTACATCCAGCCCTTTAAGGAGGTCTTCCAACTTAC
This sequence comes from Gnathonemus echidnorhynchus, assembly GCA_026776725.1. Taxonomy (NCBI): domain Eukaryota; kingdom Metazoa; phylum Chordata; class Actinopteri; order Osteoglossiformes; family Mormyridae; genus Gnathonemus; species Gnathonemus echidnorhynchus. The sequence continues at coordinate 43,362,580 of JAODJU010000001.1, forward strand.
AGGGGAAAACTTGGTGGTTGGTGGCAGGATTGGCACTTCAGCCACCAGAAAAAACTCACACTGGTCCATTCGGACTATTGTGGTGCTGAGGTATCACCCGCCACATGGCTGCACTCAGGTTCTCATTCCTGAGGTGGTTTGTTGTGTGGTGGGTGTGGCAACACACTGTAATCAGTGCACGCCCCTTACCTCCTCCTTAGAAACCATCAAACTATGCTAGAAATATCATACATTGGATGATTAAATACATAACCGGAGGAACATAATAAATCCCTATAACTTGGAAGTGCACAATTGTGGCCACTAGTGTATTTTAATTTATATTCCCTCAATCAATAGAGTTGGTCGACTGGTACCTGTATCATACTCCTACGGTGACACAGACTTGATGGAAAGGTAAAGGAACCACGGTTCGCTTAGGGACCATTTCAGGTAGCACATTTGCCCAAGCTGGTGCCACGGCAATATGGATGGACTCCCTATTCCTGGTCTCCTGGGGTTCTGAGCTGGTGAAGGGGTACAAGAAGGAGAGAGGAAAACGGCCCTTTCAGTGCTGGTATCTGCTCACGACGCAAACGCAGTGCATGCTCAGTGCAGTCAGCTGCAGTAGCTGCCCTGCTGGCTTCACTCACCTGATAAGCAGCAGATGAAACGGGAGCCAAAACGCAGAGGAGAGATGCGGATGCCCAGCTGAGATCTTATATTTTGCTAAATACATAACACTGTAACAAGAGGGAACTGCAAGGTTCCTGGTAACTCAGTCCCAGAATCCTCCAGAGGGAGGACCCAGCTAGTACCACCAGAAAAGGCCAGAAAAGGTTTTGTCTACTGTAGCTCTTTATTTTATTTTAGTCACAGCAAAACTTTTGTTGCTGCACATAAAGGAAAGTCAGATCTAAGGGCCTGTCTTTCCTTTTGCTCTTGTCTTGACTAAGAAATTCTCACAATGCTATCTGATCACAATGACTGTATTTTTAACTCACTTCCAAATGGAAAAAGTTCAATCATGCCGGTTACTATTATTTTTATTTCTTTGTATTAATGTTAAATATACGTTGACACCTAAATTATAAAATTTGAAGGACAGGATAATCACAATAAAGTTTTCATCTTTATTACTAGTTACGTTTCCTCTGTGTTTATTTATTGAATGGAAATGGCTGATTCATGACAATTTTGACCAACTGAAAGCAACCCTTTTGTATATGTATTCGAACTAGATCTTACCTTAATATCTATCAGCAACTACAGCTGTACGGATTTTGTATATCTCTACTAAGATTCATTTCAGGGTTTTCATAGTCAATGAACGACATTTTCTTATTCTTAAGCAGTCAATGTTATGCTGAATTTTCACCGATATCAAGCAAACATCAAGATATATAATACCAGTTAATAGTCTGAGTACACCTGTTAGAAATTTTAATTATCTGTGGTTTATAGTGTGCACAGATGCATTATTGTGCATTTTTGGGAGTGAAATTCAATCGTTTGGACTAATGAGTCAGAGTTTTAAATGTTTGGGTCCAGCTGCTATGTATTTGTAAGATGCAGTGAACGTTAATGACTAGCATGGAGGTTGCAGTGCCGTGGTCTGGGTTGCTTTGCTGGTAAGAGAGCTGGAGATCTTTAGCAGATCCATTCCATGCTTGAGTGTCAAGTCAAGTGGCTTTTTATTGTGATTTCTACCATATACAACTGGTACAGTGCGCAGTGACACGAGTCAACGTTCCTCCAGGACCATGGTGCTGCATGAAACAACACAGGACTACAAAAAACACACAGAATGACATGAAGTGCATGTGTACAAATGTGCAGACACTGCAAGACAGTGCAGTAAGACAAGACAGTGGCACAAACAAAGACAGTGCAGTTCCGACCAGAGCGCAGTTCTGATAGTTACAGGTGCAAAATGTAGCAGGTTGTGCAGACATGATACGGCACATTAATAAAAACATTAATATAAACATGACATTGGAAGAAATGAAAAGTAACAAGTTATGTAGCAATATAATAGTGTAGGGACACTGGCTGCTGTTTTGTGTTAGGTTTACATCAAACATAATAATTAGATCAAATTTCACCTGACAGTCTGCAGAGATTTTTCTGATTGTACATATTTATATTTTGTAATGCCTTTTGTCAACTGTCATATAAGCTAATGTGGTGTAGACACTATTATCTCATGCACATTGCGCTTACTGCTTCACCCAAAGTACGGTAATGTTTTCAAAGTGATTCAAAGTGTTCACTGACCAGTTTTCTTCTTATTGTGGGGTACAACATGCATCTGATATCTTGATCGTGAAGTAATCTCTCTCCAACTGAACTTTCTGATTTCTGTATAATACTTTTTAAGTACTTTTCTGGTGAATTTTTGATTAATTTAATTGATGAAAGCTCCTCCTGTTTTTGTCTGAAATTCACTACCTTTCCTAAGGATTTTTTTTACATTTTGAAGTCATATATATATATATATATATATATATATATATATATATATAATGATTATTGCACATAAGATAATTTAGCTCTTTAAAGTAGTGTGCCTAAATTCGTTTAGGTTTTCCTTCACAATAATTAATCAATTCTGCATCCTTTTAGTTATTGTGGTAGTATGAAATACCAATATAACTGTCATTTTATGTAATAATATATTTTCTGTAACTAATATTTCTTTGTTGGCACATCACCATATAGAGCCCTTATGGAATTGTTATAAAGAAACTAAACTAATAATATAGAAGTATCATTAAATATATTAGTTCCCACAGAACTTAATTCTGTCCTGCATAAATAAAGAATTTATAGCACAGCTGAAGTTCCAGTCCCCATCCTCTAACGGTCTTCCTACCATCACTTACAAAACATTAAATAGAAATGTAATCTTCCATCCATCCATCCATCCATCCACGCTTGTCCTATGCAGGGTCATGGAGGTCCAGTGAAAGGCAGGATGGGGTGCCAATCCATCACAGAAATTTAATTCTCATTTTTAGCATTAATAGGATGAAGAAACAAGGATTTTGTTTTGGGATTTTGTTTTTTAAAAGTAGCGAAGGAGAATGGAAGCAAAACGCTGCCATTTTGGGGTAAGCAGATGGGATAACAGATACACTAAACCCACGGCGTCACTGGGAAGTTATCACTGGGTTAGGAGGTAGGGATCTGGGTTTCAGCATGTTTACTGGTGGAGGAGAAAAGACATCCAAGAGCAAATTTTCAAAACTCAGCCCATTTGTTTGTTGCTTTTGAGATGAGACTGCCAATGACCTTAAGTCAGGCTTCCTCATCATATGTTACAGTACTGGGAACCAAAACTCATTCAGTCCTCATGTGATCCAATGAAGAAACTCCCATTACATTTCCAAAACTCGCTAAGTCCACAGAAAATTTCTTGAATTTTCTTGGTACTGATAAATACTCTCTGTTTCCTGAGAGAGGCTCCAGGCTAAAACAGGCTGTGCTGGACCAGGGGTGCTGTAAGCGGTGAGGGGAGGGGGTTTGGACAATTCTAAGGGCCCCCGAGTGACAAGGGCCCCAAAACATTTGGGACATAATTAGATTGGTCAGGGTTGGAGGTCCAGTTTGATTTGCTTTCCTGGATCCCAGAATGTCTAGTGCCCCCCCCACCTTTACCTGACTCCAGCCTCCCAGCTGTGGATCAGCATCTGAAAGAAGCATGGATGGATTATTGTGAAATTAAGGTTGCTTTCTTTGTTAAATATGTTAAGAAATCACAATGTACTGGAAGTGGTTGTGGTCATGGTATTGGATAAACTGTTACGGAAGATGGATGAGTGAAACAGTACTGAACTGTATTGAATTCCCAAAACTGAAAATAACAGTATGCGTTGCTGGGTTTGGCATGGCGATTTGGAAGGTCTGGGTGGGCTATATACTATATACTGTGATGTTAAGGCTTGGCTAAAATCAGAGATGGCCATTAAGATGTCGAAGACATGGAATTTACAAACTGAATTTTGAAAAGACTAGAGTATTAATTGATTTTAACTCTTTTATTATTGATTTAATTTTCTGTGCAGATTGAGATTTGAAATGTAACTTGAAGGTTAGAAGCGCTAGCGTGAATTATACCAACAGCATGACTAGGAATTTAAAGGGTTAAGTCATTTTTTATTACAACATATTGTAAATAAAACGCTATGCACAACAATGTGAATTTCTTTCTGAAGCTTCCTTACCACTTCACAAATGTTTGTGCCAAAGAGCACACTAAACTGAACATGCCGTTTCCTTTTATATTTGATTATGTTTCCTTTCAACAAATGCCAAGTTCTGTTTTGCCTGAAGAACTCTCTACTCAATCACCTTCAAACACTGCCTTTCATCTGAATTTGACTGTAGCAGATTATCGCCAACCTTATGTTTTAGCGTGGTTTGGAAAAAAAAAAAAACCTGGACAACGACAACAAAGCTCACAATTGCAAAGTTCCTTTGTCCATTTCTTGCTTCTGTGAAAGATGATTACGCTGTCATACTAATTGATGCATTATGTAGGTGCACTACTACAGAAGTTAGGATTTCAGCATAACCCTCTTTCTGTTTACTTTTCACACTAAAAGAAAGATGTAAAAAGGCGAGTGAACATATGGTTCCTGGCCCTGTATGTCCTGCATCTCCTCACAACTGCCAGCCATCTATTGTGTCCATTAATCTTACATACAATTCCAGTAGCACGACTATATTAACAACTCTGGAGAGAACAAAACAAGCCAAAACATCTGTCAGGTGCTAAAGCGTGAAACATCAGTCCGGGAAGTAAAAGTCTCTTTCCTAGATCCTTCTATAAAACAGCAAGCAAAAATAAGCTGGCCCTGAAAATGACCTTATAAAAACGCTATCCAGAGTAGAAACATAACAAATGTTCATTATAAGGCAGCTGCAAGAAGACTTACAACATCTGTGTTTCATTCACAGGTAGTTTAATCAAAGATCACTTAAAACAATGACTAAAAAATACATTAGTTATATTGGGAAAAAACTGAATAATTAATTTTTGGCAATTGTAGATACTACTGTACATATTGGCTGTGCTGATGATAGAAAACTTTTTAACTTAAAAGCAAATTGCAACACACATAGGGATTAAACCAAACCTCAACAGAACCAGAAACTGCAATCAAAATATACTGAATACTTCAAATATTTGCCTATACGTTGATTAGGTTTTAGCTTTTGATTTATGACACTATTATTAGGAAGTGTATACTGTGGTAGACACATAACATTTTAAGTTGCTTACATAAATATATGTAACAAGACAACCAATCTTACTGCTAAATATTTTGGTTTTCTAGCACGTAGGAGCTTTTTTTTCCGGAGGAAATAACATTAAAAAAAAAACAGTGAGATGTTTGCTGACACAAAGAAGTACTTTCATCCTGCAGAACTAATAAGCTGCAGGGACGGTGGATGACCTGCGCGGTGCAGCCGCCGAGGTCGCATATGATGCGATTTCTCAGTCTGCACTCGCTGCGTGAAAAAATATGCTGCCGGAGACGAGCGCGAAGGAAAGGCATTAAAGACCGGGGGCCCAGGCAAATTTACGAGCAGCGCATTGCCATGACAAATATTTCAAGAATGCAACTCTATTTGGACCCCTCTGCTGTGTGTCTATAGCAGTCAGTGGCTAAATTGAAAAATCAATTCCAATTTAAATTATTGGAATGAAGAACTCCAGGAGCAGAGATAAAAAGGCCTGCTTCTTCTAGATCCTCTTTAATTGGAAAGTCATTTCTTCGGGGTATTCTAATGGTTTTGAAGGAAGATTGCAAAATACAGTTGATGAGCTGGGGGAAGGTTAATAGCTTGTGTGCTTTTTTTCTGTACAGCAGCCGCCCTCCCCTTTCTCATGACAGAACTGCCAAATGAAGAAAAATCCAGGATCTGCTAGCTAGCTCACTCATGGTCACATACCTGGACCATCCCGTTCATTCCTCTGTGAGTCTTCTGAAATTTTTTCAGCTTCTGGCTTGGTGGGACAGATGTTTGTTCAACTTTTTTTTTTTTTTTAATAACAGATCATAACTGAATGCAGTGTTGCATACATATTACATAACATACACAATTCTTGTTTTGTGGTCACAAATACAATAGTGTAAGCAAAACTTAATCTTATTATTTTTTTTAATTTTTAAAGTTTTTTTAAGCCAGCTATTCTTTACCCTAATAATTGTGGGGTAGTGTGTGGGTTAGTATTCTGTGGCTGTAATCAGAAGGTTGGCAGTTCAAATCCCATGGGTTGTTGAAAGATGTTTTTTGACTGACTCATTCAGTTTGGTTCTTGCCATTTCGCTATTAATTGCAGTTGTAGTCACTGGCTCCCAAAGGAATACTGTTTGGTGTTTTGTGTTATTGCAAAAGTGGTACCCATTAAAAAGCACCCAACGAAGCTGCTTGTCAATGAACATTTTAGACTCAAAACAGCGCTTTTAGAACTGTAACTTCGGTTACTATAGTTGAAATAAATGTTTTACTTAAAATGACTGGTTCAGGGGTGGGGATCCTGATCCATGGAGGGCCGGTGCGGGTTTTTGGGATGACCTCACAATCAGCCAATCACAGTGGGTCCCCAGGATTGGAATTGAGAACCACTGCTTGATTATTGGCTGATTGAGAGGATGGTTCAAGTTCCTCACCCCTGGACTGAATGTGCACTGTCTATCTGTCTCGCTCATGTACAGTAAGATGGGATTTGGAAACCACCCAGTTTCCTTGCAGGGATGAATTAAGTACCACTGATCTATGTACATGCCCCTGAATAGAAGCTCTGCTGAGTAATTAAGTGTAAATTTAAACACAAGGAGTTAATTCATTGTATTAACAGGAATTAATACTCTTAACAATAAAAATTTAATGGCTTCTCTATAATTTTTGCATGTTAAAACCAAAAATTTGTTGACGCTGTGCTGTAACTGATCAGCTACCTCCATATTTGCTAACATTAATCTCACTTTAATTTCCTGTTTCCTTTTCTGCTCTGTGGTTTTGCTGATGCATACCTTTGCTGCGGCAACTTGTTAAAACGGCATAATTCATGCAGAATTACAGATCATTATTGCACATACTTATTTTTGTCAACCCTATAAGAAATGGCACATGCAGAATTATCAAATCAAAATCAAAATTTGAACACTTTTTTGCATTATAATTATCTTATCAAACTTGTGTTAACTCTTTTCTGATTTCGTATTCAACACATCAACACATACAAATTAAAACAATACTACTTAGACACAGCCATGGAGAGCAATTTTGTGACTCTGGATGAGCTCCTAGCCTCAATTCATCTTCATTGCTGTCTCATTGAAGCTTTGAGACAGAAGGAAAAGATAATATTCTTAGCATTTTCCAAACGACCCAATAATAACAATGAAAACATCAGTAAAAGCCATAAATAAAGGCTGAGGTTCCAGCACATTCAGCACAACTGGGACTAATTTACCTAGCTAATAATGTTAAAACATGCAATAATATTTTTTTCTGTTGTTGTTATTTTTGCAAATGCTGAACAAATATTTCAGGCGCAGAGGAAATGAGCAGGTCGTTTTAATAAAATCGCCAGCAGAGCTTGTCTTGTCATTTGCGAGATTACACCAAAGGTATGGGAGTTAGTCGAGGTGATCATGACAGACACCGTACACTCTACCCGAGTGGCAGGAAAGGGAGAAATACGTTCCCCATGTCTTGGCAAAGTGACTGGGGGGGGGGGGGAGATATGTAAACAAACCTGCTCTCCACAGAATTCCGTTTGGCTTCATTTCCTACGAAGAAACTGCAAGTTAAAAGGTGGCCCCCACACAAATGAAACTCAATTTCACGGCACATTATCCCTCCCTCTTCTCTCTCCTGGCTTTCATTTTCATTAAGACCACAGACAAGCATAAATTAATAATTACTGCAGAATGTCTAAATGCAGGCCGTACACTTTCGCCTTTCATTTTCCTCCTTGGCCTTCAGTGTTCATGCTTGCAAAATGTTAATTTAGATAATATGGCCTGGCCTTTGTCGGGTGGCTCTGTTTTGCAGCCTCACTAATACATAATGCTCCTTCCTGATTAGATGACATTATCTTTATCCTTTGCCCAATCAACCCATACCATTCACGTAGTATCACCTGCAACCTGTTTTGAATCACATAATGACATGTCTTAATATTTTAATGAATTATTTTTATTTGTTGAGATTTGCCTTTGTCTGAAAATGTGATGCCATGGGTGCTACTATTTTAAGTGCTAATTGTGAAAAAGAATACGAGTTTTGAATATGTTTTCCATTCATCCAATTTCCAATATTGCATATGCAGTTTGCGTGTGACGGAACACACTGGATGGGATGCCAGTCCATCATAGGCCATGCGTTCTATTCTGGGGCATAATATCAGCTGGCCACGTGTTTTGGGACCGTGGGCGTAACCTAAAGGAAGTACCTAAAGGAAGTACCTAAAGGAAGTCCACGTACAGGAAGTAAAGGCAAATGTCAAAGGGCGGAGTTAATCAACAGCATTGGGGACTACAATGCTACCTATTAGGCCTCTGTCCTCTGTCTCCATTTCTATTTATTTTTAAACTTCATTTTTTTTTAACATCTGGCTACTGTTGCCTTTGTGATCCAAAAAAACGTTGAGTTCAGCTTCATCAATTTTCAATTAGGCAATTAAAGTATCTGATGTTATACATTACAGTAACCGAGAAAAGTTAAAACGTTGATACGTTGAAGAGGTAAGTATATCCATAATTTGTATGTTACAGTAGCTCATGTAATACTGGGTGCATGTGGTGGCGATACTGCTCGAAAAAAGGAAAAAAATGCTTGCCACTGTGAAGTTTGATACACCATACTTCATTGACTATTTAAATGCATTTTTTCAAGGTTGATTGAAACTTTAACCTCATTTTCAATAAAGAATAAAAGCTTGAAATGTGCTAGACCTTGAATTTTCACAATGCTTTGTTGAATTATGCAGTGATCCGTCAATTATTCATCTACCACGTCTGTGATGACTATGCCTTAAGAAGCATGCAAAATGGGACTATAGAATGCTATGCTGTGTCAACACATTTCAGGATTGCTTACAAGAGGAATTTGTCTTTCAATGTCAATTCCACTTTTCTTTTCACAAGTTTCAAGCAAGGCACCTGTTTCAAATCTGTAATTGATTCGATCGAAACCTCAATTCCAAGTTCAAAGCTTCATTTACATTAGTTGGCAACAAAGAATGTTTCCTTTAGAATGCAGTTTCATTTTGACACACAGAAAGTTACCTTGTATATCAGAATACCTTGCAATTAGTGAAGACATTATTTCAAAGTGTTCTTCCCAGACCAAAAAAAAAAAAAATCCAGACCATAATAAATGAATCATTCAGGCAGGTTTCAACATGCCTGATGTGGCATTAATGTTAATTTAGAAAAATTTAATCAAAATTCAATTGTTTACTGTTTGCTACAGTATGTTTGCTCAATAACATGTCATAATTACAGTATATACGAATAGTATTTCAGCACATAATATTTATGTTGGGAACGGGGGGGTTACTGCTTCAAATTTGCCAGCTCACATGGATGTAATTTTGCACCTGAGTACTGTACTGAGATGACGTGGCCTTACTCAAAGCCAGAGCTCTGCCTTATGTTTTTCATCATTAATGAACATTTGACAAGGACGTTGCAAGACATTTTGGATTTAGTTGCATTGTAATAACATAAATGTTCAGTGATAAACTTTTAGCATTAATATGTGTGTTTTGGAAAGATGACAAAATAGACGCTGATATACACTGTCTCTAAAATGATACTACAGCCTCACAAAAAAATTTTGCTTATATTATCTTACCGCTGTCTGGGAAACACGCGGATAAATCAAAGAGATGATGACTGTTTGTTTATGTGGTGAGAAAGGCAATGGGGAAAAAAATGCTTATTAAACAACAAGCACACAGTGTGCTCTCCCAAATTGATTTTCTGTCTTGGAGTGTTTCATGACAGAAAAATGTAGCTGCTTGAAAGGAAACAAAAACACATATAGGAATATTAAAGAGGAATTGTTAACATTTTACTATTGTTTTCTTAAGTTTGTGTTAATTTATAAAATAAAACTTGTTGTACAGCTTTTCAAAATGGATATTCCATGAATTAAATTCATTTAAACAGATCTACTCAAAAATGATTCCTCACATGTAAAACTGGCCAAGTACCCAACACAGAAAGTAATAACAATAAAAAAATCTTAATAAAAAAATCTCTTTGCAGTACACATATTATTATATTACCGGATAGTATCCATAATGGTATATAGTATTTGCAATAGTGAATATCTCCACATGCAGATATGGAAAGTAAGTACATAAGATACACTCCAAGAGGACTAAAATGACTTGTATATCAAACTACGAAAACTGATTAATTTACTTTACAGGGCAAGTAAGATTAAACATTCATTTAATTAGATTTCCTGTTTGCATATCTCTGGTTTCCAGCTTCCAGATTGTTTAAGCTTGCATGGGAAATGCAAGATATTTCTACTACATAATTGTTTCCTACAATCCTTGGAAGGTGACATTGTACAAATAAGTTAAATTAGTCACTGTGTGAATAATCATACAACAGTGGTAACTCCAAAACTCCTCTCAAATGACTTTCCATGTCAGGAAATCATAAAGACAAATATTCCATAGTAATTTATAAGTACGAGCTAGTGATATAGTATTCTTAAATAATTCTGTTGCTTTAAGTAACTCTTACATATTGTTAGGTTGCAATATAATCAAGTTCTTCTAAGAAAGTGGAAATATTATAGAGGACAACCACTGAATTCAAACCAATATGATCAAACTACTCTGTCTATATCATCTGCCCAGCATTATAAATACAATAAATATTTAATAAAGAGTTCTGCTGATAAAGGTTTCCTTCTCTCCACACTTCATGAAGAACATTGGCATGCTGTTCTCGACTGGATTACAGTAATATTTACAAGGCTTAAAAACAGGATGCAGTTAGATATTAAATAAATCATTGGATGTATCTATATAGTCTAGCACACTCTAAAATCGTAGTACTAAACATACATAAGTTTGCTCCAGCACCAGAATTCAGCTCTGTAATGGATCTCACATGCTGGTTCAGTACCTAACAGAGGTGGAAATTTCAGGTCCAGAAAGTACAAATCCAGACCATGATTTTGTTTCAACTAACCAGTTGAGCACTCTGTGACAGTGACTCTTCATACTCAATTGGTTGGTTGAAACGAAATCCTGGTCTGGATTTTTACTTTCTGGACCTGAAATTTCCAACTCTGGTACCTAAAATAAAAGAAAAGGAATCAGCTCCCAAACGTTTACTTATATTAAAGCCCTTTATCATTCTTTTTCTTCCCAGTACCATTATACTTCAACTGGAAGGATGGATATAAGGATCCAAAAAACAAATAACATTTTCCAAGCTAGTCTACCTTGAGGACGAACTTGGACTGCAGACTTATCGCTCCCTAGACCGCATATCTTATTAAATGACTAAAATACTTTCTTAAAGAGTAATGTTTAGGTGTCCCAAGAAAACCAGCATTTTGGCATGTTTTCATTCCATTTGAATGATACACATTTAGCTAAAAATAAAATGATTTATTTACAGTTAAAAAATTTAGTCTGTTCCTCATTTACGCATATTTTATTTTATGGTAACACTAAAGTACTGTATATAAAACACACGTACATGCAGGCACACACAGGCATACACTCATACCAAGAAAAAAAAACATAAATGGAAAGGACAACCCAAATAAAAACAGAAACCAATTAAATAAATGTTTCTCATCATTGTAAGTACTCAGACATTTTCCTGTTCTGCAATACAAAAAAAAACAACAACATATGCATAGAATCTGCTACAGTGTATACCTGCATGTAATACAGTATATATGTATATATATATATTATACATACAAAATATTTCAGAAATTATAACTATAAACCCCTTGTTAACATTAGATTAAGCTACAGCTGAATTTAAACCATGGATATTTTTAAACTTCAAAGACCACAAACTATGATGAAATAATAATTAAAATTATACTCATAAAAATAGCTGCCGATAGTGTTTGAAAATGTCAGACTTATGTCTACAGGACAAAGGATACTATAGAGAACACATAGTATTGAAATTGCTGTGGATAATGTGAAATATTGGCTACAGTGGATTAAGATATCAAGAAATCAACGTATAAGGAAAGCATTCAGTGTGGCTACATTCTGCTTTTTGGGTGAAGTTCTAATTACTTCTGAAAGCTCATTTAATCTCTGAGGAGTAAAACTTTGAAAAATATGTTGTGTTGCCTTTTCACAAACTAGACATGAAATTGCCTAATATTTTTGCTATCTTTTAGCAAAAAACTGCGTCGAACTATGTTACACAAATTGGACAATACAACACGTCAGTGTAGAACTATACCAGAAAAAAGCAGAAGTTGAAACAGTCGTAAGGCAATTTCTGTTCTGTCCGTGTTGCATAACATGCAGCTGGTGATACAAAAAAAGTAAGTAAATAATTCTGATATGCAAAATGAACTTCAAATGAGTTCAAAAATAAGATTGTTTGTTATAACTGAGGTAAAGGCATGTAGCTGTACATTCTGTTCTAAATCAGGGATTCCCAGACTGCGGCATCCTATCTTAATTTTCCTTATTTATTACATAATTTTACATAGTTAAATAAACCGTGAGAATAGAGAATGCACTCAAGGCCAATCAGGGCAATTTAAACCAGCTCTTTGGAGTTTGTTTAAATGCTGCAGATTTTACTGTGTACCTTGCAGGTCAAGAAAAGTACAGTGTCCTGAACTTTACAGCAATATAAGCAGTAGTGATATGAAACAGACTTTATCAGTAACACAGAAAGGATAAATTAAAAGCTGTTAAGAAAACCACACATGTACATTTTCCAAAATGGCTACTTCAGTGATATATATGTAGTATTGGTTAAAAATGGAAAGAGCAGTTTTCATTTCGCAGTTTCTGCACACACACACACACACACACACACACAGATATATATATATATATATATATATATACTGTACTGTATGTGTGCTGTTATAGAATTATAATGTCCCCTCAATGTGCTTTAAACAGCAGCAACAGTAGGAGATTTAAGTCATTGCTGAAATTGTGTGAACCCAGTTGCTGTTGCCAGAAGTGACTCACTGTGCTGTAAAGCCTGGCCCTTGTGTTTATTTACTACCAGTCTATGCACCATCACAACATAGGTCTCCCTCACCTAGCCTTAAAGTTTGAAGAAAAGAGGTAAAATCATTACAACATGCATTCAAATGTAGCCTTGTGCTCAAATTCAGCATTGGGACAACGAATATCATAGTGTTGCGTCTGAAATGCATCGCTGCTATATTGCCAAAGTCTGAGTTGCAGTTCTACACATTCCGCATTTCAACCGATGTCTTCAATGTATTCAAGAAAACACATAGTTGACTCATTACACATGGGATGGAATAGCATCACTTGCCATAATTCCAGTTATCAGTACAGAATGTAAATATGGGATGCTTTTATTCCAAAAAGAGAGACTTACATATTAATTCACACATAAAAATTAGAAATGAAGACAGATAGGTTATCTCAGCTCATTGGAGTGTTTGGCCTTAATTGAGACTTTTTCTTTGTCTTAGCTAAACAAACAGCCAACATTTAAATTTTTTTCTTCTTCCGGTAATTAAGTAATGGTGTTTGCATTTAAGGCCAAACCACTTTGAGCTCTGATTGAATTATTCAATCAATCAAAAGTAATTTTCATGTGGAAATTAGATTTCCATAGCTGTGTATTCCATCATTGACAAAAAAAAAAACTCCATTAGGTTCGAATGTAAAGGGGGAAAACTTGTAACTTGGTGAAAATTACGCTTACAAATTCATATAATAAAAAATTAAATAAATACAAAATGGCTAGGAGGGAGTTTACCAAGTCCATTAAATCAAAGCAATACATATAATCAAAAAGACTTACACTTGTTAGAGAAACTAACATTGATTGAGTCACTCCCTAAGTATATTTTAAGCAAAAAATAGAATTTATTAAATAGCATAACTTCAAGACAAACATTTACATGCCTGCATGCGTTTTTACTAAAATGGCAGCTATCTGAAAGAAAAGTGGCTTAACAAAGGATAAAATAAACAATACTAGAAATTCATTATAAATGTTTGTATTGGTTTTCTAATATTCCTACTGCATACACAATAGCATCTCTTAACAGTATATACACATACCATCTTACTTCGTAAAATTTTTTGAGCGAGCCAACTTGATCTGTACAAAAATGTTGAAATGAAAACACAATATGAATTTATCCCGGTTTAGAAACTTTAAATGACAAACAAAATCAGCTACTAGACCTGTCTTCATCTGTATATCGTTAAATTCACATTTCCGATGCCTCTTCTCCCAGCCACTGTTTTTTGAAAAATATTTTGGAATTGAAATGAAAGTTTCTTATGAATATTCAAAAAAAGAGAGAAAAACCTGAACTATAGATTTCCATTTCAAAGCTTTCTTGCTGGTTTAAATACAGTATAAAATCTTCAGTGCTGTGGGTCAGTTTGATATTACCACTCCTGATGCTTGATTCTTCTGTGCTCAATGGGATTTTATCCTTGAAATTTGAAGAATATGTCATAGGACATACAGTTTACGGAAGTTCTGGTCTTGCAACTATGTGATGCTTGTATCTGTTGGAAAAGGAGGTTCTATTTCTACATTTACACAGTTTTCCTTTAGCTTACAGTCATGCACAGACACTGCTAGCAGCCGTGTAGGCCACTTTCACAGCCGCTGCCTGGTACGGGCTGTTGGACACTTTCCTATGGCTTCCATCGCTGTGCCATCAGTACATCACTGTGGTTTTCAGAAAAAGTCTTCCATCTGTAAGACAGCGAAAAGCGAAGAAAAGGGTTAGCATGCATGGTAAAAGCCTTAGTACATTTTTTCGTGTATTTACACGGCTAAACAGATTCTGCTAAGAACAAAGTAGTCATAAAACTGCCGTATAACTGTCAAAACAAAATTATTGGAACAGTCGGTTTTAAGATCAAAAGATTAAGCAGAAAGTATATGAATATAGATCCAATATTCATCTTCCAATTTAAATTGGACAAGGTCCCTGGACAGGAGACACTCTGCACAGATGCCAGTCCATCACAGGGTACATACAAACAGACACAACAGGTGATTTAATAACACCAATAAACCGAAGTGTATGACTTCGTGTACGACATGTGAACTACACACTAAAAACCTTCCAATTCCTGAGATGTGAGACAACACCACTAACCCAGTCACCCTGATGTCAGCTGAAAAGGCCTTATAAACTAAACGGCAAAAGACGTTTTTAGGCTGTAAAGGAACGCCGAGGCATATGGATACTATACACGTGCATTTCATCTTACACTAATGACGACAGTGCATACCAGACACATCTTGACTAAAACGTTTAACCTATATCCTATTTTACAGGTGTTTGGCCATGCAATCATGATGGGAAAACACTTAATAAATTTAATTTCCTGCACGGAAACACTGCGGAAGAGTGCAGTTCTTCTCCTCAAAGACACCTATAATATAATGACCTTGTTCCATTTTCAAACCCCCCTCCCCGTCCCCCCAGGCTTAAAATTCGGCTTGACATTTACTACCCTTACATTTCCTCTGTGAAAGAATGCAGCAGTGTGGGCTCTAAGTACTACTGCTCTATATAAACAATTGAATTTAAACAGGAAATGCAGACGATAAAAAGCTGGGAACATTGTCCTGTTGATAAAACTTGAAAAATAAACTAAAATAAATATATGCTGAGGCTGTAAACGTGCGTCTGGCTTACAGCTGGTTTCATAAATTACGGTTTGCAAGAAAAACTAAAGACCGGCATGAAACATATATTGAGCGCTGAAAAAAAACTGAAGGTTTTTTTTTTTTTTTTAAATGTTTTATTTACCTAGTTTATTTCATTCTTCGTACTGATATTTTTGGAATTTGAGAAGAATTACTCCATTGTTCGCAATTTATTGTTTATTTTACTTAGCAGTCCTCTGAACTTCAAGTAGGTACTGTTTTATTGTGGTGTGTGCTCTTTGAAGAGAATAAATGCCATAGAAGGAAAAGATAAATAGTGGGCGTAATTAATTCAAGCAGGCCTAAGTCTCCATGGGATCTCTCTCTGACATTCTTATTCAGGCAGTGCCATAGAATATTACAGAATAAAAGTAAATGAAGCTTGGGTTGACTGTTAAATATAAACCAGGATAACTGCATTGCTTTTACCTGTGTAATTATACACAAAACATTGCAGCACAGATTTCACTTGTGTAATTACCCAAAACATGGTACAGCTTGGACTGACTGTTAAATACATACTGGAGTAACTGAGCAACTTTCGCTTGTGTAATTGTGCGTAAACCACTGTACTGTTTTCAGCTGAAACGAAAGCCTCACTGATTCAGGCTGAACAGTAGCTCTTTCCGATAAACACTGTGTCACAATAGAAGCATATCAGTCCTGATACTACCAAACTTTGGTTTGATCTACACTTTTTATATAAATTTTAAGCTACGTAGATTGTACTTTGACACGTACAAAAAAATGCTTCAGTAAATATTCAGATGTATCCTTTGCCTGGATGCCATGATGACATGTGACAATTCCAAGTAATGTCACAGTTACAGTGCTATACTTACATGATAAAGTGAAGAACTATTTGATGTGTGAAACCTATGACATTGATTTATTAGATCTAAAACACGTGTGTTTGTCACATGGTTTTACAAAAGAAACCTCTCATTAAAATATGTTAAAACTTTAGCATTTTTAAATTTAAATCAAGATGAAAAGTTCATTAAAGAAAATAAATATTTCATTAGATGCTAAATAAAACAAAGGGGATTTTTGGCTTCTCTCAGCATAAAATTCTTTTGAAAGATTAATTAATACATGTAAATTATGCAAATTATGCCCATGCAAATATTTTATGAAGACAATTAAGGGAACCATTAATTACTGCTTTTTTGCTTCACTGAGATTCATTCATTTAATTTTAATTTTACGTTAACTGTTTTGATGCTTAATCTTGCCACAAAGAACTTATCTCCTTTAACAGGGTTGTGTAAACTTCGGAAACATATGTACTGTCAAGTCCAAGAGATACCACTAGGATATTTCAGCAGAGTTTTGTATCTCCAAGAATTACAGCAAACCCAGAAACATGGTGCTCATTTTTGGACCAATTTCAAACCTTAGAAATGCAATTAACAAACACAGACTTGTTTAATAGAGTTATATAAAAAAGTGTAACACAACACAAACATTATATATATATATATACACACACACACAGGTGTGTAATTATATCATTGTGGGGACTCTCCATTCATTATTATGGGGAAAACTATAATCAAAACATGATGACCTTAACCCCTACCCAGCCCTAACCTTAACCATAAGTAACCAAACAAAATACAAGACTTTTGGCACTTTTCTTTTTTTGATTGCATTCACAGAAATTTGTGGGGACCTGAAAAATGGTCCCCACAATGTAATATAAACCTAATCCATACACACAAAAATGGTCCCCACAACATCAAATAAAACAGGTTTTTATTACATTGTGGGGGACAATGTAATATAAACCTAACACACACACACACACACACACACACACATAGATAAGCTTTGCAAGTGAGCAAATGAGGATTAGATATCATCAAACTATGAAGCATACATAAAATCTGTGACATATGATCTCTTGTGGTGACAGACTATTCTCCATACATATTGGTTTAATTCATTAGCAGAATCCCACTGGTTGTTGTCTGTTGTTTGTCACGGTGCCACCATGTAACACAAGTAACTGCACCTTCAATCGCCTTCAGTTACTGTTAGTTTCCTGCAGTATTTTATTATGTATTAAATCTTCTCATTTATCTCTGGTTACATTTCCTATGTTCCCAGAAAGCCACTGATATGTGAGACTTCATTAATGAATAATATTCAAAGGAAGAGAAGAAAAGCAAACATGGGATTATAACTCTTCTATAATTCTATTCAGTTCAATTTATTTTACACTGCACCTTCTATAACATAGCTGTGGTAAAGTGCTTAAGAAAGATTTAGCAGCATGAGCGCTACTCTCTAGCATTATTCAACTTAATTACTTGCAATATAACTAACATGTTACTTTTCAATCTTAGTGACTGGAAGAAAAGAGGCTTCAAGGTGAAGAAAATTGCCAGTAATTGTGCAAAGGCAACATATATTTAATGGATTACAAAATAAGCGTACCACTAATTGTATTAACCTCAAATTTCTCAGCCTCAAACTAAAACACATAGAACATTTGTTTGATTTATTATCAATTGGTAGATTTAGAAACAACAAACAACATTCTATTGTTCAGGTCATAGGTTTTTTTTCTTTTAATGAAGGTTTGGTTTCAATTTAAGGAGTTCATCTAGTTTAAAAGGTGTGAGAAGATACCTTGTCTCATGAGATTTATCTGCTAAATTTGTTTTCACACATTTTCCTTCCATTCTGGCACTTTGAAAGCATAAAGAAAAATCCCCTGTCCCTCATAAACAAGACTTTTGTTCACTCAAACCTGCTGTTGACTTTATGGATGTTCCATTCATCCCCTCTCCCCATCTTCCAAATATATAGAGCTGTGTAGGGGTGTACCACTGCCCTGTGCCACATCACAAGACAGGGGAGCACCCCGCACAGGATAATGTCCCATTTAATTCTGTTTAATAGACCACTAATGACAAATGTAATTCCTACAGTTCAAATGCCATTTTATGCTGGTGGCAAAACAGTATGTAATCACATTACAGTTAATTATATTATTTCCATATATATAAATTCCATATTCAGACTGAATTAAAAATCTAAATGGCTATTTATCACATTGCAGCACCAGAAGAATAGCTGTATAGCACAAATTTAAATAATAACACCAATAAACAAGATATTTACACCAATAGATTAAATTGTAAAGCCAGAAGGTTCAAAGTAGCCAAAAAAAATCCCATTTTCAGGTTATCTTGTTGCTCAAGACACTATAATCACCATTTGTTCACGATCAGATAAAAAGAAAATAGATTCTTTACAGCATACAGTAAGCAACCAAGATGTTTCAGAATGCCCTGGATAAACTGGTACCTGCACCAAGAAATATATATGCTGAGTACAGTGGTCCGTATCCTGAATTCCCAAAGGCTCTAGCCTGGCCGTGACTGCAGTGGGTAAGTAGCTATGAGAAATCGATGGACGAATGGTCTTTACCTTTTGGAACAGCAGTATTTCTGTAGGTTCACAAACAAAATATACTAGGAATAGAAGTCATGCTTCCTGAAAAGCCCTTCTGGTCATAGCTATGGAGTGTGAGTCTTCCTACTGGCGCTTAATATAAATGATGAGTTGAAATCATGAATAACAATTCATTCGGAGTCATAGAACGGAAAATAGCATGTCTTAGTGTAATGTTCAATGACGTGTTACATATCCTTGCAAATGCCGTAATTTCTTCATTTCGACCTGACTGCTAAGGAAACACCACCAGTAACCAATCCTTCAGGAAATGCACTTGAGGAACTGATGATCAAAGGCAAAAAATGTTGCACTCAGATACACAAAAAAGTCATACAGTTTTGCATATTTAAATTGACCACTTCTTTGTCCTGCACAATATTTTTTTTATACAGCTGAAAGTTTTGGAGGCTAATTGATTAGATGATACTTAGAATACTTTAGAATAGAATCTATGCGAATTTCTCAGGGATATTTGGCACAGTTTATGTAACACAGAGGCTAAAAGTATTTAACATCGACCATGGGTCACAGTATACAATACTGCTTACAAAAACAAATCAGAATCTGAATTTATTTTATAAAATCACTGTGAAATGGTACACTGATGTATTAAAACTACTCTTTATTTAACAGACAGTTCTTAACATAGGAATGATGCCCTAAAGGGTTAACTTTAGATTTTTGCACCAGGTTAAGTTATACTAAACTCCATATAATTTAGCTAGGAGTATATGTATTACCATGTTATTCATTGTACCTTGTATTGTTCTTTCAGAATCTGTTCTGCCACTACTGCGGTCAGTCTCAATCTCCTGGGTCAATGAGTCTAGGAATATGAAAGAATAGTGACAATTAAACACCAACAATCAGGAAAAAGGCATTAAAATTACCAACAGAGCATGTAATACTGCTACGTGATGTATAGATGTCTAGATGAATCCTTGTTCTGGACTAGTCAGAAATACCTTACGTTATGCAAGATAAACACAATACAAACAAAAATAAAATATATTTACAATGATACAATATTTAGATATTGCAATAGTTTGTTATTCATAAAGGAGTTTTTGTTAGTGACTGCTTATCTGTCATGACAACTTGTTTTTCCACTGTGTCTTTATGTTTAACTCCTGATAACTGTGAGAATTTACTTTTACTTACTGGGTATTAATATATACTAATATGCTTGGTTTCCAAACCAACTGAACTCCTTTTTGTCTTACAACACGCTGCAATTTTTTAAAAAAACAAGAATTATACAACCAAAAGTCCTCTACAAAAACGTGTAGAGATGATCATTAGAGCATTATAAATGAAACCTTTCATGTGAATTGAAACAGACTGAAGACAAACCATTAAGCGTTCGGAGACTTTCTGTGGATGACGTCTGCTTCAGTGTTTGCTCTGCCTGCTCTCGCCGTTTCGATTCATACTCTAGTGCCTCCTGCAGTTTCCTTTTTGCTTTCTTCTCCTTCTTTAACCTCTTCTGGATAATTGCTAAGGAGCGGGGAAAAAAATAGAAAGCAATTTGTCGGACAAAACGTCATTTAAACAGCATTAGACTCTTATCGTCGAAGCTTACATAACGTAACAATCCTTTTTTCAATCAGTTTGTTCCATGGCATTTTAAGTGATCAGATCTTTACACTAGCTTCAATATAAAAATAATACAGTGGTAACTACCATTAAAAATTTACCATGAGCATCTGTAAAATAAACTGGCTTCACCTTATAAAGTTGGATAATCGTATAAAGGCCTTTACAAATCATGCATGCCCAGTTTTTTAATCTAGACAAAGATCCTCTTGCATTTCCTAATGGGTCCCTGTTGACCCACAAAGGCTAAGGTCAACCAGTTTATCGCTCTTTACAAAGGAAAAAGGAATGCACTACAACCCAGATTAACCCAGGCTAACGTGCCACTGCGCAAAAGATTTTTCTTTTTCCATATCTATATATTACGTAGAAAATTACTAGAGGCGCTTAGTGAAAATATTCCCAATTATAAAGACACTTTTGAGAAATTGGCTTATTAATGCTATTTGATTAATTATATACTTCAGATGCATGGGATACGGGGATATGAAGTTACATTTTGCAATTCTTATTTATAAAAGTTAATAAATCATTTGTACTGATATCTTAATATGTACTTATAATTATAACAGTGAGCCTGAATAACTGTTCTTTCAAAGGCAGAGAATAAAGCTAAATTCATAACTGCAAGCTATGGCATTATATAAAAACAGCCGTTTAAATTTGTAATTCAAATAGTTTAATTTGTAATAAGTACATTTATTATGTATCTGATTATTGTGCTGATTTTTTATTGCCCTGTATAATATGTTCCAGAGAGATATACCGGCTATAGACTAATTTATGTTTCCTTTCTTTTTAAATGTTATTTTTCTGATACGTGTAGTAGGAAGTTGTTTTTTCCTGCAGAGCTGGACTTCAGCATTCTGCACACTCATGTTCTGATGAAATCTGATGAGTCTGGAAGGTAGGACGTGGCAGCCTTCCTGCATAGACGGCTACCTCTGTTTTTCTGTTCCATCGCCAACTGCTTCTCCAGTGTCTCCCTCAGTTCCCGCTCACGGAAGAGCTCCATCTTCAACTCGGTCTTCTCCAGCTGCACCTGCTTCTCTTGTGCCCGGGCGTTGTCGATGGCAACCTTCAGGAGGCCCTGCAGACGTTTTTAATCAGGACAGGGAGTACTACAGATAAATAAAGAAAGGCCTCATAGCAAGCTATTACTGTTCACCATATCATTTGCGCATAATGAAAAAGACAACAGACAGAGTTTAATGAGTGTAGGGCACAATGGAAGAGAATGGCAGGGAATGTCAATTCATCATCTCACAGTGGCTACATGGAGCACTTGTAATATATTTATAAACAGTAGATGAAAGATAACATGGACATACGAATGTGAAGAACTTACAAGCAAAACATTTTCTTTGAAATAAAACTTATTTTAAATATTAAATATATAGTAGCATGTTGCTGCAGTGAAACTATTTACAAAGAGACAGGTAATTATGAGAATAGCTTCTTTGGTCACAGAGAATAAAAACTATGACCCATTATAATTGTTTATTAAAGATTTATTACACTGAATAAATTGTTATAAAAGCACTACAAAGAGAAATATGTTTTACATGATTAAATGCTACATTCTGTGACCAAATCGAAACAATTAGTCCTAACACACATGCAATCAGACCAAATGAATTACGCTATATCTTATTAATTGTTCATTTTCTTGACCCCATTTCAACTGAAGTTGCCTTATCTCAATTTTCTGCTTGGTTTGCTTTTGTTGACTTGTGCTAGGACGTTCCATAAAAATGCACCCAGCGATCATTAAAACAGATGACTTACTCACATGGGGGAGTACATATCCCACAAAGCTGTGCGGTGTCTCCAGTGAAGCTCAGTGAGAGACCACAGCATTGTGATGTTCGTATCATAAATAAAAGTGGCCAGGGATAGTCACGGCGTTACTTCAGGTTAATGCCTTTGTTGTTGACTAGAATTTGTCTTTTGCTGACATTTTCTTTTTCTGTTACATTTGCTGCTTCACCTGTCGTTCCATCTCTCCATCTGTCATTGCCTGGTCATTGACTTCCATTATGGATCACACCATCTTTGTTCTTTGCTTGTTGCCGCTAACATTTTACTGAAGCACTTCATAATGGACAGTAATTGAATAACACTCCTTGTCTACTTTATGTTTGTCAACACACAGAAAAGAACCGTTCTCCCTTCCCTGTTCCATGGAAATTGTTAAACATTGTAGCCATGATTCCATAAAAAGTAAACAGGCCTTTATGCAGAGAACCACAGATGCATCATTCAGGAGTGACATCTGTTTTTTTTTCTCTGTGTTTTGATGGGCTTAACACACGGACACACCTCCTATGGAAGAGTGACTACAGAGGAAAGGCGGGAGGGACTGACATGGAAGCACACCTGTATGTTTGTCAGTAGAGTCTCTATTGACGATAGGCCATCAGGGAAGAGAAATGGTGAAGGAAACCCAGGAGGGAGGGTCTGTCCACCCAGGGGCAGCCTCTCGTAGCCGTCTCTCGCTGTAGGAGTGCAGAGTGGAGTCTCATCTGGACAAAGACACAAAGAGCAGCAATAAGAAAATTAACAATGACAATATCAAACAGCACATAGCCATAAAGAGGTAACACTCTACTTGAGGGGGTACAAAAGAATGTAGCAATATTTAATGCATCAATTAACCAGTAACTAAATGTGAGTTATGTACTGATCCCATACTGGTTCATCAGTAATTAATCATGCAGTTCATGTATTTCACGCAGGAACTATATTAGTTGTTCTTGAGTAGTAACTGAAAGTTATTTGTACCCCCCCAAGTAAAGTGTGACCTAGTCTTTTAACAAAAAAAGGTGCCAGCGTATGGATATGTCCTGCTATATGACATTTAAGCAAGGTGTGCAAACTGAATTTCTACAATGAAGCACCATGTATCCGAATAAATGAGTCAACCTAAATTAACTACTTATAAAAGTAACTATAGCAACACAAGTGCGAAATATGTGTTTTTCCATATATTCAATATATGTGTAAAATGTTTTAAATGGTATTTCAACTTTAACACCATAAAACCAAGGCTTTGCGAAGGTGAAGTCTGTATTTATGCTGTATATTATTTTGTTGAGTTCGTATGTGCAAAGTAGGCCAAAAATGATCAACAGCTCATCTCCTCCAAGTTCTGCAGGCATCTAGATCATTGATGCTATGGTAAGGCTTTCATCACAGCTGGAATCATCCGATCGCATCAACACATCAACTAATAAAACCTCGCTTCTTGCAATTCTGCATTAGTATGTCCTGTACATCTTCCCCCTGCCTAAAAGGTTGCCCACAGTAAATAGATGCGTGTAGCTCTCGCTCACCCCACCCAATCCATATGCCGTGTTTGTTTTCTCTTCTTCATCCAGACGCCTGTGGCAGGCTGACACTAGTGAGGGTCCTGGCTCTTCAACAAAGGCCATATGGCACCGGGCGGTGAGTCCTCATTTACCTCGTTTCAATATTGCAACGGCTCCGCTGGGACTGTGGCCAAACTGTTTTGGGCAATCATATTTTAATCTAAAGACAACGCTGGCTCACGAAAACCATACTCGGCATCTCTCGCGTAAGCTAAGAGATCAGCACAAATTATTTTTAACATTTGCGATGACTCCTATCACTGTTTGCGTAATAATAACACAAACAACAGTTTTTTGTCAATCAGCAAATTCAGGCATAAGCAGGCAGATCAACTATGTGTTTTTTAAAAAATTTAAAAAAAAAAAAAAAAAACTACATGAATCAATTTTTCCATCCATCCATCCATGTTCAAACCACTTATTCTAGTCAGAATCATACAGCAGTCTGGAGATTATCCAAAGCAGAACATTGCACAAGGCTGGGGTACACCCTGGACAGGATATAAATTAGTTTCAAATTATTTTCATTTTTTCATAGTATACTTCATAATATGAAATAATATACTACGAACGGCACGTTAAAATGCTGTGTTGTATTTTTCCCTTACAGTGACACACCGAACATACCACCTGGTGGTGCTGAATAAACAGCTTTACATTTCTATCATTTTATCTCAAGTGCATCAAGTTTCAAAGCACAGCTCAATCTCCGGGGCAGACATGGCTTAAAGCCCAGCCGTAACATGATTAACGCACACGTCTTTGAAGTGATATGGAAATACCGCCCGGATACTACACTCCTTTACAGCAGGAGGCCCTCTTAAACAGCTTCTGCCGTTACATTTTCTTTGACAGCAAAGCACAGGATAACTGCAATACATTACTGCTAGAGCGAAGGAGAGCACTGCAGTCAGTGACTGCTGAGCTCATGAGCCTTTTCTGGTAAATTCTGCACAAAAAATCCACTGTCAATCTCTATGCCAGCTGTCTACAACTGCAATAATATATGCTTCTGGAGGTAAGGGATTGTCAGAACAAATAAATACTGTAAAAATGAAAAATAATGCTCT
Organism: Gnathonemus echidnorhynchus; assembly: GCA_026776725.1. NCBI lineage: Eukaryota > Metazoa > Chordata > Actinopteri > Osteoglossiformes > Mormyridae > Gnathonemus > Gnathonemus echidnorhynchus. Next base: position 43,388,002 of record JAODJU010000001.1, read on the forward strand.
ATGACATACTGGTTATAAAATACACAAACACAAATACAAGCATGTATGTTCCTATCATTGTGGGGACTCGCCATTTGTTTCTGTGGGAACCCTAATCCTAACTATGATAACCCTAACCCCTACCCAGCCCTAACTTTAACCATAAGTAACGAAACATAAACATGTATAGAGATTTTGTATAGATTTGTACTTCAGGTTATCCTTATGGGGACCGAAAAAATGGTCCCCACAATGTCAGAATGACAGGTTTTTATCATACTGCGGGGATGTCTGGTCCTCAAAATGTAACATATGCAGTACTGTACCTATGTATATATGTATGTCAGTATGTGTGTGGGTGTGTCTGTGTATATGCTAATATATATACATATAATATATATATATTTTTGATGAACTTCGGATGCAATAATCCAGCACCATGACTATAACGCTATGAAACCCATGTGAAACAATCCATGGAAAAATGGCTTAGGTTACCCTAAGTGAAATCTTCAGTTAAATTGACCCTTTTAAGGTAATGCCTTCCAGTTCATCATCGATATTATGATATATTTTCCACTCTATTGGACCTTGAATCTGCCTGCATTCTTAATGGGTAAGAGGTGGAACAGGCTCTTATAATCTCTAAGCATTGTGTGCGAGAGCTGAATGCTGGCTCCTGTCTGACCCAGGGTGCCGGGCTACACTCTTTAATAACATCCCCCTGTCCACAGAGACTAAATTCCATTATGCCTCTTCCTGGGCTCGGTGAAGGGTTAAACAAAATCATAAAGAATACAAATTGCACATTCACCATTTAACAGATGTCACCGCAGTTCAAGATTTAGAATTCAAAGGAGTCGGGGCCCAACCTCAAAGGTCCAGTTCCTTTGTGAACCTATTGGCGCTTGTCAAATTCGTGATGACATCATATACCATCCATCATTCCTGTGAGGGCCGCAGCAGCCATCTGCTACGCAGGCTATCATAACTCTACGCACACTTACGGGAAAGCTCTGCGAGGTGACATTATCTTTAAGCTGTCACACCGAGGTGCCACTTAAGCCCTAAATAAACAGCATTTTTGAAGGCCATTTTGTCAGGTACAAATTGATAGACCTTGTGGCAGAAGGAAGAACTCAGAAAGACACGCCATTTAATACATTTTCTTAAAAAATACCCCATGAAGAATGATAAATTCTCCCAGGTCATGTACACAGAACGATTGTGCTTGTTTTAAATTAAGACGGAGTTGATTTTCCTAAATGTGCAATAACACATTTGCCTCTGCATTCACTCTGTTTCTCCTTTAAATGTTATTGAGAATTGAAAAGTCTCCAAGCGAAATCTTAATTGCACACCGTCCTACACAATATGTGCAATCCAGTCTCATGCAGCATTTATGTCTGTTTACACAGTGGTCTAAATTATACACAAATAAAAGACAAGTCAGGCAGTCCCTCTCGTCCCATCAATTTTCACTAATGGTTGCCAAGTCTTGGTAACAGCTGGTCTTACATTAATTAGTTTAAAGTATTTATTTCATCCATCTCCAGAGCAGATTGAGGAAAAACATTAGAGATTATCTACAGCATCTGCAAATGCCCTGGAAACAGGAACTAACCAACAGTTGAATATTAGGCAACTCCTATTAGACTTTTGCGATTTCTGGATTTGATGGAGGTGAGTACGTGCAGTAGTGATCCTGTGAGAGCAGCAGCTCTAGCTGACTCAAGATGATTAATTAAGATAATACAACATGTTGAGTTTTTGCTCCATTAAATTGCGCCGGATACACGGGAAAGGAGCCATGATGTTATGCTAAAAAGCAACAATTCCAGCTTCTGAAACATTATATTTTGTTATCAGCTTCTACCTTGTTATTTGATTTGCGCTATAGAAAGGAGAAACACGCCAAATTACACGCACACATACACACGCACATACGGAAGCGTGTATAAATACATACTGCTTAAAGCTATATACATATTAAAGTCTTTCATCTTTCATCAAGCAGCACATTAGTCATTGATATATTAAGCACAGTAAACAGCAATCTGATCTTGTAATAATGGAACATAGATTATTTATGTTCTGTGCAATCACTCTTTAGGTAAAATATACCGGTATATTTGTAAAGTTAGTCAGTCATAGAAGTCGAGTTTAAGCACTGAAACTGCAATGGTGTATACTGCTGACAAATCCTATGCTAAGATCAGGATGGCAAACAGCTATTGTTATTCACTGCATCTGTCCATATTTCATTTGACATATTTCACAAATGCAGGTGACACACAGCAATGGCTTTCTGTGGTAAAAGTTGAATATTATTTAAAAATAGCAGAAAAAAGGCTGAAATATTGTAAGTTAACAAAAATAGGCTTAGGAAAATAAATATGTAAATAAATATATTCCATCCATCCATCCATTCATCCATTCATCCATCCAGGGGGGAAATCCAATTTCCAACCACTTCTCCAGAACAGTACTGCAGGAATATACATTTTAAGGAATAAAAAACTTTGTCATACTATAAACCAACAGCTGATGGCCGCGGAGAACATAAAGCGCAGAGTCTCCCAGATAAATGATACAAGCTGGCAGGGAATAATATGTGGTCCTGGCCTCATTGTACAGTGCTTTGAGGTGCTTGACTAAAAGGTGTTATGTAAATGCATGACTCTCATTATAAAGAGCATCATTTATTTCTGAGTAACATTTCAGAGTTGAAAGTTGGTCCAGCCTTTTTCTACGTGATTGCTCCTGCTACTTATCATAACTACACCAGGAATCTGTTGGCACCAGGAAAAAAAAAATCCTGCAGATTGTTTTGTTAGGTTGTGCATTGCATCCTGTGCTTCGCTTTGACAATGATCATGAATGGCTGGTTTAATACAAGGCTGATGTAAACTCAGCAGGGCACCTTTTCTAAACAGGATGCTGGATCACAGATTTGTTGATGATTAAAAACATTCATGTGAATTACAATCTGTCATATGGGTTTGAAACACAGCAATGGTCTCCTCTCACTGCACCGAGTGAGAGATTTAACGTGCTGAAATAAAAATGTCATACTGATACCAAGAGCAAAAAAGCAATTAAATGAACGACATGTAAGAACTGACGCATTAATAAAAAAAAAATCTAGCACCCTCAAAATTTGGCTGTGCAACTTCACAATAAATTTGCATTTTTAACAATATTTAATTTATACAAAAGCTGTTCCAGAGTGACCTTCTTTGACTGCTGAATGGACTCTCAACACTAGAGTGAATTTAGGTATTTTCTCACAATTGGTCCAGAATCATTGACTTCAGCTTAATTATAATGACAGACACTGAAGTGATGGAGTCAGTGGAACTCAATGCCCCATTTCTAGGTGAGGCTCCCGCACGGGGGCTGTCAGCAGCAGATGTGACAGCCCCTTGTGTTACACTGAGAAATACTTATGAAATCCTTTCAGGTCACCTGTGCCACAGACAACATTTCACGCGCAACTGTTTTACCAGATAAGAGGAGGCACAAATAAAAATAGGACACCATAAATACAATGTGTTCAGAATGAAATGCCATAATTTTAAATAATGCCCCCCCCCCCCGCTTCTTCAGTCCTTGACAGTGTACTGGCTGTGATAAATCGCTTTTCCAGTTAATTTTCTCTGTCCTTATTATGTGCTGTGCTGCGAAAACAGGAGGTTCGGACATGATTTGACAACGAACTATAGATAGACAAAATCACACGGAGGGATCTTGCCTCATCACCAGTCTACATATTATTAAATTTGTATGGTATGATGGTTTCGGCTACAATATAGACAGGAAATAAACAGCAAGACAACCAAAAAAAAAAAGGTCTCAGACCTTCTGGAATAGCTGACATGTTGTGTTAACAAACTGTTAATGAAAGAGCAGTAATTAACTTTCAGAAAGTTATACGACAGGAGCACTTTTCGTTATAAAGTGGAAAAAAGACAAAGAGTAAAAATTCTTCCAATAAATAACTGCAATTGACCTTGTCTGCTCAGAATATGCCATATGTTTCCAGTTCCCGTGTTTGAATCTCGGTCCCAGAGGAGCTTTCGGCTGATTCCGTGTTTGAAGGCACCAGAGCCGTAGAATAGAGGTCCCTCCTGTAGTCCTTCAGCACACAGTCAGCCAGGACTCCCGACAGAACGAGAGCCTCTCGACAGAGAAAAAGGAGGGAAAACAGGGCAGCGCTCGGACAGCCCTTCTGATATATTGACAGGTGGAGTCTATGCCCTTGTGAAACTTGTGTTTCTCCCAGCAGGTGAATTGAACGTTAAAACCTGGAGGATGTCAGTTTAACTCTCGGCAAAGTGGGCCGGCCCCCGCGGCAGACAATTAAATTTCGTTCGACCTGCCACTTCGCCGAGGAAGACGCTGGCTTCAAATGCGGCACTTTTGACCTTTCCGAGCCGTGGCTAAACGCCACGTTGCACGGCTCATGTTCGTCTGCAAGAAGATCCATAACTTAGGAATTAAAAGATAATCATACGTCAAAGCGTTCCAAGCGTTATTGTCTGCTTGGCGCTTATTTTTAAATGACATGATTGTTTAAATTCAATTTCCTAAGAGTGCATTTCAGACGGACCCATTAAATGTATGGCAATAGTATTATTTAAAATGCAATTTAGACACGTATGGCAATATCATTAACTACAACGCTGTGTATGTTTGAGGGGCTGGCTGGGATTCACGAGGGTTGCCAGGGAAAGATTTATAATTCCTCTTTGCGAAGGACATTGGGTGATGATTTCTATTTCAAAACTTTGTTATAGGCTATAATGAGTAATATAATGTGAATAAAATATGAGGCAGGAGAACAAATATGTTATGGACACTGCACAGATAGTAGTCCAACTCAAAGTCAAATGGTTAAGCAGCTTTGGCCCAGAACAAGCCCTACCTTATCTTTATTTAAAAAAAAAAAAAAAAAGTGGTTTTATTTTTTTTTCTCCCCTAATGTTCCTTACATTTAGAGATTAAATCGCTTGCTGCACAAACCCATTTGCGGCGAGGAGAGAAGGTGAGATGGATAATCGGAATAGCCACTGGTCCGAGTTTCCCCCAAACGCTTTCAAAAACATCACTGTGCACAGGCATAAAATTAGCACCAGGGACCTTAAAAAGCTGACATTTAGCATGACTTTTTGGAGAGCGACATGCTCATATTTTCTAGTAGGATATCATTAAATTTCAACTGCCCTGTGGCAGGGCCTCTACATTAATAACCGGTTCAGTGTGTCACAGCACGCTTTTGAAATGCTGTAATGATTCTTTTGCTTTGCTCTAATAAAGTGAAACGTGTTCTCAAGTACAGGAGGGCTTGCAGATATCCGAGCAGAACAACGGAAGCAAAGAGTATGATGGGTTTGGGACTCAGGAACATATGCACGCAGACATTTACATATAGAAATCAATGACACTGACCGCTTAGTATAGCACCATATTACACACATCACTCACACATCAAAGTATCTAGTAAACACATTTTTACAATTGTTAAAAGTGATGAACAGCCAAATGAAACGAGGAAAACGGAAAAATTAAACAAAATGAAAGTATGTTACACTGCCTGCTTATTAAGAAGTTTGGCTTTAGTGTGATATCTGCATTTGGATTTACAATCATTTAAAATAATATTACATTAAAAAAACCATAAAGACAGATACTGATACTGTTTAGTTAATCCTTCCTGTTTCTTATTTTCGTTCAAATAAAAATGAAAGCACTGAAAGACACTTGAATGGACAACCATAAGCCAATTCACCTGAATGACGTGCTTACTGACAATTTTGTGCGCAGAACACCACTTGCACCTTGCATTCAAGGACAAGATACCTTGCATTTCTAAATCGCCCGTGTCATCTTTATTGCATAAAGGTCAGAATGTTCATTTGTTGAAAGTCAGTGTTTCCCTCTTCTCCAATGTAATAAATGCAGACTGCATGTCATTACTGTTCCACTGAGGTTTAGAGGATTGTGTGACTCGGTGTGATGACTACATAAAACACGTCTTTTGTTTCCCAGTGTAGCCACTTTGAAACACCCTAAAACTGAACCCTGTAAAAATATGGATCTGGTATTTAGTATTCATTAAATATACCACATACCCATCTATTGAAATTTATAACCAAACACATACAGAACAGAAAGAGATGATAGAGACATATACAGATATGTAGCGTGTTTTATATTTTTGATATGACCACGACTAATGCTTCCTGTTGGATGGTCAGACATGTGAATATTGGTTTACAATCCTATAGGGAAAATGGACTCAGTATCCTTCTGTTGACTGAATTACAAAATTAGAATCCATATATTCATCTGGTTTGAAACAAAGAAAGGGGGAATATAAAATATGGATATTACTACAAAACAGCAAGCTTAAAGCCCTGTGTGACTTCTACCTTACAGCCTGTTGGTACAAATCCATTCACGCCAAGTTCATAGCCATAAATATACTTAAGGGTTTTTAACCAGGCGAAATGTTAAATTTGTGGAAATCTGTTTTGATAACATTATTCATAACACTAGCTTTGCGCTGCTAGAATTAATAACACTCCATTTACAGATGGAGAAAGCCGGCCTGTTTTTTTTCCAGTTAAAGAGATTAATTTTTTAACACCTAATTGACAAGCCGGGGTTAACGAGGATTCTGTCTGCTGCCGCAAAGTCAAGGTGAACGAAACGTGAACAGAAGGTTTTGCACATCAGAGAGAAGGTAACTGCAGTACGGCCTGGACTGAGAGTCTTCATCAAGAAGTGCTTCTGTCTCCACCCATGCTCCGTTTTATTAGGCATGATTTACTTCATAGCTAAAGAATATAAAAGACTATGTGCCATATTAAAATTAGAGCGGACTGAAAATTGAATGGTTTGACTCACATTGTCCTCAAAAGTTTGCTGCATTACATGAATAGGCCAATGCATATATTTAAGTGATACTGTTTAAACCACTAGACAGACTGAAAAGCACTATACAAACCAATCAGTGCACGAACCTGAGGAAAAAAATCTACAATTCTTATCAAATGCTTAGTAATGCGTCAGTATTAAATCAACGCCTACAACACACATATAGCCCTTAGCAAAGCACTTCAGGATTTGAAATGAACTTGCATTGTGGAGGCTGCTGGTTCAAGTCCTAGCAAATGCACCCTTTACTAAAGGTACTAAATTCAATTTGTTACTCTACATACCCATTCATATTCACTGTTTTTTTTAGCAGATTCTTTGGTCCAAAACGATTCAGAGCTACATAAATGGGCAGAATTGTAATACATCAGCTGAGCAATTAAATAATTATCTGCAATCAGGATATGGCCTTACAGCAATAGTAGTATTTGCACACAAACAAATTTATACAATCAGGTCCTACAATAATTCAACTACTTAACGGGCATGTTAATAAAAAACAAACAAAGAAACACATATAAATGCAGAAAGAGTCACCCTTTAGTGACACCCAACTGGGCAAATTGCCATTTTATTTATTATTTTGCATACTGAATTCCAAATTACCTTCATAGTGCTTTATGTCACAAAAACATACAGCAAAATGTGTTCCAAGCAATGTGCACACGAAGAAGGGCAGATGTTCAACATTCTACAAGATTCCGTAATTTTAAGAACTAATTAAAAATTTAAATGGCAGTACAATGATTTAATACAGCCTACTGCAGTTAATACTGTTAACTCATGACTGCAACCAAATGAGAATTTCTTTATATTCTGGTACAGCATCAGTATATCTGAAATCCAGTGCCTAGTCTTTGCTGTATCCTTACCTGCAGTAGCTCAGCTCACCTTTAGGAAATAGACTCTTAATGGTACTTTAGCAGATGAGATCTTTGAAGAGGAGGGAGAACATAGAACATAGAATATATTCAGAAGAGAATTTTGAACTGTTTTACCAGAAAACAAAAATGAATGGAAAATAGGCATGGGTCATATCTATAAACAAACAAACAAACAAACAAACAAATGAGTTTTCATGGATAAATGATCATATTCGAAAACTCTTGCTCATGGCATATTCAGCATAACATATCAACAATTAATCTATGTTACAATAGGAATTGTCTTATAACAGACATTTAAAGGGAAGTCATGGATAGTATTTTCAGCTCATCCAAAGGTGTTCAACATGTCTATTTTAGGACAAGCTTTTTGTGAGCTCAGCATAATTCACACCTAAAAATTAGAAAGAAAAGCCTAACACAATCTTAACACCTATTTTCTGGCAATATGGTGAGTGAAAAATGTTTGTGATTGTCACCAATCTGTTTAACGGTTATTGTTGTAATTATAAATCCAGACTGATAATAACGGTGTGTTTTAACACTTACTTGTGCAATACATTAATAGTTTGCTATTGCAGTTTTGTAATATTAGTGGAAACATATATACCCTATTGACCTCAAAGGTAACTAAAATAATTGATTATGCTGCTGATTAGGACAATTCACTATATTTCCATACATAAATTATTCCCTTTTGGAATAGATTAGTTTGAATACAATCATACAGTGATGAGTTAAGCATGTTTCATCGCCATTGTACTTCTACATCACCATGGAACCAAAATGTGGCTTCTTGAAATAATGTACAACAGCCACAGTATAATTAGTAACAGGTTAAATAGTATGGATTTGATTATAACAATATAATCACTGACAAATTCAATTCATAATCTACAGGTAAAACATTATTATAATATAGAATGCTTAAAGAAAATTCCAGTGAAATCTCACTGGCAGCATGCTTAGTGTTTAGAGAATTTACAGAGAATCATATCAATAGAAAAGACTTGCGTGTCTCACAACACAATGCTAAAGCAAAACATTTAGTATGCCTACTTTCTTTTTCATTTGCTGTAAAACTTGACATATATATTAAAGACAAATTCATATTACTCTTTGCACCTTTCAAACATTTTAATTTTCATGCAGGAAACAAATTAACCCTGGTGTTATTCACATTAGTGTAGAGGTGAAAGTGAGGATATTAAAAGCAAGACAATTCTAGGGAAAAACACACACACACACTCACACACAGACTGCTATGCAGTCACAGGTGGCAGTCACAGTAAATGATGTTTAAACAGTATCCATGTTGATGGCAAACTATGGTATTATGTCTGTTAAAGTGTGTCAGCTTAGCCGTTTCAGAATCTCTTCTAACTTCACCTCAGTGCAGCAAGCATCCAATACACACATGACTCGACCATTACCCCACCTTGTTCGGCTAATCAATACCCCATGGAGTTAACAAATCAAGTTAATTAATTAACTGAGCTGGTGGAGAAATTTAATGAATACATTTAATGGCTGAGGTCCCCCTTAAGAAAGGTTTTGGAACCAAAGTGGAGTTTAGCTGTCCAAAGATATCAGTAACTTTTTGGAAAACAGCCAAAATTCTTGTTTATTTTTTATTATTGTTAATTTTCACTTTAACAAGTTATAATGTCTTTTTGTCTTTTTTTCTGAGCAAATATACACTTACTACTAAGATAAACAGCCATAGACATTTCCTTTGACTGCCTAAGACTTTTGGACAGTATTTTGCATATACAACCCCAGTCAAAAAGTTTGGACACACCTACCCATAGAACGGATGTTTGTACTATTCTCTACATATCAGAATAAAGACATCAAAACTATAAAATAACATATTTGGAATTTTAAAAAAAAGTATTTAAAAAATTGTTGGGGGGGGGCGGCTGTGTGGGGTGGGACTCAGAAGGTTGCCAGTTCAAATTGCTGAGTCGGCAGAGTGATCCCACCATTGGGCCCTTGAGCAAGGCCCTTAACCCCAATTACTCCAGGGTCTGGCTGACCCTACTGTCTCCTCTACACCAGCTTCATGAGGTGGCCTCCTGGGATGTTTTTGCTGAGCTCTCATTGGCCACTTTTCCTTCAGGTCAGGTACTGTAGGTGGGTCATGTGAGGTAACGCCCTACCACTCTCCTTTATTTACATACATGCATACATAGTTATATGTTTGTATTTGGGTGTAACGGTTTGGTATGTGTCATGGCTATTGGACCACAGTAATGGTACAGTTTCCGTATCTTTATATTTAAGAAGAAAATAAAAACACATCACCCTTTAATTAAACAATGAACTCTTTATATTTCCATATAACAACTTTCCATTCAGAAAATTGCGGCATGACTAACTAGGCCTAGTTTGTGTATCTAATGTATAAAAACTAGGAGAGAAAAACACTGAAATTAAAGGTGCTTCTTAACTTACACAGCCTGTAGTTGGGTTGTCTATACCATTTAGTATGAACAGTGTACCTAGTATGTACAGTACTTGTACATTTGGAATGCCAAAATGTATCTATGAAGAAAAAGTATTTTGTTTGATAAGAACATATAAGAAGTTAAGCATATCACTGTTAAACAACGACCACATGCAATCGCAGCACTGTAAGTGCAGACAGATAGATAGTGATTATTACAAACTCCACAACAGAAGAGAGCGCAGAACATTTTTGAAGCAGCAGACCTACATAAAGGGGGCAAAAGATTGTATTGTGGTGAGTGGTCGAGTCATTTTGATAAAGAAAATAACTCTTTTAAAATGAAATACTGTAACAGCCACTATCGGTTTAATATTAGCAGAGGCACACACACAGAAACTAACAGTTTAAATGACACTCACAGTTACAAGCTAGTGAAACGCGCACATTCCACGACAAGTGTTACAGTTACAACATTTACAATTAACAAATACACAAATACACATATTAATTTACACCAATTAAAGATAAGCGTGTTACAAAGCATGCCGACTGTTAACAAACCCTACGGCGTCGTATTATGTCAGCCAGTTGTCGACAGTCTGTGGAGTCAGAACTCATACAATGTCGTATTGCTGAAACAACGTCGATTACGTTTGAAGTATGGAGCTACCTTTAGCTAGAAGGCGGATAATTTACGCCGTCTGCTGTTGTATATTGAAATGTAAATTCTAGACCTCGAAAATAAGACGAACCCAGTTTTGTGGAAAAAACACCTCATATTCATGCTATGATATGTATAGGAAATTGACAAGCATATCATAATACCACGGTTCATGCGTATTGAACCATCAGGAGCGTACCAAACGATTTGAATAATAATATACCGTGTACCGTTACACCCCTAATACGTATGTTTTGTCCATGGCAGGTACTGACACTGCACTGTGCAACATATATCAGCCCATCCACCAAATATACCATAGGAACATTCCACCCTACAGGCTGGTGGCTAACATTCACCTCTTCTCAAAACAAGAATTGAGCAAGCCTAGACAGCTAACACTTAAAGATGTCTTTAGGAGAATTTGCTAATTCATCAGGGTCTTAGTACTTGATAAATATGTGAGAAGATAGCAGATTCTCACAGTCAGGACCTACAGTCATAGCAACAACACAGGGGGCAACTTATAGCAGATCTGATATATTATTTAAAGAATATCATATTTATGTGATACAAATCTGTTACATTTTGATGACAACGAATGTTGCAGTGCCCTATAGCAGTTTTCTCAAACACATGAAAAAGGCAAGTGTTTTCTGGAGAAGTAAGTTTCACCTTCACCAAAGAATGATAATACATAATTAAATTTACTCCCTGAACACCAGAAACACTTAGCTGACCACAGCATATTTAACCCTCTTTCAGAGGCCTTACATCTTGGCAGGAGAAATCATTCTGTCACATTCAAGGCATTTCAAAGATTAAAAAGAACCTCTCACTTTTCAACATTCCTAAAAGCATCCTTTTTGTAAAATGTGATTAGGACTTGGCAATGTCAGACACGAGAACATTCATGAAGCCCAAATCCAAATGAATTCTGCTGTCCAGGAGCCTCTCATCATCAGCAATATTTGTTACATAGATCCTGGATTTGATTCTTCTAAAACCAGAAATTTTGCATGTTTTAATTAGACCTTTCCCAAAACCAGTCTTCATTAAAACATACTCTTTCATACTCTTATTTATTTCAGAGTATGTTTTGAGTTGTTGATTATGAAAGACATATATTAACCATAATACTCAAAAATTCGGAATCTAATGAATCGCTCTCAGCAGAAAAGATTAAAGACTATTATTTTAACATTGGAGTAAAAAAAAGTTACCATGTGACATTTCACTTGTGTTTGATCAGCGTTCAGCCTTTTCTCTGTTCAGCCTTTTTCTTTTCTTGTGAACTGTCAGAAAATGTAACAAAGCTACATAGCCAGTGGTTCAAAAGCTACATCAGAGAATGTTCTAGACAAGTCACATGGTAAGCTCAGTGACACCCATAATTCATTGGTTTCATTTGGTCATTTACTTTTTAAAGCAGATCCTTCTATCCAAGGCCTTTTATTGCATATACAGAGCTTTTTACACATTTGTTGTCCGTTCAGCTATCCTGGGGTTTATTAAAAAAAAGTAATTCTCTAAAAATGCCAAGAATGAAGTGCACTTAGTAACTACACTATTGGTACCCTGAACACAATGCTTAATCACAGTAAAAGCAAATCAATGAAGACACGCAACTTAGGTGAACTGGCCACAGCATGTGCCTCGTGACTGACTGGCATCCCATCCAGGGTGTCCCCTGCACTGTGACCTGTGTTTCCTGGAATTGGCTCCAGGGTTACCACAATCATGTACTAGATAATTGCTTACAGAAAATGAATAGATGGATGGATGGATGGATGCAGGGATGGAAGGTAACAGCACTGTTTTCAATGCCCAGTCCTTTTTTTGTTTAAAATCTCTTTTTGCAAAACTGAAAAACAATCTACATATACAGGCAGAATCCGGGTTAAGAACGTCCGACTTATGGACAGCTCGTACTTACAAATGGACTGCCATAAGGCCTGTTACATTCAAATTTTGGCTTAACTACAATGGTTCGTAATGAGAAATGCACGCAAAACTTGTGACGTCCATGAAAACATTGTGTGGCTTCAGTGCTTTGTCGCCTTGAGCGACAGTACAATATCATACGTAGTTACGTTTATTATTACTGTATAAATATTGTTATGATTATGTAAAACAAAAATATTATTTTTCTGACTTACCTACAAATTCAACTCAAAGACAGAAGTTACCAAAATGTACCTTATAACCTTATTTACTTTTCCATGTCTTGGTATAGGGCGGTATAGGGTGGTATAGGGCGGTATAGCTGAAGCTACTGATATGCTCTGTATGCCATCATAATTGGACACACATGTTGCCCAATTCACAGCAGACCTTCCGGTTGATATGTTCCCTCAATGACTGTGCTGCTACCAGACCCCATCACTCATTTAACTGCCATCCGTCTCTTGTGTACTTAAAAGAACCACCTCTGATTACTTATTGTGTCTTTGGTCTCCAGATACAGCATTTGGGGACAATCAATGTTTTATTGAACAGTCTAATCATGGTCTTTGAGTTTAAAAAGAGGGGACATATAGCTGAAGTGAAATTTGGCAATAACTAGGTATTGTGTATTACTATCACTGGTAAGAAAAAATTGTCATAAATTGCAACAGAACTGTCTTCTTGTGCTCTGAGCTTATATAATTTGATTTTATGCATTTTTCATGTCATGGAAATGCTTAGTGTCAAAGGTCAATCCTCAGACATTAGTCTATGACAGGGCTTCTACCCTTCGCAAACGTCGAGGGTCAGGAAACAACTGCCATAACTCCTTAAGTCCCACAAAATAAAACAAAATTAAACACATAAACTCACGGCTGATGCTAGTAAAAGTGAAAACATAAATAATATAGTAACAGACGAAACATATTTAATTGGTTGTTTCCTTCTTTGGTGTACTGTACAAAAAACAGCCCAAGGTAGGCCACATGCTTACATAGCATAGTGCTACTCAAGTTAATACAAGACTTTGCCTTTGATCAAAAAAGAGAAAAAAATGAAAGTCAAGCGAAAAAGATCAAACTGCCCAGAACGCAGCTCTGAATAGCCAGTGTGGTGCCATCCTTTCTGCTTTGCATGCTGTGATATGACCAACGCAAGACAATGCGCATTCACACTATCCACTACATTGAAAAGTATAATGCATAAAATTAATTTAATGCTCCGGCAAGACTATAAAGCTCAAACAAGTGGAGAAATATCATTAAACCATTGAAATGTAATATAATTTGTATAAACAAACTGATCCGATGAGCAACCCTAATTAAAATGGTTCGCATAAACAAAGGCAGAATTGTATGACCCTCTTTAACAATGGGACACATTTATTTTATTAATCCAATGCCTCATGTATCATATCATTACAGTTCAATATATATATCATTAATTTTATTCCCTTCACTTAAGGCTTTTATTGGGATTACTTTGGTTATTAGCTGGTCTAATGTATTGGTTACCTCAAGATCTCACTGTACAATCTCTCTTATCTCGCTGCATAAACCTGTGCATGTTATTCAAATTGCCTCATTTATTATGATAGCTTCCTCATGTAAATTGTGCTGACTGCTCGCCCTTGCACAGTCCTCATTAGACTAATGAAAACCTTCAAACTAAAAAAAACTAAACAACCTGCCAAATAAAGGTCTGAGGTTATTATGAAAATTACAACTCTGGGAGCAGGGAGAAGCTCTGTTCATTAATTCATGCTCAGCAAATTGCTATCTAATTTAGTTGCACTCCTCTGCATTAATGGATTATTTTATAAAAATGTTTTCCAAAGCCCGAGACCTTTGGTGCACACATTGGAGAGCCCTGAATTCCAAACAGTCTGAGTGACATATTAGGTTGGTCTGATCTAAATGATAATGGCGATGGCTGAAAACACCTGACAACACAGCATTTTATTTTTTTCACATTCCTGGAATATCATTGGTCAGTTCAACTCACGCACTTTTAAAGCAGCTGATTCGAACAAATCATTTTTGACATTTAAAAGGAGTACGTATCGTTTGATGCTGAAATGTGCAAAGATGCATTCATTGTCTTGGTTTTGCTTTTACTCAGAATTCTTTTTATTGTGATCTCCAGCTTAGAGGAGTTTTTGATCTAATGCAAAATATGATCTTTCTTTCTGGTATATGCATAGGCCCTTGTGCTCTGCGGGCACATTGCACTGTGCTGCACTGCCTTTAATAAAAAGTCATGGCATTTTGTTCTACCATTTAACCACTTCGTCTGAACAGTCCCAAGGTTACATTTTCCGAAATATGAATGCAAGCAGGATATTTGGAATTATGGGATACAGAGTGGTCGAAATGGGCAAATCGCAGATACAACTAACCGTTTGTTTGGGGTTTGTGTAGTTCTTCAGAAAGAATCTTTATGAGGAACTAATCATTATGAGGATTGGTTCACGGATAATAACTAATTCAGCTTCTAATATAAACTACATTCATATTTCATTCATTTAATGTGAAATGCAACAAAGGTCGTTACATCACTGTTCTACAGTTCACTTATAAAAGGGCCATTTTAAGGACACCTGGGCTTTTTTTGGAACAAAAATGGCCAACGTCTGAGCTTAATATTACCATTTAACATTTCATTTGCATTAGGAACAGATAGGGTCATTATGTTCATCTTGAAAATCTTCTACCTTAACAGGAACTTGTACGAAAATTGCACAATTGATCTTGCGGACAATTAGAAAGTTAAAAACTGACCTTTTTCGATATGTATTCTTTTGGCTTCTTGCCCCATGTCATGAGTGGCAAGATCTCCCTCCTTTGGTCCTGGCAGTATGTTTGGAGACATTCCCAGAAGAGCCTGGTTCATTGAGAGTCCATTCTGGTGTATGGCTTTAGAGGAATACAAAAAATACATTGATACACTGAAAAAATGGGCTCTTTTCTAGGGATCATGGCTATTTATACCATTAAAAGTGAGCAATGAATCATTGGTAACCGGATAATTGTATTTCCCATTGAACTTTTTTCAATGGATAGAAATCACAGTACAACACCATACAAAATACTTACAATAAGGCAAAGTCTACAGCCATGGCAAAGTTCATAAAGGGGTGACTCATTTTCCTAAAAGGTTTTTTTTTTGTTGTTGCCGCCTTTGTCCTAAAGGTGCTTCGGAAAATCCAGCAAAGCTTTTACACTTTTGAAAGGTCAGAAGAGGGAGGACTCACGAATTCGGTCTGACGAGCTTTCTGTGTGTGCCGGGGAGCTGGACACGCTGCTGCTGCGATGAGATGATGGATGACTTCCCGGCCTCCTCCCGTCTTCCAGAGATGGTGCCGGAGAGGGACTGTCAGGAACCCGCTCCTGTCACCCCAGAAAAGACGCATGGTCACCAGAAGCACCTGCCTCTGACACTACCGAAGATGCGTCGATTCGCTTCTAGATATGATCAACATATAATGCATTTATTTTCGTTTCTTTCGACAACAATATTTCCCCCTGCATTCTTTTGCAATAAACCCCACCAAATAACACAAATGTATTAGTAGGATGATGGAAAAAAGGTTTAGGTTGGTGTACTGGCTGATGCACATAGGCTCATATGTCAGTAATATGTACAACACCTACTAAACTTAGCTCTGTTACTTACTGCCACCTATAAAATTAAAGCAGAAAATAAAAAAAAATAATGATTATGAACATTATTTGAGCTTGACTTAGCCAGCGGTTATTTTGTTTTAAAGTATCTGAACTACTGTCTGGTGTGATGTGTACTGAACAGAATGTAGCATTTTGCTACCTTTATGACGGAAGTCACCATTCGCGATGGTACGCTCTGCACATGCGCGGCTGCGGCCATATTGGCAATGGTGCTGAGATGGTTCATCTGACTCATCGCCATGGTAACAGACGCTGGGGGCAGGCTAACGGGAATCAGGGGGTGGGGCATCATCATGAAGGGGAGCTCTAAACCTGTAAGGGAATTGAAACAATTAGCCACAAGAATGGAACCTACAGGGAGATGAAAAACCTCCAATAGATTTTAATGACTTTTGTATATTAAACGGAAAGTTTTAAGACTGATGTAAACTTTTCAAAGATTTTCAAAACGATCAAAAAACCTCAACATGAAAATATTTGCTAAAACAAAGAATATCACAAAAATTGTTTATAATACCTGATAATAACATGCACATATGTAATAAATAAAAAAAGAAATGCAGACAGATCAGTCATGCTGATCATTATTAATTTACATATTCAAATTTTGATGTATATATGAAAATAACCTAATCATAAAGTCATTAAAATGTAGATCAGCAAAATACATTGAACTGTGAAACAGACTTTTTGTCTGTAAATTCTAATAAACATGTTTTGTTGATTTTTTTATTCCAATATTAGGATTAGAGTTAATTTTGTCTCAGATAACACAGTAATTATAGAGAAGAACGTTTTATGAATAGACAATCTTTATAAATTTATATGAATGAGCAAAAAAATGTCCCTCTTTCAAAGGACAGGCTGGTATGAATAAGGTCACTGCTAGATGTTTGTCCCCACGTTGAAACTGCACTCTTGCTCTCTATCGACTTTGAACTTTAGGGATCAAAAGCGACCAAGAGCATCGAATCCTCAAAAGGGAAACTTATTTTTCACTCCTGAAGTCGATGGAGCCCCTTTTGTTGATATTTTTGGCTGAAAGTAAACAGGAAAAAGCACTGAGCAGAAAAGCCAGAGAACAGTTCAACTCTGCCTTTCAACGGCATATCAGTAGACAGTGAGGAAGCGGATCTCAATTACGAAGCCTTTTACGTTTCAAAAAATGTAGCACAAGCTACTTATCTTTGTCATTTTTCCCTTGAAAAAAAAAAAAACACTGATTTCCATAAGAAAGATAGCATGCAAATTAACAGAGGAACAAATTCCAAAACATAAAAAGGAAAGCAGATTAAAGGAGAAGATGCCAAGCACCACCTTGTAATGGTGCCCATTGTAGAACAGAGATTTTGAATCAATTACAACTCGAGCGACTGGACTCAATTAAAAGCTTGCACAGGAGCAGTGTGCGTGCTGAACACCTACAGCACCGCAAGGAGCGAATTGAGCGAGTCGTTCAGAATATATCTAGCATTCAAAGACACACAAAAGCCAGGCTGGCTGAAAACCAGCCTTTGACAGAGCAACACAAAGATTTTTTGAGCGCTTTATAGAAAAGCTGACACGGACACTCACAAATGCACACCGACAAACAGAATTTTTCAAATCTGAAATTGTCTTTATCGTCTGTTAGCAGGTGCTACAGTTCCGCTGCCAAAAATCTGTGCAAAGTCTATTCTAACTTCAGACGGACAAATGAAAGAAATATACCTGTGGATTAATGTGATGCCACAATGGCGTCGCGTTTGACGATTCAACAGAATATTGATACTTGTACAAGCTCAATTTTAAAGCATCCTGCAAGTAATGTACTTTTACAACTGAAAGGGGCCCAAGTGTTTGTGCAAGACTGGTATAGGACTATGGCATTGAGCGTGCAGATGGAGGGTCTATTACAAGCCCCTGAGATAATAGGTGTTTTGACCAGAATTGGCTACACTCCAAAATCATTCAAAGCTACTTTTCTGAGAATTGGTTTAGTGGGTCTCCAGCGCCCATTTCTTTGTCTGTTTCTGAAGATCCTTTCAGAGTGAGTTTGTTATTATAATAACCAACGCTTCTGACTTCTGCTCTGAACTACTCCAGCAAAACATACACTGATGAAAAGCACATGTAAAATATAAACCATTAAAATCTGAACTGAACAAGGCCAGTACACAGTGTAACGATACCTGAAATGTAACTTGTTATTCCTGAACAGTCAATAAGTTCTTGATATCAAGTAAGCATTACTATTCTTGGGTTTTACAACACAAATTACAACAGGCAATGGCATGAATTACACAATATGTTTGCCTACAGTACAACGGTTTATTGTGAAATATACCAGTCAAGAAGTATCACTTGTTAACTTCATGTTACATTGTTATGTAAATGAAACTACTGAATTTACAGTTAGCAAAAGCGTGGTAGTCAGGCCAGTTAGTCTTATATTTTGAGTTATACAAAGTCGGTACACTTTTACTGTTAAAGTATTATTCCAAATACCTTTACTTTTAAAAAGCATTGATTCTTTCTTTAAAACCTGGAATTCTTGTGTTTGCATTTTATAATCTTGAAACAGTGTGTGATTATATTGTAAGAGCAATAATACACACTATCTCTATTAAAAACTCGTAAAAAACAGAAAAGCACTGCTTGAAATTAAATACAACTTATAATACCTACCTACACAGCATCAGTGGTTGCAGTTCATTTATCTCAAGGCTTCTGGCAATCGTGTGCAATGCCATTTCCTTAATGTGATGGTAGTTATGCTTGAAAAAGTCATGTGAGTACCAGGTTTCTCATTTTAACCACAGCAGGCTGTGAAACATAATTTGCTGTCTATATAAGAACTAATTTCAATTACAAATAGATGATTCATACTAAAGGCTGTTTAAATTAAGACTCAATTTAAGCTGCTGTGTTCTTTGATTATTTATATATATGCCTTGTGTAGCACATTAGTTCAGCTGTTTTGTTTTTTTAATAGAACCCTGTTAAATTATTTGCTGTTTTAATAATGGTAAACATGATTTTGTTTTTGAAGTCTTGCAGGTTTGCTTCAGGTAAATTACCCCAAATATGTATGCTGTTCAGCATTAAAAGGAACTCAAGGGAATACAGCTCTCGTCAGACTAGAATTTTTGCTGAAAAGAGAACTGTATGAATTGACATAAACAAATGCTTCTGGAGGTGAATACCACAGCAATCTGCTGAAAACATCAATGAGACGCCAGCATTGTTCTTGTCAGTTTCTCTATAACAGTGCTTCCCAACCCATCCTTGGGGACATACAGACGGTCCGTGTTTTTGCTCCCTCCCTACCTGTCAGGCAGAGAGCTGGGAGGGAGCAAAAACATGGACCGTCTGTTGGTCCCCAAGGATGGGTTGGGAAATGCTGCTTTATAAACAAATGCATTGTGCCTCTTATATTAATACACGGTTCTGTGGTACACTCGCTGATCTACTTAACACCAGTTCGTTAAAAATATATTCAGCACTTTTGGGAAGCGCTGCCCTTTTTTAAGTGTGAGCAGACAGGTAATATTTCTGCAAGCTTTTTAACTGGCTAGGGGACAGTAATAAATATATGAAAAGGGAAGTTTCACAGTGAGTTTTAATCAATCAATGAAATCCTTCAATGAGCATGCAGAGCTAAAGCTGCATGAAAAAAGAACATTTCTGGAATAATTTTGAATAAATGTGCAAGAAACATCTTAGAATTATTATTTTATCACTAAGATTTGGGAAATCAGTAAATAAATAAAAGATAACCAGAGTTCCACTGGTAAGAGAAAAATCTATCCCACCAAAGCAGAAGTACAAGCACTGTTTGTTTTCTGTTTAAATTTGACAAATACATGTTCCATTGCCTTTTTAATTACCCCTTGCCTCCAGCTGTCTTTTTGAGCACATATGGTAAAACGAAACCACATATTACCATTGCTATGATTCCGGCTCGAGCTGACATGCAGGACTGCTCTGACGAACTCAAGAAACCACAAGCTGACAGGTAATGCGATTCAGTGCAGCTGTGGCTCCTGTTCACCCCGAATGTCTTTTGGTGCCGCAAAGTGAAATGCTTTGGTTTTCTAGGTTTTCCTGTATATGTCTTGCATTGAGCTCCTGTAAATTCCAAAAACATTTTGTATATCTTTATATTTATATATCATTTCTATGGGCACTTTGGAATTTGCATGTTTGATTAAAAATATCTAATAAAAACTGCATGTACAATCTGTGATTGGGTACTACAGTAGGTTACATAATACACATTTAATGATCTCAGAGCAATTATTTTAGTATATCTGGATTGCTTATTTTTTCGAGTACAGCCCCTTATAATATGTTAACGTGATGATATTGCATGGTTTAGGAATTCACATCAATTGATTTCTATGGCAAATAATGAAAAGTATCAATGAAATCTAGACTCAAAACTACTAGATGTAACTCTATTGTGATCTATCTCTTCCTAGTGAGCGTGGAAGATTTCCCCAAACGACAATGAAACCAGGGCCTGTTCGGTGCTTCATTATCTCCTCAGCTGAGTGATTTATCGTTTGTTTGGGAGAAACGAGAAGGGGGGAAGATTACAGTCACAACTCTGCTCTCTCAAGCCACTTGTGTCCCTAGTTCTGCATCTTGGCCAAACTCACAACAAACAATAATGGCAGCTGTAATTGATCTGAAGTTGCCTGTTAGCCCTCTAGTAAAAACCCACTATTTAAACGACAAAACGCCTGCCACTTGTCAGCAGCTGTCTAATGACGCTGTCTGTCTTCTCCATTTACATTGTTTTAAATAGATAGATATACTGTAAGAGACAGGACTAGAAAATATTAGCTTTCCCCAGTGAAATAGGGCCAGCAGATGCCAACAGAATGCATAATTGGATGGTACAAGCAAAGCTGGGATCCCACACTAATTAAATGACTTGTTTTAAGCCTTTCTGTCTTTGTCTGCAAGTCTTAGTCTTAGTCATTGGAACAATGCAATTTAAAAGCTGTTGTCAGACGCACATGTTTCAGTCAATCCTTTGATCTAAAAAAATAAATAAATAAATTAATAAATAAATAAAAAATGGGACATGGTATTAATCCTTGAAAATTTATGATGTAGATATAGTGTGTAAATATCCTGCAGATAATGTAAATGTTTTCAAAAAACACTTTTGAGAAAATGCATGAGAGAAGTATATACACAGGATGTATCTATTTTAAGAACTAAAACAACTTTTGTGTACAGTAAGCCAGCAGGAACCTCAACAATAATTGCTGTTTTGGAAAACATAAAAGTGGGGGCTTATTATCCAGACAAAGGTGAGACCATGCATGGCTCTGGTGTTTTAGCTTGGCCTACGAACCAAACTTTGTAGTGGTTAAATAAAAGGTAAAAATAAACCTGAAAGGAAATATATGACAACACAAAAGTTCAGTGCTGTAAAACCTCTAATTATCTATACAGTTGTAATATAAATTAGTGCTTATGAAAATGATTAAATCAAAGCAACCGCAAATGGATAACACATAAAGAATAAGACTAAACTTAAACTAGTAAAGCTACTGAATATAAAAATACCAGGCCTCTATTAAACATAGCATAGAAGCTGACATTCTGGCAGTAACATAAATTGTTTTTTATTCACAGATGGTCGACTCAGTCAAGGATAGGAAACTCTTTTGCCCATTAGAGAATATAAAAACAAAAGTACAGCTCTTTGATGTTGCAGGTACAGTCCTTACCTACAGCATGTTAGTGCCATTGAATATATCTTCAAAGCTACTGCTTCATTACTTACACTTGCAATAAAAAAAAAACATCTTGTCTTTATTACAAGGGCTAATAGATCCCTGTAAAACCTGTGCATATACAGGCAAACACATAAACCGAAACATATAATAGACATGATTCTAAACAATATTTAAATGAACCAAATGTACGTGTGTGCGTGTGTGTGTGTGTGTGTGTGTGTGTGTGTGTGTGTGTGTGTGCGAGCGGGTTTACCTATCCTTATGGGTACACAATGTCCCCATAATGTGATAAATATCCGTTTTTTTTCCGGTCCCCATAAGGGAAAACTCTATTTTATAAAAATCGGTGACTGCTATGAAAAAACTAAAACTCTTGTATTTTGTTAGGTTACTTATGGTTATGGTTAGGGCAGGGTAGGGGTTAAGGTTGTCATAGTTAGCA
>JAODJU010000001.1:43416348-43460098 GCA_026776725.1 Gnathonemus echidnorhynchus
CGGGAAGACTTCGGCCACTGATGGGGGGGGGGGTCAGCATTCTTTAAGAACCACATGAAGGTAAAGAATGGGTTGACGCAGCTTTAAAAGTTTTCGCCGATCGTTTCATTATGGCAGCATCATCTGCTTGATGATACACGCAATTCCCACATCTAATTACAGGGAGGATTTGAGGTCCATTAACGTTGCTGTGGCAAAGAATCAGAAGTGAAACTACATACAATTGCCAAAAAAGGAGATTTTCCCCCTTGATTCTTTCCTGTGCTCAGGGTCCCAGTTACATTTCCATCCTCTTAAAAAGCAATCCCTTTCTCTTGAAACAGCCAGGTGTTTGTTAAGAGGGTATTTGACAATATTTTTCCTCTTTATAATGAAGGTTCTGGTTCAGGTCAATTTAAAGGAAAGGAATTTATCATGGTTTTATTTCATTCCAAGGCGGAATGTCACACGTGTTTTGCTTGGTTTGTGATCTGTAATCATGGTATTTCCTGTGAGTCTAGGGAACAATTCAAAGTGTACATTCAGGAGAACCCAGGCCCTCCTAAAAGCCCAGTTAAAATCCAAGAGAGAGTAAATAACAATCTATTGATTTAATCCAACTGTTCCTCCATCAGGATGTTTTGCTATTGAAATCAAAGTCGAACTGGCTGGTTTGTTTTTTGTTATAATTAATAACAGTGATGCAAACAGGAAAGGGTAATTGTGTTGAATATTTAATGCATTGGGCTATTCAATTTACATCTACACAAAGATAAAAGAAGTTATCCAGGCCCAGTGCAGATTGCCCTTCTCATGTAGCCTCTGTATCTTTACTAAGCTATAAGATAAACACAATACATCTGCTCAGAGATTTTCTTCCCATTCTTTTCTTTTTTAATGGAAGTAGACAGATAGCACACTGAAGTGTAATTCCTACATTGTCTTCTCTGTCTAACCAGATACACGAATGATACATAATACATAAGTAAATTAGTCAGACAGTTATGTCGGTTTTATTTTATTAATCTAATTTATTTTACAACATCAGACATGTTTTAGATGTAATTTGTCTGGAAGCAGCTGTCTAAAGAATTTTTTAAATAGGCATGAACTCATTTCCTGGTAATCAGCACTGAGCATTGTTAACAACAGAGAATACATTCAGTATTGCTACACTGCCAAATAAAGTTCCTGGTGAGTAAAGTCATGGCTATATCTGTCAAGAGATTAAGAGCTCCTAAATATCAGAGGCATAATGTGCTGACCCAGAGGCTCAAACTAGCGAGGAATTCAGATACCAAAACTCAAATGGTGCGTGCCAAAGAATGCAAAGATAAATAAAGCAATTAATTACATCATGCTTTGTAACCATTAACGCTGCCATTACAGACAATACTCAATGCATTTTTAAGAACAATGGACACTTGTTTTATGCCTAAGAAATCTGTTCACAACTTGATGTTACTTTATGGAGAAAAAAAAATAAAGCATCTTTCTTTCTATCACAATTGTACGCTACTTTTGAGAAATCTGCCCGGCGATTCAAGCCTGCCGAGCTTCTTCTGGCAGCATTTCCACCCTTATCATGTGTATGTCTCCTATCGGCCATCCTGTCACAAGAGACTGCTTGATATAAACAAGAGATTGCCCCGACATCCAGTAATCAATAGCAGGATGGCTTCAGTACCAAACATCATTTGTCTCTGCACCCATTCCTTTGACCAAACGAAGCATTAATTCAAATCATAAATCTAAGGTGATTTGAATCCTGGAATGAGAGACTGCCTGCTCTAATGATTTATTTTGTACATTTCTGCAAGCGAGAGATTTGTCCATACACAGTGACAGGTCACCTTCAAGTGCCAGTGGCAGACTGTTTATCACCATGCAGACTAGCATCTCATCGGTGCAAGTAAATATTAAAGTAAAAGAATCCAATTGATTGTGGATGGGAAAGAGAGGCGTCACTGCCATATATTTTACTCAGAGTACTAATGCTACTCTCTGCACCTTCAGTGACTGTTACTAGAATTATTATTCTGAAAGGAGGCTGCGTGCTCAAGGTTACAATTTAAATTGTAACAGATAAAACAGTTTCTTATTAGCTTCATTGCCATAGCCAGCTATTCTTATTCACATTTATCTTTATTTCCATGACCTCCTAGCCTCAATTTTGACCTCATTCTTCATGCATTTCCTTTGTTAAATCTGCTTATGACCCATCCTGTTTGCAAAATATGTAAAATATTCCCAGTGACCACTGAATACACCGCAGGCTTTCAGGAAAAAGACAAGCATGCAGCCTATTATCTAGACCGTGGCACATTATCACACGCGGAGGAAACTCTACGTTTTTAAATACTTCTTGATGAAAGGGGTGATGATATGGATCTGGACTGAACAACAGTGCGTCTTGTTTTTTTTTTTTAAAAATTAGCACGTTCAAAGCATGACGTCGAAAAAAAAAAACCTATATTCATATATTCAAAGGCAATAAAGATACGGTCAGCATTACCCCTACTCAGAATTGACTTGTCATCATTAGATGCCAGGGATTGGTAACTAAAAAGGGTTCTGTGTACGTTTGCTGTGCTTTGCGGGGACTCACCAGCGCTGGAGCTAAGGTCCCCATTCTCTGGGTCGGCCCCGTGCTGGGTGCTGCTGTGGTAGCTGCTCATGACCTCCAGCTTGATCTTCTTCGCTTTCATGGCCTCGGCGATGGCGGCGTTGGTGACGGCTGCTGCAGCTGCAGCGGCGGCTGTGAGGCCTGACGGGCCACGGACATAACAACGCATCAGTCAGGTTTGATGAGGGGCTGCCAAGGGCTTTCTGGCAAGTTCTCCTCATTCAATCAAGCCATGAAGCCTATATGACTTTTTAATGATCTTCTTAACAGCATATCTTCCTACTTCTTTGCCTCCCCATGAACGCAGCTCAGACTTTGAACCACGGATTAAAACAATAGTTCCGTAACGTGAAAAGCTACGCCGCGTAGCGCTAATGGGTAATGAGCTCTTGTGAAGGTTTTCTCAGTATGCTTCCCGGTACCGCACTGTTTTTGAGCTAACAGATGGAGTCAAACACATACATCTGAACCGACGTGCTCCTACAAAGCGTGTTTGCAAAATAAACGACGCACGTGTCATGGCGAGAGCATGCGTCACGTCCCAGAGCGCAACCAGCATCAACCGGCGCTTTTTCAAGAACTATATACACTGCAATTAAACTGTAATTCAATATAATGTTTATGAACCGCTTTTCTGACTATGTTCTACATTCTCGCATATAACTGGATAAAAAAGGGAACTATACTTCACCATTTATGGCTCCCGTAGATTTAATGAGCAGGCACTTTGGTATTAGGTTTAGTTAAAAGTCTGGCTTCAGGCATATGGTGGGTGTATCATATAGAAAAAGCTCTAACTTCAATATAATGTAAATGTACCTGGCAGAGTGACATATAGTGAAGCTACAGTCTTTAAACCCCAAATAGGAGCTAAGGGGTAAATGGGATCCCTTTTCAGATCTCCTTTCAGGACGTTCAGTCGCTAACTACATCGCCTTCAGTAGTTTGCTAGTCATTCCGGTAGGCTGGCTAACGCCCGCCCCCCCCCCCCCAAGCCATTATATTAACCACAATGAGTAAAAGAGAGAATGAAAGGCTGCTCTTGCAGATGTCATAGATGTGTCAGAGGAGGAAACAGGCGATAAAATGGAGAGGAGGATTGATTTACTCTGTAAAAAATGGGCCTCAGAATCAAGCCAGTTACATTTCTCTGACCTTCAGCATCTGAGATGCCATTTAACTCTTTCTGATATGATTTAAACAAGAGCTCTCTCTCCCTCTATATATATATATACACACACACACACATACACAAAATACCGTTCCTAAGCAACCGATTAGTAGTAAAATCTTTAAATAATTGAAAATAAGTGAACAAGTCATTGTTTTTAACACACACATATAAAGCTAATCCAGTGCTAAAATATAAGAAAAGTGCATTTTTATTCAGCTATTCCAGCTACATGTTTTTGGTGAGTGATATTCTGCAAATAACTGAGGATTTCCAGAGTCACTAAGGAATGCAACTAATCTGGCCTACAATTATTTTTTATTACTTTAGAGATTCTCAGTGTTTGGATAAACTACAAGATTTCTTTGAAGGCAGAACACGAAATGCAATGGGAAATGTAAACACCAAAAGAAAAAAAAGAAACTGATTATTACAAGGGACAAGGGAATTTGTAAATATCTCATGGCTGCCACAAACAGTTTAGTGACACAGCTCAGAGAAAGCTATTAGCTGGCTATAACCAGACCAAAAAAACAAAAAAAAAAAACATGTGGCATTAATATGCAATCCCAGTTCCTAACCTATTCATAGACAGCTGACGTGAAGTGTGTTCTGCAACTGCGAATGAGGCTTTGCATACACCATAACAAAGTGAACACACTTGTTTGGGGCCTGGTTCTGTTTCATATGTATGCAGAAAACACACCGCTGCCTCAATGAAGGTTACACTTCCCAACGTAATGAATGTAGTCTACTCTCAGCGAAGGTCGCAATACATTCCCGTATAACGGCTAAGAGTCAATTGTTTTGTAAATGAGATGTATGCAAAATAGGAACCATATGCTAATAAACATGACTGATGTTCATGTAATTATTCTCAAAGAATTTTATATAAATATATAAGTTTGTTGTATTTATGTGATACATTCAAATCAGATTGCGAGTTCTGTGTTGAAGATGCATCTGTCTTTAACCACTTATCCTGAACAGGGAGCCTTGAGCCCATCCCAGGCAGATCAGGGCATAAGGCAGGAGTAGATGCTGGATAGGATGCCAGAGTACATGTGCTAGACTAGAGGCAGTTTATAATACCCCACTAGCCCAGCTGCGTTTGGATTGCAGGAGTAAAGCAGAGTACCCAAAGGAATCCTCCACCACACAGGGTGGACACCTAGCTCCACCCATAGAGCAAAGGACAGCCAATGGGGCTACTAGCCAGTGGGGCTACTAGCCAATGGGGTTATCCACTGAGCCACCAAATTATAGAGTCAATGATGAGTTACCTTGTAGATGTTTCCCTAAAATGATCAACAGACACGAACAGAACCAAATTCTGACAGATATCTGGAAGTGACTGAAATACACTTGAAGTACTGGCCAAGAGTTTTTGGGTTTGAATCTTTTGTACCGACTGTTTTGACAATTAGCTGTAATAATATGAACAACACTGTTAACAGGTGCTGTTATTTTCCCTATATTCCCATTGCCGTATGAGCATCTGGCCCTCATCAAGAAATTTCTGCCTGTTCAACATTCATTTTGGTATAATTATTTCAGGCAATATTACAGATTTTTTTTCTCTTTAATTTTCATTCTCTTATGAACATTACCCCAATATATTGGGAATAAAAGCCATTTACCATTATTTTCCAAGCTGTATTTTCTGGTAAATTCAGGATATTCTGCCAGATAACACTTGAACTGTGTTGTCCATTGACCTCTGAAATCCATCCAAAAGTCCAATCAATTGTCCAGACAAATGACTAAATAATGGCATTTCCAGAAGCAATTCATAGATGATTAGAAATGGCATCTTACATATGGTAGGTGGCATGATTGCTCGGTGAGAGCACTGCTGCCTCACACCTCCTGGGTTGGGGATTTGAGCCCTACTTCCTACTTCTGCACTGTACCTTCGAGTTGAAGAACCGTGTAATGTTTACGCAAGCATCACAAATTAGTGCGTGTGTTAGTTATTACGAACTATTGTATTTAACCTGAATTTTTCATATAATAGGCTCTATGTGAGTCTGTTTGTAGGTATGAGTTGCCTGTAAGTTGGACATTCTTAACCCAGATGTATATTCATTTTGATTCATCCTGTAGTGTAAATACCACAAACGTTCATATCTGGGATGTTGTGCAAATAGCCATAGAGTGTGATCAGTACATTAGGCAAGTATTGGTCAGTATAAGCCATTATAATGCATTATGAAGGTATTACAGATGAGAGCTTCATACAGCATTCATAATGCATAATAAACATGGCTATAATGCGTTATGTCTTTTTGTGAATAGTTATAGCTATGTGTATAATACTTTATGAATGCATTGTAATGCATTACGAAGGAATCTATAATGCATCATACTTTATGTAGTGCTTTATGTAAAGTGTTACTGAACATTATTACTTTGTAAAATTTCTTGTATAGATAATGCAATATTGGATCTTAGAAATGACAACATTTTTGAACAGCAGATTTGGTGAGGGAGTCTCACTTAGCGGTGATGTTCAATCAATACGCTCAATGTCCTGTAACACCTCTTTGGCTGTTCTACAATGAGCGTCTTGCTGTCTTTGGCCTTAGGTAGCAAGCATCACAAATACAGCGACAGTTAAATAAGCTAACTGCTTTCTAACAGCTCTTGCTTTTTCTTATTTAATGTTTCAATGCATATTCAAGTGTATGCAGTTATATAAACACGATGAAAATCAGCATTTATATGACCAGTATAGTTTCTGGGGCAAATGATTAATATACATTTAGAAAAACCAACAAGCTTGGCATCTAAACTAGAATACACCGGCCTAGACCTGCGTGAATCTTAAACTGTTAGTCTTAATGTAATTTCCAGTAATCTGGGCACGTATTGCCGTGCTTCTAGAAAGATTAAAAGAGTGGTTATCGTGTTTATTAGTCAAACACTGAAATATTTTGGGAAGACAAGGTGATTAATCTCACCAAAATAGTGGTAGACTTTCAAAGGTAAAGAGAATTATACAAAAAAAAGAGGTCCAATCTTAAAAATGGACATTTTATGAGTAAGTGGAACTTTACACTGCAAAAGGGCAAAGCCATACGTATGACAGATCATTCACATGACCAGAATCGTTTCTTTGCACAAAAGAGAAAAATTTAAGTCGAATAACAGGTATCACACGAAATGTATGTCAAAGACATACGGAAAAGAAGACTGCTTACGTATGACATAGGACCACTAAGCGATCACACCAAATATGGCAGCACTGTAAAGCCTGAGAAAAATATTGCGCAGCCTTGCTGTTTGATTCACTTATTAGGATTCCTTACTCATAGTGCCTGTGCATTGGCCAGATCAATAGAACCTTGACTTGCTCTGTTCGTTAGATCCACACCCTATTTAGCACTGATTCTTAGAAGAAAAGAGAATAGTGCAGCTACAGATATAAATGAAATGGGGAAGCCCCAGGCTATGTCCTACTTCCCTCCTTTGCAATGCAGTTTTGTTTCAACTGTTATGCAGTTATGTTCACTTTATTTTTAAGCCGTAACTATATCCCCTCTTCTTTACCACAAATGGATGTCTGATGGTTAAAAACTGCGCAAATAATGTTTCAGCGGCACGTTGAGGCAATCTATTCTCCCATGAAGCACTCAGTTGAGCACAATATACCCTGCCGGGCTTGAGATTTTCATGGTATATTTGTCCTGTTTGATGGATCAGACCAGAAAGGATGGTAGGAATCAGAATAAACTCATTGTAAGTCATTGTTCCATACCACTATATACATGTGTCTATTAAGATGACTCAGGGGAGCGCTGACTAAATTTCTGAATCGAAATAATCATCCATCCAACTGTGAAACTCCTCCCTATATCAGAAGTGAAGACCTGCTCCAGTGCTGCCACTGTGTGTGTGTTTTATTACTCTTATGAATTTAATATACAAAAAACTTTAATACACTTAGGACTTTCCCTGCATGCCTGTTGTGATTCCATTATGCTTTTTGATTGTTTTAATGCCATGCATTTATGATAAAAGTACCACACTGAATCCAGATAAGAGGGGTAGTATCTGACATAAAGATTACAGGTCCAAGATTAATTAAATGAGAAAATTATTTTTTTCTATTAAAATGTAATAAAATTCATAATTAACTTCATGATAAGAAAATTAGCTTCCTTACAGGTCATATAAAAGTATTTGGTACTTGTGCAAAAATGATTTGGTGGCG
This sequence comes from Gnathonemus echidnorhynchus, assembly GCA_026776725.1. Classification (NCBI taxonomy): domain Eukaryota; kingdom Metazoa; phylum Chordata; class Actinopteri; order Osteoglossiformes; family Mormyridae; genus Gnathonemus; species Gnathonemus echidnorhynchus. The sequence goes on from JAODJU010000001.1 coordinate 43,424,341, forward strand.
GTTTATTTACAAAATATTGTAGCACCTAATTTAATTATTAACATAAACTTAGACAAAAAGCAGTGTTGATGACTTGGAATTAAATAAATGACTCAAATTCTGTGAAAACAGTTTACAGCTGTGAAGGTCTAATTATCTGAATCTAAAAATGACACCATTTTACTGAACTTCTCTCTAAAAAGAGTACATTGCAGCATAGATATCAATGTTCACCTGATTTTGCCAACTTTCCCTTTACAATACAAGCACACCATGTCACAGAGGGTGTATTTGTGAATCATCTTTGAATGAAAGAAATCCACTTAATTCTAATTACTACGCAGAAATAGCTATAAAATAATAATAAAAAAAAACATTTCCACTTTCAATTTCAAGTAATAATTGAAAATTTACAATTAAACTGGATCTGTGTCATCTGTAGTTTTGCCTAATATTTTGTCTATTAATACTACACCATTGTGAAATTGAAAAACTGCTTTGAATGAGTGCAGTGATACAGTATATAACAATGGCCATATGTCTACCAGTAAAGCTTTGTACATAGCTAAACTAAACCATTTATTCATTCAGCTTCAGAATGGCAATGCACAAATTCTATAACAAAGATCAGAGAGCTGATATTAATAACGGAGCGAATGTGTGGAAAAAAATGAAGAAATGTATGCCACTGTCAGACTGAGTACAGAATAGCAAATAATAGGGATGAAGTCAGATAGTAGCCCTTGGAGCAGCTGTCATATTAAATAATAATGAAGATTCTATTAATATGCAAAGGAACCAGCAGCAGACTGGCTTAATGCTGTCATGCCTGTGCATATTGTCAGATTGTTCATTATAAATTAACATGCTCGCTGCCCCATACCTGTGCAGTGTTAGAATATTCTTCTAACACATGCTGAATGTAGTGCCCTCTTTGACTAATAGTGTGATTAAATTAAAATCAGATTAACTACACATCGGTACACAAAATCTGACTTTACAGCTAGAGCGATAGTCACTAGTCCTTATCTGAAATTTATCCAACAAGTCGGTAGACTAGAGCAATTACATCGACTGTAAGTAGAGAGAAACTTAGGGAGGAGCGAACGTGTATCAATAGCCCGGCACGCCACTATTCGCCTTGTGACACATTTAGTGTCAGTTACAGGAAGCACAGTCTTTAAGTCTGGCAGTTGACTGAAGAATCCAGAACCAGACAGGTGCTCATAGTCTTTGCTTTGCAAGAAAAGTGTCTACGTGGCCTTTAAATGCTTAGTTTTAATGCTTAATACATTTGATATTTAATACTCATCTCAAGTTTTCAGTGTCAGCCATGGTAAATCAGCTCCTCAAATTTTATTATTGCAGATCATGATTAAAGCGTTTTTGGGGAAGGTTAGCAGAGAACGACTAGTTGATCTACTCATTCCCTTGTTACATCTTTGAGAGTTGAAGCTTTTAATTTTATTTAGAACACATAAAAGATTTCAGGATCCTGCCATCAAGCATAAACAAGAAAATAAAGTCAACGGTACCTAGACTGCCGTATTGTCCTGTGCGGAAAATTGCATCCAGGCTGCTCCTATTTCCATTGTATCAGAAATTCTGAAACATGATCGGATGAAAACAGCTACCCAGAATGCAGCTCAAAAAGCTGTTAAGAGTTTGAGTTGCATTCAGTCGACTAATGTTGTGCCACATCGATCAATTTACAGTACCTAACATTTTCTATTTCAAATGTTCATCGCCTTGCTTGAAAGTCTGCTTGCCTCGTTATGGTATTAGATTACAGGACAACAAAGTAGCTGCTTTCTCATGCTGAACCAGATCAAAGTATCAGGTTCTGCATCTTGCTCTGTTACAAATCATTGCTTGCAGCCTACATCGCTTAAGAAATGGCACAGGCCATTGCCTTTGGCTGTTGTACCTCATCTCTAAGGGACAAGAGATGCTGACAATATTACCTCTAAATGCTGCTCTTCATTTCCATACAAAACCATACCTTGAGAATTTAGAAGAATGTAACACAAGATGTGCAAGTAGCAGTGGATGATTATAAGTAGATCTGAATCAAAGCCATGTTATGCCGCTGTTTTCAAGATGATTTAATTAAAATGGATGCAGGCTTTGCAGGAACTGAGGAACTATTAGAGTCTTGGAACACCTAAAAGGTTAATGACAAGAGATACACATGGCAGCATGACTGTAAGAGCTGATTTTACTTTGATAGACGCAAACTCCAAAACATTCAAAGAGGCAAAATATGCTCATAATTAATATATTTAGAAAGAACTTTTTTTCATGACAGTAATAACAGCACTTCTGTGGTTTGTACTGTTAATTATGTTAATAACTAGAGATAGGTAACAACCAATACCCCATTTTATTACTAAGGAAAATTCCAGTTTAGTATAAATCTGTATCCCTCTTAAGTCAATTAATTCTTAAGGCTTATAGACTTCAACATCAGCTACTTTGTGTTCCTGGTAACATGTGCTTGTCTCACTCATAGGCTTCTTTTGTCATAGCACAAAAATTGCCGCATACAAAAGACGCTTTCTTGTGTCACGCTAAAAGATCGGAACGGCGTATAACTTCATCCCAGTTTCGGAACAAGGAATGACTCAACTAATACAGGAATCCATGTCCAGGGGGTGAAGAAGAAACCATATCCAACGTAAGACTGGAAGCTGGGGCCAGAGTTGGAGTCAGAGCTTCTGAAAGTGTCTTCACTTTAAAGGAGATGTCATCTTTGTGTGGTGTCGGCTGAGTAAATAATAGGATTTGGAAGGGCAATCTTCCTGTCAGGCATTAGAGAATTCAAAGGCCCTGGAGGCAAGCCTAGAGGAGCCCATTTACAAAGGATATGTTTGATATTTGTTTTATTAAATGGGAACCTAAGCAGATTAAGATTTCTTTAGCTAACCCAAACTGAAGTCATTTAAAGGAGGAAAATGAAGATACCAATCACTGTGAACCTTTAATTCAACAAGCCCAGTTAACAAAGTGACACTTGATGGGGAATTTCAACGAATATATGAAAGACCAGATCAAAATGTGCTCAGATGAAAGTAAATTTGTGTTTTGAAAAATGTAAAAATAATATTTTTACTATTGCAAATTAAACTTCAGGTGTCTCCGTTTAAGAGAAGTGATACACCTGCTTTTCATCAGCTACAAGACCCGACCTGTCTTGTAAAAAAATTCCTCTAAATGAAGGCTCTTAAGAACACACTGAAAATAAAATGAATCGTACACTGGGTGAAGTTTTTCGTTTCTGCACTATGGTGACCCCAGGCGCCTCGGGCAAAGTGACCACTGTTGCCTTAGAAAGATGATATGCTTGATCTGTGACACTGCATCATACAAAGTAACTCTGGCCTAATTTCTGTTAAACCGAGTCACCTGCTGGAATTTAATTGGGGGCAGTAGAAGATAGGAAGGATCAAGCAGGGCAGGCCTCACAGAGACAGGACACTCGACAGCATCGTTATGTTATGTATGTTACAGTAGAAGTCAGGAAAACTTAAATATGAAAACTGCATTCCCTCAAAAAAACTTTTCATTACAAAATATGTGGTACCTCTCAGCTTATTTTTCCTAAGCTGATAACAGTCAGTTGTTAATTTTCATGGCTGTGATTAACTGTAATCGCTGTCGTTACTGTTTCTCTTACTGGACAATCATTAAAGTGTGTATTTTCCAGGAGTGTGGATAAGGATTGTATTTCATTCCCTACATAGAAATACAATCACCTTTGTGGGCAGAGTCATCTCATTTTTATTTACTTTTTCCTTCCAAATGGCTTGACAAAATGTCAAGATCACAGAATAGAAGCAAAAGGTTCTCTCAGGGTCTGACGAGGATGATATCAAAGCTTTTTTTTCTTTTTTTTTTATTTTTGCTTTATGTCCGGCTAAACAAAACTGTGCTCTCTAGTCCTCGCTGTCCCCCGTGGCCTTTAAGTTCCTATTTCCAAAAAGACACCGATAGCATGACCTCTCACACACATAAAAGTGGAGAAAGTGATTCCAGTTCGCACAGTTGAAAGCACCAGGGCCTGCATCTGTGAGACTCCATTGTTCACGATTGCCAATTCTATAGCTGCTTTTGAATTTCAAAGGCGGCTCTGAAGCACTTTTGGCCAAATGTTGGCATGTTGTCTTGGAGGGGAGGAAAGACGCGGAAAATAGGAGCAGACAAAATCTTAAAATAACAAAAGAGCCAACTTATTTTTCATAAATACAAAATTGAAACTGAATACATACAGTGGCTATATAGATCTGGCATAAAAACACAATGTCTAATAGATGACAGAGATACTGATACAACACCTGTTTCATAAAAAAATTCCAGTTGCATTTAAAAAATAAAAAAAATAAAAAAACACATTGTACATATTCATATTCATTTTTTTCTATTAAAACATACTAAACACTTGCATTCTGATGAATATTTAAGCTTTACATTTAATAGAACCTGTATAATTATCATTGATGTATGAACAATCAGCTCTAAACAATGTATGCTAATCAGGACAAACTCCGGTGCGGACATCAAAGCAGTCACAATGGGACCAGGGGCAGGAAACGGCCATAAAGTATTGGCTTCAATAAAACGTGCTTAAGGCAAACTCCCAGCACAAAGGGATGTCGTCGATTCAGCTGCTGATAAGCTTATTTTAACATCACTGCTGCCTATGTACATACAGATTTAATTGGGCTAATTAAAATCCACTCAAGGCATAATGCAACTTCTAATGAAATAAATAATCTAGAAGAAAATAATTTAACACAAATTAATTCTATTTTTGTTCTAGGGGAACCTATTTCTTATTTTGGTTTATAATGTTCTGTTTATATAGTATTATAGAGTATTGGCAAACCAATTCCCTGCAATACCACATAAATAAAATATATATATATTTATATTACTACAAATGTGTATATAATCAAATACAAACAATACTAAATTAAATATGATGAGAATAATAGTAGCTATAGAGAGTTTGTGTCGAGTCACTTGAGGGTTTGTCGCCGTTCCTTGCGTTTCTGTACCGTTCACAGGCAATAGGTTAAGCCAATAGGTTAAACTCTCTCCAAAAAGCCTCCCTCCAATGCCTGTGAGGGTCACCCGCCTTGGCGGGAAACATCTTACCAGGAACACGTACCTGTGAGTGCACCACAAGTGGAAAATTCATACAGGGCCGTCCATAAGGGGACAGAACGGAAAAGACATTCCACCACACATAAGCTAGGGGGGCCCATGAGCGTGTGAGTGTGGATAATGGTGTTTGGCTTGGGGGGGGGGAGGGCATTTGGTCATAATTTTCTGGGGCCCAGGGAGCCATGTCTTTGTGCAGTCCTGTATACATACAGGAATGCAGTTTCTGCAGATGAAATGAATTCTTTCATACTAAACCGGTCGCATTAAGAAGCTAGGCAGAGTTTTAGCTAGCATATTAAAGTCACATTCATATGTTCCATTTAACCTTTTGAACTTTATCATGCAAGAAATACAGAAAACAATTCACAATGAATGGCAATCAACATTCTAGGCGCCTCCGAATATACTACAGTACCACAAAATCTTACTGTTCCAATTATACAATTTTCATTGCCATTTTTTTAACCAGATTCAGTTCAAGGCATTCTTCATGCTGACTGTGTTATAAGCCCTATAAATGGTAACTATTATGGGATTCGTTTCTCACCTGTCGAAACGAGCTAATTATACTATGACAAATGATATCAGATTTGAGGTATAAAACCTTCACCGTCTACTGCAACTGGCATTACGAACAAACATGGTTCTGCCATCTAATAACTCTTAGGTATTTATTGAAATAGCAAGGCTTATGGGTGTTTTTTTTTTTTGTGACGTTGCCATTCAGATGTCACTCTCTGCTGTGAGGTGACCAAGGCACAGGGGAACCCTGGGAAGAATTTCCAAATTTACCTGTAGGGGGAATCATTCCTGGTGACATGAGACCGGGCACCGAGTGTGGCATGATGTGTGGATTCTCGGGTGACGTGACGCTCTGTGTCCTCTTCGGTGGCCGCCCAGGTCTCGAGCTGAAATTGAAATAAGGTATTTGGGGGAGGGGGGGGGGGGGTTACCATTTGAACTACCTTAAACCCCATTCCGTTCTAAAGACTTAACATGTACTGTAAATAATTTTTTTCAAGGACAGTTGCTTTCCGCAGCTCGACATAATAGACTTCCATTACTAATTAGATTACACACTGAATTCATTTCCTTTATTGAAGATCAACCGCTTCTGGATGCATAATTCATAGCCTGTACCTCGTTACCTGCTCCAGTATTAATATCCAAGCTCTGTTTGAATTGCCTCCTTTGCATATGCTAAAATCCAGCGTGCAGTTTCAGCCCAAAAATTACATGTTAACTTGTTTTAATTATTGCAGTCATTCCACTATTGATTTATGAGATTTTTAAAAACCAAATATATGTCGTTCTGTAATGAATGATATTTTAAGGTTCTGCAGGAAATTAAAAGGCAATGGGAGCCTAAGGAAATGTTCTGCTAGCTTGATTTAATACCAGAGCTAGCTGGAAGGTGGTATGGGGAGTGATTCAGACCTGTGCTACATTTCTGATGGAATGTTTTATTACTTTACATGGCTAACCAAGTATCTGAGATGATAAATGAGGCCACGTGCTTATGCTTTAAGTATCGTAAAACGTCTTTGTTTGCATTTTTTTGTTCTTCTTTTTGAAATCTAAGGAGCTAAACATTGCATTTCATTAGCAACACCTTGGGTTTAGCGGGCATGGAGTCAATATGCATTTAACTCACAAAGAATAAATTTGCAGCCGTTGTCCCCACAATGTAATATATAGCTGGGCCACACACACACACACACACACACACACACGGGCCCTCCGAAACTGCTTTAGATAAGTTAATATCCCCTTTTATTTATTTTGCATATGCTTTTAACCAAGACGACACGCAATTAACAAAGCAGGTTTAAGGCCCTTGCTCTAGTGCCCAGTGGTGAAATCACTCTGCCAACATTAGGGTCTGAAGCGGATTTGATGAGGATTTGACCTTAGGCTTCTCACACGGCTTCTGAACCTACACACTTCTGAGATGCGGGGCATGAAAATACCCCACAAGAAAGCAAGTCACCAACCAAGGTTACATACATAATTGCTTTACCCTGTATGAAATGATCAGTGTGATGAAGGTGATACGTGACGACCTCCACAAATTTGTTTTCCCTTGATTTTAGTGAAATTTAACGAGCTGCTTTTGTATTTTCTCATGTAAAATCATCAAAAAAAAAATTAAATTCAGGCACCATCTAACTGGCTAAAGCCAAAAGGAAACTGTCATCTATATTAAGGGCTGTCAAGATTTTGACATCCACGGACCAGTTTACCTCGTACGAAAAAAAATTATGGACCAGTAAGACAGCTGGAGAGAGGGTGGGGTATCAGCAGGTCGATCGGCGATTTGATAACCTTAATCATTCCGATTTCATTTCAGATGTGAACAGAACGTGTGAAAGTGAGGATTTGTTAAAAAGAAAGAAAAAAAAATTATATATATATATATATATATATATGGCTTATTTCTGGATATTCCTCCGCAAAATCCCCAGTGTTCTGCGTCAACGGACAGGTACCGGGGTTGGGAACTCCTACTAGACATCGCCATCTTTAAGATAAAATACACGAGAGAATTTTTTTTTATCTTTGATACCACTTATTTTGTACATACTAATGCGATGAGAAAGTGCCGCATTCGGAAGAGTGATGCTCCAGCGCGCTCTCGCTAACAGGGCAGGGTGAGTTTGGGATTCCATTTCAGCCCTTTATTAGATTTTAGTACTTTCCTCAAAGCACATTACTCACAAATTACAGGGAAAGAGGAGATGAGAGCCAGCTCAAAAGGGAGATGTTTTGAAATGTAATTCTTATTTCTATAGAAACACCTACTTGATCCTATGAGGAAAATTGCACATAGTTTTACTGTTATCACTTTCAATTTACTCAGTTGAATTATTTATGAAAGGCCTCAGTGGAGGTATGTAATGGTAAAAAGCTTTCGAACAATGTCAAAAGCACCAAAAGTCAACCAGACCAAAATGCTGGTGTTACACCCACTGAGCCCTCAGTTACACACGGATCTCTGGATGAAATCTTACAATGTGCATTTAGTCAGGGTTTAAAGCATTTAGCTGAGGTATTAAGTTACACTACAGGCTTTCGCACTGATGATTTGTACATCGTTGGGCTTCTGTTGTGGGTATGGAATCAATTTCATAGTGACTTTATCAAATAAATAAATACTTTGCTGTAAGGGAGGAAGTATACCATGGGGCATGTGATTGCTTCTTCGCAGAATCAGTTTCATCAAAATTATATTCTATATCATCATTTACACATGTACATTTTATAAACACAGCAGATCCACATACTGCCTTGACTCCACACTCTATGTCATTTGTCTTGCAGATCACTCATGTATCATATTTTAAGTGTTATGCATCAGAGTGAACAGGCTGTGTTGGCTAATAGTATTCTACTGAAGGGATTTATTTACTGAAAGTCCTTTTTAATATAGTACAAACCATTCTCCAATTGCTAATTGCCATAACTTTCCAGAGAGACTCTGACAGTGTGAAAAATGTCACCGAAATACCATCTTAAAGGTGCCTATCATCTAGACACGGATGTTCTTGCAAAGTGTAATGGCATTTTCATCTTTGAATTTCGCCACTACATATTTTGAGTCATAACTCAGCAAGGACATTTGAAGTAAGAAGCTTCAATAATTGAATTTTAAAATATTTCCATTTTTAGTGTAAATTTCGTCGATAAAAGTAATTTGTTGTTTTTAAATTTAACTTTAGTTACCTACATATTGACTATTAGCACAATAAGAAAGCACCGGAACATGTTTATGATTACAGGATTTTTTTTTTTATTTGAGGTGTCAGTCATTACGTGTTTTCAAAGACTTCCTGGTAGCTTCCCGTGGAGTGAAAGATCGGTATTTTGGATTCTGAGCAGTAGTTACAAAAATAGCTTGTTTATTTGTCAAATAACAAGAGTTAACTTTATAAATAATTGATTTCTACAAAAAACATTCCCACAAATTAGGAGCAGTAGTATCATGGAGATACAGGTGACAGTTTAGGATGCAATACTGACCATTTGGCAATTGCAAATTGAGGACACTAAACCAGAACAACTCCAACGAGGACGCCTGGAATAGTTTTGCCTCAACAGAAATTAAAACACCAGTTCTTTTCAAGAACTTATGTGTTGAAAGCACATTGTCTGGTTGATCCCATGCATATAATTTATTTTAAATTCACAAGTTATTATAGCATTATGTGTCCTATAGTACATTAATGTAGCGATTAATGTATACAACCTGGTGCAACTGTAAAAAAGACCATGTGTCTTGTTTTATTTTGTATATTTTGAATATACACAATGATATAGAGGACTCCTGTCAACCAAATATGCAATGTTTCATATTTTAAATTTATTTGAAAATATTACATTTAGAAGAAGAAGTAAATATGTACAAATCTGTAACCTCCCTTTAAATGTGCAAGAACGGTAAAAAGAAAATAGTGCTGAACTTTCTCTGAACCGTGTCTCCTTTAATGGACGTCATCCATGTCGACCCAGCCGTGAAAGCAGGAACCTGATACTATCCTACACGCTACTGCCGCTAATGCAATCAGATTATAGTCAAACAATACACTCTGCGTAGTTCACATTTCAATGCACAACATTAGAGCACAACAGCCCATGTCTATTAATCACTGCTTGAGTTCACATTCTCTGCAGAATGCCCACATTAAGTTAAATGTTTAATGATAGACCAGACTGTCGCTAAACCTTAAAACGATGCAATACTTAGCTGTTCCGTTCATTGAAGTTATTGTATCATGCTATTTCTTGCATCTTTTAACACATTTAATAGGACCTTCAATGAAGCCATAATGAACGTGTAACTGTCTTTACATGTGATTAAGTACTGTTTTGCACTAAAATTTTAACTACCAAAGTATTGATGCACATAGCAAATTAATAAATACAAATTTAAATTGTAAGTGGATACTATAATAACTTATCTAAGGGGAATACAAAAAAAGGCCCATCGAAATGGCTTCTTTATGGCTGTCAGTCGTATCAGTAGTAACTGCTAGGAAAGCCAAGGTGAAAATCTACATTAATACTGTGGTCACAGCACCACAATTCCAATAAACCGAACTCTCTGTGGAGACTCAGGAATCACTGCAACTACTCCCTTCAGTGCAGACACACTATATGCAATCGTTTTACATATTAGTTTGTATTTCCTTTACAAATGAACCCCAATACTGGCCACAGTGAATGGAACAGGAAGTGCAATATGTCTATGGACACACCTGCATTGTTATCAGCCACTGGTTCTTGCACCAGCACATCTGCTCTGCTGTCAGGGGCCAGTCTGGAACAACTGTCTTGTAGCAGTGACCCTCACTGCATAAGCAAAAGGCTAAAACATTGCACAGAGGCTACTAGGTTCATTAGCTACTTAGAAGGACTTAGAAGATTCCTGGCGCCAGGGAAATAGAAGGGTCTTAATTTTGGTGACTAAAATACTATGTGGAATTTAATTTAGTCCATAACAAACACTTCATTTTGCTTTTCTAATAAGAAAAGCAAAATGAGCTGAATTTCTCATATGTGTTATTGCACTTAGTAAATAGTTAGTAGATCAGCAGAAGTTGCTTACTCTTATTGTGTAAATGTTTTCCAAAGTGCTTTCTTCTTCTTTTTATTTAACTGATAAGCCACTTAACCACCGAGTGGAAAGTACTATGTCCAACTGCACAACAGACAACAGAACTTTGTAATCCTGCTTGTGTGTTATTGTGTGCGTGTGTGTGTGTGGTCCAGGTATACATTACAATTCCCCACAATGTGATAAAAACCTGTTATTTTGACGTTGTGGGGACCATTTTTTTTTGGTCCCCACAAGGGGGAATTCAGTTTTATCTGTGACTGCAATCAGAAAACTAAAATGTCAAAAGACTTGCATTTTGTTTGGTTACTTATGGTTAAGCTTAGAGCTGGGTGGGGGTTAAGGTTGTCATAGTTGGGATTAGGGCTTTGTCCATAGAAATGAATGGACGGTCCCCACAAAGACATGAATGCAAACACGTGTGTGTGTGTGTGTGTACACTATACTGAGTTATTTTTAGAACACCTAATATCAGGAGGTCTCTGCATTGTATTAATTAAAAGTTTTATTTACCTTTAACTGAACTCTTCCTACCTTTAGTCAGCTAGCTATAATGATTTTAATGCAAAATTATTTTATCAGTATTTATCTGTATTTCGCGGTATAAGTATGTAGACTAACGTTTGTTGTTACAAACCACTAGGAGTAGCTATTTTCATCCACAATAAATATATATGGTGTGTATATGTTAGAGCAGCACTCTTCAAATCTGGCCCTCGATTCCAAATCCAGGCCTTGTTTTCTGTTTTCCTTGGTAGTTGGTTTAATAATCACTGATTCTGATTGGCCACAGAGGCTTCACACCTGGCTCACAGGTAAAGGAAGGCTGGAAAATCAGCTGTGCTTGGTCCTTGAGGACCACGATCTGAATAGCCCTGTGTTAGACTGTTTTATCACTCACATCAAATTGTTTATCATTTGAAATGGCGTTTTATTTAAAATAATAAAAATACAACACAAATGAGGTCAATGCTTCCTTAATGCATACTGAATGTATATTCAAACAAATTGATAAATAAACCGCATTTGTGAAATTTTACAGGATGACAACACAGGGAGGTTGCCGATACAAGTAGCAAAAATGAAAAGCCTTGCTGGCATTTGTTTGCGAAGGTCCTGTAACATTTGGTTGGTTTCCCATATTTTGATTAGGCAGTAATCACCTCTTTTGTTTGAAGTTTCAAAAAGGCCACCAATTATATTTAAACCATTTCCCCAGAGCATTTTACAATGGAAAGCAGCAGTCGTTATACCTCTGCTCCGCTAAAGAAAGACCTCCTCAACAGTCCGCCAATCAGCCCTTATAAAATATTAACTCAATGTCAGTGCCCTTTTAAAATCTCCCACCTACAATTCCCTAATTGTTCCTTTTCTTTATCTCTGTGGAGCAGAAAGTAAATAAATTAACAAAATAGCTTTTATCGGACTGAATAACCTTTTAACGGAGGGATTATCACGGGTTTATTTTTCATTTCTTTCGAAGCGATAGTGCAGTATGCCTCATTGATTAGTTTGCTAAGGTGGTGACCATTAATGAAGACAAGGTTTTATTGAAAATACAAGAGAGACCCCTTGCTACAAAATGTATATTTAAAAACTGTTTGTGTATTTAAGAGGCAAAATATAGATTCACTGTTTCAGTTTAGCTTGATGTTCATATGCTGACATGCAAGGGCATTCCGTACCTTTGTTGAAAGAGATACACAATGCTGTTTATTTACTACCAGTCAGATAGGATTATGCCACAAGCAATAAGCCAAATGGCCAATGGTTAAAATTAATCAGAATAAAAAGCATGGATGCTATTTTTGAGATGTTACTTTACTTATCATGGGTGGTGACAATGCAGTTACTTCAGAGCAAAACACTATAATAAATTATTCCTAACGTACATTTATCACAAGACAGCATGATTAAAAACTCCACTTTATTCTTCTAAACTGATGATCACATAAATTAAAAACAATATAAGCTAAGCTGTTCCTCATGTTTAACATTTTAAGACATTGTGTTTTTTCTGACTCTCTGACTTTAAAAACTTCTGTCAGAACCGTCAGAGTTGAAAATGGAAACAAAAACCGTTAGCTGGCTATCGCTATGCCTGTGCCATATTTACGTGCACACTGATTTGTACTGAGTTGCTATTTTAGTTGAGTCTTGTTTATCTCCATCAGCTGTCTCTCACAGCTGTCAAATACTCCTCCAGCCTGGTTGTGGGTATCAGAGCTACGTGGGATGGATTATGTGTAACTCAGGTCTTCTTGCCGCTAGGCTAACGGGGTCCTACGCTAAATGTGTCCACTCCACAAACGGTGGATCTGCTTCATGTAAGCTGTTGCATTTACACATATAACGAACCACTTTTGCAACATCACCCTTCCTGTTCCTCTTATATGTATAGTATGGTGCAATTAAAATGATCTGGGTACAGCCACTAAACTGAATAGGCACAAAAACTCAAGGCCTGGGTCTGAATAGGGTTTTTTCTGTATTTACTTTGTATTTATCATGAGAATCAGTGATATGTGACCAGGGAAAATATTCCATTAAATTATAAAAACAATGGTGAAAATTAAATAAAGCCCTTGTATTGGTAATCTTTGAGAGCGACCAGAAGCACTCACATTGTCACAAAATCTAAATGTGAAGAATTTATGATTGGAACATTATTGTGTATTTTTAATTTGAAGGCTGGAATTATTTAGTGTAAATCATATTACTACTAATAATGACTGAACACACTTTCTACATCATTTGGTTTGATGAAGAATGCCTAATTGATTTTTCCTAATGAATGACATTCTTAATTACGCTAATACTGTACCAAATGTTTTAAATCAGATATCGTTAACAGAAAATGCTGTTGATCAAATATATAAAATTAACAGTTCCAAGAAAAGTTGAGATAGGAAGATAAGATTTAATTTTTTAAAACTCCAATGAGAAAATAGAACAGCTCTTATCTTCATATTGTGAAAAAAATTTAATCTCTGTGCTTTGACTGATCTCTCATTTTCGCGAACTGCGATGCTTATGAAACAAGTCTTCAAAACAAGGCTTTAAAAACTTACCAGTCAGGGTGCCTTTGAGGATATTTAATTAAAATCTAATCCTGCATTCATTAAGGCTCACATAAATTAAGCTGTCATTCATAAGATTTATGGATTCTCATTTGCATATTGCATACAATTCATCAATTACTCAAGTATGAAAGGAGCGCATTTCCCTTGGAGCTGCCCGCTACCCTGCCAACATTTGAAATGAGAAAAAGAGCAAGACTGTCAGGCATTCAAACAAACTTTCCTCACAATGTCTGCTCCTTGATTAATCTAATTTTCTAGCCATCCTTTACAAGATTGTACACAGTCCAGCTGCACTTTTCAATTATTTTGCCTGTCCTCACAAGAAACTTTTAATGGTAAATAAAAATGGCATACGTTTACTCCATTTTGAATACATCCACCCCCTTTTTTGAATATAGGGCACTGTTAACCTAACAAAATTCTTGAGCAAATTGACAAGAGATATTAAAAATACTTTTTTTTTGTCGATGACGTTTTGCTGAATGATATGCATTCATCACTGAAACATCTCTGATCACGTGGCATCTCCAGAGTCGTGATAAAATGTCCAAGCAGGAGGAGGTAGGTCCAACAAAGAATAATAATAAAATATGTCACTTTGGACACCCGTTTCTGGGAAACATGGTGATACCAGCAAGGGTTTAAACAAGCCCCAGTATGTAGAAGTTGCACAAAAAATTAGGAAAAATAAACATCTGCAAAGCTAACCATGATTTTAAAGGCTACTACACTTAATCGTACTAAAAGTGACTTCCAGCTACAGTCATGACAGATTCAAAGATGCATCTCACATATCTAACTTAAAGCATTTCTGCTCATAAACAAGTCAAAGTAAATAATGTGTAATATGCATAATGCTTACACAACAGACAAAGACAAACTTGCCCTGGTTAAAAGATTAATTTCTAATTAATCCTGAATTCTGGCAGTGGAGTACACAAGCTATAATAAATGAAAATGAATCCTAAAGAGTATTAATCTGCTCCCTGTAGTATGGACTATGAGTAACAGAAATAAAGCTGCAGTTTATTAATCTTCCCCATTGTTTTGGGAAATTATGGTTGAAAGTCAGTTAAGATAGAGCTGATTGTTAATGCTTTAATGTGCTTTTAATTACAATACTTATCAAAGGCAAAGACAAAAAATTGTGAACAAGCCGCTGAAAGTGATGTACACACAATGTCCAAAAAAATCCCACCTGGGATATATTAAAACTTTGAATGTTTACTGTGATGTAAACTAATACTTTCAAAGGTAATTTAAAACTGCTGGTAAAATCATTTATGTCTTCAGTTAATAAAATATCAAAATATGAATTTAAGCTATAATGCCGATTTGCTGGTGAAGCAAAACATTTTAGAATAAGAGTCAGAATGCAGAACTAGGTAGACATATTTCATTAGTGTGAGAAGCAAAACAACCACATGTATCAACAAACCCCCACATGTTATTATTACCAAGGTTTGGGGACAGAGAACAGGACGAAAGCGTCCTCTAACAAACAAACACACTTTAGTTTTAAGTTAAACAGGATGTCCTTAATGATTAACATTAATTGGACCACGCATCAGAATCCTGCGTGGAAAAATTAAACAAAATTATCTGCTGTTTGTGCTCTTTCCCCCCCATTTAATAATTAATGAAATGTAAATAATGCTGTGGAGTCCAAAGCAATTCATTGTGGGAGAGGAATGGGTATGTTTATATAATATGTGAAACCTCTGTATGGAAAGAGGTTACAAGTTTGCCCTATTTTTTCCTGCTCAAAGTCAGAAATAAAGCCACTCATTTCCCTGGAGATCTTACGGCAAGAACAGATTGCATATTTAGATATTGTTTATGCAGCTAAAGTCATCCGTTGACGTTCATTCTAACATGGGCCTGATCAATCCTGCCAGCTGTGTGCTTAGTGCTATTTACAATAAAAATATTGCAGCTCAGTTTTATACCAAAGCAATCACCTTGGCAAACAGCATCTCTTCCAAGGATTAACACAACTCAGCGTCTTTTGAATGGTCTGCCCATGTGTGTACACTGAAAAATGCATGTGGCAAGAAGAAAAGAAGACTACTGCTAGTTTTCAAAGCCACCACCCTAATGGTGAACTGATCGACATGTTGATGACACGTTGAGGGTCACTGTTGTCCATAGCGGCTGACCAGCACCTACTACCTAACACACAGGAAGATGCCACCCTTAAAAGTCAATTGTTACTTTTTCGAATCTACAGATCCCTTTAAAAGTTCCCCTAAGAAAACACTGTCCTGTTAAGCAAGTCATCAAAGAAAATAGTTTGACTCAGCGGATCTAGACTGAGACTTGAGGCATCCTCACACATAATAATATAATTCTTAATGTACGAATAGACGAGTCATAAATCTTTAGCAAGACATCACTTTGGTTTTTTTTTTCTTTCTCGTTTTGATAAATTGTTAGCTACATACCTGAAACTAAACCCTTAAACCTTCTCAAACCCTACCTTCTAATAACTCATAGGCACTAGGGAGGTGACAGCATGATGAATACCACAACAGACAGCTCCAATATGGCACAATTTTATCAGATCAATATCACACTGCAATATAAGAAAAGAGGAGCAGATATTAGTCTACACAGTGTATTACAGATGAGGTACATTTCTTCTCCATGTGCCCATACTGAACCCAAGCAATATTTCATAGGTGTCTGAAATGGTTTATACACTTGTACACACAGTGGAAACTAATCATGGCAGTGGTATCTGTTTAGATTTATTATTGTGCACGGAGCTTAAAAGGTTCTCGTCCGGCGTGAGTATGCACTTGAAAGAACAAGGAGAGGAACGTATGTGCGACGCTCCAGCAAATTACTCAACAACTCCAAAGGTTTCATTACAAACCAACAGAGTAAGTTGATGCTGACATTCATCGCGCAGTCACACATATATTTAAAAGGGATTATTTTTTAATGTGACATCCTAGGGCTTCAGAACCTTTGAAACCATCCCCTGGGTGAGATATTTAGCAGGCCAGTTTGTGCCGCTCCTTCAACCTGCTTCGATTGCGTCAACTTCCGGCAAGCGGACAAGCACAACAGATATAAACAACAAAACAGAGAAAATACAGAAATGATGATATGCAGCCCAGCGTCAAGAGAAATTAGCAATGTGTGTCTTACACAAGGGAGTGATGAACAAGATGAATCTGAATTTCCCGTTAACATAAACCAACCGGATCTCAGCGTTATTACAAACACTGTCCATCGCTTTCAGACGTCTGCAGGAGCTTCAAAAGCAATTGGGGGTGGGGGTGGGGGGGGGGGGGCGTTGGACGTGATTCTAAGCCACAAAGGTCATAAGGCAGGGGTACACCCTGACTGAGATGCCCGTCCATCACAGGACAGGACACACACACACACACACACACACACACTACAGATAATTTAGAATTACCAGGCAGCCTGACTGCATGGGGAACAGGAACAGCATGAACAAAACCAAACAAAGAGAACAGCCTCCATACATGAAACGTAGGTGCATGAGCTGTGGAATGTGCAGCAACGATGCTACCCAATGAGCCACCATGTCACCCATGGAAACTGTTCCTGTACACAGAAAGAAGAAGAATATTTGAGGTCACAGCACTAAATAGCTGCTGTCTTTCTTTTCCTACCATGGGTGCTTTGGGCTGAATGCAGATGAGGCTCTAGTGGGTCGGGGTCATTTGAGAGTGAACTGAAGGAAGAATGAGACATCAACCTGAAAAACTTGTGGCAAGTCTTCGCAGAAACATGCAAGTTTCAAAGTAGGGGACGAACTGAAATTACATATGAGCACGCTAATCAAACTCCATTTCAACTGTTAATTTAAACACAAACACAGACTTAAACACAGGCTCACATAGTCAATGTATCAGTGGCGATGATGTAACTACTTCCACAACACAAATATTTCAATATTTAAAAGTGTCATGGGATAATCATAATTATTGCTTTTTATAATAGATTCTTTCTTTACAATGGCCCACAAAATTTATTATGGTAATGCAGAAAGTGTGTATTCATTTAGATGCTTCTCAGGAACATGCAATAAATATGCAGCAGTTTAGAGTGGCAGTCAAATGTTTAAGCAATACATGACATTAAACATTTAAGACCATTCTCACCAGTATGTTAATGCGTGTAGCAGAGGAACTGATGTAACTAATGCACATTAAAATACTCTGTCTGCATGTTGCCAGGCTAGTTTGCTCAGCATTCCCACCAATACAGAATATTAAAAATGACTCACAAATTGATTCAATAATACCACCATGAGTCATTTAAAAAGTGCCGCTTCATCAAATATCGTATTAGCAGAAACGTTTGCGGGAACCAATTCATAGTTAATTCTGAGAAACACTGTGCTATGGCAGTAACTGAATAGTGTCAATTACAGAAATCCACATACCTGATACAATCACATCATTTTGCTACTTAATCATGTCTCAGTGTTCTCAATGGTGATGGCCTGCATTGAATATGGTAGCTAGTTTATCAATGATGTTTTTAAAAGGTAAAAACAAAAATAAAGTGAATAGGACCCATCCATTAAAAAAAAATGAGACTGCAGACGTTCATAATTCATACCTCCTCTCACCAGGGGTTGGTCCTGGGGCCTCTTAGCTGTCACCGGCAATAGGGCTGAGCTATTGTGAGTGCTCAAGGTTCGTTAAATGCTATTAAAGGAACACAGAATCCCTTGTGCTGAAAACTTGTCAGCATTTCATTAGAGACTGATAAACACATAATGTGTAAGTGTCAAACAGAGTCCGCTCTACAACAGTCTGGCAGAGTGAGTATTTTGGGATCAGTTTGAAGCCGCAATTCCCATCTACAAGCAAATTACTGAGTGAATTAATATTTATTTATTTGGGATTTGTTACAGTAAGAAAATATATCTTTTGGGGTCCCAGGAAAGCCCAAAATTCATTACTATTCCATCAACAATCGATTTCTATCCATCTACTTATTCAGTACAGGGTTAGAGGGAGGAACCTGCAGCTACAAGGCATGGACATGATGCCAATGCATCACACACACTCACACACACACACACACACACACACAATGAGAAATTCAGAGATGCCAGTTCACCTAGTGGCAAGTCTTTGGACCTGGGCAGGAAACCAGAGAACCTGGAGGAGACCCGCAGAACAGAAGGACGCCATGCGAACTGCACACAGGAAGGGTTCAAATCCCAACCCTGGAGGTGTGAGGTGACACCACAACCAACTCGGTCATTACACTGCCTGTAAAGTGGCCATTTGAATAGGAAATAACTCTGATCAAGGATCTACAAGAGGAGTAAGTACATGTACCTTAAAGGAACAAGATACATAAATACGGTAATAATATTTGTATTCACGGGCCAATAAAGTAGCCTGCAGATGTTACTCTCAGAAGCTAAAAAAAGTCAGTGTTTTTTATTATGGCTAATTAATATAGTGAGACCTAATCATACATTCTTTACATGTTATAACCATTCAACTGGATAAGAGGTTTGGAAAATAAATGGAATTGTAACGTTTTACAGGAAAAATTGTAATGCGTTTCATTTGCACGCCTGCATTCTGAGTATCAATAAAGACTCTAATAATGGCTAATCTACATGAAATAAAGCCAAGGTTATTGTTGCGTAGTATTCAGATTCTCTAAAGAAGAAATAAGTACCAAATGAAAGGGCACATTAATGAATACATTGAATAACGGGCTAGAATACCAAGTGATAAATGTATGTAAAATGTGTGTGCTTGACTGGGACTGCAGATTCACGTTAAGCCAATGTTTCATTACATTTCAATTGATCTTTGATTTAAATTTGATTGAACACATTTCTGGGCAGCAAAATATAAAGCATTTGCATCAATACAGTTACAGTATAATATTTAGGAAGAAGCCTTTAAGATGACAGTCTTCTCTGTCTAGTATAATCTTTTTGGAACAATTACCATGTGTAAGTAATCAGTTACTGAGTCTGTTAATCAGTTAATCTCCTTTTTTCCCTCTTGTGAGAAATATCTGGAATTAGATAATTAAAAACGTGTCAGGTGAAAGTCCAACTAGCTTCCTTGCAGTATATGTTCTCACATTCCATGCTTTGTTCATCTTATTAACCTCCTAGCTGCACAGTGCGTCTTTAAATGAAATCTTTAGCCCCTTACATGTGAAATTAAAACCACAGTCCCTTGAGCGATTTTAATTATTCCTGTTCTGAAAAACTTCCACTTTGTCGGCCTTCTTTATTACAAAGTTACCCACTCCCACTCAGAGAGTGTTTTTTTTCCAGGTTCTGTCATGCCTCAAGTCCACTGAGCCTTTTTTCTGCAGCCCTGTTAAATTCTCACCTTGCTCTGCCCTTATCATCAACCCATTCAGGCACAAAGCAAGGAGCAGGGGGAGTGTTTACTTGTTTCCACAGTACATTATCTCACACATTAATCACCAAGCTGGAACTTCCAGACAAGGGAAAATCTGCTACAATGCATCAAAATGCCCTCATTCAATGTTGGACTGTGCCTGACTTTTCTAATACAGAAGCACAAAGCAAGACTGGTCAATAATGCACACAAACACACACACACACACACACACACACACACATGGCCACACATTTAAACGGGCATGCTTTATTTATTATCAAATTATAATCAGAGAAAACACGATCCAGTATACATTAAAATTCATGGTGATTATTACAAGGAAAAATGCACAAGTCAGTGTGTCTAATTACGCCAAATTAATTGCATGTAAATTGGACTTCAATTTGGACGGAAACAGAAGGTTCCTTTCACAGTGGCTAAAACGCAGATCCTTTCATGGATCTGTGTATAGATAAATACTGCAAAAAAAATAATAAATGAAAATAACTTTTTTGTATTATTTAGTAGGGACAGTCATCAGTTAAGTTACGGCAATATTTTTGTAATCTACACTCAACAAATTTCATTATATTTATCTATATATTTCATATATTTATATATAGATATATTTATCTAAATATCTATATATTTCATATATTTAATGTATATCTTTTCAACATAGGAGCGTTTATTGTAACATTTTCAAGTATCTTCATATTTTGTGTAAGAATAAAATGTATTAAAACATTAATTCCACTTCATAAATTAAACTGGTTGAGGATACAAACATATGAGTTTCCATGCCGTGAAGATTTCTTGACAGATGACAGTCATACTATCTGTCTTCGTGATCATAAGTAAAATCAAAAGAAACACTAATGTTCATGCGTTCATTGAATGACGTACTTACACGCACACGCTGTATTCTGATACTCAGAATGGTGGGGAATTACACATTCGCTACCTAACACAGCAGTATGTTATAAAAATATTTTTTTTTGCCTACATTCATGAAGCGCAATTTCCAAGAAATGAAATTAATGTTAATTCTGATATCACTGCAGACAATTCAGCAGCAACATCAGACTAGGCTATCAACGTCAAGAAATAAACTTTCAGAAGAACTGAAAAGTTTAGCTATAGCCGTGATCCACGCAGACACCAACAAAGCAAATGAAAGATGCAAAAGTGATTGAAAAAGTGTAGAACACTCATCCCATACACAGATGATTACAGAATTATTACTGCCATGTAACACCAGTTCAGTGATTGTGAAACAACTACATCTTTTTTTGTCTTGTGAAACATTGGTTGCTCATTGCTAAATATATAATGCTGTGCAAGTTTTAAAAAAAGCACACTTGCATAAATTCTTCAGTCCCATCGTTTAATCAAGTATCTCCTTCTGTTCAACTATATTAAGAAAAAATAATCAGCATTTAGTTCTAAATTTTCAGCATTTTCAGTCAAAAAATACCCCAGACTCTTATCACAATATTGGTGCAAGTAGTGTTTTCACCTTCTTAAAAAAACAATTAGATGCAAGATAAGGCAGCCTTTGTTTTCCTCAGCTCAGCTGTGGCTTCTCAAAGAACACAAATCATAAATTAACTGCATTCTTTCCCAACTGTGACCTGCTCCACACAATTATGCCCTGAGGTATGAAACTTTTCCCAGGCAGTTCTGGGCAAAATAATTAGACGGACCATAAAATAATTTGCACGTTTTGAAGCTATATAACTAGAGCTCTTTAAGAAAAAAAATAAAGTTTTATAAAGAAAGAGCACAGCGTTGGGTAAAAAAACTTGTCGGTGGAATACACACACACACACACACACACACATACAGATAAGCTGTGTCTGCCATGCAGGTTATAATGAGGTAATGGACAACAGCAACAGCCATCATTAATGACTGTGTTTGCCGTCTCTCTCTAGCCTTCTTACCGCAATTAGCGTTTTACCAGATCGCCAAAGGCAGCGGTGTCAGTGGAAAAACATCTAAAATTCAAATAAATGAGCAATGTAAATAGTTAGCGAGAGTTTACCCAGTGAACAATACACCCTTATTAGAGACAAGTGAGAAAAAAATTTGGTGGGGGGACACAGTCGTGGGGGGCGGGATGGGAGACACAATGTGGCCCTTCTCCTAGAGCAACTTGTTATCAGGCGAAACGCAGAGGCCCCATTCAATCTGCATTTAAATACATTTCATTCCATGCACTCATTTGCATTAATTTCTCCCATTATATTTGGAAATGGTCAAATGTCTAGGCGGCACAATGCAGCAGCCTATCACCAGCGAGCGGAGCCCACACCTGATGCCAATTTAGCCCGCTCAGATCTTTTCATTGCTGTAGCCCAGTCTGACAACTCTAGCTCTTTGCAGTCCAGGGGACTTTTCAATTGGATTTGCTTGTGGTGACAAAATTGTTTTGCTTGTGGAGAGATTTCTCTCTCTCTCTCTCTTTCTCTCTCTCTTTCTCTCTCTCTCTTCCCCCGCCCCCCGCCCCTTCCCCTCGCCCTCTCTCTGACTGGGCGTCTGTTAGGGCACCATGGGAAAATGAGAGCCGAATGATTCTCAGTGGCTTCTGATTTCCACTATTTGTTCAGCATTAGGTCCCACTTATCTCTCAAAAAAGCAGCAACATGTGGAGCAGAAGTGACAGGCAGACATGCAGACTCTCTAACGGATTCATTGTGCATGTAGAGCCGGCATTCAGGCTAGAGAGGCCCTCAAGTAGACACATCCCAGCCCGCCACTGCCAGTTACCACCACTAATCCTTACTGCAATACAAAGTAAATATTTCATTAGATTTTCAAATAAACAGTTAGCCTGGACTAATCTACTATCTATAACGTGACAAGATCTATTACAGCTCACGGGTCCCTTTGCAAAGCAAAGTGCTAATGTGTTCACTTTTCTGCTCTGAAAGCATAACAATTTAAAAGGGAAATCTGCAGAAATTCAATCATTGCATAAGCCATTTCTCATGATTGCTGTGATATGAGTGCGAGATTTTGTTTGCATTTATTTTAAGTAATAAGACAAACCATTTCAAATTCTGTCGTCTGGATCAGGATCAGGGCTAGTAGTTGGAAATTTCATCATCCCAACAACTAGTTATCTTTTAGCAATGCCACGGGTAAGACTGTTGTTTTAACTGAATTCCTAAACATTTTAAAACATCAAAAAGAAAATCAAAAAATGCAGATGATCTGATGACAGCCCGATAATGGATGCATAGATGGATTTAATTCTATACTCTAAATACGAATGTAAATATAAACAAAAAGAAAATTACTCTTATCATTGCTCTGAATTACTCTTAATGGCAGGTATGTGTCTATGTATTTTTGTTGACATTTCCATATGAGCCTAAAAATAGAGACGTACAGGGGAAAAGTTATAACATCTTTGAATATGGAAATGTGAAAAATGGTAAACTAGTTTGCATGAAGGCAAATCACGATATTTAAATCATTTCCCCTTCACATTTCTCAGGAAAATGAAAAACATAAATACTAGTGGTTCCAGAGCGTGTTATTTAACAGAACAGGACACGTGTAACAAAGGCAACAGACAAGGCCTCCCTTATAACTCACAATAAAATGTAAGCAGTGGAAAAGAAATTAGCAAATGAAATAAAAGACGGGGGGGGGGGGGGGGGGGGGGGAATGATGATAGAAGGATCTCTGCACTCTCTCACTCATTAATCACTGCAGTCTTTCTGACCTTTCATTTGCCAAGGGCAGGAAGCGAGGAGGAGGCTGTCCGAGTTAGAAAGGGAAAAAAAAGCGGCTATAGATATGCTAAGTCCAGAAGATGCCACAACACATCCCTAATGAAGAGTGAAATTAATCAGCTTCATGGGTTGTTAGATGAATTTCCCAGCCCCTAGGTGGTATCCACTCTTTCGGAGGCTTGATAAAGACAGATAGGCCCCTCAGCCATTTACACATGTTATCAGAGGTGCTACAGAGGCTAACGTCCATTCCCTTGGATTGAAAATTTTTGCTACAAAATGTGACAAGATGTAACATTTGTGTTTACGTAACCTTGTATCGGGTAGCAGGAAAGAACCAGTCAGATGAAAAACAAGCAACAAAAAAAATTAGCCTACAAAGCTAAAACAGTCGCTTTTATAAAGTTGTACTTAAATTTATATTCATATTCAGTTTGCTCTAGTTCTGTCTACAACACTGAGGTACATCCAATTTATCCTGGACGTAACATCAGATCTGTGTTCCTGCACGTGCCAAATATGCGTTTTGACACTGCAAACCATCACGCGCTGCGTCAGATAGCTACACATGGAAGTGAAGTGACATAACTGTCACTACTGGCAACCAGAAAGTCACAGTCACCTGACATACTGGAAGAACCTGTGTGTTTCCGTCAGGTGACAAATAAATCCTAGCCAGTTCAGTTCCCTCCCTCTCTGGAGTCGCAGGTTCCCCTGTTGCAACTGGCAAATAACAGATTTAAATACTGATCTGAGCTGCTCATTCTGCATACAGGGATTCACTGCTACAGACTGAGTCACACAAAGCAGCATATTTTAATATAATTAAATGATATTCAAATATATGATATTACCCAAGAATTCCAGAACATGATGTGAATCTTCGAGGAATTCTATGGGTTCTATGGAGGTATTTATGCAAGTTGTTTATTTGTCCCCTGCTTATTATTGACTAATTATCATCTATCTAACTGATCCATCCACCCATTCTTCCACCCTTGCATCCATCTTCCAATCACGTATCACACTCAGGGTCACAGAGGGGCCCGGAGCCAATTTGCGGCAGCATAGAGCACAAGGCTTCCTGGGATATAGAGGACGCCAGTTATCTAATGTGTGTTTTGTTTCAAAATAAATTTAAGATTGTATGACATTATTCTGTCTGAAGTTATAATAATTTTGCCAGCAGATTTTACATGAGAACGGGACACTTTAAAAATAGCTCATTCAAAAGCAGCATGAAATAGTCCAGTTTTCCATTTAAACAACAGGAAAAAAGAGCCTAACTCTTTAAAAGCATGTCTATTATTTATTGCTCTTATTTTAAAACTGAGTCTGGGGAATTTATCAGTGATGAAAGAATGAAATGTTACAGCCCTTCTCTCTCGTATCCATTTGACCTGGCAGTCAAGTGAATTCTAATGAAACACAAGTGATGAAATAATATTTTCCTAAATGTGGTGCCCCATTTTAGCCATGTGCAATTAATTAAGTGCCGTAACCCTAGTCAGGAAACAAATCAAATGACGAGAAGACAGGATGGAAAATTACAAAGGTGCAAGAAAACACGATACTTCATCCCTTTGCTTAAACCTTGCATTGCAAACAATTAAAGCACTTTTGGATAAGGCGAATAAACATCACACTCTTGCTTTTTGTCACCAATATCATTTTAAGTATGCATATACTGTAACAAGTGGACTGTTTATTAACTTTACTGCATAATAAGAAAAATGTAAAACATGCAAACAGAAACACCATATTATTCCACACATGATACAAAAGTATGCTTCTTGTGGCTGCTGGTGTTCCAAAGCACTGTAAAGTATTCTGAATTATTCAAATCACAGCGTGTTGCAAGATGCAAACTTTGTCTGTATGACTTTCAGTTGTTTTAAAAACAGCCACTTACATGACTTGAACCAGCTGGTTACCTAACATGTTATGATTTTTCATGTTAGGCTTCTTTTCACTTGTTTTTCTGTCTAGGCAACTTTGGGAAAACAATTTATGGCTGCTCTACAAAACACTTGACACTGTCAAAGAAACGAAAGCTAATTGGTGTCCATGGAGACCAAAGCCAATTGTATATCTACACAATGGAAACTGCAAGTTCTCTTGCACTTACAAGCACAGTTTACTACAGAGGCAAGCAATATGTCACTTTTACAGGTGTGATCCACACATTGACCTGAACCCTGTGAAATGCTCAATTACAGAGAAATTCAAGATAGAACGTTCATAATACTCAATGAAAGTACAGAACACCACTGTTGTAAATTAAGAATAAAAATACTCCACCTCTATAAATATACATTTAAGCTTATTTTTAACCCTATTTGAGATTCAAGGTTAATTTAATCAGCCCATTTTTACTTCTGAAGTGCCTGCTCCAATTTAATTGGCTATTTTTATTGCCTCAGAGAGATTTTTAATTGAAACCATCAGGGATCTAACAACAACTGTGACATGCTGATGCCTGGGGAATTGCCATAAATACGTGACAAAATATGTGAATTAATAAGGTTAAGCCTTCGTGAAAACATTATTGTGGAAGAGTTCAAACCAAAGAAATAAGCAAAAAGTTATTCCATCTGTTAATTTTTTTGTAAGACACGAGTGGACACCTTCATAAGATCAGATGTTTACTGAAGCAGGTTTCATTAGGCATGTTGTGTTGATTATACAGCAGCAGATCCTCTCCTGGGATTGGAACCAGCAACCTCCCTGTCACAAGGCCACTTGCTTAAATGCAACACCTCCACTGGTTTAACAGGAACAAGGATCAGTTCATTATTTTGGGTCATTTATATATTTTCTTGCTCAAAAAACACCTGGTTATTAAGCAAGATCCTAAATAGCTATTTAGAATATATTAAAAAATAGTTTTGCTCATTTAGAGGGAAAGCATTTATTATACATTCAGCCATATGGCTTTAGAATTAACAAGAAATAACATGTTTTACGCCATCTGAACTTTTCATAGCCATAACAATAATCACTGATGCTACTGACCCTCTCACCAACCATAACCATTACAAATGTACTCTGGACCAGTTTATTGATAAGAATACTTAATACTTCCCTTGCTATTATACGATGCTATAAACCCTCACTGTATTGCTGTGGCTGCTAAATGTGACCTGACTCATGCACACATGCTTCATTTCTTGGAATGTTTCTTTTTGGACTTCAATCACATCTATTGCTTTGGAACTCCAGGTAAGCATCTGCATCGAGAGTAACGTCATATTACAGATAACATGGCACCAACTGAGGCTCAGGCCTATTGTGAACAGCTCTGGCAGGGAAACGCCTGTGGATTGGTTGCAACTGATCCACAGAATTCCCTGTGAATCAAAAAAAAAATCAGACCTATTGTTCCACGTCGCATGGAAAAAAAAAAAACGTTTTTTGTTGCTCTCCTCTCTCCAGCAGTGATTGAACAAGGGTTAGAAGGCCCACTGGAAGCAGGGAAAAACAAAAAGCAAAAATAATCTACTGTCAGCAGAATGTTCAGTGAGTTCTATCACCCATACGCTGATAAAGAACAGTAGCTGCAAGGATTCCGCTGTTGCGTGAGGCTTGGTGGATTGGAATGCATGCTAATTACCATCAAAAATGTGCTAAGCCTCAAAATCTCTGGCATTGCTCCGTACCTTCAAGGAGGACATGCCAGCGGAAAACAAAGAGCGGTGAATAGTGTTAAATCACCGTAATGCCACATCAACAAAACCATACAATTTATGGCGTAGGTCGCAGAGATTGTTTTAATGCCAAGGTTTAATTAAAACAACATTGGTTTTCTATGTTGGTTCAGTGGAAAACATCTTTTTTTTTATGTGATACTGTAAATATTCACGATAAATACTGGGAAATTACAAACAATTATGCTTTCAGCATTGTAAAAAAGAACTTTTATCAAACGAAACATCAAATGGCAAAAGCCGGAGCGTTACTGCCATTTAGTTAATCAGTAAACAGAAACACAACTTGCTTAGGAAATGAACAAACCTCTCCCTTTAAATAATTAATAGTTTCTGATTTCAGTGTGGCAGCTCTTAATGAATTCTTTATAATTCTGTGACAGGTCTTGAGCAACCAAAACTGTCTTGCTCCTGAAGACATCTTAATGGCGTGCTTTGCCCAAATTTTAAAAGTTTAACCTATGTAGATCAATGTGCTTCCTTATAAGAGTTTAATAAATTAAAGTACGGGAAGCTTTTTTCACTGTGCAGAAAAAGCTGATGAGACAGGTTTAGTTTAATCTCAGGCAATAGAAGTCATTAACCATTCTCCCAGGAATTAAAATATAGCTTGCCCTTTTCTTCTCTCACTTACCATTAGCATCACTTTAATCTCCCAGCGTTTCACACTGCTATTTTAATCAGTACTTACTGCCTTTTGACAACTGAAGAACAGGCTTTTCTCCGACTCAGGCAATATCCTGATTTAAGAAAATGAAAAATGTGGGACATGCTAGAGAAGAGTTTTTTTTTTTTTTTTTAATCAAATCACTAGAAACTAGAATGTGTGTTAGCATCTGAATCTATCATGTTGTGTAAGTAGATCACAGTGTGCATAAAGATTTGGAGACAATCTCTTTCATATAATTTTCTATATGGGTCATTTGATGTTGTGGGCCCTTTTACTTCCTGTGCAGTTGACTCAGGGAAAATATATAAGCAAAATATTATTTGTTGTTTTACTGATTGGAATATAGCTCACACATCAGGCACGTTTCAGTGATTTTGGCAGATATAGGGCATGTTTGTCAGACGGTGGTCTTGCAATGTTAAATATAAAGTAAATAGAGTCATTAATCAATACAGTGAAATAATTACTGTTACACTCCACATGATAGCACATGGTTCATTGTTAAGAGAGGAACCATGCTAAACAGTATATCTATAAAGCATTAATAAAACTTAAAATATTGCATTTTTGGTATTTGTATAATATATGGTATTTGTTCAGCACCTGTGATGACAATGAAGTTAATCGACTTTCTGGCAATGTGTTCTCCTTCTGCTGCAGGAACAATGGTACAGATATTTCTCAGAAAGCAGGGCTCCTGACAAAATTTACTGCATTCATTGACACTACTGACTCTGTGCCAATGAGCACTCAGAGGAGAGAACACAAAAGGTTTCAGCTGGTACATGCAGTTCCCCGTAGACCAGCACGCTGTCGGCGATGCCAGATCACGTGACTTTTTTGTAACCTAGCTTAGCGGCTGACTAGGTCAGCGGCACAGGTGCCTCTGTCAGCAAGTGACACATATAATTTTCGGTACCGGAACTAGACACTCAGAAAAGTCCACAAATAGACACTGGATGACCCGCATCTACATTTATATTGCCATTGTTTAACGCATAATAGTTTGGGAGAAGTTATTTTAAATTATGCATATACAAAGCAATGACACGTCGTAGCTAAAATACTACAGCGCAGAGTGCAATTACAGTTCAAAATAACTTCACTCTGTTATGCAAATAAGTGTTAAGAATGGGATGGAAGAAGAGCAGAATGTGGTTTGGACATAACATGACTTTCTAGTTCTGAGGTTCGTTTCACACGTCTCACTATATTCTGACAGTGATTATACAGGATCGCAAATTCACAAACATCAAACAGAACAAAACAGAACCCATTTCACAGAAGGCTCCTTAAATGTTTGTTCATAAGGGGGAATGTACTAACAGATACACTTTGAAATATAAATACCATATAATACTACCTTAACCTGGCATCTGATTACCCTTTATCAAACATTTAAATGGTCATTACATATCACAGGTCAGGATTCACATAATGTTCAGCATCTGCTGCTTCACAAAAAGTATATATATTTTCCCTGGTATTACAAATGCACATTCCAGGATCTAAATGATCCAAGAGAGTAGAATGCTAAGGTTTACAAAGTTAAAATGTTCTTCACTTTCTGTTTAATGAATCTGCTTTATAATGCCTGACTCCAAACGACTACAATATTAAATACGTTTCTAATAACAAAAGTCAAAACATTGATTATTTACTTGTGTTTTTTTGAGATTTTGCTACTATGTTTACTATGTTTCAGTCATTGAATATAGCTTAGAACTATAAAAAGGTATGCTATATGAAAATGTATTTTAACCCTGTAAAATACCACTTCAGAACTGCACATTCAAAATTATAATGTTTAAAATAAAAGCACCTCAGAATAGAAAGGTGGGCGGTTTGGGGGCGTTGGGTGTTGGATTCTAGCTTCTATGTTGGCTTGCTCATATTCCAGATAGAGTAGAGGAATGTACACTATTGATAAACTACATTTGGAACTTGTAAGGTCACTGGTGCTCTTTTCAAAGGGCAAGCTAAACAGATAGGGACGTGTATTTTTTTTTCATTGGTTGTAAAGTCCAGGCTATGCTCCGCCCCTCTATGTTCCTCTCCTGTCCCTATTGAAAATTGACACCACCTTTACTTGAAACAGTTGGAAACAGTTTATGAGCATTTCAACAATAAAATCCTCTCTCTCTCAGATCAAAAAGTAGCTGCGTTCATTTCTGATCTCCGTCCAAGTTCAACTCAAAGTGATACTTCAAAGGGGCACACAATCAAAGACAAACAGCTGTTAAAACAATCACACGTGACGTCATTGTCTTCGAGACTTCACACACACAAAAACGAGAAGAAAAAAACCCATAAAAGAACAAAAACAGAAGTAACACAGAATCCTCTTCAAGAGATAATATCAGAGTGCCAGAGAAAGAAAAAATTAACAATTCAGGGCGAAATAAAATGGGTGATTCTGCAAACAAGGCCAATCATCCATCTGGAAGAAAGACCAGCGCTGCCCACTTTATCACCTCCTTAAAACACGATTGGAGATGAGACCTTGAAGGCTTCTAGGCACCAGCACACATGATCATGCTCACTGTACATAAGTCATTAGATCTGCACTATCGCCAGCCCACATAATATCGCCGCTGTCCGCTGAAAAACATCCTATCACCAACAATCCATTATGTCAGAAATGTGAATAAATGCATCTTCTCAGGAACCACCTTACAAAATAAACCTAAAACAACGTAACGAGACCGCAAGTAGAAACCTGCCTTTACACAGCCTTCACTTTAATGTTTTAAACGAACTTACGTGGGTTGGTGTCAGTGACTATGTCCGTGTCAACAAGATACAAACTAATCTTGCTTTATATTCACAATTAACAGTGATAATAGTTAGCTAGCTATCTAACTATCCACGTTGTTAAAATTAGCAATACAAAGTAGTCCGTACAAACAACCATCATGAATACAAATGTTAACAAGTACAAAAACAAAAAAAAGTTAAATTGATGACTTGATACAACATCATTTCAATGGTCAAGTTTTTGTCAAACACTATCAGTAGACAAAGGAGAATGGGCGTTTCCATCTAATATAAAAAGTCACAATCGAAAGAGGACATACATGGTTTTCATCAGACAGTGATGACAGCCCTTCCAGGCACACACATTATATATAGCTGTGTTCTACTGTACGACAATCAACAAAAAATCTGGCTAAAATAAAGCGTTACGCAACAAATAATACGGCAAACAAACCAGCCATGTTTTTCAGAATTTCTCATACATGCACATACCTTTGATAGTTTGATGTGATGCTGAAATCCAATATCAGGAGAGAAGCCTGAGACGTACAAAGATCAATATTTGTTAAATAAAAATGTATGATTTGTTTGACCAAATTAGTAAAATGCTCCACTATGTTTTTCCATTTTCTGAAGCAGATTCTATGGCTGAATTATTTCATGAAAAATCACTTAGATGTTCCAATGCCTAAGTGCACAAAGATGCATTTATTCTTCTGTAGAACATGATGCAACTGGTCAATTGGCTTGTTTCTGTCTGGATGGTCTTGGATTTACTGGTCAGGTGATATCTGACAGGAATTTGTGAAAGCTTCTAGCAGACAATGCTATTTGCCAATTACCTAATATATGAAATTAACAAATAAGCAAAGACTAGAGCAATTCATCTATGTTAAAAATGCACATAATATTAAAATTACCAGTGTATCTATCCTGTGTGATATATTTATTATGCTTTATCTAGCATAACACTGGAATTTAAACCACATCCCAAGAAATGTGTCTGTCAACAGTTTCACTGCTTAAAGCAGCAAATAGTCTATTTAAAATGCTTTTATCTTAACGCAGGTCCCCTTGGCATGGGAATGGTCTCCTTCACAGAGTAATAGAGCTTGAAAACTCAGCCAACGGCAGGGAGGGAGACCATCGCTTCGCCCGTTACTGTGAGAGACAAAATGCAATTAAGGCTCTCACCAGGGATGGAGAGAACCAAACAAAGCTCAACATGAAGACACAAAAGCCCCCCCTTTTACCTTCACGCCACAACACAAGCGGACAAAACTGTGTCAATCATGATCACTTTTTTTTTTAACCTTCCTCACTGGCTTTTTAGCAAAGTTGAGAGGTTTAATGCATTTACACCAGCAGGCGGCCAGCTTGTGATTGTGCTGGTGGCCCATTCGGATATTTGAAGCACGATGGAAAGATACTCACCCAAATTTACAGCCACAAAATCAAATCACGGATCAATGGACAAAATGAAGTGAAACGTTTGTACTAACACATGGGATAAAATTAAAATTTAATGAAAATGGATTGCACAATATTGAACATTTAAAAATAGCAATACCACATGAATAGTGTTCCTCAGTAGTTTCATCTTATTATAATTTTTGATTTAGACTTTGATACAGTTAATGGGGAAATGCTATAGGAAAATATGACAATACAGCACACATGGTGAATGAAAAACCCATGCAGGATGATGGGCCATCCAGCGACACAGCTTAACACATAGGAAAATTTGATAGTTGATAAGTCTAAAGATCCCTCTTAAAATAACATCCCATGCTTGCATAATTCCACTACAGAAGGAGCCAATGGAGAGAAAATGCATGATTCAGAACATTAAATAAAACAGAAGTGTCCTACAAAAAGCACATACCCTGAAGACGCTGTTTACTTACAAATTTACAAATTTAAGTTGTTTACCCTTGGGTTGTTATGGGTATTGTTTGTGGATGTGTATTTTTTTCCTTTAAAAGGAAATACTGTTTATTACATAAATTTAAATAAAATGCCCACCAACTAAGTCATACTAGCTCTTCCAAGTTAAGCAGTACACATTTTTTGGGTAAAAGTTACTGAATCGGCGTATTAGTTTGAGTATATACGTGTTTTTAGTCTTCGATTTAACGCCTTCAAAGTGCACTGACTGTTTCCCCTCTTCTCTTTTTCATTTCCCAGCCCTTTTTATACGTCTGTTTCGTCTCTTTTGTGAGGTTCTTCTGTATATCTTATACTGCCTGCTAAACAAGCTTGGGAAAAGTACATTTCCTCAAGGCACGTCTCAAATTAAGACAACTGGGCAGACATAAACAAAGTAAGCAAATGCTTTTGATTTCTGCTGGGACCCCGGCGTAGGAACACAGGAAAATACCAAAGAACAGAATGAAAAAACAGCCTCGCAGCAAATGTGGCTCATTTTTGTCTACGTGTGGGGGTGGCTGCTTTTCTAACCCTTATACAATGTTATTCCCTCAAGATACTAAAGCAAGCGTGTGCGCCCATGCATGTGTGTCTGTCTGTCTGTCCATCTTGGCAGCTCCATCTGAAGAATATGTGGATTTTAGGGCAGTCCTGCAACAGGGTTACTAAGCCAACCGAAGGATAACAAATGACCTCACGGTGAAACAGCCGTTGAAATTCTTTCAGTACATGGGCCTTAAAAGCAACTGAACAAATAGAGATAAGAAGGTTAGTAGGATTTGAAATTATTATTTTTGTCTTCCTCCTCTATTCCCCTCTCTCTAAACAAAACAAACGGAGCTTATTACTGCAGATTACCTTACACTGGACAGACACAGCATGTAGAGCCTATTGTAAACAATGCCTCTTATTCTGCCCACAAAGTATGTGCCATTTATAACACTGAACAATCATATACACAGTGGGGGCAGACAAAAGGAAAATATATTCTGGCTTCAGGTTGAAAAAACACAATCATCAAAAGGCTGTTACCATGTCCGTTGCCATAGCAAACTCAGATAAATTAATTAAGAGTTGCCCTGCTGAATGCCCGGTCACATCTCTATGTAAATACTTTCTGAACAGTTGTCCTGTTATTATGTCCAGGAGTTAGAAAGGGTGGGATTTACTGTCTGAATCATCACATACTTATTTTCTAGTTTTATTCTCTGCCTTCTGATCAAAGTCCCACTAAAGCCGAAATAGATACACTTGTAATACACCAAGTATCCTTCTCAGCAGGATCTAGAACAGAAATGAGGCCCACTTATATTTTATGTTCTTTATTTTATTTATTTACATACACCGTTGGCTTCGTGACTTAATGAATATGAGATGGTTATTAGGCATGGGAGAAACTGCTCCCATGAATTAAGACTTCTATATATTAATGTCTACTTGAAAATAATAATTAAATTTACTCTCATAAATAATTCAATTCTTATGTTTACATTATTTCATTTCTATGTTAAACAAAGCAGTAGCTTAGAATATAATTCATGTGCTGTAGAAATACAAAGACAGAAATTAATAAAAAACTAAAGAAGCAGTTAAAAACAATGGCAAACGAAAACTACAACACTAAGATGATCTTTTATTTATACATATAATAGTTAGTGTAGCTATCTTGCTTGACATTATCGTTTTTAGTTAGTCAGAAATCCCAGTTTCTACTCTAGTTTTCCGAATTGTTGATTGTGTAACAAAGTACGGCATGCAGTACTTAAAATGTTTGGTTTACACTCAATAAATGATGGTTGGCCTACCCTGGATTATGAGAGACGGACTAAACGCATGAGTATTATCCATGTGGATACACACTGCCATTTAATATCGAGAACCACCGCTGCACGATCTGAAGAATTCACCATTAAAAAAGATTACAAATGCTTAGCTGCATAACAAAAAAGATTTAGACTTCACCACATTTCTTTTTAATTACTCAATTAATTTAATCATAATGTCCTTAAATATTTAGTGCTTGGGTGTTGGGCTCAAAATATCAACTGAGCTGAATATTTATTCGTCTCGTTTGGCATTCTCTTTCCTATAAATGTACGACAAAGCTGTTACAAAGAATGGGTTTTATAATTTATAAATGGCATCACAATGCAACAGGCAGCGACAGACCAGCAGCTCTGCACTAGGTCCAAGATTTATTATCAGACCAGACCATCCAACAATCAAGCGTTAAACAGAACAAAAACCCATTCCAAATAAATTCTCACTGTATTTGTGTGTTGATTTGATTTACTGGCCTGTGGGGAGGCACCATTTGGAAACACAGGAACAGCAGAGAGGAAGGGTGTGCCTTGGAGGAGGGAGGACTCATATGCCAGAAGTGTTTATTGTGTCAGGTTGATTTATTGAGTGGGCTTCATTTCACTGAATGTTCTCAGATATTTATTTCCCTAAAGGCCCTGCGAAGATATGAGCGGGCCTGGATCCGCAGATGTCATCATTGCCCATTTTACGGAGTCAGGTTTTTTTTTTTTTTTTCCCCGTCTCCCCCCACAAACTGTAAAAAGAACAACCAGGCAAAGTCACAGTACCTTCCCATCTGTGCCTTACAATTATTGTTAACATTTGTGAATTACTTCTGTGAAGATAGCATTGTCTAATACTGCCTTGGGGGGGGGGGGGGGGGGGAAACCACCACCCAAAACAGCTAAAGAGCATGAGAAAATGGAA
>JAODJU010000001.1:43460198-43503979 GCA_026776725.1 Gnathonemus echidnorhynchus
GGGGGGGGGGGGGGGGGGGGGGGGGGTAAACCACCAACCAAAACAGCTAAAGAGCATGAGAACATTGAAATTCTAAGAGTCTGACAGCTGAACATGCCCCTTTCCCACATACACGAGCCTCTCTTTTAAGCATCTCCTTACTACAGGACTGCTCTCGACGTGTTATAAATAGATAAACAATAAAAATACTACGTAAATTGGGCTTGAAAATTGAACGTTAAAATTCCCTTTATCTTCGGAAACAACTGGAAAGAAGCAGATGGTGCTGGCCTTAGATTTTCCAGATGGCTGTCCTCAGTTGTGAGCCCAATGACAGAGGACAATCTAACTGACAAGTGCCTTTTGCCTTTTCACCGTCTGTGGGGGTCTGTCTACTTAAGAGAAGCATACAGGATTCGGAAAGGCCAGCGAGGGCTGGGAAACTGAGTTGATCATACTTCAACAACATGGAATTCGACAGAACAGTATCACACAGAAATATAGCGATGGAATGCAGTGATTGGACTGTTTGTTTATTCATGTGTGCGAATTCACTGATTGCATTCTTATAATGGATGCTAATTAACAGTAGCAGACCAAATGCCTTACCACTGCTGTCAGAGCATCGTCTATTTGAACACTGTCATCGCACATTTTTTCCTGTTTGTCTTAGTTCACAAAAGTCAGCGCTTTTAAAAACTGCAACCAAAAACCTTTTGCTTTATATAGAAATTATTGTGGATTTATGCACATCGAAATGAGCGCGTACAATAAGCCCCTATTTAATTTGCTCTTGACTGGAAAAGATGTGGCTAATTTGCAGGCAGCCCTGCCAGGAGCGTTCATCAGACTCTCCTTGCTTCGTTTATCACCTTTGCCCCACCTCTCTTCCCAGAACCCTCTTGTCATATGCTCATTAACATACTGCAAACACTGAAATTTTATGAATAAATCCCCTAATTAGTATATTCACTGAAGGCCATAAGGTGAAGTTTCCTAAATACTAATATGCTCTTTGGACAATCAAGTCCAACAAAAACACCCTCAATCTTTTTTGTATTCCGTATCCTGTTTATTTGTAAAGCTATTTCATCTTTTCATGTCCTAGATAAATATGGGACCAAAATATTCATCAGTGATCAACATTTCTAAACAGTGCTTCACCTCTGTCCGCCATACTGGATTTAGTTTAGGAGAGTGACAGATATAAACCCCTGGGATCATTTTTTGGGAAAGTTTCTCATGTGCTGTTAACAGGCAACAGGAAAAGGCCACCAGTTTGCTGGCCTCCGTACAGAACCTCAGTGTAGTGCAAGTCAAGCTGATGAGAGGATTGAATGTGATCCTTGATTGTTGTGATGTCATGCCTGAAATGGGAAAAATGTACTGGTACTATAAAAAGATCCTTTAGTCACTCTCGCCTGGCAGATTGGTTTCCTTTGGCAGGACAGATCAGCATAACTGAAGACAGAGGGCAAGTCCTCCCCCACAAGGGGGACTGCAAATGGGAAATAAGCATTTCCTGTGACATTCCCCGGGTCAGAAAAATATTTGCTCACAGAAAACCATTTTAAGCAGTTGGGTGACATGGCTTTAACAATGTGAACAAAGAAATGAAGGATTCCATCCATCCATCCATCCATTTTCTATAACTACTTATCCTATTCAGGGTCGCGGGGGGTCCAGAGCCTATGAAGGATTCCCCCCCCCCCCCTTTATAATAAATTAAACTACAAAATACACTGAGAAGGACATGTACACTTCAACTCAAGCTCGGAACTGTTTTATGTAAGATAAATGGAAACAAGGAATGGTAATTTCCAATATAATCCACAAGGGACTTCATATTTCTATTCCATACGTGTTAAACAGCATTACTAAAATTCACCTCGGGGTGAATTCTAACCTTAACTTGTTTAGTAACGAGATGCGGTACTAAGGGGGAGGCGGCAGCACTTGGAAAATCTGCGATCTGTGTCAGCACTTGAGACTTGTGTGATTTAAACAATGAAAATGTAAATTGTTCCCAAAAGAAAGCCCAGGTTCCTGGAATCAGTTCAT
The DNA here is from genome assembly GCA_026776725.1 of Gnathonemus echidnorhynchus. Lineage (NCBI taxonomy): Eukaryota > Metazoa > Chordata > Actinopteri > Osteoglossiformes > Mormyridae > Gnathonemus > Gnathonemus echidnorhynchus. The sequence goes on from JAODJU010000001.1 coordinate 43,462,239, forward strand.
GTAAATATATTTATGGCAAACAGCACAGTGGTTTATCAGGGGGATTGTAAATGCAGTAAACTAAACTGTATGCGCATTTCATATGTGATGTGGGCAGGAAGCAAACTTACTGCGATGGACTTTCCGTCACTCCGGTAAATGGCTTCAATTAGTGTATAAGACATAATAATACAACAATATGAGAGCGTGACACAGATTAAATCTTGCACCTGTAAATCTTCCATGATGCCATTAGAAAGACTCAGATCATGTGCTCGACATAATTTAAGAACAAAATACAGTAGTCATGTGAGAGACATAAATAAAGGAAGTACCGTCTATGTAAACATGCATAGTGAAAAAAAATCATACAAAAAACAGAAATGAAAGCCAATGTATCAAAGCGACATATCCACAGAATGTAAAAAAAAAAAAACAAAAGTCAACAACATGACAAGGGTTTGCGCAATTATTATTATTTTTTTAAAATATTACCAGGGCCAAACAGGCCCATACGAGGAAATAATTCAAAACTACTGAAGAAGCGTGCAGATAATTAAAACATTGGGTACTTATATCATTTGAGTGATGATATTTAAACAATTTGCCGGAAACAGTGTCTGGTTCTTCTATTTCAAGGGACATTGAAACATTTTTGGGCAACTTTTCCACTTCTAGCACCAAAGACAACCAGTAGCCTAAAATAGCAGCTGGGGGCTGTGTGTGGCTCAGAGGGCGAGGATGCCGTGGTTATGATCAGAAGTGTGTTGGTTCAGTACCCAGGGTCCGCAAAGTGATGTCACTGTTGTGCCCTTAAGCAAGGCCCTTAACACCCAATTGCTCAAGGGACCGTCTGACTCTGCTTTCTCAGAAAAAGGTCTATTGCTTTGGATAAAAGCATCTGGCAAAAAAAAAACATAAATATACTGATATCCTAACAATCCTAGCAAGTCAAAAGCTTCTCGATGCAAAACATCTAGTAGGGTCAGATTTGTCCTCCACTGGGCCACACAGACGGAACTCACTCGTCCTTTTTCCCCTACATTAACCACCATGACATGATAGCTCAGAAATATTGTTTCTACGTAACTTCTCACATACATATGATACCGCTGACCAAACTAATTTTACACTCAAATATGTCACATGGCAAATTGACAGCATTATTTTCACTGTGTGTTTTTTTTTTTCTTCTGTTGTATTTTTTGCCACCAAGTAGAAAACAGCCCATTGCTTACAGTCCATCACCAAAATAAGCCATGTGTGCTGCACGCTGTAGGAAAATGCTCATTGTTATGGACTGCCAGAGGAAAATGAAGCAGAATTGAGGGAGGGGGGAGGTGGTCTACAGAATATGTAATGTGGCAATTCATTCTGCAGACAGGCAGGCCTGCCATGCTCCCCCAGCATCTTAGTTAATCCGACCGTAAGTGTAAATCAATATTCTAATGATGCCATTTTTACTTTTTTGCCTCTGTGCCCATTGTGCAAGAATAGCTGTGCTGTCAAAAACGGGGAAGTGTCAGGGCACTTAGCAGAAAGGATATGTGTTACATATTTGATAAGAAAGAAGGGTGTACCGTCAAGCCTGCGGGGACCAGATAAGGGACACGTACAGCAGCACGTTCCTGGAAGAAGTTGCGTTAACATTGATTTACAAGTGAAGAATCACACAACAGAAACACAAAATTAAAAACTGCAATTTGCCAGAACGTGGTAAATGCAGTGCAGAATCTGCAGTCAGAATTCAGTTCTTTCCGAACGAAAAAGGAGGTCTGTTTGAGCGTAAACTTAGTAACAGCACAAAAGTATAAATGTTACGATAGGCTAAAGGTAGCTAAAAATAGGAAGCAGACAACAGATGACATCACTGTGAGAAACTGGAATTACAGACGGGTCCAAAACATAATCAGACCTAATTAGCGCAGGTCATCATCCACAACTAACACTTTTCCATGCGTAACCCTTACAATCTTGAAACAAAATACTGATTAGCGCTTTCATACATCAGTGTGCTTGACTCTTATTTTAGATACAAATAGCTGACATCTTTGATCAGTGCTGTCAACACCACACGTGAAATCAGGCAAACTGCCCTTTTCATCAGTTTCCTGCGACACCGCAAAGAAAAGCAAAGTGATACGCCTGTAGTTTCACTGGGAGACACAGAGCACAAACATAATTCTAGCCGCAATTGCAATGCAGTAAACAATGCGATGTGGTTTCTTTGCTACTTTAAGACAGATGCATTAATAAACTCTGCAAATCTGCAAAGTCCCTTCTCACATACCCCACACAGTCTGGTTAAATATATTGTCACATGTTACATTTCTCTGTGGATAATGTTCACAGTGTATATGCAGAATGTAAGCTCTCAGCTATGTATATCATTTTAGTCATTGATTTACTTGTTTGTATATCATTTCGGTCATTGATTTACTTGTTTGTTTGTTTGTTTTCCTTCAAAGTGGATTTTTGGAGTAAAGTCTCTCAAAAAAAGACCATCAGTCTTTAATTTGACCATAACAAACATAAAGTATGCTAGAAAGTATACTAGATGAATCCTACCATCACAAAGCATAATTTTTAAGTGTTTGTGGGTATGTGTGTTGATTAGTTTTATAATACTTTATGGGGACCAAATGTCCCCCTCAATGTAATAAAAACCTGTTTTTTGATGTTGTGGGGACCATTTTTCGGGTCCCCACAAAGATCTGTAAATGCAATCCAAAAAGTAAAAATGCCAAGAGTCTGTATTTTGTTCAGTTACTTATGGTTAAGGTTCGGGCTGGGTAGGGGTTAAGGCTGCCATGTTGGGATTACAGTTTTCCCCATAGAAATGAATGGAGAGTCCCCACAAAGATTTAATTACAAACCTGTGTTTGTGTGTATGTGTGTGTGTGCACGTACCCTTTGACGGGCAGGCATCCCAGCCTGGGTTCATCCTAGCTATGTGTCTCCCAAGATTAGCAGTTATAAGGTGGGTTGGTGGATGGATGGATGGATGGATGGATGGATGGATGAATGCATGGATGGATAGATGGATGGATGCTTGTAAAATCAAACACCAAACAAACAAACAGACTGTACATTTCCCCTTAGTTCACAAAGGGTGCTAATGAATACCATAGTCCAGAATCACTGCTTGCATAAAATAGGGAGTGGAAAAAGAACATCACACGCATCTCAGAATTCCATAAACCTGTAAACAAAACCTGTGAAGCAGACTAATTTTAACCAGCGCAAAGCAATTAAAGCAGAATTCAATTTGAACACACTGTCCATCTGTCAGACGGAGACAAAAGCAGTGAGTTCTATTATTGCCGAATCTCTGCTCCTGTTAATTTGCTTGCAGAGAGATTTCAGTTTCTAGGAACTGCACAAATTTAACTGCTACAATGCTTAACCAGGACTTAATCCACAGCAGCAATTAACAGATGGGGAAAATCAGCAGTAATCAAGAAAGCAAATATATTTGGCTATGTTGAATGCATATGGGGGAAAAGATAGAAGAGATGCAATTAAAAACACAACTTTCTTATATATAAGTAGTATCAGTGGGATTTCAGACTTTTCCTAACATTAATAGTTAGTTTTTTTTTAATGCTGCTGTTGTTTCAATGTTGCATTCTGTTTCGCCGTAAATTATGAGCTACATTTTACATACATACATTCACTGATTGTGATAAATACGAGAATCCACTTGTATGTATAACTGGCTCTTATTTTCTGCAATAACAGATGAAGGGATTTTGAAAATTCTTCAAGAACTTCTTAAAGTTCAAAGACGTACAAGGTTCTCAATGGCAGGTCAATGCGCCAGGAGCTACTTCTGTATTTAATTACAAAAAGTAATGAAGGATACGACATTATTCATGACCAGTCTTATTACCATATACAAACCAGACACCCCTAGCTAGACATGTTCGATTGTATAATCTGGGTTTAGGGGGACCCCCTTCTGAATAAAACCTACATACAGAGGTTATCTAATAGAGAGTGATGCGTAGATATTTCATATCAAGAGACACGATGTGCTTTCCCTTGTATAATTACATTATAAAAACCTAAATACATCTTTTTTTAAATGCTCCTTGGCAACAGGCTAGAAAACATCTGTTAAATTTTAGAATTACCTCTGTTTTCCTTTGGTGATTTTAATTGTTTATTATACATTTCATAAGCACAGGTCTAAATGAAATATGATAATATTTTAGACCTACTGAGCTTGAAATGTGCCATCTAAAAACCTATTTGTCCACTTCAGAGCCAGAGATAAAAATCTATATTATCTACGGGGCTTCAAGGCACTGAACATCAATACTCTATGCCAGAAATACTATAATCTTCAAAGGTAGAAGAGTATGTCATTTCAAATCAGAAATGTATCTTGCATCTTTATGCCCCTTAAAATACAATGCATCTCAACTGATTAAAGTACATCAAAGCCTCGTCATTCATTCCTTAGAGCCATAAGGGTAGATTTTAATTGCAAAATGTAAAACCTCACAATTAAAGGCTTTGTGGTACTTTAAGCTAGTCTAAACAGTCATGTTGAGAGCTGCATACAAATGAGTTAGAATGCAAACAGAACACTTCTGTGAGAGCGATTGTTTCAAAAGCATACAACAGTCTAACGTCATTTACGTACATCCATTAAGACTAACAATAATATTAAACAGGGAATCAGCAAACACACAGTGCTTTCAAGGACACCTCACAATGAGTCTTGTTTCAGACAAAATCATCAACGTCTCTTCCCGTTTTTTCGTTAAAGCAGCGCTCAGTACACGACAACAGGATTTCAGCTTAATGGAATCCATTTGATGGTCTCTTTAAAAAAAAGATCTTTTTATATCTATAACAACATTTAAGGGGATCAGTGATAAATTTATATTGGATCAGTAAATGTGAGCTTTTGAGAAGGGCTTTTAAGTTACAGTATCTAACAAATTACGGCAACACAGGAAGGAGCCAGTTAGACAGAAACGTCTGCGTCTGTCACGATAAGAAGGCAACAATCACACTACGTAGCTAATAAATTCAAATTAACTTGGCAAAGCAAGCCAGGAAGTCTTTAGTAACAGTTCATATGTACAGGCCAAACCTTTTATGGGAAACATCGATAGTTTTCTCTCTTTTTTTTTGGTTCATTCTTGTCCCTCCTCCAGTGTTTCTTTAAATATTCCATCCCGATGCCCAATCCCGAATTTGATATAAATACACAGAGGTCCCATTAATTAAAAGCCTTGTCGGACGAAGCGGTCATCTCGCAGACACATCAGGAATTAAATTTGGATCTGCTACCGAAAGAGCAATACAGATGTCCCCAAGGGGTTTAATGAAAAACACTTTCGTGTGTAACTCATCAAACCGTGGGCCAGGGAGAATAGGCAGAGAAGAAAAGGAGCTGCGGGATGTCCTGGGAGCTACTGGAATGTGTGACCTCTCATTTCATACTTTAATAAAATCTCACCCAGGTGTCCTTGCTGCCTCCTAGTTGCCACAGGGTCGTAAAACCTGAACAGGAGCCTAAACAGAGCAAAGAGCGAGTCGCCTGCGCTGTCGATTCTGCAGATTCTGGCTTGTACTGTTCTCACCTTCAATGTTTTGACTTTGCACACGTCATCATGAGGAAAATCTCAGTTTATCGCAATTAAAAAAACAAAATAAAAAACGCAAGTCCGATTGCCTCACTTGTGCCGGCACAAGGATCTGTATCGTCCAAAATCGCATGTAATATACAGCAAGACTTTCATCACTCCAAAGAGATGCGATGGAAGATTGTGGAGGTGATGTCAGATCAAAACGTGCGGCTAGCAGTTATGATATTAATTGATAGTGTTGCACTTTCACCGACATTCGTGCTATTTCACCTTCATCCGTACTGAAGGTAAATACTGTAAATAAAACAAACTTTATATTTTTATCCTAAGATATAGAACAGAAACTTACGCTTGATTTATATCAACGTGACAATGGATAATGGCTCTTAGCGATGCTGTCTCCATTTCAAGTGATAAATTATATCTGCAACTATTGTTATAGCTTTGGACTTACATATCATAAGATCATCTGTAAGTCATCACACGATGTTCAACCGAGGGATAATTCACTTCTGATTCAATGTGCCATACAGCACAATATTTTGAACTGCAACATGACATTTTTCCAGAATGAGAGAAGAGTTGGCGGTTAATTGTTTAATCTGGGAAAATGTCAGACATCACAATAAAGCAAAAAAAAAAAAAAATGCATGAAATTATATTGTGCAAATGCTACAGCTGTAAGAGTTTCATAATTTCCTGTAGCGAGTTTCTCTACGGTTGGCCTGGCATCTAGACCTGAGCAGGAATTAAGGCACATGCCATGTTATTGTAAACCCTTGAGAGACATTTCATTAATAAGTTTAAATCATTTCAGATTTCAATAACAGCAGCAAATTGACAACTGGAAAAAGTGAGGTAAGCAGGGTCGGGGAATCTGACAACAGGCTATCAGCTGTGCCACTCAGACACATGGTACAAATAAATTTAACACTAGATAAACCAAGGATCCTCTTACTTATCCGTTTCTTTCTCAATTAGGTTTTTGTATGACATCTTCACACTGTATCCACGAGAGAAACCATGTGACAGAATATTTAAATTATTTCATTTGCTGTGGCTAATATTGCAACTGCACCAGATCCATTTATCTCTATCTCGTTTGGCGAAGCAGTTTCTCGTTTTGGTACTTTTAAGTCTAACATAATAAGAGGAAATGATATGTAGGTCTTTGTCTACACGGGGCTCCAGAGGATCTTTTGCTACAAAGTAACATTTTAGAGACAGGCAAGTGTTTCATAAAACTAACAATGATTCTGGACATCAAGAGCAACTGATGTTAGGCCCCTGAAAGTCTGGATCCCTAACAATAATAATGTTTATTTAGCCAAAGCAGAGAATGGTACGTTTGGTCCCTTAACTCTAAATGAGATAATACCAGGATGCATTTCATGAATATTAAAAGGTACATAATAGGTTTCGGTTGACATTTTTGGCTTGGTATTGCCAGCTTTTCCATTCAAAACATCTCATCTCGTGCTTTAAAGGCTTTACGCATCCCTATCTGGACATGCTATACTATTCTCTCCCTCCCTACCTTGCTTAGACTTTTCAAACGTGCACCTATTCTCCCAGTGGGAAGCAGGTGGTGTGCGGAGATGTTTACGGAGAGCCGTGTAACTGACAGCTGGCAGGATGAGACTCAAGCAGCTGCAGCCCCTGCACAAGTGGAAAAAAGGAGAAGGCAAACAGTGCCGATGCCCTCTGGGCTGTCAACTGCAATCTCGCAAACCTGCAGGGCTTTTAACCAGGCAAACAGAGGGAAAACTGTTGCAGTCCAAAGAAATTACAGCCTCCCATCAAATATCTTTGGGTGTTTTCCGCTACTGGATATGAATGCCATGTGTATAAAATACGACTTTTTTCACTAAAGGAAGCAATAGGGATTATACTATTTTTAGTACTGGCAGTACAGCCAGAAGCTGCAATAATAGTATTAAAACAGTCATAATATTTAAGATAAACTGGACACAAATTATATGATGGAATGGGGTTATCCTTTGAATTTAAACAGCTTGCAGCTATTTTGCTGGGAATCTGATGGCAGACTCTCAGTCCTCGTACATGCACCACTGGTATGTTCCTACAATCCAGTTCCTACAATCCAGTGTAAGAAAACGATTACATGCACATGATTAATCACCGGCAAGGATCAAAAGAAATAATCTGAGGCGAAAACAAAAGATGCTGACTTACAGAGAACTATGGAGGACGCAAGATGGTTGATATCAAAGACAGACGTCCACCATGATCCTGTTCAAAAGACACCAGGTTGGTCTGGTGCCAGGGTTGAGCAGGCAAGTGTAGAGGCAACCCTTGACTCGTTCAGTGAAAGATACCGTCTCTAAGAGGCTCCGCGTCTTCCACTTTCTCCCAGACAGGCCAATCGAGCTCCTCGTGTTCTTTGTATACTACGTTACAACATGTACTTCAAAGCAGTGAGAAAATAGCCCTGTGAAATCCATAACATTAGTGCCAAAACATTATATAGAAGTTAAAAAGCCCATTTGGTTTTTAATGGTAGAAAAAAGCACCCAACTGACCTTCCCTTGTGCACATTAACAAACAGCCACTTTTCAATTCACAGGTAAAGCAAGTAACACGTTACTTTCATGACTTACTATTAGAATTAATGCTTTAAAAAATTCCTCCTTGAAAAATTGTGCTAGTGTGACCCGGGGTTCAGAAAGATAATACTCAGCATGTTTAACTGTTCTCAAGATAGGGGACTGTTTTCAATGTTAATTATTTCTCTGTGAAGACACAGCGATAACTTGACAGCTCTTTAATGTAGTGGATGTGGAAATCTGTGGAGAAGCTTTGAGATGGGGGAGGCATCAGCCAGTATGTTAATGAAAGACTGCAACAAAGTTCAAACATGTGGACAGAAAAGAAAATGATGTGACTACAAGAAACAATTATTACTTATAATTCTGCACTGCCACTAAGATTGACACAAACACTGCCAGCTTCCTGTACCACTTAACTGCCCGCCCCCCCCCCCCCCCCCCCCCCCCCCTCGCCCCCACCATCAAAATGGCTCATAAGATATGTCTCACACAAGGATATTACAAAACTCTTCATTTCAAACAGTGACCAACCGAGCTTATAAGAAAAAGAAAAATAATTTTTTCTAAAGTCGTCTGTGTGACTTGGGATTCAACAAAAGGTGACACAACCAATCAGAGCTGTGCGCCACAGATTATTGAGTAAAACCGTGCTAGCAGTTGTGGTTAGAACATGCCGTTCCCCTAATGGTAGGTGGGTAGACATTTATGGGTCTTCATCTATCTGTCGTACTGAATTTGCATAGAAATAAAACCAGCCTTGTGAATAAAGAGCTGATTAAAGAGCATCGGCTATCAGCAATGTAAACAAAACGAAAGAGAATATGCAGACAACAGGAAGTGTGACACTAGAATCACGTGACGGGGGTAACCGGGGTAACCGGTGGTGATGAACACGTGTAAATTCCCTCTTTGGAGACACACGGCAGTCCAGCAGGTGTGGTGGGGGAAAATTAATAAATCAATCTTAGGATGTATTCTACAGAGACAAAAAAGGAACAGAAAAATCGATAATATACATAGGTCTTGAGTTTGGTATCGAACTTGGTCCAGGAAGCAGGGGGAACAAGCAGCACAAAACTTACCTACATTTATGAATTGTAGTGAAACAAGTAAAGGTTGAAAAAATAAAAAAGAATAATTCCAGTCATCACACTCTCAATTAAAAGACAGTCATTAGCCAGGTGACCCCTCCCTCCAAAAAACAAAGAATTATTCTTGCAGCAAAGCTTGGAAATACCACACAGATTCATATTTGTTTCATTATTTGTTTATTTATTTTCTACATTTCCCTTCATTGATTATATGTGAAAACACATACTGCCCACAGCTAATAAACACCTGTAATACACACTCCTTCCTTTGCCCCCCCCCCCACCTCCGCCCCCCAAATCCTCTTCTTTAAAGTCCTTCGCAGAACTCAGAATTTAATAAATCACTGTGAAGTCTGACAGAGTTTATCTCAAGGGGTCGCTTTGACTCCAGAGAAACTTGCAGACAGACAAAGCAGACCTGATAAGATGTGAAATTAAATACAGTTCACAGTGTTAAACAAAGAAGTGAGTATGTCACACGAAGCCTTTTACTCCAGAAAAAAAACTGCACCACACTTTGAAGTGCAGCAAAGATGGGTGATTCATTCATTTAGTCACATGTATTCTCATCTAAGTTACTATAAACACACCCCCCTCCATATTTAAAAGCTGACTGTGACTTACACATGGAAAAAATCAATCCGATCACAGGCAGACATCTTCGCCAACATTTTCCTGACATCCCTGGTAGAGCTCATCCCTTAAATAAGCTGAAGGTTTCATTTGCAGATTCCCATAAAAAGCCCAACAGCAGTAGGCAGGGTCTCGTAGACATTACTTCGTATCAGTTTTCATTTGACGTTAAAATGCACCAGTGCTTCATACAAACGCACGAGTACCGGCACAATAGGACTGAAAATAACATCTTTCTTGTTCGTTTCGTTTGCTGCCAGATGGACAGGTGTTGTTTTGAAGGCACACAGCGGTGCGTGTCGTGGCGTCTTCATTGTGCGCCGACAAATAAAGATTTTTAAGAAGTGTTGAAGGTTGATACTCTTTTTTTTTTTTTAAATCACAACGATGCAGCCGTGGTTTGTGTTGATGGTGGGAACACAGTGACCCCGGGTGATTTATAATCTTGTGAAGCCCGGTCTTCACTGCTGACCAGACTGCCAGCACGCTCTTCTGTCTGTTTCCCCAACTGATGTTGTCCTGCTGTGACAACACTGCAGGATAGCTGTCAGCACACAGACATCCCTCACTGTGGGATGGATCCATTCCTTCGTGAACCCCCGACATTCCGATTGGCTTGACCCTGACCTTTAATTATCAGCATCCTATCCTGGCCCGCCACAGACCAAATCTATATGTGCAGTCGAGTTGCACTCGTGAACCCAAACTTATAAGGACCTTTCCCAGCACACAGTGTCACTTGAAGTAATATTAGATTATCCAGCATGCATTAGCAAAAATAGCAGCCGAAACGGCTTTCGTTATCATGTTCAGATTATATAAGGCACTAGTACAGGGCTCCGTTTCTACTGGCAGAAATGCAGTCAAGTACTACTTGGACAATGCAACGATAAAGTCGGATATAAAACATGATGCTGAAATCTTGGTTCAGCGTCAACATCCCTTGTATTGGTCATGTCCACAAATACCCATGTGATTCATCTGCCCATCCGTTTTCCTGACGTTTAAAAATAGCACCTCACAGAGAAGACATTAAAAAGAAGCAAGTCTTGTTGGTTGGTTTTAACTTCAGTTCCTCAAAATGGTATTTCAAAAGAAAAAAAGTAACAAAATGGTAAACTGTTGTTGAGAAGGGTCTAGTACACAAATAAAATAAATACATAAATCACTCTATCACTATAAATTCATTTCCTCCAGGTAGATGCAGTCTGAAGGTTAGGTGATTAAAACTCTTTAATCGAAACAGGTTAAACCCGAGACAGATTACAATAATGATTACAAAAAGCAAGTCCACTTGTTTTTGACTTATTACTACTAGATACACCATGACCTGGATAACTGAGAATCATCATAGACCAATGACTGCAATGTTCCACGCGAATCCACAGCCTTACTCTTATTTTAGCAACGTCTGTCCGCTGCTGTGATATTGGTGCCTGATTGTTTTGCCGACTATTTTATGTTTACATTATGTATACAAAAAAATAACAGTAAGGCAAACATAAAGACTGCATGGCACATTACTGCCGAACGTTGCTGGGCAATACTGCTGATCTTAAAGGCTGCCTATGAAATGGCTTAGATTAGGCTATTTCAGTCAGGGTTTCAAATAGTCAACTCTAGTCCTGTAGTCAGGCCCTTCAAATTGAACATAAGACACTGAAGGATATTCTGTATACTCTATAACAAGAACTAAAATCACTCCACTACAGACGAGATGTTATTGTTTTCAATGTCGTCGAGAGGCTGACTGCATACCTTCTTGCCAGTTAGTGCCTACATGTTCAAAAGGGCTGTTATTCTTCAATCAACGGTGACACTTCTGCATGACTTAATAATGATTTTGAAGAGAACAAGAGCTCCATTTTGACATCACAGTACCATGTGAGGAGATGAGCACTCAGCTTGTAACACCGTCTACAATTTCTGCTCACTGTCCATTCAGCTTGCGCTTGTTTCACCTTGAATACTTATTCTTTTAAGCCGGACCTGCAAGGAACGTATCCCGCTGTATTTTAACAGCCTTAACAAAAATGTTTTTGATATCTTCATGTCATTTAACCATCCCATTTTCTACCGAGCTGCACAGAACAATTTTGCAGGATATTAACTTCAAGTTAAACCTTGCTTGAATCATTTGAGGTTTCACTCAGCTTCTAGTCCCCTCGAGTCTGTGCAACTTCCTTTCAGATGTAATGAGCTTCACAAAGCAGAATAAAAAGTTAATAACAAGGTAATATAAAAATGTTTGAATCATGAAACATCTGGCATACATTAAAAGTTTTTAAGGACCACACTGACAGAGTGACTTTAAAAAATTCCATTCACTTGCAACCATCAAGGTTAAGCAGAACCATAATAATTATATGGATGTTGTCAGGAAACCACTTTCTTAATCCCTGTTAGTGCTGTGCAGAGATGTTCAGAGAAGGAATTTTCTGTACCTGTTTTCACTTCTGTGTCTGTCATCATGTCCGTATCTGTCTTTTTATTCATGCCTGTTTTTGGCAAACTAGTTGGCAGGCCTATAAAATAATTTGGAAATTTCCAACAGTTGAAAAAAGCAGAACACTAAACTGACCATTAAAACAAATGGAAACAAACTAGCTATACACAGTGCATGCTAGCAAGCGCCCTGTAGCTGAACACTCAGCCTTAAGTACTTGAACTTCAAAGTTACCAGGAATTAGCAGAAAAATAAGTCAAAACCTAGCTAGAGCTGAATGTGCAATCTTAGTGATTAGTGTATACAAAGATTCTGAAAAAACAGACATTTTTTTATATTTCTCCAGTATTGTATTGTTTAATGAAGTAGAAAATATAGTTTTGCAAGATGTTATCAAAAAAGAAAGGAGGTATTTTGTACATTGTAACGCTATGTAAAATAAATGTCATGTGTCAAGGCAATTTGGAATCTAATTTACAGAGGCATGCATTCTTTAAATCTGTATCTGGGGCAAGAATCTGTTATAATTCTTGGCAAGGGTTTACACAATGCGACGTAAGGTAATGTCATCTTGTGAAAACCATTTCTGTTCTACTGCAAAGAACTAGGTCATCCTCTCATAATTGTCAATCATGCAATAAATCTCTGAGCCACAAATGAATTCTGCATCAGGAACAAAACAATACCTTATTGGCATTCCATGTCAGTTCAACTCGATTCATTCTGCTTTTCAGAAAAGCCGATTCAGACGTGAAGTTTAAGGATGTATCACACAAATTACCTTCCGAATGAAAAATCAGAGCAGAACTTCGCATGCGAATTCTCCTCTTAAATATGTGTTTTCCGCATTTTCATACAGAACATCCTTATATTTATGAGCAATGCATATTCCAGTGCACTCTATAGGCAACGATTTCCAAGCACAAAAAACGTTTCCTTTGGTTCGTTTTTATGCGTCTTTTACTGTATATTATATGTTTCTTCACATTATGAATGTATATAATGAAGCCTTTTAACACGTATTCAGTAAAACAAAACACTCAACTTGCAAAGAAACAGGAGATGTTAGCAATTCGCTTATTTCTAAAAGATGTTAAAGTGAGCAAATAATGCAAATTGTGTTGGGAGTAAATAGCAAGCAGGTGTGGAAATGTTTTTTTAATCAAGCTAGCTAAAGGTTTACAAAGACCACATCAAAGACTTCAAAAGACTCCACTGACTATGATGCTGCATGATTTCAAGACCAGAACAAACACGGTGTGTTTTACAGGGTCCCATTTCTCCAGCAGTGTTAGACTAAAGATCATTCTTATAGCAAAGATACATGATTCAAAAACACATAAATGTTGGTTCTTTCCATTAGACAATTATCTTCTTAGAGGAAGTAATGATGTTTCTCTACTGAGATTTTAAGAGATAGAACTTAACAAGACCATAACATTTGAGTCAGGCAAAGCAGAGCTGACTCAGACAAATAAATACAGAGGTCTGGTTTTAATGGTTTTGAGCATGGCATCAAAAGAAACAGCACATATCAATGAGAAAACAAAAGGTACAGGGATGAAAGGGGCATACACCGTGAGCTCTGGGTACCCTGCATGTGTATTGCAGTTCTTCCCCTCCTGATGTTTGAAATGAACAACAAAGAAAGGATAATGCGGGATCAGGATAGCACAGAAAATAGAGAAAGACACTACATTTGCAGTCACTCTGACCAAGATGTAAATACTGCAGCTGACTTAAGGACAATGCATTTCTATGCTGATTTTGAATGACACTTTGATTAAAGACTACTTAGCTGTGTGTCCTTAGGCTTCATGCACAAAATAAAAAGGCAAAATTGTCTAACTTGCAGACAGATATGAACCAGCAGGAAAAGCACCAGGGTCAGGGAATATATATATTCATAGATATTTGGTTGTTACTTTTTAATTTGCAGCTAGCTAGCTAAATAAGAGGTGTAACTGACTATCAGTATTGTGTTACATGCCTAATAAGCTAACTGAAAACTGAGCAGCTCGTAAACTGGAATAGGCACTACCTAAAAACAAACAATTTATTTAACAGTGTTAGAAAGATGGGTTAGAAATCCTTTCCTTTACAGTATCAAACGCTAATTAATTAGTACTAACTACAGTAGCCACATTCCCAGCCCACATTTCCAACAGTAACATGATCATATTGTCATATTGATGTAGCTAAGTTAAACTGGACCATCTATCTATCTATCTATCTATCTATCTTATACCTACTTAGATGTGGCGCAAGATACATTTAATTACTAAATTCCAGAACTCTACCAAAAATATTATTCGTACATCTGTTCAACAGTATGTTTGCTGAAACCTAACTTTACAAAAGTCATCTCATGCACAGGGGAAAAGATATAACTAGTGACATCATTTTGGCTCGACACTCAAATATCATTGGCTGCAGGGTATAGATCAGATAACCATAAGTACATTAACAAGTCTGCTGTATCACAGCCAGTTCTTGAAGTTCTTCTCTGTACAAAGGAAAAGTTGAAAGTGGGACAAGATACATGATTTCTTTGACACCGTGCTAAAACAGTACACATAGATTTTTTTTATTAATACAAAAAAAAGTCCCCTATCCCAGATGCTGATGATGGCTTTCGGAAATGTAGTGTCTGGCAGTAATATATCTGCATTCTGCCAAAGCCACACACATTTAACCAACACATTTACATTGTGGTACAGGTTTCATTTATATTGTTCCAATATTACAGCAAATGATTCAACTTTCCACATTATTTTTCTAAATTTTCTATATGCAATTACATGACCCGCCGCCCTTTATTGAACAGCTAATGACAGGAACGGTATGTCCAACATTTGCAGTAACCTACTCGCAATTCACGAATTTGCTAGGAGGAAGGGCAAACGCAGTAGGTCACCCGTCTCAACTGCTCTCTGCTCACGGTCGCTTCTCCTCGAACATAAAGCTGCAATCGCAGCTGCTGCTACCAAGTTTCTGAACAACAAGAAAATACAGTGATACAGCTCTCACTCTGCTTTGAGTGTCAGGACTCGTTTTCCTCCACATGAAAGGCGTCCTCCGGGGCCCTTTGTTTTTCCTTTAATGAAATCATGTCCTTGTACCTCTTAAAAACCTGAGTCTGCCCTGACCTAAATGAAAACAGCCTCCAGACTTAGACAGTCACCTGGTCTTAAAACAGACGTTTGCCAACTGGCTTGCATTTCACTTAAGATTTTAATTTCTGGAGCTAAAGCTTTAAAAAGCTTCCCAGTGTCTATAGAAGTTTAATCTGCTGTTTGGTGTTCAGCATAAATCACCTAATTTGATATGGAGTATAATTCTGTTACGTTATTATCTTGATAATGGATGTAATATCAGTGAAGTCATGTGGTTATATGTAAATACTGTCATAAACAATCGTTTATCCTATCAAGCAGGCTATTAAATTGTAACGTTTCAGAGAATATCTTTGTTTTCCTTCTTGTTAGCTGAGTCATCACCTTCACAAAGATCTAAAATATTCCGTATGGGTAGTAATAAAGTTCACCCAAAAGAACTTAATAGATGCATATTAGTACATGCAGAATAATGATCATCTGCTACCTCATAGGAAAAACCAGCACATGCTGATTAACTTACATGCTTTTTATTTTAATGACACTAACAGTGGTATTGTGGCAGAAAACGCAACTTCTATGAATTATGTATTTCAACAAATGTTACACTTTTGGGGTAGCTTTGCAGTGTTTATGTTGTCTGAGATTTTTTATGATACCCTTCGTCAAAATTAAGACAGAGAGGGAAAAAAACAAGTGGAGGAAATTTCTGCAATCCCTTTTGAGACCCGTTCCCTAATGCATTCTTTTCCTGTCAGCTCTGACGAGAAATGAAGCCATGGAAAATTAACTCCTGATACAGCAACGCCGAATTAGACAGCGAAAAAAAAGCACTTTTTAAGGATTCCAGCCTTGTCATTTTCAATTTTCTGCTCTTTGGACATGCTTGTAGTCAGATTCTCGAACATCTATACAGCATATCAATCCTAATTAGACAATCTGCGGCTGCGACGGATGGAGGCTGAATTATTTGCATAATTTAATCATAAATACTCAGTGATACATATTTCCAAATGCATTTGTACAATTATCTTTTCATCCTTGGGGCAAAAGCATTAATATGATTAGGCAATAATTCTTTAAAAAGAGAAAAAAAGAAGAAGCCAGCAAGTGTGCACTCTTTTTAAACTGCAGCTTTGGGCTATATGAAAAATTAATTAATTTCTGAGGAAAATCAATTTCTCTACGTGACCACATTAGACAGTGCCAGGCTATAGCCTGGAATCTTTCTTCAATCAGGAAATCTCATCTGCTCCTTCTAACTTCTGTCAGTAGCATTTAACATCCTTGTACAGGCACCAGTGATTCCCACTATGGCCCCTAAATATGCTGTTATGCAGGGGACTGGTGTCTCGAGAAATGCCAAATCTGACAAAAGGCTCACTCTGAAATGTAATAGCACAAGTGCTCCACTTCGCACAGTCCATCCTCCGTATCACTGCGCCGTTCGACAGATATTTGCCTATCAAGTGAAACGAGCTTGGCAAAAGTGTAAGTAGCTGAAATCATGCATTGATCAAGAATCTTGTTCTTCGAGTTTCGATTAGGGGACAACACAAGCGAAAGGTGAGCGAGTCATTCAGACAGGGGAACCTAATTCAGTGTTTGAGATATTTATTTTATAATAGTTTCATCAAATGAGCATAACTCAAAGAGACTGATGCATTTTGTGTGTTTGTTTAATGCCAAAATACTTGTAAATAAAGCAAAACAACACAGACGTTGTTCTCAATTTTAGTTCCTTCAACCTATAACAATATGCAAATAGGATGAAGGCGTGAATATCATACCAGGCATAATGAGGATGCGAGTGTTTTCTCAGTGCTAACAAACATCTATACATCGAAAATCTAGTTTATTCACTCTAGTAGTAGATGACCACTCTTCCACCGATTTCAGTGCGATATTTATGAAAAGGATGATTTTCAATCTGTCTCATAGTGACATCTTGCCTTTGAAAACATTATTATTTTCAATTACAACATACGTGTCCTCAGAAAATATTCACCAGCATATGTCAAATGCACTGGTGTGCTGGATGCAGGTGGTTATCGCCATTCCAAAGCAGAGCTCCTTTGGCTGTTAATTAGTGTAAAAATCGCATTTATGGTTTTAAACGAATCCCCATTTGGACCAATAAATGGGAATACTACAGATCATGGGATTCGAGAGTGGAGTGTTTGTTTAATTTGTGTGAAGGTGCTTGAATGGATTTCTTATTTTAACAAGCCTAATTTTTCATGCATTCTCCCTCTCTCTCTTTCATCCTAATCAGGCATCTGTCACTCTGTTTTTTGAAGTTATTATCACCCTGGCTCCCTCTTGGATGTGGTTGCCGGGTGACGAGTATCTTAGCACCCACTCTGACTGGAAAAGATTTGAATCCAATTCAGAGATTTCCCTTGAGTACCTGTAAACACATCCATCCCTTGTAGAAAACAAATACAGCATAACAACACAAAAAATGAGAGGAAAAAAAACAAAGAAATAGGTGTATCTGACTCTTTTGACTTCCACAAACATTCTGCATACTTACCAAAATGCAACCATATTGTTGTTTAAAAATCTATTTCTTTAAATATAAATTGTCATTATTCGCATCATTTGTGTGTCTTTATATATATTTATATGTGCACATATAATTATATATCATACAATAATTAATGATAAAAACTATTAAAATAATACAAAAACATACAACTAAGGTTTCTGAAAGCCCTGAAATGTTACTCGCTGACTGCAGTCCGAGGTCTAAGGTCGTCTCTCAGCATGGACCGAAAAACTGAACTCCAACTATATTTCTGGCCTGACCTGGACTTTTAATGACCTTCCTTTAGAGTTTAAGTGCCGCAAAGCAGTGAAAATGTCTCTGTCCCACAAGAAGAAAATGAAAAGGAAAACAAGGGCTGAGGTATGGTTTCTCATAAGGCAGCGCCATAACTCCTGTGGAAGCCAAACGATTACTGCCGTGGATCTGTTACAGAGCAGAAGGTACACATTAATCTCATGCGAGTAGCCCCTGTGCGGGGCGAAGCAGAGCTAAGAGTCACAGTCCACGGCCCAGAAAAGCAAACGAGTGTGAGCATTGTCCCAAGTGTTAGACAAAATGCATTAAAAATACCATAGGATAATTAAATCAATAGTTGTTTTATGATATCTCTTGGCAATATTGTATTACTTTTGTGTAAAAGCATTTGATTCTCTTCATGGTAAACTTATGATCTGAGAAAAATACTATACAAAGCTTTTCTAATGATACAGCTAAAAAATATTCTACAAAGCTTTTCTAGTGATAAAACCTAATATATCCTATGTACTTTATGCAATGGCAGTTGCAAAGATGCAGCAGCCAAAATGCACAAAAAAAGGTGAGAAAATCATCAAACATATATTCTATACCCATTAACAATTTATTCTCAATTATAAAATGATTAAAAAATTAAAGGAGAAACGAAACCTGGTTTCCATTTAAGTTTAACGTCCAGTGGTTGCGCTCGCATTACAAACAGCGTAATCTTCCAAAGGCAAAACAGCCCTAACGAAAGTGATTCATTTCAGTATAGCATCACCAGAACCAGGTGCTTTCCAAGACAATTACAGGCCTCCCTGTGCACCAGTAATAGTGGAGCACTACACTGTCATTAAACCAACGTGAAGCGTGGCATTATCCTTTAACCCCTTCGACAGCCAATCGTACTTACTACCCCGACGTTCAAGCCCAATAGTCTCTCACCTGGAATTCCTCTGAAAAATGCCATGGAGAACTGCTCTCAGAGATAAGACGTGGTTTACACTGCACAGGTTCCTGTGTGGGCTATTCATTATTGTCTTTTTATTAAGATAAACCACAGTGGTGAAATCACTGTGTAAAAGGTACTGCTACGAACTCAGAATAACTGCAGTGCACTTAGGCACATCTAATAATCAGGTTGTAATACTTTAATATGAAGAATGAAGCATAGATTTACATGCATGTATTATGTGTGCACTTGAAAAGCATATGGAAGACCTAGTTATGCATTTCAAAAGACACATTTTAATGAGCAATCCCATTTTCTTCCTGTTTTTTTCTGTTTAAAAACTTAAAGCAAACAATCTGTTACAAAATCACAGCACAATCAATATAAACTATATATATAATATAAACTATATATATGCTATACTGTATGTTCTTATTATGGAATCTTATTCTATGTATCGTGTGCCTCAACAATTCTGTTAACGTAGTCATGCAGTATAGCAGTTTAAATTTTTAAGATTTTATTTTTATTTATGTTTTAATATATATTGCCCAACCTATCATAGTCTAGACAATATCGTAAATCATTCCATCCTAGTGGTTGCTGGTTTCATGAAAAGCAACTGGAAAAATTGTAATCAGACTGCAAGAAAAAATACTAAAAATACTAAACATATAAAATATACTAAACAGTATAATACATCCCTATCTAAACATTATAAAATGCAGATTTATATCCATGGAAATGCACACAGCATAAGTAGAGTCCAGGCTTTCACTTGCAAAATGCTGGTTTGTTGCATGTGAAGTACAATCAGGCATCAGCGAATATCATTTGCTTCCAATAAATAATGTGAGTTCACAAACATATGTTAATTTTTGCATCAGATTACCATTCAGTATACAAAATGGATAAAGAGCACTATAACTCACTGAGAAGTATATATTATATGCTCATGTGCTAAAGTAATGATAATTACTAACAAAACTGCAGAAAAGCTAATGAAAAATTAAGTTTCCACATTTACCACCTTAATTAGGTTTGTATGATCTATGCAGAAGTAATTCAAGCTTTGCTACTGTTGTTGTAATGGCTGACAAACTAAATTACTTCTGTACAAGCCCACACAGATATGCAGTATGATATATCAGTACTATCTAATGGGTTCATCAAAGAAGCAATATCATTAGTAAAAAGGAATTAATTAATAAAACTTACTTTTTATTAATAGTGCCTTAAATACAGCGAGTCGTTTGTGCAAACATATCAATATACAAACAGAAACACGTGTAACTTTAACATCAGTTATTTTGAAAGAAACTTTTAATCAGTTAACCTGATAACCTTTATTGTATCAGTTTACATTGTGATATCAAAAACCAGTCTATCAAAGCATTCAGTAATGTCATAGTTGTCTTTGCTTGTTACAGAATTTCCATACACCCAAATTAATTGTTCATTATCTGCACCAAATTAAACCCTATTCTTGAAAAAAAAAAGTCTTCAAACACCATTACAATCCTGCACTGAGATCAAATTTACAAATCTGAGAGCATCGTCATTTGTGCTGGAAAAGAGTGCACAAAGTGACATTACTCTGAGTGAAAAGTGTTTAGTAAGTTGTGTAACATGATGCAAAAGTATCAATAATGATGAGATGTAAAAATGACAGACATCAACAGATGTAAAAGGCATTTCTGGTGCATATATTTACCACAAACAACCCTTAACGCAATAATATACTGTCGATTTTGAACACAAGGCAGAGCAGGGGAGAAATTATCCAATAATAAATGGTCTGGTGAGTGTAAATAATAAATAAACATCAAGTGGAGTTCAGGCAGGCCCAGCACGAAGACTGAGAGCCACTGTACACCTATACTGACTAAAATCACGTGGTAAAAAGTTTAAGTACTAACATGCGCACACACACTTATACCGCTAATATTTAAACTAATATAGAGATTTTATTCTTAGCCTTGTTACTGCTCTCAGTCCACCTGCTACCCTAGATATAGACGAGCAAGAAAAAAACACCTAAAAATAACGTAAACATGGATATTCGTTAGGAAACCAGTTAAAGGGATAACTTTTGCTTCTAAATCGTTTATCTTTGTGAAATAAAAGGAATCCATTAATGTATGGAAGCGTCTAATTTGGCTTTTGCATGGTTTTATGTCTGGGAATACTGGCCGGGGAGCTGTGCGAGGCGTGCAGGCTGGCCGGTCGCCGGACGGGGTCCGCATCCGCCTTACTTTCTGGTGAACTTCGTCTCACGATTAATAAGGGGATCGGCTACGTTTTATACTACATGGTGCCTCTGTTTCCCAATTCGCAGTTTTAAGGGATGCTGACAGGGACAGGGACAAGGACAGGGACCGTCCCTGGTTTGCTTGAACAGCGCAGAGGGGCAGATTGCATGGTAGCGAATAAAGCCACGTAACTTAGTTGTAACAACGTTGTCTTTGTACGCTTCACAAAACGGGAACAGGGCTTAATTTGTCCTTATCTACTGAGCTGATTACCCTCTCAGCTGCCATTTACGCGCCCCAACCAATAAAGTGTGGTATTAAAATAACCAACGTTAATATTTTAGCAGTAGATTGCCCCAGAACAAGATGCTAAGGCGAAATAAAACTTATTATTATTATTAGATTTTACATGCTGCGGTGCTATAGTGGTGTCGTGCTTGCCTTGAGTTGTAATTTTATATCTGAAGCGTGCTGGCAGTCCAGTTTCTGCGTGACTTCCACTATAGATCTTTATATGTATTAAATGTCGATGACCGCCGTGTTTTATCACTCACCTGGCATTGGTGCAGTCATTATAGAGAGTTTCGAAGTCCTTCCTGGAGATGAGTTTGCAGCGATTGACTCCCGGCTGAATGGCCCCGAGTCCCCGCAGGATGCGGACCTGCTCCACATTGCACACCACCGGCGTGATCTCCAGCCTCTTCAGCTTGGTGTACACCGTGTGCAGCCCCCCGACCAAGTGCTTCAGAAAGAGGTCGAAAGCCTGGGGGAGGCATATCAGCTCGCAGCCGTCTACCGTGAACGATGCAACCTTGGCTCCCCTCAGCTCTACCATCTTGCACTCGTTGTTTTGCGGGGTATTTTCGACTGGAGACGGGGTCGAGTAGACGGGCTTGCTGGGCAAGGTGCCGGGTGGGATGCCCGGGCTGCTGGTGGCGATCAGCTCCGATCGGAATAGGTTCGGTCCGGAGGGGGCTATGGACGGAGACGGGGTGGAGGTCGCCGATGGCGAGGTGCTGGTAGCCGAAGAAGTTGATATCGGAGGTGGATGGACCAGAGGGGTCGCAGGAATCAAAGAAGCCGGTACGGCCATGGTCACCTATGAGAATAAGTTCAAAGTATAAAACCCCAGCGCACCAAAAGTGTCCCGAAGTAGTCGAAACGAGAAATCCCGTAGAACGAGAACTTTGTGGAGCTTTAGTTTAACAATCGGAAGGGATCGTGCAAAGCCTGGGATGTGTGGGATCTGCGCTCTCTGTGGCCGCACATTGATCAAAGATTGAGAGAGAATGACAGGAAAGAAATAGAGGCGAAAAGTGCGCCTCGCTCGCCCGGCGAGTTGTTGTTGTCACAAGGTACGGAGAAGGAGGAGCCAGAGGACGGCGCCTGCGACGGGGACTGCGGGCCGCTTCCCGTAAATAAGCAAGTTCGGAGTAAATCAAGCTAAACAAAGAGGAAAGGTGGCCAGACGATACGGATAAATAAAAGCCATCCTACACGGTGCCGGTCCTGTGCTGAAACGCTGCAGCGGAGGGCGAGAGCACCGGCAAGCCGGGGATCCTTATGTCAGGGACGGCAGCAAAGTTTCTATGATCTTACTGAAAGCAGTAATATTACGACACACGGCCACGCAAAAAAACACGTGCTGTATAACATGTGTATGCACGAGTATTTGTACATAATGTATTTAAACGTAGTTTAATTTGTAAACCTTCTTGTTATTTGTAATGTATGGCGGACTGCGTTGTATATGGTACCCATATTCGCATGTGGCGTTACTAGAAAGTCCATAGGAACTGCTAATTCTGTTGCTTATTCCAAGGTTGCAGAGGACACGGCTTTAAAGAGTTAACATAAACATATCCTAATCTCTAAAACTAAACAAAAATCCACCTAGAGACATTCCTGTCAAAGCATAGTAAATGCACCGACATGGAGATTATTTGCAGATGTTTAGAGAGGACAAGATGATGAACACACAAAGCTGAGTTGTCAGTTAATCGTTATCTACAAACAATTTATTTTATGCGGCGGTCTGCCGCGAAGTGATATAAAGTAGGTCAAAGTGCTCAGAATTAAAGGTGAGAATAATTAGGGTAGCAGAAATGTTTTGTCGTTTTATCTCCTGCGCAAACATAACAAGTAACACCTTGAAATGTGGACTTCGTGGACGTTTAGGCAACGTCAATGTCAAATTAATTCATTGAACATTATTAAATAAAACTGGTTGGGGAAAATGAAGATTTAGTGTTATGTGTCATATAAATACTATAGGTATATATGACGTAATATACATTAAAGTTAAGATTTTAAAGTTTTCATAACATACGTTTTTCTGAAGTGGAAGCAGTGAGGGTATACTCCACTTTCTTTGTTAGTTTTGCCAGGAATTCCTTAAAATTGCCCTTCAGAGAATGCTGTAGTGTAAAAAAAGAAAAATCAATCTCTGCTTAAAATTCATGACAATGCAATCCACTTGTCTTGTATGTTGCTAACCTTTAATTACATATTCACCGCATTAAAATCCCATTATTTTTGAGTTACAATTGAGTTAACCTGCTATCTCTCAAGTCTGCATACTATCTTAATAAATTGCGCAGTGGTAGATTTACTCTTTAAAACAGGTTTTTAAGATTGTATATATAATCCTAAAAACCTATATATAGGTTTTTAACTAGCATATATATATATATATATATATATATATATATATATATTTCACAGCATAGAAAACCATATTCCACTTGTACAAATATTTGACCAAACTATTTTCTAACACATAACATGGACACCGAAGAATTTACAATGGATGGCATTTTGTGAAAGTTATACATTATTATTAATATTATATTAGAAGTCTCACATTATGTATTTAAAACATGGTGCAGCAAACATACATATCATTGACACGGTCAGTCAGTGGGTAATGTAAAAGCATGTAGCGTGATTACTCTTTCATGTCTCTTCGCTTTTGATTGTGTCTTTTGCCTGTAAGTGGTTAATAAGAATGGCTTTAAGAACACGTTTATGTAAAGCATACCAACTTTTAACAGGTGTAAACGGGGGGGGGGTCAAGGGCCCTACTGAGGAGCCCAATACTGAAATCACTGCACCACCCTCAGGATTTGGGATTTGAATCCGTGACTTTTACATCATAGGAGCTGTTGCCAAACCCACTGAGCCACACATCACCATCAACAACAACCAAATAAAAGTGTGTCAGAGCTAAGATTAAGCTACTTCTATATGCTAGATTTAGAATGTATGCTTACAGCTCCGTTACTTATGTAAATGTGCTACTGTATTCTATTTATCAATATTCCTGATGAAGATGATGGATACCTGAGTACTGTAACCCCTTTTCTGTCTAAATTTCCCTCTACATATATGCACAACTTTACTAGAATATTATGACGTTTATTGTTAGTGCAGTATGTTACTGGTTTTGGACCTGGGTTGTCCACTTTGAACCAAACAAGATAACAAGTTCCTCAGGATATCTCCCTCCGAATGAACACACCTCATAATAATGTGAGTGAATTAAGGGATTTATAGTGAGATTCCTGTCTTTGTTTTGGTTCAATTTTTCAAACTTAAAATCCAATATCACTGTTACAACCTGAATCCACAAAGAACTGTCAGAGTTATCTCTGTTGGAGCATAAAAATTACTACTCTGCAGGGTGTTGGAAAACCCTTTCTCCAAATATTGAATTTATCAATTAAGAAGTCTTTAATATTTTTATTGTTTTGTCCCATAATCCCTTATCTTACAATCTGAATTATTTCTCTTGAATGACTGATATCAGGTATTCAGTTACTTTTGCTAAAAATACTATGCCAGAAATGTCCTTGTTTAACCAACATGCTATGGATTGTTCCAGCAGGTCACCGTGCTTAATTGGAGAGAGGTGGGGTTTCTCTTTACAAACCAGCTGGTGCAAAATTAAAAATTAATAGTTATTTTATTCTCTAATAAAAAGTGAATACAAACGTAATTAAAACTTTGGAGAATGCAGATCCTATCAGAGCGATTACAAACACCACTAATAATCATTTGAGTACTACTGTCAGATGTCAAAACTTACAGCTGAGTATTATTCCAACTTTCCCTGAGAGTCCTCTCTGAGTAAAACCCTCTCAAACACCAACTGCTCCCAGTCCAGGGATAACAGAGAGCAGGATCCCCATTCTCTAATAAATTCACCTCCAGTATATCTTGTTACCTAACTAATAATGGACTTGTTGGTCAGGTTTCCAACATGAGTTTTGTCCTTCTGAGAGGCTTTTGTTAGTTGTATCTTTGTTATGTGAACAGACGAATCGGCCCAGTCCTGCAGGATCTCTTTATGTTCGTACACCGCGATGTAAATACACAGATGGGACTCTATTTCCAGGCATGCCATACCTAGAAATAATTCATTCCTCAAACCACACAGGAACAATTCTCAAGCCTTCACTCTCTCCTTTTCAGAAAGCAGTGACGGATTCCTGCTTTTGCCAGTCCTTGCTGCTCTTCCTGTTATGATCTTTCTAATTTATAACTAGGCAAGGTTAAAACCTGTTTAAACAAGATTTACACTACATCAGATCCTGTGTCATTAGCAAAGTACTGGATGTAATAATTGCCCATGGCTTAATGTACAGCAGATAAATAGCAAGGCAGTTTTCTGATGATGTCTGCATTAGTAAGCTATAAAGATCAAATGTAGGGTTTCAGAAAATCACTTGCTTTGGGGCCATATCTCTCGCTCTTACTATCTCTCTGCTTCATTGTTTTTCCATTTATCCTGAGCAATTCAACATTGGTTCCAAAATCAAATGCATAGTTGCTATGCTATGCTTTTATTTCATTTTTATAAACATGTCTTTTAATTGCATACTAATCACATTCAGCCCCGAGTTCTTAATCCATGTATACATTTTATGGCACCTTCAATGAGACTTGTGGGTATCATTTACATACCTTGTACACCCCTTTATTTCACCTTGCAGGTATAATTAGAGTACAGCTGGACAGCTGGATCATGCCAGAATTGTATGCTTGTTAGGAATCAGACAAAGCAGCAACATGCAATTACACTTTAAATGTTAGCGGGGACAGAGTTATCAGATACTACACACAAATGAGCTGGAATACTTTGCATCATTATTTCCTCCAAAAGGGGACCACAAGTATTAGTTTTGGAGGTAATCTGCATAAGACACTAGCCTCTGGAGCTGACATATCTGTGTTCAAATGTCATATTTCTATAACCATTTTATAATAAGCGATGAAGTGAACGGTGCAGTCAGAAGTGTTACTTGATAGAAAAAATAGTTGTGAAAATGTTTTATCACAAGTTCTGATGTGTCACTTGAATATGTTGCATTTTTGTTCCTTAATATCACTTATGGTTCAGCAGGTTAGGCCACTGTGCCTGTGTCTAGAAGGTTGCAGGTTCAAATCCCATTCTCAGTAGAGTAATGTCTCTGTTGGGCCCTTGGGCAAGGTCCTTGACTCCCCAAAGAATGCTCCAAGAGTGCTGACCCTGTACTCAGACCAGCGAACCTTGCCCTCACTTCTATAGGATATGAGAGGGAAAAAAAAATGTTAGTGTTTTTGTATGAATAGCGAATAAAGCTGCATTTCACAACATACATTTTGAGTCACGGCTCAGAACAGCCGTGCAATGTTATGAAGGTAATGAACATACATGCAACAGATAAGATCATCCCACACAGGGGCAAGTTAGGATGATTCCAAGAGCCCCTGACTGACAGAGGCCCTAAAAAATTTGGAGCATAATTCGATTGGTTTGGGGTGGGGGTCCGAAATCTCTAGCAGTATCCTACAACAAGTATGGCTGTTATTTGCGTGTTTTTTTTTTCCACTTTACATGGGGTAATTCTCTAGACATTTCCACTCCTTTCACAATTAAAGAGCGTGCTATTTAAGTGAACTAGTGATTCTCATTGGCAAGTGTCATTAGTGTGTACACTAATGAACTTGTATAATCAGTTCCTCTAACTTCATAACTTTGAACTTTCCTGCTAACTAGATCTGCATGAATTGCATCACCTTAGAATAAATTCAAATTGTATACACAACCTTAGAATATTCTTCAAAAAGCATCAAAGTGAATGCTAATACTGACAGATTTAATAAATACTGCTACCTGAACTTCTGCCAAAGTTTTTGACTCTTAATATAGTTGCGTTGCATAATATTGTTCCCAATCAGCACTATGAAAAGTGTTTGTTGTACAGAAAATGATTCTGATATACTGAAAAGTGACAACATAAGCAGATATTAACCTAATTACTATAGTGTGACTTTACATAGAGTAATTTATGTTGACGTCCCCATACTTTTTAGTTGGGTGGTACTAACAGTAATTTTCTTTCATTATTCTGATTTATTATGACAGAAAGTATCGGAATTAAATTCAGACTTATTTAAGTGGCACGTGGTGCAGTGGTTAGCACTGTTGACTCACTCCTCTGGGACCAGGGTTTAAGTCTCCTCCCTGGCTCCATGTGTGTGGAGTTTGCATGTTCTCCCCGTGTCATTGTGGGGTTCCCCCCCCCCATAGTCCAAAAACATGCTGAGGTTAATTGGAGTCACCCAATTGCCCATGGGTGTGTGAGTGTGCCCTGTGACGGGTTGGCACCCCACCCTGGGTTGTTGCCCGTCTTTTGCCCATACCCTCTGTGATAGGCCCCGGACCCCCCCCCCCCCCCCCATCACCCTGAATAGGATAAGTGGTTACAGAAAATAGATGGATACATATTTAAAGGTTTTAAAAAAAACCTTCAGTTAAACAATATAAAAACTATTCTGCCGAACACTAAATCAAAGAACAAAGCTTAAACTCTTAATGACAGAATAAGTCCCATATATATTAAAGATATTTTGCTTGCTTTCTGCGTACTTAAACAATGAAATAATTAACTTCAGTTGCTGATGGATGTTACAACTTCTTAAAATATGTACAAACTGGGGATATAAAATCTAAAGGAGCAATGGCACTGTATATTTTTGATGTGATAATTTATTCGTCCTTTAAGCCTTTGATAAAACAATGTTGAAAAGCAATTTAAATGAAATTCATTTAAATGTCAATTCTCATGGTTGGATTTTTTTATAATTGGCTATTTAATTAAAATAATTTTCATACTCATTAATACAGCCTGCAACTTGTAGTGCACTGACATGTTTTAATTACATGGTATTAACAAAATTGATATGCTTTAGAAAGCATGGTGAAATTTGAATAAGAAATAATTAGGCCAATCATATATCATCCTCTTATGGACATTAAGTGTATCACAATATAATTGATGAACTTTTAAAAAGGCAAGATAAATAACTTTTATTGTACAAAGTTGGCATGCACTCTACTTTTAAATAAGAATTTGGCTAGCAAGCATTATATTTAATTTTCCTATGAAAATATTAAATACATTGATATTTAAATCAATATAGAACTATCCTTACAGTATATGGTGTGTGGGTTACACCTGCAGCAGAGCAACAGATTGAGGGTATTGCGTCAGATCGATCGCATTTAGACCTCATCTACTTTACAGAATTTTTTCGTTGTCGTTGTTGAAAGTGCTTTTTTATAAATTGTTTATGACAGATTTTTACTTGCTGGCATTGCAAGTAAATTGATATTGTCATAATTCTCAGTGGGCAGAATCCAGTAATGCAGAAGAAAATTAGCTGAAATCAATTGGCTGTAGAACATAAGATTATAGCTGTCATCAGGATATATTTTAGTGACATTCCGAAACGCATTTCACACATGTCAATACTGTAAAATAGCCTTCTGGTTATTAAAGCACAAGCTAGCACAAGATAAGACAATTCATGAAGAAATACATTTCAAAATTATACATACTACTGTAAGAATTCTAATATATGTGCATGTATGTTATTAATGTGACAGCAAAGAGCAGATTTATGTCTGCTGTACTGTAACAATTTTAACTGCTACGGTCTGAAATACAAAATAATACGTAGTTAGGTCTATGCAATAACTACTTATCTTGGTGGCAAGTAGCTTAAAGCAATGGGCAGTAGGGCTTAGCACTTAGCGCTGATGTTAGTAAGGGTTTATTATAGTAAGGGTTGATTTATTTTACCTGATACATTGTTTGGGTGGGACAGTGGCTCAGCAGGCAGGTCTACACCAGCAGGGTTGGGGGTCTGGATCTCCTTGCATGCAGACCTTTTGCATTCTCACTGTGCTTCAGTATCCCTTGGATGCTTTGATTTCCTCCTATAGTCCATAAACGTGGAGTAATGCTACTCTAAAAGGACTGCAGTATGTTCTCTGTGATGTGCTGGGGTCCCACCTAGTCTGTACCCTTTTTAAGGTATGTTGACTTAGATAAATACATGTATATAAGTATATATATGTAAATTATTACCCCTCTCACCATCATTGTGATCTGTCTTGTGTGCTGTTGTGTTTCATGTTGCACATAGGGAGGACGATATTTCGTCTCACTGTACACTTATTGTGTATCGTTGGGATGACATTAAAGCTCTACTTACTTACTTACTTACTAAAAGAGTAACTGCAAACACAGCATAACAAAATGTGTCCTCTGCATGTAACCCATATGTGGCAAAGCTTGCTCAGGGTACCTCAGCGGTACTTTGCTAATCAGAGATTTGCGCCAACAACCTTTCAAGCACAAGCATGCTTCCCTAACCGTTCGGCCTCCACTGCCCCTTTGCTATGTGGCAGAGGCTTTTCAACCCCTTCCATGATCCTGACCAGGATAAGTAGTTGGAAGATAAAGGGATGGGCAATGGGCAATATGCTTTATCAAATCTAACTCTTAGTGTAATAATCTCATGCACTGAAATGGAGACTTAAGTTATTTCCAGCAGAGAGCAAAGTTATTTGGCTTCATACACCCAGTCTAAATGGTCTGACCTTCTTATCTCATATGTAATAGAGATGTTATGGTACCTATCTTGTGTTTTTGAAAGGCCAAAAGACATCCTAATCTCAAATGGAATAAACTAAATCCAAAAACCGTGCATTACTCCCAGAAGAAAGGACTTTATCTTACGTTGAAAGCACTACTTGCCTCGATATTTCACACAAGGCCAAAACATACTGTACTATAGCTAACATCACAACATAATGCAAGGTCCAAACGTATTTTAATATAATGCATAATGTGTAAATTTTAATTAAAGCAAGGCACAGTACAAGGAACAACATTTCCTTTGAATGTCTGGACAGAGACTGCAATTGCCTGTTAGACACAAACATACTGTTACGCTTGCCTTGTATCTAGAACACAGTGAAATCCATTTTCCAGCATGCCAGTTTCATTCTGAAGTAGTATCTGAAAAGAAATACTTCTATTAGTGTTAATTGCCCTATGTTTTCATAAAAAATGCATGAGACATCATAAAAAATAATAACAGTAGGTACCATACTAAACATTACCTGGGATCTGTCCGTTTATTTATAATTGATTACATCCTTATTCTTACATATTAACTGCTATAGTCTAAAAAAATGTATATTATAGTAACATTTCGAAAATTAATTAAAATACTCCTTGCATTACAATAAACCTTTTCAAATGTACATTAAATTTCTATCACAGAAGACCTCAACAACACCAGTTTTTCATGAAGTTCACTTATAAACATTGATTATCTTTATATTGTACATAACGTTTATTAAAAGAACCTTCCAGACATGATGTTTAAATATCATGATGTACTTTTCCTTTTAGTCGTCAGTAGATCATGTAGCAGAGAGACATGTATATAATGATATATGTTTCTATATGATTATAAGTCCCAGCAAAGTTATCAAATGATACGTTACCAACATCTTCTCCTAGATGGCTTATGTTCATGTAATGTTTTTTGGTTTAATGTGTTTATTGCAGTGGAACTCATTAAATGAGAACCTACCACAATGGTGTTGTTACCCTCCGGAGTCAGACTCTGTCATTCAGAGTGCAGATCCTTACTTGGTCTCTGCACCTGCAGGGCTGTTAAAAAACGGGCTCTTTCACAGACCGGCCATGATGTTCTTGAATGGTTTGTGTCACCATGGTCAAAATCACATTTGCAATGTGTCTTAAAGCAATAACACGGGATAGAAGATTTTGCTGATTTATTTATATGAGTTAATGCAATATTATTCCTGATAACAACAAATTTTGCGTTTCGTGTGTCGCCTGTGTCATACTCGTCATGAAAAACAAGAAGCACGTTAAATAAATATATACACAATGATTAGCCAGTCAAGCATAATGAACTGAGTTTTCATTACGTGGGAACACAGACATTACTGGATGACGGAAAACAGACTTGAGTGTTACATACGCGATTCCTGATGAGACTATCATTAGATTTCACAATACCATATAAATACCTGGAAATATAAATGGTAACTAGTCTAGTCCTCTCAGACAGGGCTATTGAAATCTCAGTCCTGCAGGGTCCAGCGCTGCTGATTTCCCAGCCTTTCTTTACCTGTGAGCCAGGTGTGAAGCCTCTGGCCAATCAGAATCAGTAATTATTAAACTAACCTGGGAAAACTGAAAACAAGGCCTGGATTTGGAATCGAGGGCCAGATTTGAAGAGCCCTGGCTTAAGGCCTATCAGTGTGGCAAAGGCATAAAAAGTTTTTCCCTGTAAGATATATATACTCTTCACTGGAGAATAATCAATATATCAATCTCTCTAGTAATATTTGAAAAGTTTCTGTATCATTACAGATCCACACTTAGCTTCATACATGTAGTCATGGATGCATGATTGCTGGTTTGATTGTTTTGCTTCCTTAAAATACAACTGGGATGATGGTAGCATACAATATAAAGTCTGGGATGATGGATGTTACCATAGATGTTGCTATGTTGTTGTCTTCTCTTGCACATTAATGCTCTTTACACCGTTTCTTGAATTCCCACAACCCTGAACAGAATAAGCGGTTAGATGGTTGTATCATCTTACAACAGTGCAAACTGAAGAAAATAAAACAGAATACCAATTCTGCAGCACCTACATGCACTAAACGCACCATAAACGTTGTAATGATTGTACCACACCCTACAATTCAGGATTAAATAGCCCTTGATACATAAAAATATCTGTAGATATTGAAATTGCAAGGTAAACTTATAAAAATAGTAGTAATTATTGCAGTCTTGACGGACTCAGTTGTGCTCATTCTGAAACAGTCGCCGTGATTAAAATGAATCCCCATCGACTTCTCCATTAAATTGCTGGCAGAAGTGACCTTTTGACCTTTCTCATTGATTGAACATAACAATCACAATTCAATTCTAATGCAAAGAGAACATTTGTTGTAATGTACATGAGAGGCATGAGCATTTCCTCTGTGCTCTGGGTAATCAATGAGGTGACTTGTAGACACACAGGGACGACCCAGGCCTCACTTGGCCTAATTAACAGAGCCATAGCACACAGCTAATCAAGCTACTTATATGTGTTTAAAATTTTCCATTCATATTTAAAAAAAAATCACATTGGAAAACATACTGATAATGAAAGACACAGTACTAACTACATACCCTATACAAATTTTAGATTATATTTAACTTATACCCATCCAATTTTAACATCAGCCATATCGTCCCTGGTTTGTGTCTTTGAGTACACAATGATAGGTTATACTTGGATATTAATCATTTGAAGCTGATATCTATCTGCACTTTCACAGCTGTTACAAAAATGCATTATTTGTGCTAACATCATCCAGGTTTTAGCTGAACTCGTAACAGGAAGTCAATTTGAGATAGTTTATCATTTTTGACATTTTGGGTTGATTCTCGTTGCTGAGAACAACTACATTATTTGCAATTTGTCATGTGACCAGGTTGCCTTTGGAGGGAGAATTCTGCACCTGTGCACATTGGTTACATATCCTGTAGACATATCAAAATGTGAGGAGAAACCACACTGGCAACATCATTTCCGCATTTAGTCCACTTCTGGGCATTTCCACATCACGCATGAGAGATCAGCTGCAACTTTCACAAATTCACTAAGTTGGGAGAAACAAGTAAACCTGCAACAGGAGGTTTAAAAAATGAACAAATCACAAAAATTGTGGTGAATCATGAGGACACAGATTTTTCTGAAGTCAAAGATCTTGACCAGATTGTGTCCTAGTAAACATCAATGTCTAATCCAGGTTGATACCCGCTGCAGACTGTATCAATGGAAGGGATTTAAATGAGACTTGTTGGAGGACACCATACATCTTGGAAGATGTATCTGGTATTACTCTCCAGTCAAACGAGAAAGCCTGACCAGCAGTAAACCCCAGGAGGGCGTGGGCTTACATATCAGCAATAATCATTGTAGCGCGTTGCTAAAGAAAAAGCAGATACTTTCTGGGTTGGGCTTTAACCTTTCTACGCAAACTTGGAGATCATTGAGGGCATCTTGTTCCAGTAACCCGCAGATAAAAGAATATTCATTTTAATTCATGAACTACATACCTCTAATGAGAAAACTTTGAACTATTGCACATTTTAACTGGCTGGAAAAAACAGAACTTCAGCAACAGACCATGTTTTCATACTATAAAAAAAACTAAATAATATTTACCTTTCAATTACTTTTCTCATGTGGAAGACTTTACTTTTCAATTGCGAAATTACAGACCCCAATCAAAGATTTTAACTGCATTAATTACATATTTCCAGTATTGATGTACAGAGCCCAGATGACCCTGTACAGGGCTAGCAACTGAAAGATGGATGAATACATGGATGCATGGAACAGAACAGAACCGAAGAGCGATGACAGATGTAATTTCATACATTTCTCATTCTGTAAATGCTTTGTGAATGTAGTGGACTTTCTCAAAACAAAGGGAAACTTCAATTGCTTTAATCATCTAGCCTTTCAGATTGTTATTGTCTTTTTTTAAAAGCAGTTAACAGAGACTGTCTCATAAAGGAAATTTCAACATATTTACAGAACGATCCCCAATTAAGATATGGGCATGTGAAATAAGAAAAATTAAGTAATGTTGTGTCTATGTAAAATAGATAAGATGTCTAATTAGTGAGGAACAGACAAAGAACAGCCATTTAAAAATAATGCACAACTGATACTATGCATGATACTATGCTTCCAATATTTTATAATTATACATTCGGTTAGAGATCTGTTTATAAACGTGTGTGTGTGTGTGTGTGTGTGTGTGTGTAGATTATGTTTATATGACATTGTGGGGACCATAACAGACAGATCTGTGAATGAAATAAAAAAACTAAAAATGCCAAAAGTCTTGTATTGAGTTTGGTTACTTATGGTTACGGTTAGGACTGCGTAGGTGTTAAGGTCGTCATGTTGGGATTAGAGATTTCCTCATAGAAATGATTGGAGATTGGACACGGCTGTACCACTTAAGAGTGCATTTATGCTGTCAACATTTTAATTTCAATAATTTTTGGCATGACACAGAAGAATTGTACCTTTAATCTC
The DNA here is from genome assembly GCA_026776725.1 of Gnathonemus echidnorhynchus. Classification (NCBI taxonomy): domain Eukaryota; kingdom Metazoa; phylum Chordata; class Actinopteri; order Osteoglossiformes; family Mormyridae; genus Gnathonemus; species Gnathonemus echidnorhynchus. The sequence goes on from JAODJU010000001.1 coordinate 43,497,166, forward strand.
TTCTAAAAGGAAATCATAAGTTTCCTGGCTTATTTACTGTGCTTATTTAGTAAGCGTTCTTGCACAATTACAATTGTTAATAGATTGGGAAACAAAGGAACTTTGAAGGTGGGAAAATGCTGACATTATTTCAGCTGGAAAAACACTCCTGTGAAAAAACATTTGCAATAAATGCAGTTTTCTGGAAGGGTCCATCTAGGAAACACTGGTTTCCCCTTCTTAAAATCACCACAAAGGAGGTATAAATCAGGGACAGTAAATATTCCCCCACTGTAACATTGCAGTATGCAGTTAGCGTGTTGCTATGATTGTGTTTAAACATTGTAATTTCACTTTCCTCCCATTAAATGTATGCACAGTTTTACAATCCATAAACAGATCCCGAATAAAAGTTAATAAATGTCAAAATTTGCATTTGAAAAAACATCTCGCTGCATTTTAGCAAAGATCAATCTATGAACCTTTCAACATTTTGTCAAACAAAATGCTAATTGTACCTTGAGGAATTTAGGAGACAGTGACAAGAAATGAGATGCTCTGTCCTTTAGAATCAAAAAATCAGCTTGGGTAGCATACATAAATCTCACTATCAGCAGATCAAACACACACAGGGAGACTGCTGCCATCGGGAATTTTCAATAATATAAAATAAATAAATAAATGTTAACATGCCATAGTGTCTTCCCTTCCCTTCCTCTCCTCTGTTAATTGTTTTACCTCTCAAATAACGTGCATTGCATACATAACATTGGCATACACCCCCTCATAACCTTGCGACTTAATTATGTATATTCTGTCAACGTGAAGGAGACTTTAAAATTCAATCATTCTTTATATGTGTAACACTGCTCATGCTGTAAGATTCATTTAAAAGTGTTGGCTGTTCTTTAAGCTGGGAAATTTGGACATAGTTCTTGAGGTTCATTAAAAAAAAAAACCTGATTAATACCAGTTTGGTTGCGATAGCTAAATAAATTTCCTCTTTGACACATGTGGAGTTGAGACACAGTAAATCCAAAAGACGTCACAGAAACCATACAGCTCTGTAGTCATTTAATAAGAAATATTACATTTGTCGAAAATAATAAAACGTTTCGTAGTAAATCTGTAATAATTAACACCGATATGCATCTATCTGTCCATCCATCTTGCATAACCACTTTTCCAGTACAGGACATGAGCCTGGGAACACTCCCAGGAAGCAAAGGGCAGGAACAAGACAGGGAACACCCCACCTGTGATGATAATCTATCACAGAGCACATACTATGGGTGACTTAGGGACACCAGCTCGCTAAAGATATCGTTATGAGTGCTTAAGTGACCGTTTTCATGATCAAAATCTCTACATTCACTTGTCACCCATGTTGAGTACAGGGGTCCTACCAAAAATCCCTTCCTGGTTGGCAAATAAGTGTGTTTTGTTTCCTAAAATAACACAATGGGGCTTCCCTTTTTCTTTATTGACTCTTGATCCACATTACTGCCTGAGAAGCATTTTGCATGATAAAGAAGGACTGGTCGGCAATGTACATTTGTAAATGACTTAGATTAGAACCTGAATGTTTTGTGCCTTAACCTTGGCCCGCATAAAGTTCGTTCTGATAAAGTAACTATCCATCCATCCATCTTCTGAAACTGCTTGTTCTATTTAGGGTTGTAGTGGGTCCGGAGACTATGGATACAAGGCAGGGAACGACCTAGGATGGGGTGCCAACCCATCGCTTTGCACACTCACACCCCAGTCACAGTCACACAGAAGCCAGATTACCTAGAGGAAAGCCCACAACCACACACACACACGCAAACACACACAGAACCCTGGCGGAGACTCACTATAATGCTGGAAGCTACAAATAGTAGCATTATGTTTGCATGAAAGATAAAACGTTTATGAGTTTATGAGCTTCTAGTGAGCCTCACGTGCACTTTATATCAGCTTAAGTGTACACTAAGCAAATTTCACTGGGCATGGACTTCAAAATTCTAACATTTACAATCTATGAGAAAATGAAATTTAATAAAAATAACTTGAATGGAGTCATCAAGAAATTTAGAAAAATAGGAAGATCATGAAGGCTTATTTTACTATATGGGTGTTGTGTTACAGCTAGGGATTGCAGAGGGGTGTTGAGTACCTTCCAGCAGGTATCCGCAGAAAAAGATTCCAAATCCTTTTGGATGATTCTAAGGCAGTCAGGGTATTTATTACTCAAATAAGTCTGCAAGTAAACTATTAATAAATCTACATCACAATACTAACCCATGAAATACGCAAATACAAAAGTATACAGGGCTGCAATAAATAAAGAGTAAGAATATTAACAAAATTAAACATCTAATCGGGAAAAAAAAAAAACTGTTTATTTCAAGTTTCAAATTGTTATCATGACATGTGTTCCAAAAAACACAGTGAAATTCCAATGCCACAATTGTAGGGTATGGGACAGGTGCGGGGGGGGCATTAGGACAAACAGCAGTGCAAAAAGATACAAGAAAGTGCAAGATAAAAACAGCAGTGGAGGAAGCGCTCAAACAATCTACTTAAGTAGAAATAAACAGAGGAAAAAGGTACTCTAGTAAAAGTTGAGGTACCCCATTGGCCTTTCTACTTAACTTAACCCTTTCAGGCTCAAATTAAGTTTTAGTAACAGGGAAAATCTGATATTTGGGGAAAATTATCATGAGTAAAAAAAACTCATAAAATATGTATGTGGGGTAATAAGGTAGTTAGTTTTTAACTGTTGCAAATCAGCAACGCCTGCCTTGAGAGGGTTAAAGTAAGAAAGTACTTGTTTATTCTTAGAGTATTAAGTAAAAGTACTTGAATTTGTAATCTCTGATGCAACTGAATAACATGCCATTAAGTGTGTCTACTGTAGGTATATTTGTTAAATACAAAAGTTCAAGCATGATAGTGTTGTACTTTCCAGTCTAAACATTGAAATACAACAATATAATAATCAGAGCTTCAGAAATAATATACTCCATTGTGTTATCTGAAATAAGGTAATACATAATTAACCAACTACAATGATTATTGCTGATAAGCACATCTACGCTGAGCATATGCTCTGATATGTGTGTGTAGGGCTGTGCAATATGACGATATATATCATGTGACAATAAAAAAACATCTAGCATTTCATATTATACATGTTGGTTATTTAATTGTATCGCAAATCACACTCTTATACACGACATGGATGCAAGCAGGAAATTCTCATGAAGGCCCCGATTGTCACTGCCTGTTCTGCTTGCCACATGCGACCTAGGTTTCACACATGCATACGCTGCACAACATTTCAAAACGCTGCCTGATCTTTGCCACGCACACACCAGCAGTTCATAGTTTTCAGTCTACCTTTTTATATTTTATACATTAGTATCTTATATTTTGAGACATGCTTAATTGGAAATTTGACCTGAGGTTTCAAATAAAAGGAAAAAAAATAAAAATGAGTAAGTACCTTTTATTTGTCGAGTAAATAATTCAAAATGTAATAAGAAATAGGTCTTTCCATGTGGTCATTTTATATAAACCATTTATTCATTGAATTTACAGAAAATGTAATATATCGTGATATGTATCGCTATCAGGATATGAGATTTTGGTCATATCGCAAAGCCCGATATGTGTGTGTTAATAAATAAACCTTACCAGCTAATGGCAAAAGGATGCCAATTTTAACTCTTTTGTCATGACGTTACCAACATGTTATTCACAATTCACCAGTAAGTTAGCCTGAGCATAAACATCCACGAATCACTTACCATCTCCAGAGCACTGCCCATAATGAATCAAAAGATGTTGTATGTTGTACAAACTGTATAGCAATCAATCTCTCCAACCAGAATAAAAAACACAGCACCCAAAGGTTTCATGTCACTCTTATTAAGGTTTCTAAGACCTGATAGGATTCAAAACCTCTGACACCTACTCCCTGCTTCGAGTCGCTGGGCTTTACTTTGGCTAGTAAAACTCCAAAATATCAGCATTATATGTCCTGCCACTATTTTCCCCTTCATCCAATTAAAAAAAAGCAATGTGACTGTAAAATGGAATGTAATGCTAAGGGAAATGTAGTACAGTAGAAAGTATAAATATTTGCTGCAAGAGATAGCAGAGTAAAAGTCAAAAGTGTCCACAGCTAAATCTACTTACGTAAAGTACAGGCATGTGAAAAAGTACTTAAGTACACTATCGATGTAATTGTACTTCATTACTTTCCACCACTGGACAAAAGACCAATAAAGGAAGTGAAACAAAAAAATTGCAATAAAGAGGCTTGTTTGGGGAAAGGTACTGTACTTCTCTGTACTACACATCATTTTGGATATGGTTTGGGATGGTATTTGTTGAGGTCAGGGTACCCGATAGATAAGTTGTTCTTTGATGATTTTTTTTTCTTGCCAGACTCTGATTAGCATGCAAACCGAATATGTAGCCTATATAAGCCAGTATGTATAAGTGCCAAAAGGGTATATCTGCATGTAGACCTTGCTAAAGAATAGGGTTGAAATAAGGGATTTGAGGCGTGTTCTGCAATTTGAATAAAATGGCCTTAATTTAAGGCAAACCACATGCGTTTGCAAAAGTTACAAAGGTTATTTAAAAGGTGTGGGGGTTAAAAGGTATTAACACCGGCAAAAGTTATATTCGCCAAGCTTAAAAGTTCAAGAATCATATCTCCCCACTGCCCTCCCCATCGTGTAGCCCCTGCCCCCACCAACGCGTGATAAATACTTTTCCGAAATCCTGATGTGGCAGAATTTCTGCCCTCATTCAAGGTCTTCATGACAGATTGTCCATCATGCTCATAACAATGAAGAACAGAGGACGATAATATGTCCACCTCGAAAATAATGGTGGTTATAATGCATGATTATAGCAGTAATCCAGCAAATTCAGCCTCAGGTTCAGTCGCAGGTTACCTTACTAAATGTTTGTACTTCTGAGATTTCAGAGTGCTCTGACTAACATACAAACGTATGCCACAACATGGCTCTGAACATCTGAACTATCAAACGCTCTGACAATAAAGCAGTTGCATGAACGAAGGATGGCATTTTAAAAACCAAAACGCAACCGTATGAAAACGTATGCGGAACACAAAGTACTCAAGAGCATCTCCTGAAAGAAAAGCATTGCTAGATTGTGTTAGTGCTCCTTAAGACATATTGAGACAAATTTCAGCAGGTGAACCAATGTCACAGTTATTCTTTAAGTTCTTTGAATGTTGCTGTTATTACTCAAACTCTAAATTGCATTTTAACCTTGTGTAGGCCTATATATTTGTCAATAAATGTTACTTGTGCCAACAAAATATGTGTTTGATTACTGTAATAAATTAGGCTCTGCTAATTAAAACAAACTCAAGCCACTGACATTTATGGTTTCTATGTAAATGCTTAATAATTAAGGATTATATATTAATGTTAGCCCTATTTAAAAGGAACACCAAACGCAACCCCCATTCACACTGTCTTCCCCAGAATTGCACAAAGCAACAACACAGCTTAAAGGAGACAGATTTTACAGATATGAACTTTAATAATACTAAACAATTGCTGAAATCTGGAACTCTGGATGCAATACTCTTAATTATCTTGTCCTGCATCTTATGGTTTGTATGCCAGCTATTTTTGTTACAATATTGACTAATCAAAAGTCCATAAACTTTGGATTTGGTGTTAATGTTTACCAGACGACATGTGAAACTAGTTATAGTACAAATGAAGGTATAGCCGATTATATTATCATACAGTATTAGCAGTATAACAGTGTTCATAAATCAAACACGCTGTACATCTATCACAGGAAGCTTAAGATTCTACAAAAGTTTTTCCCAGCATGAAACCGTCCTTTAAAGTGCATTTTTTGATAATTAATCGTGTTGGGTTTAAGAGGTACTTCAAAACAAAATTGAGTTTGATGTGAACTTGACACTCATATTAATTCAAGCTTAGTTATAATTGTGTCATCTGGTTTCTTGTTCTTCAAGATAAATGTTATTTATGATTTATCCAGAAATGTACTTGCATTTTAATACATGGATCTGGTACTTAAACGGCTTGCAGAAACGCAGTAGATAAAATATATTAGGATTTTTAATTGGTATACTTTATAATAAAGTCCTCTTATAACTGCTAACTGTAATCATTCTTAGAAACACAAATATGAGAATTTAGTGATTAACGTAATGAATTTCTTACATAGATAAATTGATCTTATAAACATTAGATGTCTCTGGACGTATGTTAATGAGATTCATTATTTACTCGTAATTTATTCAGTAATAACTAAACAAGCTTAATACATGTCTGGATTGTTTCTCGTTACATTCGGATTACACAATGAGGAAATCTACTGCAAATGGTTACAATGCTATTACCGATCAAAGAAAATGGTTTCCTCAAAAAAGTATCTTCATCAAGTAAGACATTTCAGTAATTATTTATGAAGATCAGAATAAAGTTTCCAGATGATCTTGTTTGTCAATTTAATGATGTCACTCTCACAGCATGAACAAATATGCATTTAACATTCACATTTCAGAAGAAAAAAAAATTACCCTTGGTGAATTATATCTAGCAACATGTAAAAGATTAATCATTTACAGTGAAGTGAAGTTATAATCTACAGTGAAGCTTTTTTTTTTGTATCTCAGCACCTTATCAGGCCAAATACAATAAAAGGAAAATAGTTTGTCTACTCGTCTTTGAACTGTGGGAGGAAACTGGAGAACCTGGAGGAAATATGGGGAGAAGATCTTCACCAACAAAGTGGTGGAAATTTGAAGCCCCCTGCTGCC
>JAODJU010000001.1:43504079-43518209 GCA_026776725.1 Gnathonemus echidnorhynchus
CCCCCCCCCCCCCCCCCCCAACACAGACATGTGAGGAAACAGTGATACCTACCGACCTATTAAGCCACTCATGTACCAGCAACAGCAATGAAGGCGGTGTGCTTAGCGCTGTTTCCTCACACCCACGGGATTATGGCTCCATGCGTGTGGAGTTAGCATGTCCTCCTCATGTCATCGTGGGGTTTCCTTCAGGTGCTCCAGGCCCCCTCCCTGCCAGAGACCAAAAACACGATGAGGGGAATTGTAGTTGCTGACTTGTGATTGTTTACACCCTGCAATGGTTTGTGGCCCCTGTCCTGAGTGTCTCAGTGCCCATAGCTTCTGTAATAGGCTCTCAACCCCCATAACCTTGTACAGAACAAGTAAACATATGATCGTTCTGATTTAAGCCTAATTTCTTTGTCTGCATCTATACAGTGGCTTATGCTTCATATGTGCTATCTATATTAAACAAAACTGGAGGTTGAAACATTAGATTGTAGCCACTAATCTGTATGTTGATTGTGAATTTATTGCATTTATCAATAGTTCACATGACTTAAAGTTCGTAACAACGCCAATGACTGATGAATTGTGCTGCTCCATATCAGGGCAGATCTTCAGCAAGAACCTAAACAATGCCAAGCAACAGTGTCCTCTGCAGGATGTCAGTAAAACATCACGCGCTGTCAGAGAAATCTTTTACAAAAAAAAAATGTAGTCATCAGGACTGCTCTTATCTGGTACAGAGGAGCAGAGATATTTAATACTGGCTTGCTAGTGGAAGGAGATCGTAAAACTGTTCTTGGTATTTTAAATGAAGGGGATGCTCTATTTTAAACAATTACTCTGGAAACAACAAGCTCGTGCATCCAGATGTCTCATCACGATGCAAGTGAACAAAATTGTACCGCCAGTGTTTTTTCACTCTCCCTAAGGATGCACCATCTAGCTTCATGGTTTTATGGCCCATCACGGCTAATGGCCTGGCCGACTGGCATTTGCTGTTTTTTTTTTTTACACAGTTTTCCAGACTCCTCAAAAGACGGTCCCACCTTCCACAGCCCTTGGTGAGTAAGGCAGGGTAAGGTTCACGGATATGTGTATTGGATGGTACAAGAGTTAAGTGGAAACGCATGTTAGGTGTGGCAGTCAGAGCTGCTGAAATCCTGTCGAGAATATATGAGGCCCTTTGTTTTCCTTTGGAAGAAGCACATTCCTCCTCCTCCTAATCTCAGAGACTGATACACTTGAGAGGAAGGGACTATTGATTTTCCACCCACTGATAGTAGTGAGGTGAGAATGGAAAGAAAACACGCACACACACGCGCACACACACACGCGCACACACACACACACATTCATAGGGTTGTAATTAAATCTTTGTGGGGACATGACAGCCATAACCCCCACCCAGCCCTAACCTTAAGCATAAGCAACCAAACAAAATACGAGACGAGGCATGTTTAGTTTTTTGGTTGCATAAACTTAGAACCTGAAAAATTGTCCCCACAAAGTCAAAGTAACCGTTTTTTATCATTGTGGGGTACGTTTGCTCCCCACAATGTAATATAAACATAATCCACACAAATACGATGCACACAAATGCTTAATGGTTCTTTAAAGAAAGCAAGCATTTTATTCCATAAATTATGTTTTTTTTTGTTTGTTTTTTGCAAAAAGGAGACCCCTTACATATTAATGTACCTACAAGCTCATGAGCCAAATATCCCCCAGAATATATTAAAAACCAGTTTTTTCAGGTCCCCACGAAGATCTGTGAATGCAATCATGCAGTCAAAAAAAGTAAAAATGCCAAAAGTCTTGCATTTAGTTTGGTTACTTATGGTTAAGGTTAGGGCTGGGTAGGGGTTAAGTTTGTCATGTTGTGATTAGAGTTTTCCCCATAGAAATGAATAGAGACTCCCCTCAAAGACCTGTGTGTGTGTGTGTGTGTGTGTGTGTGTGTGTGTATGTGTGTGTGTGTTATATCTTATACAAAGTGTGTGTAATATAGGTGATTTTTCTTTACGTCATCAAAATGAGTCACGTGGAGACGAAGTGGCAAGGGGTCCATAAGAGAAGGTAGGGTCTTCCTGAAAAGACCAAAAGACCAAGACATTAACCAAGACCAAGCAGGAAACACTGTGTGTAAACTGTAAAAAGACACAGTGGACATACTAGGGAACTGTTAACTTTAGCATTTAAGTCTGCTAACATCAGGCTTTACTTTTTAAAGTACTTCTTGTCTATCACAGATTTTTACCCTTGAGGGAGCTCTGATGTAATAATATATTTGGGACTAACCTGAGTGGAAAAACACAAAAAAAAAAGTTCAATGTTAAAGAACGTCTACAGAGCTATGAACAGTCCCAGATTTCCCCCGCTCTCTGCAAAGGACACAGTTTGCGCCGAGTCCCTCCCCTGATTTCTCTGTAATGTATTCGGATTTGGTGCCGCAGCTAAAATGGTCCCAGGGGAGCTTATTGTTCTGCCGTCTCTCCCTTGGGTGCAACACAACATTGCCGCGTCTCCCCATTCCGACGCCGCAGTGGCCAGAAGACGAGGAGAAGCAGAGGCTGCCTCTTCACATCAGAGACAATCTGAGGAAGATTAATTAAAGTGTTTCTAAAGCCATTGCTGATAGCATGGAATTTTAGAAGTCTTTCCAAATTTTTTTTCTTTCCGACAGCTTAAGAAAAACTGGACCGAACAGACTTTTAGTCACTGTGCCCTTGAAATGATGCACATGTGTTGTGTCGTTATACGGGGCTGTAAAAGTCAGCACACGCGGGTTATTTTGTTTGCACTTTGTGGAATAAGGCAAAAGCAAATGTTTGGCTGGTGGATGAATCACAATTACAATGTGTGGAATGTAGGCAAAATAACTTTAACGACATCGTGGTTCTAATTTGTTAAAAGGTCTGTTGCACTGGCATTAGCAGAATATTGCTGAATAAAGAAAGAATGACGTACACCATTGAGAGCCAAACATCGAAAAAAAATACACTTGTGGCATTTTAGATTATACATATAGAATAAAACAGTGAACCAAGAGCAAATTACAACTATGATGCTTTTTGTTGAATATACTAAAATGAAGTTTCCTGTTTCAGCACCTTACTGATCTTCTCTTTGACAAAATTCAACATAGCAGCTGTTGTATAAAATATCTGATGCAGAGTATTCCCTGTGCTACTAGAATAGATAATGGTTTGCCCTTGCGCATATTTTATTCTTTAAACTAACTACATCAGAGAGCTGGTATTAAATTTGTCCCCTTACACAGTAAATCAAGAAGTGCAGGATACTTAGATGTTTTTTATTGTTAGGAATGCATGAAGGGTTTTCATTTGTGCTTTGTACTTTTTGCGAATGACTCTGAACACATTTGATTTATTCCCTTAAATGCCTGAGCCTGATCTTTAAAGACAGCATAAATGAAACACATAACAGGTAAAGACATTGGGATTAGTGTAATCTAAGCACCAAGTATATCTCCTTTCGGACTGGCAGGTGTGGCACTGTTTGCGTCCAATTCCATTCGAGTGCACATCATGAATCTTCTTTAAAGAAATGCCAATAGATTTGATTGCCAAATGCTTGGTTCTAGCCCCCATAAAGATGCATTTGTGAAGAATTGCATCAAGGAATGACTTTGACAGAAGAACTGCTGACTCGCATCACTATTTGTCTTTTGATGTGAGAGATCAAATCGATGTTCAGGCTTTCACAGGACAATGTAGACAGAGATTAGCATGCAGAAGTGTCCTTTGGTGAAGGTGCTTTCTAGCTCAAAATCATTAAGGTTTATGCTTTGTTTACTAGTATATAACAAAATAAATCATAACTCCCATACATATATTGGTCAAAACAGGGAAAAATGTATGTTAAATAACATGGACAAACACAATCTGCCTAATTAATAGCTTAATACAAACATCTTCAGCATCATTAGTATGCCAATACAGTGAAATATGCTTAAGACACCAATAAAATAAGGTCAACAAAGTTGTTGCTGTGTCAGCTAAGTAAAGTTGATAAACAGTGTAAACACCTCACTCGCTATCAATAAAGGGTTAGATGAAAGTCACAGATGAGCAGACAATGATTGCAATTTTATGGCAAGTTACTTTAACATCAATCTCTCACTGTCTTTTGTCTACTGAGAAGGCACCTTTCCATTTACAATTGTCATCTTGACAGCATATTGGGGTTAGGTACTACAGCGATAGTATTATTTAAAATTAAAATTAAATATTATTACTAAAGCAAATATCCCAAATTTCTTCTAAAATGCCATTTGTTTGTTTGTTTGTTGTTTGTCCCTGTCGCATACTCTGTTGGTATAAAGGCAAAAAAGACTGGTAGGACTTAAATATTTCTGCATACTACATTTCCGACAATGACTTGGTCATGTGGTCTAAAATTGCGATAAACTGGGCTACTTTAAGTAAGGCGGCTAATATTTTCAGTATTATTTTTAATGGCTTTCAACCCAGTGCTTAAATTATAGAGTTCTGTGTGTATACACTGTGGAATGTTCATCCATCCATTTTCCATACCCATTTGTCCTATGCAGGGTCGCAGGGTCCTGCACACCACTGTTGTACTGAACTGTTATTTTTGCCCTTGCGGCCTTCCTGTTACAGTACAAGTACAAGTCTGGCCGTTCTCCCCTGACCTGTCCCTTTAACATGGTGCTTCTTGGTTATAAAAATGTTGTGGACTGGATGTATTTTGTTCATCACACCATTATCAGTAAACTGTAATGCATGAAATCCCAGGAGGGTGTTTCTGAGGTGTTAGAGGCATGAATGGTACCAGCACTCATTCCATGTTCCAAAACAAATATATATGTTATCTGTTCGAATGCTTAGTCCAACAGTAAGTGAATCTGTGTGCTGTATGTGTTCATTTGCAGCCAAATGACTTGTTTAGAGAAGCCGGCTGGTTGCATTAGCAAGCAGGCGTACTTAATAAACTGACCACTCTCTGTAAATTCAACGTTAGCTAATGATTTTGCCCTTTCAAGAACACAAACCTAAGATTTTTATGACTTGCAAAAAACCAGAAGTAACAACAATTTTGGAAATCCGTTAAGTATCATAATGTATTGTATTAAGCTGTGGGACAAAAGTTTATGATTCATCTGGTGATGGTAATTTTCCAGTAGATTTGAATTCATAGAGCCTGTTTCAGTTTCCATACTAATGATCAAAGTTGAGGGGGAAAAAAAATCTCCTGAGTGCCTGTTAGGAAGATGAGATTGGGAAGGAAAAAACCTTCCTTCTCTACTTTGAACACTTTTACACTTTCCAATAAGCTTTGTTTTTTAATTGGCTGAAATTAATCTTAGGGATGTAGATGCCTGATTTGCATTAATTAAAGCTCAACCAAAGAAGTCATGCTTAATTCCAATCAAATTTGCTTAATTATGCATGGTAAGAGATTCCCAAAAGAGCGAAGGATTTTTGTTAGCTTTTTTGTTTCCTATAGCAAATAAAATGTAATGGAGCTGTCTTTTTGTGTTTTACTGAATGTTGAAAGGGAAAAAAGAGAGCACCTTGAGCTGTTGTTGAGAAACAATGTTATTGCTAAAGTAATTATGGGAATCTGCATTTTTCATTGTTAATTGTGGATGTCAGCATCATTAATTTTAATTTTCAGCAGGCAATAAAATTAAGAATGCTTTGTGCTGATGTTTTAAATCATTCTTGTGAAGGATATGCATGGCGCAACTGAAATTTTACAAAGATATTGATTGGAGTAGATAGACCCTTCTGTGAATTTTAAATAGGTTCATACTATGACACTGCTTGAAACCATGACTTTTTCTTACAACTACTGAACTTCTCTAACAAGAATGGAATGTTAATGCACAACTAATAAGGTTTATAAGAAACATAGAAATACAATAATTGAAGACCAGACTAATCTGATCATTTCAATATGATTAGAACATAGTGCAATAAAAACAAATTATAAATCATGCGATGGCTACTGTCATCATGCCGTCTCAAAAGCAAGTCTTCACAAAATTAATGATAATAACTTTGCAGTTTCCCACAGTTTAAATATTTTATTATGACTCCAAATTATATCTTTCATCATTAATTATTCAGATTTTTTTAAACATTAAGGTAAAACTGCCCAATATAGTTTTTAAAAAAGCCAATGATGTCTCCATTACACATGCCTGGTCCCATGCAGACTGAATTAAAGCTCTTTTTGTCTGTTTAGATACATCCTGCTTCTGGCAGAATAAGGTGCATTGTAGTCAGAGACAAATGAAAGGCAACATTGATCTACTGCAGGAAGACGGGGGTAAGAAATCAATGAATAGTCATTTCCTGTTTCATGCATGTTAAATCAACTACCTGGTGCAGCACTCAAACTTCTACAGTCTACTTTTCCCCCCTGAAACAATTAAAGTCTTTTTATTTTACTACTAACTCAACTCACTCCAAAGTTTTTGTTGTGCAACAATCGATAGACAAATGTACTCCCAAGAGTATAGTGAGATAAGAGTATACTGAGAAAAACTGAAAACGACACACGCATTGCATTTCTTTTCACTCAATGTGTGAAATGTTAAATAATTAAAACAGTTACTGTTGTTAAAAGCAAGGAACAAAAGAACAGTGGATACCTATGGTGAGTAGATTGCTACCTGGTTTCGGGATTTAGTTAAGCAATGAAGTGTGTCATTTCCTTAATTTCACAGGTACATATTGTTCTTAGAAATAACTCTGTGGTTCGACATACCTAGAACCTAGACCTAAGAGATATCCTTATGCTGTTCTATTGATAAATCCACAAAAGCATATTTCCTGTGCTAGATCTGAAATAATGACAAATGCTGACAAGGTCTAGTTGAAATAAATGTTAATGGATAATAATATTAACCACAGTGCACCCCAAAGTCATTTAAAGAACACGCGTGACGCTTTTAAGCTGGATGATGAACGTCTCTGTATTAAGAAAGGTACAACCAAGAAATGCCTTCCTTGATGTAATAATATTTCATTTCAGAAGCATTAGAACATTGTAAATGATAAACCACTTAGTTTTTGATTCACAGAGCTCACACTGGAAATAAAAATATATACTTAATGAGGTTTATTCACTCTCACTGCTTATTCTTTTGTTACAGATTATTCATCTGCTTCTTTTTTATTACTCCTTTTTTAAGGTTTATTTTAATGCTCATTCTGATAAACAAACAGATAGACAAACAAATGCATACAAACTTTACTCACTGAAATACAGTTACATGGTTTTATTAGCCCTAGTAAGGATACATTTAGAACTCAGAAATACTTGAAACAGAAAACAGAAATGTTATTAAACCAAATAAGCAAGAAACAAAAGGTTTTTTTTTGGTATATATTTCAGAAAAATGCATTGTGGATCCTATTTTACCTTCTCATTCTTAAAAACTCCAGATATGAAAAAACATTCCTTTATATACTAACTAAAATAAGAATTATGGCATCTGTGTCAAATATATCGAATATAAACCCCATTAAAATTAAACCTTGCCAGTTTTTTTTTTTAATTAATCTATTAATCATCATTCACCTGCATAATGGTCAAAGTACTGAGCAGTAATGTGTAGTTATCTCTAACTTAAAAATTAATGTACTTGACATCTAATCACAGCGAAGAATCTGACTATTAAAGCTGACATGTGTTTTATTTTCAGGAGCGATCTGTAGTACCTGTCGTTCTGTAGGGCAGTTTTCACCAGATGATTTTGTTACCATGACAATATATTTCTATTCAATTGTTATTGTGTGAGTTGGATAGGAGCCCCAAGGTTTGTCATTACACATACCTTACTATCAACTGCACTTTTTCCTCTTCCTGCTTTTTTCCTGTCAGACCCAGAGAAAAGGAGTGATTTCATTGGGCTTATCTGAGAGTGTTGCCTGAGCATTTTAACAGCTGTTGTGGCTCCGTTCCCATTAATTTCCTGCAAATGTACTTCCTAATTCTCGGTAAACAGGTTTAAGTATGCAGTCATTAGTTAAGACGAGAGAATATCATAACTGAGTTACAGTTGCTCATATTCTCCCCATCAATACTGTGTGTAGCAGTTGTCTACTTATATAGTGCTTCCATTATATTATTGCATTGAATTACTTAATTCAAACTAAATGTGGTTGGATTTATTTAACCATACAAATCGTGTGGATTAACAAAGTGCATATTACTAATGAATTATAATTTGACCTGAATGGCCCCAGTTCCCTTTAAAATGGCTTACTGATAACCACGATTTTCTTTCATTTCAATTTAAATTCTCCTCACTGAATTCACAGGGTTTTATCTGTGCCACATGTTAAAATTCTTTGATTTTCCTTGATTTAGTGGAACATTTTAAGCCATCAGCAACTGTTTCAGAAACACTTGCTTACACTTCATTACATCAGTAGGCTACTTCAATCACAGCTACCCATACACAGCTCAATCTTAACCATGGGGTATCTTAAGTGTAATGTATTTTGCCTTGTGAAATACTTTCATATTGAGATATTTAAATGGTAGATATTACAGTGAGTCACATAAGATAATGATATGGCCAAAACATATCATTCGAGACCAACAGGAGAAAAAATAACTTGCTTTAATTAGCTTTAATTTAATTTAAAGTCCTGAAAAACATTATGTTAAGACATATTTCCAGTCACTCTTTTAGAACTTTTAATATAAGCCAATAAATGTGCTAATTTCACCAATTTATCTTTTAACTGAAGATTATTGAGGTACAATTTATTAATAGCTGTTTTTTAAGTTTGTAACATACATAATAATTTTACGTTTCCTAGATCAATGCACACTATATGGACAAAAGTATCGAGACATACCACTTTCATTACGTTCATATAAAATTAAACATCTAGTAATGCAATTTAGTTTACAAAAATTTGTGAAAGAATGGCTCATTCTGAAGATCTCATTAAATTCAAACTTGGTACTGACATATGATGCTACCTTTGCAGTAAGTCAGTTTGTGAAATTTCTTCCCTGCTAGATATTTCACAGTTAGCTGTAAGTGGTATTACTGCAAAGTGGAAGCGTTTAGAAACAACAGAAACTCGGGCACAGTGTCAGACCACATAAAGTAACAGAGCGAGGTCACCGAGGACTGAAGCGCATAGTGCAGAAAAGTCGCCAACACTCTGTCGATTCAATAACTGCTGAGTTCCAAGCTTCCTCTGGCAGTAACCCCAGCACAAAAACGGGGAGCTTCAGGGAATGGGCTTCCATGGCCGAGCAGCTGCAGGCAAGCCTCACATCACCGAGCACAATGCCAAGTTTCGGATGCAGTGGTGTAAAGCACGCTGCCACTGGACACTGGAGCAGTGGAGATGTGTTCTGTGGAGTGACGAATCACGCTTCTCTGTCTGCCAGTCTGATGGACGAGTCTGAGTTTAGCAGATGCCAGGAGAACGTTATCTGCCTGACTGCGTTGTGCCAACTGTAAAGTTTGGTGGAGGAGGGATTATGGTATGGGGGTGTTTTTCAGGGGTTGGGTTAGGCCTCTTAGTTCCAGTGCACTGACTCTTAATGCTTCAGTGTACTAAGACATTTTGGACAATTATAAGCTTCCAACTTTGTGAGAACAGTTTGGGGAAGGCCCTTTTCTGCTCCAGCATGACTGTGCCCCAGTGTGCAAAGCAAGGTCCATAAAGACATTGTTGGGTGAGTTTGGTGTGGAAGAACTTAACTGGCCTGTACAAAGATTTGACCTTAACTCCAACAAACACCTTTGGGATGAACTAGAATGGAGATTGCGAGCCAGGCCTTCACGTCCAACATCAGTTCCTGACCTCGCAAACGCTCCTCTGGATCAATGGGCAAAAATTCAGACAGACACACGCCAAAATCTTGTGGAAAGACCCCCCAGAAGAGTGGGACCTGTTATAGCTGCAAAGGGGGACCAACCCCATATCAATGCCTGTGGATTTAGAATAAAATGTCATAACTGTTCCTGTAGGTGTAATGGCCAGGTGTCCCAGTACTTTAGTCTATATAGCATATTATGTGTTTAATGCATTTAAATGTTTTAAAAGATATGAATTGTTTTTCGTTATGAGTAAAAGTTGCGAGAATAGTGGGATCTGTTACTGATAAGAAATCTAGATTTTAAGGGTAGGCATCTTTTATTTTACAGAAAATCACTGATTATACCAAGGTACTGCACAAGGCAAAACATATAGATAAAGAATAAAGTCTGAATACATTTCTGGTAGATACTTTTATTAAATGGGGACCCCATATCCCACCTGAGTTCAAATCCCACCATAGTGTCAAGCCCCACTGTCAAGGAAAAGAACTAAATTTAAGGAAAAAGCACAAAACATTACATTGGTTATTAGAGTTACATTGATTTAGCAATAAATCGTACTGTAGGGACTTTTTTGTCTTTTTGCTGTTTTGTTTTTACTATGAAATAATATTAATGCAAAAATTACACTAACTGTTTATCCTTCATTTCAAAGAACCAATGTCTTTATCCCTGGGGTTATTTTATCTTTTCGTGTATTGAATTATGCTTATTTTCCTACTAATAACTCATGATTGGCTTGGATCTACAGACTCAAAAGGAAAAAGAACTTAAATGAGGTTTAGCTACAAGCCTGGAACTATTTTACAGTTTCACAGCAGGATTTTCTGTGGGTACCTTTTCTCAGGTTAAAAAGCAGAGAAATCTGGGATGATTCATTTGGGCAAATGTGGCCGTTGAATTTGATGGATCATTCCTGAAAGCACTGTGCTAATTTCCATGTCTTCTTCCTCAGGTTATTCATAGATCAGTGAGTTTTCCAGTCTGTCCCGGTCCTGATGCTTCTGTCTATGTATATGGTATTCATCATTTCCTGACAAGAAAAGTCCTTCAGTCGACATTTAACCTTCACTGAAGGAAGGGAAGCACTGAGTTTGTAGTTATTTTGGACAGATTTCACGACGGAATGAGAAAACAGCCTGAGATGTATGGCGTCCTTGTTGAGAAAGGGATTGGACCCTCTTTTCTGTCTCTCAGCATAATCACTCTGAACACCGGCCATGCCTTAAACAACTCAATCAGCCTGTTCTCTGCCTGTAAAGTGGTTGGGTTGATTTAATTGCCATTTTTATTGGATCACAGTCATATAAATCAAACCAATGGGGATGGCTTTACAGATGTGACCACTCATCATGGGCTGGTAGCCTTGGAAACATTGTTGCAGGAGCTTTGCGACTGTCAGAAGAGGCAAATCAGAGTATTGAATTTTTTTTCTCCTTTACCAGAGGGGCACATAGTTAAATCATCCAGAAAATTGATGTTACTAAACCTTGCATATCCCACCTATTTCTTGATACTGTCCTGTCATCTTGCGCCAAAGTCAGCACTTCTGATCCCATTTAAAAATAAAGGAAACGCAAGGATCTCGCTACATAGAGCTGACTTCCTCTTAAACGGTTTATCTCGCGATACGTCTTATCTGAAATTAATAAATTAAAACACTAGCAATCTTTATATATGGTAGATGCTAGTTTAATTAAAAGTCGAGATAATTTTTGCCGTACTTCGTTTCTTTTTCTTAGCTACTTAACAGGAGGAGCAAGTGGAAAATGCGTTAATCTAATACTGCTTAAAATTTATACCTGTGTGCTTGCGCAGGGTGGGTGGGTGTTTCATACTCAACATCCGAAGTACATCTATGTTTCATTTGTACACTTTTACATTAAAAGAATCCCGCATCTTTCGGAGATTATATAAGGCCAAGGGCCTTTAGAGAACTTCACTCAGTTGAGTTACTTTTCAATAGTGCTACAGTCCCACAACATGGCTGGAATCTAGGTAGTGTCATTCACCACTTATGAACTGGAGCCCCTAGTGCTTGAATAAATTAGCGTTATTATGTCCAGGGTGAGAGGAGACCTGGCCGGGATGTACTCATTAGCTGCCGAAAGCCTGTCAACTGCTTATTGGTGGCCAGTAAGTGATGGCTGCCTCAGTCCTCCTAGTGGCATTTGGACCTCCTACTTGGTGCCAGTTGAATGCCAGTGTAAATAACACTGTAGCCAAAGCAGACATCAATCATGGCCTTACAAGCAGATGCACAGCAAAGTGTTCAGGTAAAGAATACACGCAAAATGGTGTAAAATGGCATAAAAACAGCAATCACATAAAATCATAACATCAATTTATGGATCTCATTACAAATATGGATGTATTTTCTAACCTGATGGTAATTTGGTGTGCCCCAGTAAAGCACAATGGCGATATTATTTAATATGTTAAAATGGTTATTCTGCCTAACTTAATTGCCAATTTAGAAATTGTACTATGAAAATCTATTCTCAATCTATTCCCTATTTGCTGAAACCAATATTATTTAACTTGTCATATGCTTGTACGAAAAAAAATTACAATAAAGAAATCTTGAATCTAATACCGAAGAAATACACTAGCTTTGGATTATGGTGTGAGATTACAATTCATTAAAATTCCAATTTCATTAAAAGCTACTTAAATACACAAGTTGATGAACAAATGATACTGACCTTGTATGCAAAACTCTGCATATTTTTGCATGCCTTGTAAGTTGATTGTGTTACAATTGAATTTATTTGCGAACAAATAAATTGCTTCATAGGGACTGCATTGTGCAAAATTTTTGTAGCATTTCACTGGGCTACATATGCACACACTCACATGTACTGTATGTGATGTTAATCTGCTGAACTACACAT
The DNA here is from genome assembly GCA_026776725.1 of Gnathonemus echidnorhynchus. NCBI lineage: Eukaryota > Metazoa > Chordata > Actinopteri > Osteoglossiformes > Mormyridae > Gnathonemus > Gnathonemus echidnorhynchus. Next base: position 43,516,809 of record JAODJU010000001.1, read on the forward strand.
TCTGACCATGTTCCATTCTGCTACACTAAGCTGATCATGCTGCCATTTGCATTAGGACTGCACTTGACGGAGGTAAGAGCTGACAGAATCAATATGTGTAAGTGCCGCTGGTATGAATTTGCATGCTGATTTTGTACGTTAGCTACATATACAGACCACTGCAATTTTTCATTGATTTAGTCTAAATCACAGCTGTTACACCATGCATTTCATCCACCTTACATTATTATCCTCTATTTTATACCTTGTGGTATAAAGTACACAAGTGCAATGGGTAGAAAATGATATACTGCCATTTTTATATTGTAAAACAAAATGCTTTCTCTGTTACCTTTCTATTCCTTCACACTGGATTTGCTAAAAGGGATAGTTTCACTCCCAGAGTTATCAATGTCAAGAACACTTCTTAGATGCACATAATGGAGGCTGAGGTCAGTGAGACATGCTTTAAAAATATCCTCAGCCTGTAAAACTCAGAAGTCTGCAGGATGAAAAATACAATACAGAAATAAATAAATAAATTGGACAGACGGGGCATGTGTGAATGTTTCATACACTTTGTAAAAAGACATCATAATAATAAATTATAGGTAAAGATCATTTTTATACTTTTGAAAGATGATCAGTATGATAGCACTGTAGCGACGTTGTGTCATACCACAGTCATTGCCCTTCAGAGCCATGTCACATAATTCCTGATGATTTAAATAACATTAAACAATAAGGTACTTTATTTATTTGTTATAATTATTATGATACAGATATATAGTTATAGCCTATGAGCACTACAACAGATTCAGAGGAATTATTATGACATTTAGATTCCTGTATATTATTTAATATTTTGAAATGTCAGATTAAATGTAGATAAGCCTGACAGACAAAGATTTTGTTATTTTAGTGATCATGGATAGATGGATGGATGGATCCCATTGACACATTGTTGAAGTACTTCCATGTATCAGGAATCATTTACCTATGCAGGTGTCTGAATGATTTATGACTGTAAACATGTTATGCTAATGTCATTAAAAGCTCATGTTTTGCATTTAATTCTTTGAGTTATTTTATTTGAAAATATATGATGAAAAATTCAAAATTGTTTTGATAAACAGTAGCCATGATTAGGTCCAAATGCACATTACATAACACAGGTTCGACCTACCCTATAGCTGACATAGGCGATCGCCTGGGGCGCCATTTGATTAGGGAGCACAAAAGAGCGAGTGGAAAAAAACAGGAAGAAATGCCTGTGGTTACATCCCGTGATATTAAAGTTATTTAAACTAGTTTTTAATACTTCATTTTCCTTGTGAAACTGGCGCTAGCCAGCTAGTTAGCGGCCAGATACCCTGTGGTACTGAAGTGTTTTAAATACAAATGAATTGACAAAAATTTCTT
>JAODJU010000001.1:43518309-43574170 GCA_026776725.1 Gnathonemus echidnorhynchus
GTGGGGGTGGGGGGGGGGCAATCAGCAGAATCTTGCCCAGGGTGACAGGACACCTAGGGCCAGCACTCACATGACAGGACATAACATATAAGATAAATACACATAACAATAACGTCTGGCTCTCCTTTGCTGAGCCCATAACAGAGCTTTCCTCATTTTGCAGGCTTTCCCTGTCCAACATCTGGAAGATCTGACCCTTGCTCAGCTTCTGGTCCAGGCACTTGTTACCTCACAGTTTGAGGTCTACCAGCTTTACCTATCAGACCATCGCAGGTGATTCTGGACACAGCAACACGACTGATATTCATTCAACATAAACGTTCTCATGTCACATCCCTCCGTCTTGGTCTCTATTCACTGGCTCCTTATTGGTGCTCACATCAAGTTCAAGGCCTCGGCACTGGCTTAGAGGTTCATAAACCAACAGGCAGCCATCTCCATCAGGATGCTGCCATGGCGATTCTCTGAGCCGGTCCCATAAGACAACAGGCAAAGTTAGCTAGCTGAAATTCTCTACTCTGCAGAGGAGAGTGTCACACAATGACACCTTCAGCACGGTGTTTGTACAGCTCTGCTTTCCTTACCCACCCATAGCTTCTTCCATAACACAAAATCACAAATTGTGTGACCGTCAACATGCTTACATTTCTAAGTAATATTTACATAGTTCTTAGGAGGTACTGCAGTTTTAGACTGTCACCTACTTTACCACTTGACTTCTCTTTCTGTTCTGTCTAGTCTTTTAACCACAGAAGGCTTCGAACAACTTCTTCTGCTGTACTTTAATTTCAGCAACATTATTTCCTTTCATTAAGGCCTTTATATACCTTTTTGAGCACAAATTAATATTGCAATTACATTTCAGTTTCATTATAAGATTTATGCATTTAGTTCATCAAGGGTGTTATCATAGATTCAAGCTTCAAGTTTAATATGCATTCCATTGTGGTGGCTCTGAGGCTGGGGATCGGTGCCAGCAAACGGAAGGTCGCTGGTTTGAATCCTGTGAATGCCAGGAGTGATCCTACCCTGTGGGGGCCTTCAGCAAGACCCTTAACCTGCAATTGCTTTGTTCAGGATATGATGTTAATCTACATCCAACCCTGTAAAGAGGTCTTCCAACTTATAGGGAAAATTTGAGGGTTGGTGGCAGGATTGGCAATCTAGGTACTGGAAAAACTCACATTGGTACATTTGGACTGGTGTGGTGCTGAGGTATCACCTGCCCCATGGCTGCACTCAGGTTCTCATCCCTGAGGTGGTTTGTTGTGTGGTTGGTGCAGCACTGTGCTGTAATCAGCATGTGCTCCTTACCTACCAGTGTAAGCATTTAGTGCTGCGTTCTGTCTGACCCTCAAGAACCAACCCCAACATTTTCTCACCTTTGCAGTCACGCGTGTAGCAGGCAAGTCTTGTGAGTAAATATAAAAAAATTACCTGCAAGCTAATTTCTCTCTTAACAGACATGGATGAAACTTCTTACTCACGACCTGTGTTACATCTCGCCCCCTTTGGTCAGCAAACCAGTGCTGCTTGGAGCTGCTTCCAGCATCCACAAAGTGTCACTTAAGGTGATTCTCTTGTGTGGTTCCCCGATGGTGGAAAGAGCTGTTGAACCACAACTGGTCATCAGACTCCTTCCTCCACCTTCGAGAAACGTATGAACACCCATCTCTTCTGTGAATTCCTCTATTATCCTGGTGCCAATTTATGTTCTTCAGCTGCTCTTATATTGCACTTCTGGTACTTCAATCTTATTGGATTCTTGCCTAGTTTAGAAGCTGTTGTGTAGCTCCTGCTCCAGTCCTGCTTGCACTGGTACCTGGGCATTCACTGGAAGCTCAGCCTCACTGCACTCGCGCCTAGTCGACTCCTTGACAGCACCTGTGTTTGTAATGTGCAATTTGCCTTGATTGTTGCTGTGGACAAAAGCATCTGCTAAATGTGTAAATGCCAGGGTGCAGATTTGGAAATGGATGGCAGGGACACCATGTGTGTTTGGGGAAGTGGAGGTTGGGGCTAATTTGCTTCCAATCAAGGCTAAAACCTAAACTATACCCATGTGCAAACGTAAACAAAAAATTTTGCATTTTACTAAAAGGTTATTAATGAAAGAGACAAAGTGTAAAATCAGATTGCACTATAATTGTCCTTTTCTGGCTAATGAACACCTCAAAATCAGTAGCTTCAAATTTCTCATATATATCCCTGTCTGTAAAGCAGACTGGAATAATAAAAAGAATCCTGTGAATTTGAAAGCTCTATTGAGATGTCCTTTAAAATAACATGTCAAGCTGGAGTCATTTATGATACTCAGCGGAATGAAAATGATCAACTCAAATACGTCTCAACCAGTAAACTGGTAAACAAGGCTGCTGTTAGGACTGCGGATGATTTGAATCAACAAGGGTGAAAAGATAGGGATACTCTCTGCATTAGCGTTAATTGGAATAGATTATGGAGGAATATTTGTGATGTGACCTTCAGTGCACTAATTGAAATAGTATTCAGAGTCAGCAGTGGAGTAATCAAGTTAAACACAGAATCATAAATCATCATGAATAGCACTGTCACAACGCAGCCATTAGCGTCCTGTTTTTCTCTGGACAGCCTCATGAAAATATCTGCCACTGCGATCTATAGGTTAATAGGAACAGAAATGGCATTTAAAGTCTATTTGGATCAAATGTACTGTGAGGTTTAAAGTGTTACTTTGTTAATTTGCAGGTAATATGAATTGATGTAGTTAGTGTGAAACACTGTGCCTGGAAGCTCAGACAAAATAAACACTATCAGAAGGATACTTAACAAGGAATTGCCTTTCTACGAAACAAAATTGATTCTTAAAAGTTTGTCGTTTTTTTATTATTTTGGTAGTAGATGGGGAAAGTAATTCAGCTGCTGCAAAAATCATCAAGGATTAATCACGGTGTAAAAGAATTAAAGAAAAGTGTAAAAGGGAGGCACCGAATTTGCAGCCAAGACCATTTTTATGTAATACATTTGGATAAACTTTAATCAGTCATACCAGTACTTATTAACGAATTGTAAACTCAACTTAGAAGTGGAAGGACAGTAAGTGTCATTCTTCATATTTCATGCAAAACACAGAAGGGTTAGGGTTAAGCTAATTCTTGATTGAATATCCACTCCTCATCTTTAATTACTGTCAAAAACTAACGAAAAAGCTGCAGTAAGGCCACCAAGGCTTAAGAACAGGAACTCTGCCAATCCAGTCGAGGTATAAAAACTCACAACTGCATTTTAATGTATTGTGATGATTAACATTTAGTCCAGAGAAAACAAAGTCTGTTTCGTTCAAACAAAAAAAACAATAGGTTCATTATTTCACTACTAGCATTGTGATGCAGGCATCATAATTAAGTATTAAGGTTTAACATATTAGTATTTACATACTGAGGGTGCAACATTGAACTAAGAAATTAATTATTACACCCATGGAAACACATAGCTTTAATTTGACAACAAATATTTCATTATCATTTCATTATTATTTTCATATTATAAACTAAACACAGGGGACGTAATGCAAATGCTGCCAGTATATATTGGCTGTAATTACTTATATACATTATTTGTAATTTAATTGGATTACCAGTTCAACCGATTAATTTAATCATTTAAAAGACACCTGTAAAATAATTGGATAATATTATAATATTGTAATCATCAAAATATTTTAATGCAATGACAATTTCATATAAAAGAAGGGTGTGTATGTCATTGCTTTTTATTCTTTGGCGTCTTTAAAATCTACTCAAATTTCACAACTTTATGTCCACACAAAGCTTACAAAACGAACCAATTGTATGTCATTAATACGTGAATTTGGCATATTGTTGAACGCACTGGCTGAACCAGCTACACGTCTAAGCCCAAGAATATGGCAGCAACAATGAACCTGGCGATTCCAAATCTTTGTGCTCCTTTAATTCCTCCAAAGGTATTTATTCCTATGTATTAGCTTTGCTATTAGGTGGTGTATCAACAGCAATGCAGAATATCACTAACCAATGCTACATTCACTTTGTAAAAGTAAAAAGTTCTATACCAGACGGCTGTTTCACGTTAATATATTTTACACAACGATACCCCAAACGTCTAGCCTGAACACTGGTAAGAAGCCATTCCTGGATGCTTACACAGCTATAATCAAGTACCAAGTCTAATTAAAATAGCTTTGAAGAAAGCTAACCCCTAATGTTACTCAGGTATTGCAATAATTTTTGATCACCCAAGCCTGGAAGACAAATAATTAGAACTGCCAAAGCATTCTGACAAGAGATCTGAGCATCACTGCTGACCTTCTCTTCAGTAATTAATTTTCATCCCAAGGAAAAAGACCTGTTGTTGCACATTATTAACAGAGTTCATGAAAAGATGTGGCTGATTAATTTTTGTTGATAATACTTGTCATTCGAGGTAGCATATGTAATCATTTTGTGGGTTACTGTTTTAGTCTTTTTCAAAGTTGATCTTTTTGGAAGTCACCTCTATTGTGATTAATTTGTTCATAAGCAAGAAGTAATCAGGGAGAAAACTTAGCTTGTGCAATTCCCCTCTTATTCCATATGTGTCCCTTATAGATCAATGCCAGCTCTCTCTTATTCTCCGGGTCTCATCAAGGCAGCTTTTAATACGGTTTCTAGGTAAAACAGGCCACATGGAGGATCAGTGAGAGTTGGTGCTGGTTTGGAGGTCTGAGTTTGGCCTGAGATCTGTGTGTGGAGTTTGAATCTTCTCCCCACGTCATGCGGTTTTCCTCCTGCGGTCCAAAGACATGCAGTTAGGCTAATTGGTGTCTCTAAATTGCACATGGTGGGTGTGAGTGCATGTGCCCTACGATGGGCTGGCACCTTGCCCAAAGTGTACCCCAGCCTTATGCCCTGCGCTGCCTGGCATCGGCTCCAGGCCTTCCTGTGACCCTGACCAGGATAAGTGGTTAGAAGATGGATGGGTATAATATGTTTCACCGTCATTAAGGCACTGTAAGTCTATAATTAATTGAATCAATGTACTCAACAGAGAAGGGGATAATTTTAGGTTGAGTTAGATAAATAAGCATTGTTTTCTTTACAAAATGAAGACAGAAGAATGCAATATAATATAATTCACAAGTCACATGAAAATAGTTACATGTCAACGATTCAAAATAATCTATCATAGAATGTCACGCTCTGTTTTTAATCATTTTTAAGGTTACATTCCATCTGTGCGGGTGGCCCTAGTAATTAACCACGCTTTCCTGTTCTCGTCATTTTGACAAGAGAAATTTTCCCATTATTTTGACAATATAATTCTTTCGCCACATGTGTACGTCTTTAGTACTGAGTGCTAATGATACTAACAATAGTTTATGAATAAGAAAAATGCAATTTCTCTGAAGAGATTCATAGTCATCTGTAAAATGCAAGTTCTCATTTAGTCTGTGTAAATGTAGGGCCCTTAATGACTACATCGACAATACTCCAGTATAGTCCTGACAGTTTAAAATTATCTGAATATATTGGCTTGTCATTGTCATGGGGCCAATATTAATTTAGGCATAATTATGTTGAACAAATCGTTGATTTTTTTTTTTAAATATATCATATGCTGATTTTATATCCTCATTCTAATAACGTGCTTCTTGTAGACTAATCAATAGGACTCATAGATATTATTATACTATATATTATTGTATATTGTATGATCTTTTCAGAGGACGAAAAAACCCATAGCTGAAACTTTCCGAAGTAAAACTGGGTTTTGATATTTGCCTGTTTAGTTTAAAACATGCCACCAACATGTTGAGATCTGAAGACTGCATACTTTTTAACTCATGCCTATAACAGGGACTCTGAATTTAATGACGCTAACATGGATAACTAAAATCTACTGTTGAATATGATTTTTTTTTCATAATAAATAAAGTGTAACATTCTCTGTGTGATTTGGATATGGTTTAGGAAAAGATGAAATGATTACTACCTTATATAGTTATTAATAAAATCTTGGTTTGCCACAATATTTTTGATGAAAGTCCAAATACAAAAGAAAAACACAGTTCTGGTTTTTGGTTTATGTGTTATGGAACATGGTGAAAAAAACAGGTGCAGGAGAACTTTATATGAGATATTTTTTTTAATTTGAGGCTGTTTTACTTATGAACTGACTGACTGGATAAGTGTAGAAGGATAAAATCTTTGGATGTGAACATTTGGATCTGATAATCTGTGAGAGATCAAAATTCAAGATTGTTTAATTAAGTATGTATATATTGTATGCATGATTTGTTTAATGGTTTGTTATTTTTGTTTTATTGTTTAATAGATTGTTTTTTATTATTTAATGGTTTATTCTTTTCATATACTTGTTTCATGTGTGAATTAAATTTTTTTTTTTTTTAAATGTGTTAAATTATCTTGGATCTTCATTGCAGGCACTGAATCATGTAAATAAAACAGTAATCCAATAATCCATCCATCCATCCATCCATCCATTTTCCATTCATCCATTTTCCATAACTGCTTATCCAGTAGTATTTGGAGTAAGGTTGCAATAAGCCTACAGTCTATCTCGTGCAGCCTAGGGCACAAAGCCTGACACACCCTGGATGATACACTAATTCCCCCATCAACCTGTAATGTCAATTTAAATAACATTATATTTCAAAACAATTTCTACGTTATTAACACAATAATCGGCATATAGTTCTATTCTACCAACAACATTTTACCATTTCAAAGATCATTCTCTATTGCCAATGTCACAAGCATGGGCTGGAATTAACAGCATCATCACAGAAATGAGCATGTGATGAAACAAGGCGGCCTGAGGCAGAGACCCCGCTGCACTGGAGAACATCGATTATTAATAACCACTAATACAGTTTAGTGTTATGCTGATCCACAATTTGTCCCAGGAGTGCATAAGGAGAAAGACAGGTTCAGTACCGCTAAGCCACGGTGCCACCCGAGGTTAAATAATACATATAATATCCTCTTAATTTGACCGTTTTTGGCAGGGAAATGGGTTGGAACAAAATTATGTATGCGCATCTTATTTCTGTGCTCCAGGTCCATCTTGATTATGACTGGTCTCCTATAACTTATAAGTTAAACAGCAAAAGCTGCAAATTAAGTAAAAATTTGGTGCATCACCTAGGTTTTTCTGTCAAATGCAATGTTATACTTACTCTGAAACATACAGAGTTTAGTATTAAAAGCACATCTCTTCAAAGAATATTATTAGTCTTCGTGTATTTAACCTGTACTGCTATGTGTTATGTTATGTTATGTTTGTTGAATTGGAAAGTGTCCTTGAGTGTATGAAAGGCGCTATATAAATGAAACTTATTATTATTAAAAGCCATAATGTTTATCACAGAGCCTAGTTGTGAAAGAAAGGAAATAGATCTATGCATAGAAAATCTCGGTAAATCTCCAGGTAGCTTTAAAGACCTCTCTGTCCAGCTTAGAATGCAGTAACGCGCAGAAGTCATGCTCTCTGCTCTCTGGGGCATTTCTGTGTAAGGATATTTTATGTAAATGATCCTTCCGGCTAAGTACAATCCAAATACTGTATATGTCGTGATTTTTTTTCCTGTGCTTTTGTTGAAGCATGTTCCTGCATTTTCTGCAGTGTCTTCAGAACGCGCGGCTTAATGTATTTCTACAGAGATCCATTTTCGTTTTTTATTTATTTTTTTGTTCATTCATATCAATAAATATATCAGTATAATAACAATGCACCTTACTGACTTACAATTCAATGCATTAATCATTTTCATGAATACAAATACCATGGACAAATCAATACTCTTCATATTCATGTATTCTAGCGTTCCTGGAGTTCCTACACAAGTCACAAACCTAATGTATTACTGATTTACTACAAGGTAAATTACTGTTGCAAGTTTCTCTCAAAGGGAAGTTTAAATATAGAAGTCAGGCCAAGCTTCAGCAGCTCACAGTTCCTGATCTGGAAATGTCACAATAGAGCACATAGAAACGTCTCAGTATAAATATTATAATAATTACAATATTATACCTCAAAACATTCACTGTTAACCCACTGATTTTCTAAATCAAAGAGATAAAAAAAACAAATTGTCCAAGTCAAAAGTTAATTTTTTCAGGCACCATTATGTCAAGACTGTGAAATCTTTTTTTCTGTGCTTCTACGCACAGCAATTGCTTGTTTGTTTATGTATTTTTTTGTCTCTTAAATAGAGCAACATTTCTTAAGGGCAGGAAATTCAAAGAATTGCTAAGTGTTATTCAGTACTGAGATCAAACAAAAAGGGGTGCAAAAACCAAACAATCTACAGCATACAATCAATGTCATGTAAGACATGTTTCACTGCCTTTTGAAATTTGCAGATACATGACTAGTAAACCTTTTGCCAAATACAGCACAATATATAAACAAATTTTTTTTGGAGAATTAAGAGCCAAAAAAAAATTGTATAAGACGTGGGATTTATTTTATAAAATGGCTAAAAGTCAAGGAATGTTAATTAAGCTGTAGCAGCTGGATGAAGTCACTGCGGAATTGTTATAAACTCCTTATAAGAGCAGAAGCCAAGGAATAATTGCTGGCTTGACAGGAGGGAAAGGTGGGTGTAGCGTGTAGGTCTAGGAAACGGAAATGTTTAGATTTATCAATTAGCTGTGAGACAACATAAGTAAATGGACTTGGGTTGGGTTAGGCTGCTCCAGGCTCCAACTCTAACACAGACAGAGGAGAGCAGGGCTGCAACTAATGATTAAAGCCTTCAGATAGACTCTGAAAATGCCTGAGAAGGTAGTAACACCTGCTGAGTGATGCTGGCCAATAGGGGATCATTGATAGGATGGATTGCTCTGTTAATGATTCGAGAAGCATATCTGTAGGGTTTTGCAAGTCACATTTTCCAAGCGCTAGTTTTACATCGTATTGCTTCCGTTTTGGCTGTTTTTGGCTTGGAGTGAGAGTGTAGTTTCTCACCATATTTCTTTCATGCAATGTTGGCCGGCATCTGGAGACTTATGTGTTAAAATCAATTACTTGCGCGCACACAAGATTTTGCACACACCACTTCACTTAATTATGTAATTAGCTCGTCATATATTGATTTATGCATTAAGGCACAAAAAAAAAAAAACGTCAAAATACAGCTAAATCTTTGCTGGCTTCAAAACTACTTTGGGGTGCATATGGAACTTTAGACTATTCATTTCCCCTATTCAGTCAAACGTGCAGTATTACAACTAGGCTGCAGTGATGCAGTTTTTGTTTAAAATTGGAGCAGGTAATGCTGATTATTCAGAAATAAAATCAAGGTAACTGGGAGGTTCAGAGGGTAGCAGCAGTAGGACTGGGGGCGAGATCCCATTCCAGTTTTGTGTATACCGTGGGTTTCCTTCAGGTACTCTTGAATCATCGATTTGAGAACATGCAGTTAGATTAAACAGTGTCTTTAAATAGCTCATTGTTGTGTGTGTGTGTGTGTGTGTGTGTGAATGTGATGTGTTTTTGTAATTGCTACATTGTGGGGACCAGATTTTCCTACAATGTGATAAAAACCTATAACTTTTTACCTTGTGGGGACATTTTTTCAGTCCCCACAAGGATAAAATCAGTTTGATCAGAATTCAGAATGGTTATCAGTGTCAACTGCATGAATGTATATACAGAATTTTCTGTGAATGACATCAAAAGATTAAAAATGCCAAAGATCTTGTATTTTATTTTGTTACTTATGGTTAAGGTTGTCATACTTAGGATTAGGCTTTTCCCATAGAAATTAATGAAGAGTCCCCATAAAGATATGAATACAAACCTGCGTGTGTGTGTGTGTGTTGCCTTCAGTGTGTTCCCCTGTGTTGTATCCCTGGCTGCCTGGGATGAGTTCCAGACCCCTGTTGCTCCAGTATTGAATAAGATAGATGACATGCTATTGCAAATAACACAGTTGTGCAATATTATTTCCGCAGCTTTAAATTTTGGTTGTCGCTGCATATCCAGCAGTTACACGGCCTACTTTACACACCGTGTTTTTCAAAGCGTTCACATCAGTGCGACCTGTTTTCACTGCCAGTCGCCTCTGCGGTTTCACTGCCAGTCGCCTCTGCAGTGTCACTGCCAGTCGCCACTGCAGTTTCAGTCAACTGTAAATGTCTGCCAGGGTTGCCAGATGTTGATTTTCTGTCGGAGAGACCACCACTCATGAGGATAAGCAGCTCCTGCTTGGGAGACTGATCACTGTTGATGTGTCAAATTGCACAAAGAGAATTTGAATTGCACCTATATGTAGGTATAACATTACCAGAACATCTGGATCGTTTGAATGGCCCGTAATTGGTTGGTAACTAAATTTCTGGGACCCATTCCAAAACATGCGTGGTGTTCACTCTTTGACAGAAGGTGCTCATACCTCCCATATTTCATTTTATTCCCCCCATATTTCTATAGCTCCCCCACACACATCCTGCAACACCTTATTATTTTATTGTGTTGACTTTTAAATCATCAGAAATGAAATACGTGCCATAACTCGGAAGGGAAGCGGTTGCAACACAGAACTCTACTGCATTACGAGAGAGTTTCATATACCTTCATACGGTCCTGACTATGTAGCTACAGTGCTGTCACGATACGAAATGTATGTTCATCTATAATGTCTTATTATCCTGTGTATTTTGTAAACACTTGGAAATGCCCTGTGTGTGCTGAGTATATCTTTCCTTTTGTATTGTATTTTGCAGCCCACAGACTATTACAGGAAGGGGATATTTATAGAAGGTATCGCTTTACCTCTCAGCTTCTTAACAACAGATGGTAGCCTGTATGCATCTAAGAAGTGTTCTTGACATCGATAACTCTAGAAGTAACACTATTCATTTTATTGCAACCAGTACTACTACTAATAATAATTATGATGATGGTGATGATGATGATGATGATGATGATGTAGTCCTAAGAAATGCAACTAGGTTAATGAGTGTTGTCCCTAGTGTGTGTGTGTGTGTTTGTGTGTGTGTGGTCCAGGTATACCTTACCTTGTGGGGACCAAATGTCCCCACAATGTGATGAATACCAGTTTCCTGGTTGGTCCCCGTATATGAAAACTCTATTTTAGAAAAATCTGTGACTGCAATGAAAAAACTAAAAATGCAAAAACTCTTGTATTTTGTCTGGTTACTTATGGTTAGAGCTGGGTAGGGGTTAAGGTTGCCAGGTTGGGATTAGAGTTTTGCCCATAGAAATGAATGGAGAGTCCCCACAAAGATAGAATTACAAACGTGTGTGTGTGTGTGTGTGACCTGCAATGGACTGGCATCCCAGCCAGGGTTTACCTGCCTGGGACTCTGAACAGGAAACATGTTTAGAAGATGAGTGAATGGATGATAATCCCAGATTGTGTAGGTGATGACAGTAGTGAGGATTAAGGGAGTTATTCTCAAAATGTCTACTGAATAGGTGTAAAACTGGAATGTGGCTCTACTGGGATAAAACCATAGGATAAAATGACAGAAGTGCCACTGTCACGGTCACAGTGACAGTATAGCATTTAATGGGGACATGTTCTCCCTGCTCAGTCAGCACACAGCACACAGAAGAGCAATGCGATTCTTAACCTGCATGGAAGGCGAGCCTGCCGAGAATGGCCTGGGGATATAAACATGAATTCATCTTCTTTTTTATTCACTCTATCAGTTAATAATTAGTAAACATGACAATCAACCATTAAAAGCCTGAAGCATCAGAAAAATCACATTCCCAATTTAGCCTAGCCTGGGATTTCAGTGCTATAACTGAACATCGTCATGTCAAACCCATAAATCACAACAAACCTTTGCTTGCAACTGGAAAAAAAAAAACCTACTGCATTTCGGCAGAATTCCCATTGTCATTCTGCAATACCCACTGGAAAAAGACAATGGCAAAAGAAATAAACAAACAGAATCACCCAAAACATATTTCTTATGAAATGGGAACGATTGTTGTGTAAAGGTTGTATAATTATTTTACAAGAACTGATGAATTAAAAACTGTTAACTGGCACTGCACGCAGCCTCTGAATATCATAGACGAAAATTCACTTATATCTAAACAGAGGGAGTGAGTGAGATTGAAATGAATGACGCAAAGACCTAATTTGTCGGAACACTTGAATGAGATAAAGGACCTGCTGCATTACCCCTATCAGCAACCTCTATCCTGTAGGACAAGGTTAAAAATGAGCATCGAAGAATAGACATCCCAAAATAACCGTCTGAGGTCCTTTACCAAACAACACAATCAAAGCTGTCCTGCTTTCATCATTGTTTCATTTTCTTGTCCCTATCTAAGGTATCTCTGTACACATTCTTATCTCTGACCTTCAGCGTGTAGCTTTGTTCAGGTTTCCTTTTAGCTGCTAGATGACCTTCACAGAGACACCATTAAACCGTGACCCATTTGATGATCCCCTCATGTGGAATGCATATGCTGAATTGCAGCAGTCTGCACAGTAGGGGTGAAGTGAAGTACTTACGAAAATATGAGTTGACGTGCTTTATCAAATGGGGAAAGATGAAGACAAAACAGCTGCTGTTGCTGTCGTAAGCAATCTGCCCGTGATTGAATAAAAGTGTCAGGAAAAGGGGAGCTTGATGCTCTTTTGTTCTGTCCCATCCGGCTTGATGTTAGTTTGAGCTGTCAGGGGGGGGAATCACAGCTGTGTGATTTATCAATACTCACAGTGACCTTGTAGCTCCAGTGGTGCTGCCTTAGCACACAGCGCCCCCAGATTAACACCGCAGCTCCACCACCACAGTACCTCTCACCGCTGGCATACGGGCTTGGAGGAATGTGTTCAGTTCGCTCAATACTCAATTCAGTGTGTTGCTAAAGGTAAGTGGTGCAAAAACTTGTACTTAGAACTGTTGCCTGGTAGGTGTATATTAGGGCCGGCATTTACATGCAGGTCAATTCAGAAGTTAAAATAAAAGGCTGCAAATCTCCATTACAGCCACTGAACTTTCAGGCACAGATATTGAATGCATTACTGTTTCTATTATGGGTCACTTAGTAAAAGAAAAAAAAGTTCCTTCTTAGTCTGGAGGAAAACAAAAAAAAAATCCCCCTTCGATATTTATTTTTATTTTAAATAAACAATGGTGTCTAAAAGCCTTTTTGATGTAAGAAGTATTCAAACACAAATAGCACTTAGTTGTAACAAATGGCAGCTTTGTGTAAAATAGTGTTGAAACACCAATAATATTACTAATGTTACAAATAGCCGGAAAATGTGACATATGTATGTGGAAATAGTAAATAATAAAGTTTTTGGCCCAATGGGGAAAATAGTTTTCAGTACAATTTAAATCAATAACACCAGATCACTTACCACATTTTAATACGTATATCCACTAATAAATAGTCTAAAAGCTTCTCTTTTACTATACCACTAAATCGGATACCTGTATACAATACACCAACCATGTTTTTAAGCAATCGAGTATACAACAAGGCAATAAACCAGATGTTACATTATTCTGAGTAACAGTCATTGCTCCCATAAAACCATCTGTGGAATTGTTTCTTATGCAAATTCTCAAGACATCTACATGCATAAAATTAGAAATGTTATCTTTGAGCTATCTGTTTTTTTTTTTTTTATTTCTGGCCCTTCAGAAGATTAAACAAGGGTTGACACACGAATTTTTATGTTTCTTTGTCTCAAATCACCTCTTCATCAATTGCACAGTATTTAACATAGAACATTACACATGAATGTAAATGTAATGCAAATATGAATCTGTTTAATTATTAAAAACAACTTGATTTGTGTAACAGTGTGTGTGTGTGTGTGTGTGTGTGGATTACATTTATATTGCATTGTGGGGATCAAATGTTCCCAACAATGTAATACAAACCAGCTACTTTGTGGGGACCATTTCTCTGGTTCACACAAAGATCTGTAAATGCAATAAAAAAAACTAAAAATGTCAAAGGTCTCGTATTTTCTTTGGTTACTTATAGTTAAGGTTAGTGCTGGGTAGGGGTTAAGGTTGTCATGTTGGGATTAGAGTTTTCCCCATAGAAATGAATGGAGAGTCCCCACAAAGATATAATATATATAATTACAAACCTCTGTGTGTGTGTGTCTGTGCGCAAAAGGGAGTTGTAACAAGCAAAACCTTTCTGTGATACCTTTGGTGGATGAGGACTGCATGAACTTTCATTTCATTCTCAAACAAATAAATTCATCCCTTAGTTTTATTTTAAAGGGAATATTTTGAAATATTTCATCCAACAGTTTTAGAGATGATGTGACCTAAAGCTTGATGTAAAGGCAGTGAAGTACAGGATCTCATAATCTGCTTTATTGAGAAATACTGAAGAATAATTCATCCCTAGAAACATAATCTCTTTGAGCAGGTTCCTTTGTTGTAGCCGTGCCAGCGGAACCTAATTAATTTCCCCAGGTTTTTGCAAATAATGTAGAACATGTGGCAATGAATTTTCCTTAGAGTATCACATTGATTGACAGGTCTTCTTTTCAAGGAATGATGATCTCTTTAATCATGAAGGTGCCCCTTTGTTTCAACTTCATTTACTTCAGAAACATGAGCACACCGAAACCTGACTTTTTAACTTTGTTTCTAACTGTGTCACATTGTAGAATTTAAAAACAGTTGTTACATTTGTGTCTTTTCATTTGCAGAATAAAATATGCGGAACAAAAACCAGCATTATCAGTGTATCAATTAAAAACAAACAAACATGCTTTTAAGATCTTTTTCAATACATGTTTGCGTGTAATCATAAATGATTGATATATTTAGTTATCCGACAACAGTATAAAATGAAGTAAGATATGAGAAGTGTCTGTCTCAGGAGTCTAAATACCTCTGAAAAATGAAGACCAAGAAGGTGACTCAGTTGACCGGAAGACAGATCACAAATAAAGTCATCTTTGTTACAACGTGACTGCAGATCATTTTGAAAGTATGTTTGGTATGAGCTGCTGGGATGCATGGCGGGGGGATCAGGTTATGAGTGCTGTGTGTCGAAGGACACCCTCACGTTGCATGGGCCAAAGGGCTTTCTGATAGTCGCTCCGAGTCATAAATAGTCATTAACTGGAATCAACTGGAAGATATCAAAGCTGGATATAACACACTGGGACCTGTGAGGTAACCCAGGAGCATGACATTAAAATGCACTTCCCAAACAGGGGCATAGGAACTGGGTGGGAAGGAAGGATGCATACCCCCCCCCCCCCCCCCCCCAAATAACTAGACCTTTATACTCAAATTATTAAGTTGTAGCCCACATCTCAATATCTCTCCAATGTTGTTATTCCCAAATGTTATTCGATCATCAACTAATAACTAACTAAAGATTTCTTAATTAACAAAAACATTTGTACAATTCATAAGGTAACTGCTCTAATTGTATATATGCAGCATGGCAGGGACTATTTTGGAAAAAAAAAAAACACATTTTAATATAAAATTATCAAAATCACAATAGTCCAGATTCATCTAAAGATATTATTACTGTCGTTGTAAAACTTAAGACTTAATTGTAAAAAGAATATTGATGATTTAACTATAAAAAACTAACTAGCCTGTTAATTGCAAACGTATTAAAACACTGAATATTAATTATCAAGATGAGGTTAAATTGTTTGTATTTCTTTGGGAAGTGAAGCATAGCCTGTGTTCAAAAACGCATTTGGAAATGATTCTGATACTTGTCTTGAAAAATTTAGCAATGAACACATAGTGTTTCATGCATATGTGCTATTAATCTCTTAATATAGGTAATAACATCCAAATGAATGGGAAATACAATGATTCTCTGGATGAATATTTAAATTTTATTAGAGTAATAAAAAGTTACTAATTATTTATTTATTGAATAAAGCCAAAGTCTCATACACTTACACATCTATCTTACAGCTGCTTTTATGGTACAGTGTCACACTCAGGCTTGGAGCCATAGTCATACTGTCACAGGGCAAACAAATACAGAAGGGGCAATGTGCAAGCTCCAGTCCAGCAAAACACAAGATTTGCAGTACAACTGGAAAATTTACTGTAGAGGAAACCCATGCAACATAGGTAGACCATTCAGACACACACAAAGAAGGGATTCGAACCCTCAACCCTAAGCACACGTGGGCAACAGTGCCACCAACTGAGATACATCTCCCTCATATCAAGTCAACTCAGAGTATAGCTAAATATCACCTGCAGAAAGCTAAAAACAATCGGTTCATAAAATCATAAATATTGTACTTCAGCCACATATTATTTTGTTGTTGTTGTTGTTAAGGGAGGGGGATCTTGGCCAAATCCAGGCATAGATAAACTAGTCGGCTACGTAGGACCTGATGCAGATATATATATATATATATATATATATATATATATATATATATACACACATAACATACAGTACAAGACTGGTTCTGGCTCTAGGCAAATGTCTTATGTCCTCCAAATTACCTGCTTTGCAAGGGAAGTGAAACACTCATCAATTTTCTTGGTAGGGGGGCTCCCAAGTAAAGGTTCGCCTAGGGCCCCTGAAAAGGTGGAGCTGGCCCTTATGTGGATGTGTGCATAATCTCCGACTGCAGACTGAAGTGTCAAGCTTCAGTCCTTTATGTGGAACCAGGGGATGGCCTGGCTCAGACTCACCTCTTACCTGCTTTATTCAGGCAAATATTCTTGTAGTAATTCACCTGGCGGTGCTTCTGATAACGATAAAACTACAAACAGAATCTTACATCAACACGCAAATTTAAAGAAAATACACCAAGGTAGCAGAATGAGATGTTTCTGCTAGAATCCAGATAGTTACACGCATAATGACGCTGAATCGGAGACAGGGCCCAAAAACTGGAGGCTGTGTGGAAAAAGCACCTCTGTGCTCATGCAGTATCAATTATCTTTTGTATTTTTGAGGAGATTATGAAAATGCTTAACTCCACTGCAGCATTATCTACTCAAGTGGGATTTGGATTTCCAACAGCCGATTAACATGCTCTGAGACACTTGAAGAATTTAAAAGTTTGTAACTACAGTTAACAATGTCTCTTCAGTGAAAGTGAAAATGATAAAACAAAAACATTTAATTATGCACCCTTGGAACTGGCTTGACAACTGTATGGAATCGTTTCAAATGCATATTCCATCAATATAAATATAATAAATCGAACTTGCATTATGCAGAATGTTCCAAAAGATTTCTTCACCTTTTCTTTCACCTTTCAACCTTTTTTTTTTTTTATTTACGTAGTGCATATAAAACCCAGCCTTTGGTCTCAATGACCAGGACATTTCAGTAGCAAGTATGTCCATCCATCCATCATTCAACCTCTAACCATTTGTCCAGTATTGGATTGCAGGGCGCAAGTAGATGACAGTGGTTAATAACCAACTGACCTCAGCTGAGACCTGAAAAGAACCGCAAGCTTTATTTTCTGTTCACCAAACACTTGCCAACCTGTTTCTGACTTTAGTGGGTTAGCTTCGCCCCGGGAGATTGTGCAGCTAGTTGGATCTGGGACCACAGAACTTAATTCTTGGCTTCTAGCTTAACTTCATATTTACTGCTGTTAAATTTGTCTGTGATGTTTATATGTGTTTTAGATTCAATTCATGGTTAAATACCATTGCTAACAAAGACAATTATTGGAAGGGAGCTATTTTAAAAAGAAAACCTGAATCAAAATTAACTGAATTTAATTGCATAACATCTGCACCGTAACATTTTATCCACGACCTTGCCTCTCAAATGCACATAACAGCATGGTGAGACACTCAACAGGTGATAAGATGACTGCCTGTTTGTGCCGTTTCCAACATACTGGCTTCACTAACACTATTTCCTTGGAGAAACTATTAGCATGTCTATATGTCTCGACAGAGGTGGAGATTTCCGGTCCAGAAAGTACAAGTCCAGACCAAGATTTTGTTTCAACCAGCCCGTTGAGTACTCTGTGACAGTGACTCTTTACACTCAACTGGTTGGTTGAAACAAAATCTAGGTCTGGATTTGTACTCTCTGGACCGGAAATCTCCACCTCTGCTCCACAGTATCTGTTCCAGGGTGTACCTGAATCTTGCGCCGTATGCTGCCAGGGATAGACTCAATTCCCCCAACCCCTCCATGACCCCACACTGGGTAAGTGGTTGGAAAATGGATGGAAGGATATTTCTCTTATCTCCACCCTCCACTGACTAAGGATTTTGTCTTGCATTAGTTGCTTAACCACAGCACAGCAGGCGCATATCAAGACTTGAGTGAATTGCTAACATCACTGCTTCTCCAATGGCCCCTTCACTCTGCCATTTCCAGTCCTTCTGAGCTGCGGGTTCAACTTCAGAGATAACCTTGACTTTCAATGCACTTTTCGCCAATGTTTGTCACCATCAGTTTGTTTTAATCCATGTGGCTTCTGCTCAGTGTTGCTGTTTTAACTCACTGCCCGCTTGCCTTTTAAGGCATATTGGATTATATATACCGTCCAGCATTAACAACTACATTTTACGGTGTAAAGAATATATGCGATTTTCAGCAGACTACGAAAAATGGGCTTAAACATGATCTGCGTAACATGACCCCCTAAATCAATGGCCTTAAATCTCATCAGCATGCCTGAACGCAGGGGTTGCAGGAGACCCATAATCCGGCACATTCCAATGCAGCTCAACCAATGCTAGGTAAAATTTCCACTGTCTGTTTCATTTGTTCAGTTTTGACTTTCTTCCTCGCGAACAAGGGACAGATTGTCTGTCCAGGAGAACACCTGTAAGGTGCATGTCATGGACAAGGTCACTTCAGTGAGCTCCCTCACTTGAGTCAATAGACAATTATTTCCAAAGCAGATAGAAGAACATCAACTTCAAACAGTGAACATTCTTCAGGCTGATTAAGCCAAATTATGTTCTATTATTTTGGCTGGCTTGGATGAATTGGGGTCTATCTTGTCCTCTTAGTGGCGGAATTCAAGACAGAGTAAACGTTTGAGGTATGTTTGGAGTTTCAATAATATTGAGCTCCTTTAATGAAAGAGTAGCACAGAGTATCAGATAAATAGCTGGATGTTTTTTTTTTTTTATCTTTCAACAGAGATATTGACTTTGTCATTGGGTATGTTGCTGTAGAGATTAAATGAAATTGCCACAACGATTGTTTTTATGTAATATTACAAACTGTCAAACTGGAAGACTTCATAACAAGAATCAGTTGATGCATGAAAAGTAAAGAGCAGGGAAGAAAACTATTACATGAACCACTTTCATTTTCTTTGATTATAATGGTAACTCAAAAACATTTATATTGATGAATGTTTTCTTGGGTACTATAATTAAATTATTCCATTCAATTAGCACATTATATTCAACTTGGACGACTGCGGCAGTCTCGTGGCAGTTTACAAACACACTCTTCCATATAAGGCTGAAATGATTGCAGCCACATGATGTCATTCCTTTCCCTTCAAAATAAGATCCCATCAGCCTGTACGAGCAATTGTTACTGGCAGCGATTACAAAAAGTTACGACGTGGAAATTAGAGGAATTCGAAGATAAAATTAATTTCAGAATTCATAATCTCGATTACCTCACAAATGCTTCTAACTATGCTTAAACGATTATCATTCATATTCCATTACGGATTGTGTCATTGTCGATTAAAATCACAACAACACATATATTTATTACAAAATTTTGAACATTTATCGCACAATGTTCAGAAACCGGAGTACCCGGAGCAAATCCGGGAAGAGAACAAACTCTGTTCTGTTCAATCGTTACTGTAAATTAAAACTATAAAAACCTTATAATTATAATTTAATGGCACAGCAGACGTAGCAAGCCTAGAACTACTCCAAACGTACCCTATTTTATTGTTCAGGAACTGAAGACTACGGTTCGTGTGCCACCTAGAGTCTATGTCAGGCAACTACTTCAAAAACAATTTTTACCTGCTCCTCCGTTATCATCTGGCATATATTCAGACATAGGCGATCGCCTAGGCCGCCATTTAATTCTGGGGCGCAAAAGAGCGAATGAAAAAAAATCTGAATAGCTCTGGCTGCCTTTCGTGACATTACAGTTATTTACACTAATTTTGACTTTTCTTGTGAAACAGACAGATACCCTGTGCTACTGAAAAGTCTTTAATATAAATGAATGGACAATTTTTTTTCTGCTGTTCTGACGGGTGAGAACACTGAGCAAAATCTTACCTGGGGGCTCCAGGACACCCAGGGCCAGCCCTGCCTTTGTTCACTATTCAAAGACGTGATTATTTCACATTATTGTTACTCTGAAGTGTTATATATCAGTAAGTGACACTGTTGTTTGATGGTTTGTTAAGTGCTTTTGGGCAGCCGAGTTTGAAAAGGCAGCCCTGACCAGGATGGCAGACCTGGCCAAAATCCTACCCCTGCGGACCTGTTTTTACTGCCCCCCGCGATAATTAGAATGAACAAAAGTGTAAAGTTTTATGTTCAAGTCCAATGAACAATCACAAATACACCTGCTACTTCCATACTGGCACACAAGGATGAGTATCTCCAAAAAAAAAACTGTCTTCAATTTTAGCTTCCATGGGATATGAAAATAATCATTAAAAACGGTCCCCTGTTGACATAGGGAAGCTGAGATTTGGCCATCCGTGGAAAACAAAGGCTGTTCTCTACTGAAGTAACCAAGCTTGAATTGCATTTCTTTGTCAGGGGGTGAAAAGATGGTTTCACATAGAAAATATTAATGGTGGTTTGAGGGCAAATACCCAGAATAAAACCAAGGTACATAGCAGAAGTCTATACCTAAATAGCAGGAGTCTAATCTACACCTTACTGAGCGTCCCGATTTCAGGAGAGGTGGGATGTCTGACAGTATTAAGGGAGCAATGCAAGAATCTATAGAATATTCACTTGAAATAATTAAAGGTGTATAAAACCATATCATTTTAAAATGGAAAAAATTCTCTTTTTAAAAAAATAGTTTTCCTTTGTGGAAATTGTTATTCCATTTTTGAATAATCTGACAGCACAATTAATGCATAACTGGCAACCCAATCTGAAGGAGTCTGTGTCTTTTTCTGGCAGAAGCCAGACATCCCATCCCGACAGTATCAGGTCACTGCGTTTTCAAAAAACTGAATCATTACGTATGTTCATCCAACCTGTCATTCTGCGACTTGACCCTACGATCAATTCTAATTTTTTTTGCAAATCATAAGTAATAAAGTTGAAATAACATTAACTTAGCATTAAGCACATATATATATCACACTAAATATCTTATATCCTGAGTATACCAAGGGACCCTACTTATTTAGTAATTCACTAGATTTGAATTGTCAAATGCATGTAAATCATTGAAATTTTAATTGCTATTAAAATCTAGTCAAGTAGTTCTGCATAGACCAATAACATTCCATACCACAGTCAACATTACGAGGCTTCAATATACAGTAGTTTTCAAAAATGTATAAGCAGTAAATGTGTTTTTCAGTCTCAACAACTTAAGTTTATGAGATTTCACATTAACTTGTGTACAGGGTACAAGAATAGGTATATAGCAGACGTACAGGCCAGCAACCACAAACTGATCATTATAAAGACAATTAAGAGAATCTACTAGACCTCCATGTGATTGACCTGCGGTCAGAAACCACACAGCTATAGAAGAAAAACATTCAGCGTGTCAAACCCACCAACAGTGCTGAATCACCATGCCACTCTGGAATGATATCAGTGCACAGCACAACAGCCACACCAATAATACAAGAACAGAAATACAAGTGAACCCTGCAGTACACCAGCTGGTTGTTAACTAATCCTTGCGGTTTTATTTATCATGTTTGCATAAAAATGCATCTATACATACAAGAATCTTCTTGGCATGTAAAATACATCACAACATTGCACATCATTATATAGAAGGCATAACCAGGGTCAGTTTAACAAAAAAAAAAAAAAAAAAGAAAAGAAAACACTTCCGCCTCTTCAAGTTGTACTGTTTTCAGAAACCTAAGTGGAATACAAAAAAAAACTAAAATCATTCCCTTGTGTACATATACAGGCAAAAGTAGGCTCACACCAGCATGTCCAGCATTTCATTTCAAAATCAAGGGCATTAAAAAGAAGCAGCTCTTCCCTTTATGGCAGTGAAACCCCACATTATTCTGGGAAGGCTTTCCAATAATGTTGGAACGTCGACAGTGACTTTATTTAGCAATTCCTATAATTAATAGGGGTGACCACGTACTTTTAGACATACAATGCATTGCATTTACTAAAAATATTTTTAAAAGAAAACATCTTTTATATGGATGGCTATCACAAGTACTTTTACTGGCCACTTACCTGTCCATTTATTATAATCAGTTATCCAGTACACAGTCAACCCTTAAGTCTACAGTATATCTGAATGCTCAGGGCACGAGGCAGGGAACAGCCTAGATGGGATGCCAGCACTTCACAGGACACACACTCGTTACACCATACCCACCCACACACGCATTCATCCTCTGTTGGGGTGGGGAACTATCCCAAAGTCTACGGGCACAAGGCAGGGAATAACCTACAACGTGGTGGCAACCCATCGCAGGGCACACTCACACACCAGTGCATAAAATGAAGGCCATCGTCACTGTGTCTGATCACGGTGCAAACTAAAACATCTCATTTCCTTTACCTTTAAAGAATCGGATGCTTTGCGCAGCTCCTTAATCACTGAAGAGAGGGCCTCAGGGTTGATGCCTTGCTCACAGAGACGAACGCATATTGAAAGAGATTCCATATCCAGGCCTGTATTCAGAAGCTTTGATATCTCTAGCAGAACTAGAAAAACAATGAAGTAAATATAATAATCGTCTTTTACAGGGTGTTTAGCATGTGCTAACATTGTTGTAAACATAAGTCCCAAGACTGCAGCATCGGGCACCGAACCTGAAATATTCTAGAAAAATACGTAGATCTACGAATGGTAGGAAAATGGCAAATAAATAATGGTAGGTGAATAAGAGAGTAGTAAAAAGACTTCAATAAATATAATAAGAAAATATCAAATTATCATATGGTTATACAACTGCGAATAACAGGGCAACAACGGAACTATTTCCTTTCACCCATAGTAATATATTTACCTTATTTTAGACAATCCATTGCCTTTAAATAATTAGATGCTCTGTCTAAATAAACCATTTCTAATGTCAAATTTTAAAAGACTGGTGCAATGGATTTTTTTAAAAAAAGACTTGTGTTATGGATTTTTTTAGATGTTTTGTAATGTTAGCTAACGTTACAGAAAAAGCTTTTGCCTTCCACCTGGTAAAGAGATGCGCCATACAAAGGATTTACAAGTAACGGATGCACTTGAGTACTTAGCAACATTAATGGGAGTCGTTCGTGTCTGTTTAAGCAGTCTAACCATCGTGCATCACATAAAAAACAAGTTAACCTTACCGTCCATTGTTTCCCGAACTGCATTAAGATTTGCAGCGCTTGCCATGTTAACTTTATTGTATGTATACAAAAGTCTATATTCTATTTACACACATCGCACAGCGAACACAACGGCGTATCCTACAGGCAGAGAGCCACACCGCCTGTCATTTCACCGGAAGAATAAAGTTACCGCATTTCAAAAAGGAAATGGCGTCAAAACGCATAGTTTCGAAAGATGAATATGATTGGCCATTGCGCATTTCCGCGTGATTACTATTGGTCAGCTGACACTGAGGGAAAATTAAAACGGACGTTAAGCCACTCTCAGGGCAACATTTGTTTTTTTCATTGCTGCTATTGTAAGTACTTAAAAACGATTAACGATTTATACGTAAAATGGTGTTTACTTTTGGTGTTATTGCTAAGATTAAATTTCTCGAATAGGAAGAGTGTAGTTTTTCCCCCCTTAGTATACAGATCTTTAAATGCCGTTGTATTCAGTAAAAGTTGACCTGCGTGATGTAAGTCTCATTAAAAGTGTTGTTTTCTTCCCTCCTTTGTTCTTCAAAGTAGGTTCCACGGTTGAGGGGAGATGGGAGATGTACCTGAGGTTCAAGTCACGCCCGAAACACCCGGACGACCAGTAATTCTTAACCCTTTTGAAAGCCCTAATGATTACCATCGTCTGCTTGAGCCCGTTGTTGCCAGTCCCTCAATGTTTAAGTCTTCGAAATGTCCATCAGCTGTAAGTGTGTGTGTCTGTTTGTGTTTTGGGAGTGGGGAGTTTACTGTATTTTGACGTTAAATTCGCCGGATTGCTACTGTTTGGTCATCATAACTGAAACAAATTGTTGACACAAATTTAGATGCTACCATCATAAACGTTAAACTCCTTGCAGGGCAATATAATCTTGTGTGAGATTGGTTAGAATTTTGCACATAAACCATTTATCCATATTTGTTCTTGTTGCTTAATGTAATTACTTCTCTTATTTGACACATGTTAAATTCCATTCCACAATCTATTACAATGAAATATTTGAATCAAATTTGACCAAATGGGAGAATGGACCTTTAGAAATCTGTTAAATACTGTTCTATTTCAGACACCTGCCAAGTTTAAATGGTCCATAGATGAAATGGCAAGTTTGCTGCCTGTTGAAATTGATCCTGAAGACATTCAACGTCAATCCCTGTTCTTAAGTCGAACCAGGTAAATTCTCAGATTAAAATGACAAAGGAGTATCTATTTAGCCTTTTTGATACTTTGTATTTTCCTGTAGGTTTCCTGTACTGACACATTGAAACAAACTGCTTTATTAAAAGTGAATAGTCATGTGCTGCAGTCCAACAATTCAGCAACTCCTGGTCTTTCTCTTACAGCATGTATTCTGAAACATGCAGATGTTTTAGTTAAAGCAGCAAGACCTGGTGCAGAAATGTCCGTGTTATGCACATTATTGGTAACATTTTCCCTTCTTTTTGCTTATGTATAGGACTGATAAAGTGATTGAGGAAAAAAGACAATATGCGATCGATCAGGTAAAGTTCATTCTGCTTACGTCACAAGTGTGCTTTCAAGATCTATTTTAATGATCCTAGTGGGGAATTTGTTTGGATACAGCACTGAGGTACATAAAGTGCACAGGTGAAAATACATATTGCATAAATTAATGACAAACTGCAAAGACAGTTCACATAGTGCAAGAAATATTGTGCACGATGAAATGAATGACTGAATGACAAGTTTATTGTGTTGTTTTGCATATATTTTACATAGTCAAAGCCCAATGCCATCTGTTTTGTAAAAATGGGCTGTTGTCCTCATGTGTGATGGCTGGCATATTGGGAATTGAAGTAGTTTTTCTTGTTAATGCATTCCTGGTTTCCTTAAAGCTGTGATTTGATGCATTTGTTTATTTCAATCCAGTTTTTCACAAAGAAAACAATCGTTCCTTCACCTTGGAGTGAAGTAGAAGATAATGGGGCATCACAGATGCAGTATGAAATCAGTAGGTCTAAATTTCATTCTCAATTACGGGCTCTACCAGAATTGTCTAGCTCTGACTTTTTATAAGAGTTTTTCATAAAGTAATGCAGCATTAATGAAAGTCAGATTCCAGCGTACCATACTTTAATTGGTTCAATAGAGAATCAGTGGAGTAAAAGGGTATTTGAAAGGTAACACAAAAAGAATTAAATGGCTGAAATTGCATAATAACACTAATTATAACATGCATTAATTCCACTGTAATTCCACTTTCTAGATTCAATTTCCCCAAGGATTTCTGAAGAAAATTGTCCTGAGGGGAAATGCAATGGTTTGTACAATAACGTTTTTTTGTGAAATGATTACTGATTTGTTATATTGACATCTGACTGGGCTATGTAAATAATTTTGTGATTCTGAGTAATCTCATAAAATTGCCCACTAATGTATAATTATTGTCCTTTTTTGTTTGTTTTTTCCCCCATTCGCAGCTACCTGCCAAACTGTACTATCTTTACCTGTTGATTTCAATCTTCAAAGAATATTAGGTAAATATAAACATGCACTTTAAAAAGCAGAGAAGCAAATGTTCATAACCTCTTAATGTTTCAGCATCGTGGTATGTGTGATGTGTAAATATTCTAGAATCTTGTCTTCACCCGTGCATGCCTGTTTCCAGTTGTGATGTTAATAACATGAATGTCTCCCTCCCTCTATGTCAACAGGAGATTACTACAAAATGGAAGAGGTTTCAGAGCAAGCTCAGGAGAGCTTAAGTTCTTCTTCCCTGCGGCGAAAGCTTTTTCTTGATGGGAATGGGAGTGGATCAGAGTCATCTGCACCCTCCAGTCCAGAGCAAAGCCCCCAAAACAGATTTCATGGAAAAAGTGGCCCATTGGGTTCTGTTAACGTCTCGCCGATGCACTGTGGAATCGCAGCCTTAACACCATCATCTGTGAGTGTATTTTACATGGTTATGTTAAGAGCATATCTTAAAATTTTCCAAACTAAGTACTTTTGAAAAAGTATATGTACGCTTAATTGTTTGCTTTCATAGAAATTTGATCTGGTGCCATTTTTTTTTTTCTTTTCATTTTTATTTTTTAAAGGGGCAGTTCTCATCAAGTCCAATCCAAGGCAGGTGCAGAAATTACAGCTTGGGCAGTGTGACCAGTCCTATGCTTCCTGAAAATTCATCCCCTAGTTTTAAGTCTCCCATGTTGTCCCCTATTGTTCTCCAGTATGTGAAAACTCCAATGTCGGGTAAGTTGTGGGAAGGAATATCTGTTTCTAGCCATGCGTTTCTAAGATCCATTCAATCAGTGGGTTTATGACGATGCGTGTTTAAAGAAACTGTCAGACTGGTGATCTCATTGTAGATTGAACTCATGTTTTGCAGGTGAGAGGAAGAAGTTAAGCTTCACAACCCCAGACAGAATTGCTAAGGGAAGCCCCAACACTAACAATTGTACCGTGAGTCCTTTTGTTGAGGGATGCTCTCCTATTAAAAGCTGTTCTCCAGTTCAACGCCGAGGTGGTGCTTGGATGCGGCCTCAATACAGGACCTCCCCATTACAGATGTCACCTACTGTTGATAAGGAAAGCATTCACCCTGACAGCACTTTGCCCACAACTGAGCTAGATGTGAGCTCAGCCCCTATGCCCTCCCACTCAGGAAGATATAGAGCAGCCTTGCATGACATAATTGAACTTAATGACAGTAATGTGACAGTCCCAAAACGAATGCAAGTGGAAAAAGGGGATAATAACTCGGTGAATATGGGGGGACCTGCTGAAACTCAGGAAGATTATAGCACCTGGTCAAGGGACGAGGTGGACAGCAGCCCTGTGCGGCTAACCAGCTCCAGGACGGGAAGCATGATAAACATGGAGAACTCTAATATGTTTGTCTCCATGTTGGCTGAAGGGAGCACCATGCCCTATGACAGCAGTATGCAGGTTTGTATGCAGCTTTAGTGCTGAGGTTTGCTTTGCTGACATTGCAGTTTTTTCTTAATTCAGCAGAGGTGCTTGATATTACAGTCAAATGATGAAAATTTCAGCATTGCTGGTGAATAGAATAGTAATGCATTTTAATCCCTTAGGGTAGGTGCAGAAAGTCTTCCCAATCTTGCTGTTTTTTAATATATATATGATACACACGGTATATACTGTGCGTATGTATGCATGTGTATATATATTTTGACTGGTTATATTACTCATTGCAGTGCTACTGTCTTCAATGTCAGGCCTGCTGCCTGTTGATTTTGATGTTTAGTATTTCTCTCCACTCTCTCTAGGTGGACAGCGGTTACAATACATATTCAGTTGCTCCAAACAGCATAACGGATGGGGGTAGTTCTGACAGTCAGACAAAGGAATCACCCGATGCACATGTATCAGAAGAAGCTGTTTTATTCACTAAAAATCAACATGTTAAGTCAAAGGTAAAGAGCTGCCATTTTATGCAGTTTGATCTTTCTCATAATGCATCATCAGATTGAGATGCGATTCGATGTATGTGTTACAGCCATTAAACTTAAATATTCAATTGAAACCACAAATTCACAATTTTGGTATCTTTATTTTGACAGATGTTTAATGTGCACCACTGATAATGAAGTTGAAGCTGCCCACCATCACGTCCGGGTTGTTGCTCGACATGAAACCCCAGAATGACTTTAATGACACTCATGCAAATGTGAATTACTATGACTTGTATAGTGTTCCTTATTTGCACAAGCTTGTTCTCCTTTCTAACTTACTGGTACTGGTGGGAAAATGAAATTTGGTACCTTGAATAGTCACTAGCCCACCTCCCAGTACCTGCTTGATTGTGATTGCCCAATGTTTGTTTCAATTATTCCATCTCTATGGTTGTGATTTAAAGATTTATTTTTAATTATGAACCTGTTGTTCAATGAAATTACGATTCAGTTAAAAACTTGAATTCTTTACTAAGAATCTAATTTGTAAATTTTTTAATGCTCCTATTTTTGGACCACTAATTACTACATATATATTTTAATCAGTGTCGTATTTTATTAAATCGAATGAAATAAAGCATTCTGACACTGGAGAAACACTGTGAAACGTCACTTTTGTCCTCCCCTTTTGGTAAAAATCTTTTCAACAGTTTGGTAACAACCGAAATAGTATGTATGTTTGTTACTGCTACACTTACCGCTATGTAAATAAATGTTTTACGGTTATATGCCTCCGTCATTGGCAATCGAGATTAGTTTTCGCAAGTTATTTCTTAAGACGAATTTGCACATCTAATATTTTACTGATTCAACAATTATACCCGTGTACAGTTGCAGATATTCAGGTATTTCGGATCTTTAGTATATCAAAAGCGTTTGGACAACTAAAATTTATTCAGCGTGCATATTAAACTAAACACCGAACAAATTTCTATATGAACGCGACAAAATGATTGATTTAAATATTTGAAAGTTATCACTTCCGGGCAAAGGTCGTGAAAAACTTTACTTTACTCTCATAGCGCCCCTTGTGGTTCGGCGTACATTTCGCCGCAATGCAAAACACTTAAATTCGTTTTTTTGCTTCCTTTTTCTCATGAATATCTAAACCAACAGAGAGAATCTTCGTATATTTTGCGTCCATGATGGTATTGGTGCTATCGAAGAAGTGCTATGCTTTTAGTAGGTCTGGGTGTTGATTGAAAGGTCAGCTGGCTGTTTCCAGTCCCCTGAAGCGGGATTATTGAAAAGCGAATTGCCGCTCCGGCGCTAGCTGGGCTGCTAAGGTAGCCGGACTGCTTAGCAACGTGGCCGTTAAAAGGACGCTAAGCTAAAAAGACGCCGATTAATCTAACTACGCGTGGTTTCCAAAGTAACGATGCGACAGTGTGGTAGCTTTATGAAAAGGACGCCCTGTCGTCTTTTCTGCGTTGTTTTCCCTAGGACTATAAATGGGCATTGTCCTTAATTTAATGCAGTTTTAATTACATTTAAAGTGAGCAGTTTTAATCATTTATAATAATTTTACCCTCTAAGTCACCGCTTACATATTTAATGGTTACATATTTCATTGTGTAATAACGTTTGAAACTAACATATCTCCATCTACAGATAACCACTTTGAAAATACGGATACACGAAAATAACAAGCTAGCCATTAAGTGTTTTCCTTAGTTTATTATTTACCAGTTTGTGCTGCCCCCAGAGCAGCCCATTGCTAAAAATGCCTCCCAAAAAACATAAAGATACGAAGGTAAACGTGTCGAGCTCGCTGGAGTCCGAAGACTTTAGTTTGGAAACGACGGTTCCGACCGAAGACATTTCATCCTCGGAGGAGAGAGAAGGAGCGCAGAAGGTCACCAGGCAGCTGATCGAGAGGAAGGAGCTGCTCCACAACCTGCAGCTGCTTAAAATCGAGCTGTCACAGAAAAACCTTGTGATCGATAACCTCAAGGTAGATCACCTCACCAAGGTAAGACAAGGGGCCGGCGTTTGATCATGTCATTGATAGTTCCAGTACTAAATGCACGAAATGGGCATCGGTCAAATCTGAAAGCCAGGTTTTGTTTTGTTCTGTTTGTTTGTTTAATCTTTGTTTGTTTATTTAATTGAAGGTACTAATTCGGTGTCTAACTGCATTTTTTTTAACTTGTGTCCATATCTAGATTTTACTGTTTTTTTTTGTCAATCTTGTTAATATCCAAGATTCTTATATTCTGTTTGCAGTAAGGAATGGAATTTCATCTCCGTATATCACTCATACATCACAGAGCTGAGATGACAATAAACCAATGTTGAGGACTGCATTGGGGTGTATTATGTCAACTTGTATGTATTGTATGTTACTGACGTTGAGATGATTTGCACAAGATTGAAGAGTTAGAAGAGCAGCTGAATGATGCCCTTCATCAGAAACAGCTTCTCACACTGCGACTTGACAGCCAACTTAAACTTCAACAAGAAGAAACCAGGTTAGAAAGACTCTTAATTTTCAATTGTGTGAGTGTTTTACGGATTTAGAGTTGGTGCTCCAATAAATCAGAGAGAGATGTGTTGATTATCCAAATAACCAAGGCCTTTTCCAGTATCTTCTCCTGTTTGGCTGTGATGCTTATTTCTAAACAGAAAACAGCAAGCTTTAAGGAAACAGGAGATGGACACTATTCTGTTACGACAAAAGCAGCTGGAGGAGACCAACAGACAGCTTAGTGAAAAAGCGGGAGACATTCGGCGAAATTTGAGAGAATTGGAACTGACCGAGGAAAAGTACAATGAAGTCAAGGAGCTTCCGGAGGAGAAACTGTCCATTTCGGAATACGTGTCTGTGAGGATTTTATTTATTTTATTTGTTCATTCATGCATATACACAGACATGTATTCAGCCACAGTACTATGTAAAATTCATAGGCTGATATCTTCACCACTAGCCGACTTAATTGGTTAGTTAGTTTTGGGTTTTTCTTTAATAAAAAAATCATTGAAGTATTGTTCAGCCAATGGTTGAGTTAAAAAAAATCATGGGTGTTTTGAATGGTTGCTGCTAACACTGGTGTGATTTTAGGAGGGATTGTAGGAGACATTAAGCTAACACACCTTGTCAGACATAATAATATGATTTTACACCAACACAAAGATCATTTAAACATAATTTTCTTTTACTGCCTAAGACTTTTGCAAAGTGCTGTACTTTTTCAGCTGTGACACACTGGTTGAAAAGCACTGGCTTATGAAAAGTACCATGGCAGATAAAAAAAAATTGGGAAAGACTGCTCTAAAGCAGGGGTCATCAGCTTGGTACCCACGGGCACCAGGATGCCCCCCAGGACCACATGAGTCGCCCACGGACCTGTTCTAAAAATAGCACAACTCACCAGTGAGCAGCGTCTAAAATTGAATTTTTATCCTGTTGCTATTCTTCTTAATCACATTTGAATTTATATGGATTTGAAAATGACAATATCTAAAAAAGCATTTAAAACATGTTTATTATACATGAAATTCAGATAAGTTTAGGAGGGTGTTTCAAACTGGTAGCCCTTCGTATGGCTCAGTACCCGTGAAGTAGCTCTCAGTTTCAAAAAGGTTGGTGACCCCTACTCTTAAGTATAAGCAAGGGAAGTAGAAGTCGGTCCTGCAATATAATATTGGCATACAGGCTGGTAGGTTGAGAATCTCTTCACAAGTATCATGTGAAAGCATGTTGTGAGGGGAAAGGAGATTCTGAACACTTCCCATGTGGAATGCAGGTACGGTTCTATGAAGCTGTGACCCCTTTGAGGGCTCAGATAAAGGAACTTCATCTCAGAAAGAATGGCCTGTCTGAGGACCTGGATAGCCATAGAGCTCAGCTGAAGTCCCTAATGGAGGTATGAATTGAGAACGTAAACAGTTCTGATACCTTAACCCTTGCGTGTTACTGTATAGTGCTTGTTGAAGTATTACTTAAATTAAATGTTCAATTTAACACTTACAGAATGTGCATTAAAAAGAATGTATACACTATAAAAATGTGTAATACC
The DNA here is from genome assembly GCA_026776725.1 of Gnathonemus echidnorhynchus. Taxonomy (NCBI): domain Eukaryota; kingdom Metazoa; phylum Chordata; class Actinopteri; order Osteoglossiformes; family Mormyridae; genus Gnathonemus; species Gnathonemus echidnorhynchus. The sequence continues at coordinate 43,550,258 of JAODJU010000001.1, forward strand.
ATTTTTCTGTTTTGCATGATTTTATTTTTAGGAGAAATTTAAAAATAAGATGTTAGATTTCGAATAAGGCCAGCTTAATTCATTTTTGTTGGATGAAAAGTTTACTCTTATAGATGTGAAATTTAAATGTCATGTGTTTTTAAGAGCTATGAAGAAGAGAGGAGAATTCGTTCTGACCTGGAGATCAGGTGTCAGCGACTCACGTTGGAGCTGGCGGACACCAAGCAGCTGATTCACGAAGGGGACTTCAAGCGCGAGAACTACAACAGAGTGAAACGGTGATACACCACAGCATGTCCTGGTGCCCAGTAATAGTTTGGGATTGCATGGGTGGGTAATGAAACACAACAGTAAAATAATACCAGGACTTAAAGTGAACAGAGTACATGTTTGTGTTCTTACGCCTGTAGTGAAAGGGATGCCTTCGAGACTGAAATCACTGAACTCAGAAGGCGACTGGAAACACTTGAAGTGGAACATAGTGCACAGACTAAGGAAAGGGATCACTTGAACAAAGAGGTAAAATGTTATGCTTCCGTAATAATTTTGGTTTCCTTGTTTGTACTTTTATATATTTGCTGTTTCGTCTGTAGCTGCAAAGGTACATTTAGTTCGGCCCTGGTATAGACAAGCTCTGCACCTGCTTTGAGTTGTACTTGGTGAGAACTGTTCCAAAAAAAATTTGTGAAAGTAAGCAGTTAAGCTTAAGGGCACTTTGTTTCGAAGTGGGATAGGATGCTGTGCTAGTGATCGGAAGGTCGCTGGTTCAAATCTCATAGTCAACAAAGTCCAGGGACGGCTGACTCTGCTGTTCTCAGTTGTATGGGCTGTGGATGAAACAGCTGCTACATAAATGTAAAAAAATATATATATATATATATAATTTTTTCTTTTTTTTTCCCCCAACAAAAATGTGTCTTCCCAATCTCAGCACTGTTACAATTGTCTGTGTCAAATGAGCACTTTAAATTTTTAATGTTACACTCCCCTGGAAGCTGGTAAGTGTGCATTTATTTGTGCATATGTTTATTTTATTTTATGTTTTTTAGGAAATGAGGTAGTGTGTATTGTCTAATTAAATTTTTGGTAACCGACAAACAATGGTCAAATTTGTTCCGTGATTCTAGTGTAATATTTATTTTGTTATATATGAACTATTTAAACAAAACAAGAAAAAAACAATTACTATCGCCATGATCACAATTACTAAATAATAGTATATTGGGTACTGTTGCTTTAACTGTTTATTATGAATGATATTGCTGTCTGGCTCACTGAGTGCACTTGCAAACTCTATCAGGTGGCTAATCTGCAGCAGTCAGTCACCCTTCTACAGAAAGACAAGGAATACCTGAACCGTCAGAACACTGAGCTGAGCGTCCGCTGTGCACACGAGGAGGACCGTCTGGAAAGGCTGCAGTCCCAGCTGGAGGAGAGCAAGAAGGCCCGGGAGGAGACCTACGAGAAATATGTGGCATCGAGGTGGGCAGCAGGGTGCAGCAGAGCTTTAAGGAGCTGCGTATTACCGGGGGGGTGTGTGTGTGTGTGTGTGTGGGGGGGGGCTGCCGCATCGCAACAGGACCATTTCATTCACTGTATTTGCTCCCAGTGCTTTTCTTGTACATGTCTTATTGCGTTAAGCACTTCTACAATTTTTGAAGAAAGCTCATTCATCCCCCACCCCCCCCCCCCCCCTTTTTTAAGACCCGTACTTTACATGGGTGTGTTGTGGTACATTACTACATTATTTATACAGACTAATACAAAAATGGAATAGGAAAGACAAAAAAAGAATGAAAGACAGACCCCCAAATCACAACGAAAGAGAGGAAGCAAAAACTCCAAAAGAAAAACCTCTGGAGGTCTGAGGTCAACAGGCTGCCTGTAATGTGTGATTGAATAGTTGATGTTACATAATCACATAAACTGCGTTAAGAATTACGGTTCTGTGTTTTTTTTTTTAGAGATCATTACAAGACCGAGTATGAGAACAAGCTCCGCGCTGAGCTAGAACAGATTCGACTAAGAACAAATCAGGAAATCGACAGTCTCCAAATAACGTCAAGAGAGATATACGAGCGTGAAAACAGGTGAAGAGAAACAAATCACTGAATATTTAAATAATCAATCCAGTGAGTTGTTTTGGCCAGTAACATGTTTCTGCTTACTACCTGTTGATTTAAATGAATGGAAACTTGTATCAGGTAAATAAGCAGATCTTCAAAAATAATTAATTTCAGCTAAGAACACAGTTTACAGGATAATACTTACTTTCTTCTTGTTTTTAATGTACTTTTACTAACCAGAAACCTGCGTGAGGCAAGAGACAATGCAACAGTGGAAAAAGACAGAGCTGTTGTCGCTGAAAAAGAAGCCTTAGATAAATATGACAAGATCTTGGAACAGTAAGTGTTATCCTTCTGTTCAGTGACATTTTTGTCACTAAACAGTATTAGTATTTAAAGGCTGTCTTATGTACATGTTATAAATTATTTTATTATACAGGTGGGAGAGCGAGAGAGAGAAATTCTGAATATTGTGACACTAACGTTAAACCCTTCGGCCTGAATGTTCGATAACGTTACCTCATTTTATTTTGCATTACATTTTTCTGTCGTTTGAACACTATCAGCTATAAGGCTAGTTTTAACCTCCTGAGACCCTATGTCCTCATATAAGGACATCATTTTTAGTTTAAAACTATTTATTGTTCAAAAAAAATAATGTTTGGTTTTTTATGATTATGAGGTCCTACTAATCCCAAATAGGAAATAAAACATGCACACCAAACAAAAGCCCGGGACTCAGGAGGTTAGAGGTTACTTCTGAAGTTATTACTTTTATGTAAGAAAGACACTTTTTCATGTTTATGGCTTTATTTTCTCAACTGAGAAATGTTTGTGTGTGGTTAAAATTGTTTGTACCTGATGAAATTTAACGAAGAGTGCAGATTTCAGTTTGCTTTTCCTGTCATTTCTTGATGTCAGAGAAGAGCGTCTCTGCTGCTGCTATGCATGCTTGAGATTCTTGCTGCTCCTCAGCGCAGTTGTTGAGCATTCTCTGAGTTTTTATGCGGGTGGCGGTGTCAGAGGGGTGGGGGGGCAGGATCGTCCGGAGTCACATGGTTTGCACTATGAGCCAGGAATGGCAGATGCACCACTGCAGCTGAGATGTTTGAAGAGTTAAGCTTGTGCGTTTCTATTTTAAGAAAACCACGGAAAATAAGAATTTGATGGTGTCACATCTAAAACAGACCTGCTTTAAAGATGTAATTAGAAGGAATTTTGGAACTTCTGCATCGGACACTGGCTGCTTGTGAGATCGGGTGCCAGTTTTCCTGCAGTAATATTTAGAGACTTGAAATATGTGCATGCAAAATTTGTTTAGTAAATAGAACTATACAGTTGGTGCTTCAACAATTTCTACAGTTTCACAGTTATAAGCTGTCTGATTCTGTATAATTCAAATGTGATTATGTGTTCATAGTAATACATATTTTTTGAGAAAAAAATCTTTTTTTTTGTCTTGAATAAGTTAATGGGGGTAGGATGTAAACGCCTTTTGTTGTGCCGTTTACTGTAATGAAGAGTGAGTAAAAAATGAAAGCGCACTGTATTTGGCGGGGTTTATGCATTCACTTGCCCCATGACCCATCAGTCGCTAGCCTGGCTGCCAGCTGTCTTGCCTTTCCAGGTTCAGACAGCTTCAGCTCGGCACAGACAGCAGGGTGGCTGAGTTGCTCAGTCAAGTGAAACTGAAGTCCTTTGAAGTGGAGCGCACTCAGATGGTGCAGGAGGAAACGGCCAAGAATCTCAGTCAGTGCCAAATGGAATGTGAGAAGCAGCAGAAGAAGCTGGAGGCAAGTCGCCTAATGTGGACATGGACATGGATACATCGTATTTAATCATTTCAGCCAAAGTGTAGTTTGCTCTGTGTCTGGCTATATATCAGGTTATAATGTATAAGTACATTCAAAACTGTGTCTTACCGCTACCACATTTATACACAAACTGCCGTATCATTGCCTACTAATTGTTGGTGGTACCAACACCGATGGGTATTACACTTAAATAGGCTTAATTAATAGACTTACAATAGATTGTTTGTTTGTTTGTTTGTTTTTTGTTTTGTTTTTTTGGTCTAAAATCAGTATGTTCTTCACCAGGTCTTCACTAAAGAATTTTACCACCTTCAGATGTCCTCAGAGAAACGGATTACAGAGCTACAGGCTCAAATCTCGGAACATCAGGCACGCCTAGAAACGTACGAAAAGCTAGAGAAGGAGCTTGATGATGTCACCATGCAGGCAGCTGAAAGTGGGTTAGCTGATATGTTTTTTTTTTTGTGTGTGTTTGTGCGTGCGCATGCGACGTGTGTGTGTGTGTGTGTGTGTGTGTGTTAAACTCGGTTATTTGAGTTTCTCATGTAGTCCTTTTAAATCTATATTTTTGTTCTATTAATTTCTATTTATACTATTAGGAAATAAATCCCCATGTTTCCAGTATTCCCGCTCAGATTAACAACCAAAATTCCCATTCCTTATTTAGTACTTATTTCAATCATTATTTTAGACATTTTAACATTGTAGACAATGATGCGATTTTGCATCTTACGTATTAACTAGAGAAAAAAGTGATCTGGTGTGATGCCCACATGTTTGATTTATTTGGTAAATAAGAGTATTTCTGTATAGCCTTTGCTATGCTATATTTGGTGATTATTTATTTATTTTTTTGTTCTCAACAAAGTTGCCATGAATTCTGCAAGCCATACGTCATGCCTTGTCCATGGATAAAAGTCCTTCTGTTCTCTTAATAATGGTCTCTGTAGAATGAGGTTAAGTAACACCAGGAAGTATTTACTTAAACTGTCTATGACTCCTCAATGGAAGGACTGTAGTGAAGGAAATGTTCTACGGCACCTGTGAAAAACCAAAGATAAGCTTCTGTTTTTACTCTTCATCTGATGGAATGAAAGAATGAACAAAAATACTTATTCTGATGCATTTAATAGGAGTTTTTAAGTGCCTTTGTGACACTGGGAGTGTGAAAGATTGAATGCCCCGCTCTTGCTATGACATGAGTGTGGTGAAGGCCTTCTATATCTGAGGTTGCTCAACTGTTGTAGATTTATAGAAACAGCTGGAGGGAATAAAGAGGCTGTGGAAGAACATGCATTTTCAATAGGCCCATCTAAATGAGGAGGAAACCAAAGAGTGTAGTTTAAGTCCACTTCACAGCTGCCGGCGTTTTGGCTCAGTCTGATGTATAGTGAGAGTCTATACAGACACCAGTCTGCTATTAGCGTTTTCTGTGTAGACCACAATTTTGTGGGTGGCACCACCCGTACAAAAATGCTTGGGGGAGTTAACCATTTAATAGTATATTTTAATAGAGTACAAACCCATTTCATCAAAATTTAGCCCCATACTTGCTGACATTTTCACGCCAGCCTTTCACAGCTGAGCATTTTTTGTTTATTTGTGTGTATTTTCTGACACATTTGTTTATTTTGTAAACAGTGGAAAACGAAGATGATGCAGAAAGAGTTCTTTTTTCGTATGGTTATGGCGCAAATGTGCCAACGACAGCCAAAAGGCGATTAAAGCAGTGGTAAGCACTCCATTTTTATAAAGGGGGGGAACTGACTTGTTTCCAAGTTTCAACCACCTCCCAGACCCACTCTATACACGTTACATCAACTACTACAGTGTGTGTGGCTGACATTTTGTTTTGTTCCCAGTGTTCACCTGGCAAGGAGGTTGCTGCAGCTAGAGAAACAGAACACCTTGCTGAGAAGGGATCTGGAGAGACAGTCTGCTCATGTTGGCCAGATGGCTGAAGAGGTATTTTACCTAATAGTGTCTAAGCACTGCTATTGGATTTAGCAGTTCAGTTTTATTAAGAATCTTTTGCTTGCAATTTATGTAAACTCTCCCTTAACACCCGAATGAATGCTTCCGTTATTGCTGCTGCATTTATTCACCATCACCATGCTTCAAAACTCAGATTTTCATGTCTCACAACAAAAAAACTGCTGTTATTTGTAAATCAGTCCACTTTTTTTTTTTTTTTTTGCTGTAATTTGTATATTCACAAATTTGCCAAAGTTACTATGTGTCATCATGATTTTAAGAGTAACATAGCTATCACGAGTTGGTGCTATTTTGTAGAACGAGCTTTTGAGAGGAGATGACTTTGAAATCCAAGGAAAAGGAGCCATAATCTGGGATGTAATTGTCAGGGTTGGGAAAATTTAATCTCCATAGTAAAGGATTTTCTTTTAACCAGGTGGATCTCTCTCTTGAAAAATCAGGTGTCACCTAATGATAAAAACATGGTCAGATCATTTGTCTTCGATTATATTTTCTTGAACATTTAAGTGAATACTGTGTTTGACAGCCATGCTTGCTAGTTCTGAAAAGATGGCCATAACATTTTCTTGTGTGCAACGGTGAGTTTCTCCCTTTATTATGCTTGATGTTCTTCTCGTGCTGCCACATGTATATGAAAGGGAAGCCTTCACAGCACATGGGAAGTCCTCACGCTGCCAGTGATCCCAGGAGTGGTTCACACCAAGAGTAAACAGTTCATTCAGCTCTGCCGTGTGATTGATTGTGCGTCTCTCTGCCATGCATCAGAAAGGCCTTGTTTTCTTTTTGCGATTCCAGCTGACCTCTAACCATAGCCATGGAGTTTGAGTTAACACAAGGAACTGAAGTTGACATCTCCTGTGTTTTATTTTTTTCTTTTGGTTTTGTATGCAAAGGTGAATGTGTATTTAGGCTGAATGCCTTTAGATTACATGTCTAAAAGCCACACACATCTCATGGCTAAGACAAATGATTTGTAGGTTCATAGGTCATGTTTAGATTTTGCTGTTCATCTAGCAAGATATGGATTTTATGATGAAGATCCATCCAACTTTTGACTGCGTTTCTAGGTCTGGATCGTGAGGGGGTCTGGAGCCTATCCCATTAAGCATAGGGCACAATGAGCACTTTGAAGATGTCATTCATAATTGCATGTCTTTGGACTGCAAGATGAAACCTGGACACCAGAACATTGCAACACATGGCCAGCAAACTGCCCCAGTTACTATTATTTTCAGTTACCAAAACTTGCCATTTTTAACCAATTAAAAGTCTCCTGCAATATTCATCATGATATATCGATCAGCAGGTAGCAGCTTGGTAGTCGGCACTGTTGCCTCACAGCTCCAGTACTGCGGGTTCGAATCCCACTTCTGCTATTTTCTGTGATGTTTTTATCTTCTTCCTATGTTACAGTTGCTTCCTGCAGTGCAAAGACATGCAGTTAGGCTAACTGACTTCCCCACATTGAACCTGTAATAGACTGGATGTTTCCCACCACTGTACCCTGTGCTGCTTGGCATAGGCCCCAGACCCCCCTGCAACAAAAGTTAAGTACATAGAAAGTTGGGTAATCACTGTTTCTGTGTTTCAGGTTGAAGCAGCCAATCAGCTTCTCCAGAAAGCTCAGCAGCCTCAAAGCTACCTAATTGATACAATTCGTCAGAAAGATGCCCAAATCATCGCACAGAAAGAGCGTGTATCCGAGTTGGAGGACACCGTCAGGTATGGGCTGGACGTATCCCCCTTTGTTAGCTCAGTGCATCTTTTTCTGGCAACAATTTCATTTGGATTACCGGAATTGATTACCACATAGAGAATCTGCAACACAAAATTAAAAAAAAAAAACACAGTTTGAATCTGTTTTATCTGATAAAAGCTCTCTTCTGTAATTAACCTGTAAGAAACAGTCACTAATTAGCTAACAATCAGTCTCAATTAACGAACCAATTAACAGTCAATAAACACATTTGCACTGTCCGTGTTAATGAAAAAAGGAAGTTTCATTATGCCTGGCTTTAAATGAGTTTAAAATGATGACTAATTTAGCTTAGTATTAGCCATTTGTATTAGCATATATTTTGAAAGTGATGGCTGTTGGGTTGTATTCCCTATGTATGACAAAGCATCTCTCTTCTGTAATCAGAATGTGATGCCGTTGTCGTTGTATTCTTCCCAGAACACTGAAAAAAGAGAAAACAGCCCTATTGCAGGTAAAGAACAACATGGCTGCAGATCTCGAAAGGCTTCTGAATCACAGAGAGGTAACTCGTGGTCGTGGTGCTTTTCCTGCTAGAAATGTTCCATGACATTAGAGTTTAGTAATAACAGATATTTTTGTTCTTTTGAATAAACATGGAATGGGTAATCTTTTTTGCCGATTAGACTTTTGAAGTGCCAGTCACTTGCCATCAGAGAATTCTTAAGATGCCACACTGACATTGACATATTTCTTAGCTTTTCACAGGCAAAAAAAACTCCTGTTGTGTCAGTTTTGAAGTATATAAGGTATTACTTCTGAAGGAAGTGAAAGAAGGCAATCATATCATTGTATGATTCCCAAACACAGTCGGTATGGCGTGTAATCTATGGACAATTGGCTGAGAAAATCATATTGCAATGTGCCTGTAGAGCAATAGATGGCAGCAGTGTATGATTTGTACAGGTTCTGTTAAATTGCAGCGCTAATTCCTCTATTGATGTAATCCTTTTGGCCTTTTTGATTTGTTATACATTGTATTCATCTGTAGTAACCAGTGTATTTCCATTCAATGAATTTAACCAACATTTATTTTTAAGGTGTGTGTAGTACACAGGACAATAGCTATTGTAAAGGTCATCAACACATAAAACCATAGCAGGAAAAATCTGATTTATTAGTGTAACTGTAAACATGTTTTGAATTTTTCTGCAACTTTCCAGTGAAGCAACATGTCATAAGTATGATCAATGTAATGGTTAGTGAGCTGCAGAGTAATGGTGAATTATCCTGTAGGATTTCTCTGGAATCTCTTTGTCATATCTACATACTCAACTGATCCCTATGATTAGTAACACGTTTGTAACAATCAGAAAATATGATAATCTGTGCATTTAAAATAGATATAATAATAATAATAATAATAATTATTATAATAATGATTATAAGACGACAAATAAAAAGGCTAATTCTAATTAAGAAAAATCATTAAAAATCGTAACCTGTGTTTTATGCTCAATTACTTTCAGTTCTGTAGTTATATTTATACAAAAATATTGAAAGATTCAGAGACTGAAAATGCGCATGTTTATAGTCTACGGTGTAATTACTCCTTGTATTCACATGTCCGTAGTCTTATTTTGCCTGCAAGATATGGTATGGTTTGTTTAAAGGGTGGTTCCTCCAGATAGCAAGTGTAGAGACGGCTGGTTTTCGCCTGTTAGCTTTGTCGCATCATCACGTCTCACCTGCTGTATAAACACACAAGCCCATAGCAGCAGTTTCTTGTTTGAACAAGTTACATTTTACAGAATACTGGTTCATAGGATGTTATCAATGTGTGTTTCTAACATAAAATGTGAACGTTCTTAGTTCAGGTGGCTTTAAACATCCAAATACACTGGAGTTTGCATGCCTTGTACTTATACAGGCAGGAATTAAATGGGAATGTTGTGTGACTGGAGTTGTCAACTGACATCCCACACTATTGATATGTGAGAGTTGTCTAGTTATTTTGATAAACATTTTGTTCAGTCTGTGCAGTAATGTGGAATTGCGTGCATTCTCAATTTTTAATTATTTTTAAAGACATAAAATATATTCACTTTTATTCATTTAATTTCAAGATTTAATTTTTTTAAAAATTTCCTACCAGAATTTGATACATCTTTCCACCAATAAACTATAACAATAGAATATCTATGGAAAAACTTCATATGAAAGAAAGTGCAGCTGATAATGCATTTATAGTATATCTATTTTCCCCCTGGCATAATTTTTGCCGACTTTACAACTTCCAGTGGCATGTTGGCATAAAGTATGCAATCCACACAGACAGCTGCAGTGAGCTTTTTTACATGCCAGCGCATATGGTCCGGCAGCGATAAATAGAAATATTAAATGACTCGGAGACTGGTCTCAACCTAGAAGAGGCACAGAATTGATAGAGAAAATGATTACGCATTCAAGGCAATTATTCTAATGGACATTAAGTACAGAATGCATTTGATTATCTGTCAGTTCACAGATGGCCTTTTCTTGAAACTCTTACATGGCATGTGATGTTATTTATTGTAGCCATTTATTTGTATATTATTACATATGTCAACAGTATTTTATGGATATTTTTAACAGTCTATTTTTTTCAAAGTAGGTCTAATGGTTAAATATGTTAATGTTAATATTAAAATTATATGTGTATAATAAATCCTACTTGATGCCTTTGCTGCACTGTGAAGTGATCAGTCCAGTTCTGCCACTCGCTTTGCAGAGCATTTGTGTTTATCCTGCATCACTACCAACTCTGTGGTGACAATACGTGTATTTGTAGTCCCCACCCAAGCAGCTTTGTCTCCTCTTCTTTTGAAAATGTCTCTCTCCATCAGTGTCTGTACATCAAATGGATTCATCAGAAAGCTTGAAAATGAGGATTGGTAGTATCGTACAGAAAGACTGAACAAATCTTTATGCATTACTTTTAAATTATCTAATATTTTTAATAATTCAACCAGCATTCAATGATATATATATATTATTATTTTTTACTCAAGAAAAGGAAAAAAATAATACTGGGTAAATACTAGGTCCCTGAAACCTACTATAGTCACGCAGGGGGTTATATTTTACATAATATGCATTATTTTGTAATTTAATAAATTGGGAACGCCAATAGGATGGGCTGTAATACCCACGTAAGGCATTAGTACCAGGTTTTTAAGTGGCTTTTGGGGGCCAATGTGCAGCAGCATGAAATGGACAAATGCTGGTCGGTGTAACTCAAAAGAATGAAGTTTGTGGCCAAACCACTGACATGATTGTGGGACTCAGTAATAGCATGGATTGAACATAGGGCCACACTTTGCTAAGGGGAATGAATTAAGGAGAGCCACATATGCCTTATGTGAGATGTCTGTATTGGCAAGTGCCAGTTCAATAATTCATTGAATGTAATCCACATTGCATTAAATTTAATGTCTCTACTGCCACATGTAGATGTTGTCTCACGGCCCATCTGCAAAAGCAATTATTCTTTTAACAAAAGTCAACTTTGGGAATAGCAACCGTAATAGTGTTTGCAGCGGATTAGTCTGTGGTCTTTGTGTGGATACAGTGATATGTTTTCAGAGGTAATCTTTTCCAGGCTGTACCTCTCCAACTGATTTCATCTTATGTCATCTCCACTTTCCAGGAATTGTCTGTCATGAAGCAGGTTCTTATCCGGATGCATTCGAGGCAGACTGGTAATATCTTGCCACCTCAGCTTAACGTCACACCTGGCTCTTCAGCTTATAAGTCTAAAGGGCCGATGAAAAGTGCGGAGGATGAGGTTTATGATGAACCCAAACCAAAACCAACAGTGTTTGTGAGTAAACGTTTTACCCTTATATTGTTTGTTTTCTGTAATGTTGTGGACTTGCATTTCAGTGTTTAGGCTGACATCACATCAACAGTAGTGAGCATAACAACCTACTATCCAGATACCCTAAACAAACATGCCCAGAGCAAAACATTTTAACACGCTTTTGCTGTGTGTTTGATTGACTTCTATAGATCAAACCACTATATAGACACAGGTTTGTCAAAACGTTTTCCAGAGTAGTTGGGTTATTAAAGTAAAAATTAAAAACAATTTATGCAGGTTTTAAAATGGCATTTATGATCATACATTTTCTCTTCTTTTGCACGTTAAAACTATAGGACTAACACTTTCCTGAGTAGGCATCTGGATAATTATTTTAACTGTTTTCAAACTCGATTTGTTATTTTGTAATATGTAAATTAGTTGGTTTAATAAACATTCGTTGGGTTATACTGAAAATCATAAATACCGTGCTGTTATTTGAATTTAACTTAAGGAATGCATAGAAGACACTTTGTGCAATTTAGTGCTTCAATTGATTTGTTGTAATAATTAAATGTGTCACTTTCACATTTTTCCCCCAGACAAAGAAAGACCCCCCTGAGTGGTACAGAAAACTGAAGCACCAGTCTAAATGACAGACTAACTTCATTCTACGGGATTAGATCATTTTCCTAATTTGTATGAATCAAAGTACATTTGGGGAGGATTTTTCTCTTTTAATTAACTTGCTCTAATTTCATTTCTTGCTCTATTTTGCACATTATCTTAAGTTATGTTGTAAGGCTAATGTACTCCCCCAGTTATATGACGTGAGCATTATTTTGGTTTATGGACTAGCGATTTCTTGAACAACTCAACCTGTCTAACCTGTTATTTCTATTAAAGCCATTCACATGGCTATGGGAAATTATACTTTTTCAGAACCCCAGAGCTGTCTTACTGCTATTTCACACTGTACATTGCCCTTTATTAAAATAGTTTATACATGACATTGTCTTTGAATAAAATAGCTTTTAAATGGCATAATGGTTCGGGTACTGTGGTCTAACGTCAAACACTGCTCTTAAGATTACATGTTTAAATATGGAAATTGTCCTTTAGGGTGAACATTTGCGTTTTTACTTGACCGAGGTTATTTAAATACCTGTAATGTTATTAACTTGATCGAGTTGAAGATTAAGAAACAAGTGAGGCGTTTTACGCTGGAATACATTTCAACGAGGATTTGTTTGCCCCGATTTCTTGTTTGTTCCACTAATTTCTTCACAATGCGTGAAGCAAAGAAGCATCGCAGGAGTAATTGTCAATATTTGAGGACATACGCATGGAAACCATATTCAGCATCCGGGCGTGTTCTGAAATTACAAGTAAATCGCCGTTTAATTTCTAATGATCGAGTTCGCGTGACAAACATTGATGCGGCCCGGAAAACTTGTTTTTCGTGTCCGCTCGTTCTGAGGCTCGCGGGTCACGGCAGCGCGCGATCGTGACGCCTTGAAAAACATTGTTTTGAAGTCAGTGGGGAATGCGCGCGGTTCAAAGGCTCGCGGTGAAAGGCGTATCGCTACAATTGAAAGAATGCGCGGCCCCGCCCCTTCTGGAAGCATAGAAAACTAACTGATACGTAATTTGACAAGTAAAGCTCCGCGTTGGTCAAGGGAAAGCGTACGGTCTCTCATTAACTGTCTGCAAGCTGTTTGAATATTTTCTCCTCTGTAGACACGGCGTATTTCGAAACACGTTTCTGAAATTCAAGTCTTTTATGTTAGGGGCAATTCTTATATAAGCCCGTTTATTTTTTTTGTATGGCCACTTCTGTTCTACCGATGACTGCTGCCTTGTCTCCGGGGCAAGAAGAGGCGTTTTACACACAAGTGAAACCTGCGCCGTCTGACGGTTTCCAGGGGGAAGACTCGACGTTGTTTGCTGTGGATACAAATAGCCGAATGAGCGGGATTGCTTTATCTAACGACTACGTGCAGGTAAACTGTATTCTGATATTTACAAAAAAAAGGTGGGGGGGACGGGAAACGTACGGGAGAAATGCAAGTTTTAAAAATAGAAATGTGAAGCACAATTGTCTGAGGAAGCATCTGCGCCTCATTCGGAGGTGTGATGCATGAGTATAGTGTATTTACAGAAATGAAATACGTGCGAGTCCACGCAGCGTGGGTTGTGCTCGTCTTCATGTTTGGGTTAGAGAAATCCTCAATAATGACACGCTTAAGCCTACGGTTAGCCCTCGGAATATTGCTGGGGATAGGCGGCTCGCCGAAATTCCCCGCCTGCCAGGCACTGACTGCCCGCTGGTCACTTGACTGCCATTCCGTCAACAACCGACTCCGCTGGCCCGTACATTAGGACCCGCAGGCTGAGGTGAAACCTCCCAGCAGCGCCGACCTTAATCAGAAAACTTGTGAAAGAGATACGTGTCCAACGAACAGCTGGAAGATCTAAATTCAGAATGGATTTCCATAGCTCGCAGAGATAACTTCCAATAGCGCAGTTGCTTTGGTAGAAATGTTTTATGTTTTTTTTTCTTTTCTGTTTCGTTTTATGTCCCGCACGTTGTTCAGTTTCCTCGTTAAACGTCTGATCGCGGCTGGCCTTAATCATATTTTTAATATCTCTGTGTACTACAGTCGCGTGTGTACATGAGCGTGGAGGGGAGTTACATTATTAATAAACCTTTGAAATAAATGCTTCTGTATATATGTTTCATTGGTCACAAGAATCTGATGTCAGATTTGCTATGTAGAGCGCTGTTTTTTTGCAACAGACGGGGGAATGTAACGCCAATTGAAGAGTACTTCATAAATGTTTTACGGATGACTAGTAACGTATCAGGGCGTCTTCCACCTACATGCGTTTCTGCAGGATGATATGTCTGTTTGGAGATCAGCATGTCAAGTCTAGTGTTACACTCGCATAGTTTGTCAAGCTGCCCGCATTTATTCCGCGGCAAATGACATTTATCCGCAATAGAAAAATCGTCTAAATTACAATTAACTGCTAGTTGATCTTTCTGCTTTTATCTCCCCCCCCACCTTGGCGGTGAAATACGCCCGTGCTTGTTTAGAAGTGCGTGGTGTGCCGTTCGTGTTATCGCTGCTTGCTGAGAAGTGGCTAGGAAAAACAGAAGTGTGAGTGATGGATAGTTTGCAGAGCAATTTTTAGACCGACTTTATGAATAGGAGTCATAACAAATGAGTAGGCCTGTGTGTTGTTACAGTTAAACTCCCCTGGGTAATAACAGGCTTTGTAAATATTGCAGTACGCCAGTGTGTTGCTTTTACATATTTTTAATGATGCAATATTCATTAGTCCTGATGCGATTATCACTAACATTTTAAGACGCCACATTTTACGTTTAATATGAAATGGCTTACATCAGCTCATGCACGAATCTTTCTGTGTTTTATTAGAGATGCAATTTTTAAAACATCTCATCCCGCAAACAATGTTTATATGCATTTTATTTTTGTGTGTTTGCTTAAATATTTCTTTTGAAGTATTACCCTTTATGAAAATCACAGCATTGCATAATTCCCACGTAAAATACTATATATCTAATACCTGGTTTTATATTATGATTCTGTTTTCTTCTCAGGCAAATCTGGAGATGGACAGATATCTGGCGGCTCAATCCCATGTTATGCCAGAAGACAAGAAGTTGCTCAGAGAAAGTACGTCAATGATGGACCAGTTCTTCACTGAAGAGTCGGGCTCCCCCTACAGCATCAACATGAACGTCTTCCTCCCTGACATCACTTACCTGCGGACTGGTTTATGCAGGCCCCTGAGGACCACCGTGAAGGCCGAGCCCATGCCATCCTTCATGCGGCCCAGTTGCTCTCACGGCAACGCCACATCCGCACTTCCCGAGTTCACCAGTATCTTCAGTCCGCCCCCCGCGGGGGACTTCGATAGCGTCTTCGTCAAGCAGGAGATGCCGTCCCTTGACATCAACCAAGATGGCCCCTTGTTCCAGCTCCTGAATTCTGAGATGGACGTCGCTGTTCCTGGGAGCCACGCGTGTGTGGACATTCGCCGCAGTAATCCCATGGACTCTCCCGTTTCCACCATGAGTGACCTGCACTTGCCTGACGAGCAGAGCACCATGAAACGCTTCTGCGGCATCCGTGGGGGAACCTTCCCGCTGCCTGCTCCCTTCGTCCAGCATCAGCATCAGAAACCTGCCTACTTTCCACCCTCTCCACCCAACTCTGAGCCTGGCAGCCCAGACAGGCAAAAAGAGCTCATGCAGAATCTCTCTCCACCCCCCTCATACGCTGCCAGCATTGCCTCCAAACTGGTGGTCAACAGTTCGGGCGTTTCACCAACCCTGTCTGCACCCCCACAATCCCTGCCCGGCAAGTACAATCGTCGGACGAACCCAGACCTGGAGAAAAGGAGGATACACCACTGTGACTTCCCAGGTAAAGAACAGATGCATTTTGTTTAATTTTCTCCTCTACTTCTGCGCTGCTTGTGGTCACAAAAGTATTTTCATCAGTTTGTACTGTGAAAGAAATGCTGTTAACCCATCTGCCAAGACAACCTGATTCTGAATTATTAATATGTAGCTAAGGCTTTTTACCAACTCTAAAAAAAAAAAAAAAAAAATGTCAGGAAATGGCCTTCAAACAGCTACTGAATCCCACTGCATCATTATGATCAGACAGAACACTTATTTTAAATATCTGTCTATAAACAAGGCACTGCAATGATGCATTTTATTCATAAAAGCGCAATAATGGCATGTAGCGTGATGTAATTTATTAACATGAAATTGCTTTGGTCTCTTATTTGTGACTGTGATTTACATTGCTTTAACGAAGGAGGACTAATGGCATTTTACCGTCTTTTACACCAGGATGCAAGAAGGTTTACACCAAGTCCTCTCATCTGAAAGCCCATTTAAGGACTCACACAGGTAAGGTTCTTTTCTCCCTTCCGTAATTTAATTACACACACCAGACACTTGTGATTTATGTTCATCTGTGTCTCGATTCTAGGCAGAAGTTGACTTTTGGCATCGGCACACTACTTAAACCTCAATATAGTTAATCAATAAAAGAGTGCTAATAAATTGCATATTAGTGATACTGCCCCCCTCCTGAAGCCATTAATCAAATTTATTTCCTCTTTCTATAGTTCATTCTTAGAGATTTTTATTCTTTTTAACTCAAATATATCTTTTGCTTGCTTTACACACTATAAAAAACATTTTTTTCCCCACAATGGTTTGCCTTTTCATAAAAAAACAAATTCTTTAATGCGTGATGCTATTACAATTTATAATAAGCTCTGTATTTCCCAGTTATTGCTCTCCTAGCACTTAACATTGTCAATTTAGCAAATGGAATTGCCCCATGTTTTATCTGGAGGGAAGAGTGGTTAGTTTAAGGTAATCTGCTTCACCTCAGAGCGCTGAAGGCATTATTGTTGTTGGGATTAGAATTGGGCGTGATACTTGATATGCAGACTTTGAGTTTGCGTGCACATTGCAGTGGTGTAATTGCAAATACGCACAAAGGGAGCTGAAGCACATGGCTTAATGGGTGACATTTTGATCCTCAGATGAGATCTTCCCGGGGTATGAGGTTTTATAACCCAGTATTCAGTTTCTTTCAATAAGAAATAATTTTTTTGCCGAATGCAAGCAACCAGCATAGTGTAACTCATACCTGTACAATACCTGCAAGTCTTGTTGTTTTTCAAAACAAAAAACCCATGAAGAGTTGTTTAAGCATGAAGGACAGGAATCCGCAAATATTTTCAAAATATTCTAAATTTGGGCACATCTCAAGTTTAAATAAGCACCTTCTTTGAAAGTTTTTAAATTAACCTTGTAGCTTATTGTATAGTTAGTTTTAATAGTTTTCAAAATTATATATGTGCGTGCATGCGTGTGTGTTTATGTATGTATGGAATCTAAAATATGTTTATATAAAAACTACATTTTTCATTCTGTTTTTTATATGGCTAGTGATTTTATAAAAGGAATTATACGGCTGCTTGAAATACCAGTGGCGTGCATGTAAAGGGTAGCATTTATTTATTGAGTCATCTAAGGATTAGGTGTATTGTTAGCCATTAATTATAACTTTTAAAATGGCAATGGGGATTGTTAGTGACATAGTCCTTATAAATTCCATTGATATTAGCAAGTAGAAAGTTACTGTGGGATGTGCACGATGTCACATAGAGAGGTTTAGAAATGTTACACGCTGTTTTAAAATAGATAAAAACTCCTGCTACATTAAACAAACCATGAGAATGTAGTCAAGACATATGGCAGCTGAGACACTTTCTTGAGTTTTGCATCCTCACAGTTTCTCCCCAAGCAGCATGCTGGGAGATTCTGTAGCCGCTCTATCAACAGTCATTATCTGAAATATTTTGAGAGGTGGCTTATGCCAATCTGAAAAGGTCTTCACAATGGCTTGATAATCACCTCTGATAAAGAGAGCTGTGTCTGTCTTCTGCAGTGGAAAGTGCTTCAGGCAGTTTGTCTTCCATTTATAGTCCAAACAAGTTAATGCATGTCGCCTTTAATAGTCTCTATTTAGAATACCTGTATTTCTGTCCTTGTGATGTCAAACAATTAGTTTGTCATTACCTAACTGAATTTACTTTGCGGAAGCTATATGATTATCTGCATAATATTGACACCTTTCGTTGTACTGCATAAGGTTGAAAGACCTTTTGAAAGATGCACTAGGATAACGTTGCTCAGTATTATTAACTTAAAAATAAAAGCCCCATTCAAGAACAGCAGTGGTTTCGTGTCAACTAGCAGTCGCATGATTTAAATTGGCCGTGTGAGTTGTTTTCGTCCAGGCTCTTCGTCATGTCCTTTAGCGACGCTTCGAAGCGTTTTATACCCTTGGCAAATTTGCTTTAATATTTTCTGGTAGTTACAGTATGTTGCGTATTTCCAGTTTGACAATCAGTTCTGTTTGGTTTGGATTCTATTTTAAGATGGGATTACTCTTGACCTGACTCAGTGGAAGGAAAACAGCAGCAGGTTTTGTGTGGTTGTGACTTACGTCGGCACGCTTCCATAAAAGCATTCATAGTTTTGTCTCTTCATGTTCAACAGGCTTTAAGGTGTTTTGGTTTTGCCTTGGGAAAGCCAAATACTGTTTGGTTCCACCAGAGCACTCCCTGCGTACCTTCTCATTAAACTCCATTATGACTCGCGTAAGCATGTGCTATGTTGCTGGAATACTGGCACGAGTAGAGTAAATATTATTGAAAATGTGAAAGCAGCGTTAAATTACAGTATTTAATCTCCAGTTTCAAATGTTTATTGTGAAACCATAGATACATTATTTATTATTAGTATTATTTTGAAAATGACTAGGTCAGTGGAGGAAAAGGGGTCACCTGTGTAGGGTTCACATTTAAAATAAATAACTTAGGTAAAAGAATTTTTGTGTGTGTGCTTAAGCATTAAGCAACTATTATCGAGCAAAGCCATTTTTCTGAAAAGTAAATAAAACAAAAACGTGAATGTATGTTAACATTCGTAATGGGGAAAATGGGGGCTTTTTAAAATCTCACTTTCCTGGAGACCACACTGTCGTTGAGGCCTTTGAGCCAACATCGGTGTCACATCGATATCTAAGATGGGGAAACTTGACGCACCATTGCCCTTACATTATTTTTTTGCGTCTGGTTATCAGTTTGTCACAATCCCTTCTGCGTCTGTCTATTTTATTTATCTGTTTACTATATTATTTCAGTTTTAGCACTTTAATACAGTGACTCAGTGGTTTAGAATTAATTCTGTCCTAATTTGGACTTGCAACATAGTGGTAAGAATTCCCTGTCCATAAACACTCCATTAAACACTGCCTGCCGGCTTTTTATTCATTTTATTTGTTTAGTTTGACCCTGCAACCCTGGCCAGGATATGCGGTCAGAGGATAGATAGATGGATGGGTTCGCTTTGACGGATTGTGGTGATGATCTCACGTTTTGGATCCGTTGCCGTTTCAGGAGAAAAGCCCTACAAGTGCACGTGGGCAGGTTGCGACTGGCGCTTCGCCCGCTCCGACGAGCTAACTCGCCACTTCCGGAAACACACTGGAGCCAAGCCCTTCCAGTGTGCCGTGTGCAGCCGCAGCTTCTCACGTTCCGACCACCTGGCCCTCCACATGAAGAGGCACCAGAACTAGGGCACCTCCACCCAGCCGCCTTCCCTCACGTCTTGCGTGTTGTTATCACTTTTTTGGGGGGGAAGCTTGACTTTGTTGATGTTGGTCTCTTATAACGTGCTTTGTTTCTGTTTTGGAAATGGGAAATTGATCTCTTTCGGAGTTGCAGATGAGTAGCCTTCAAGCAGCTGTGTCAACCGACTTTCACCACATCTCGTTCTGCGATATGGGCGGTACCGGTGGCTCAGTGGGTCGCGCTGTTGCTTCGCACCTCCAGGGTTGAGGGTTCAAATCCTGCCTCTGCTCTGTTCTGTGCATGTTCTCTACATGTTCTGCAGCGTTCCCCTGCCCTCTTTGTTTCCCATCTGCAATCCAAAGACATAGGTTTAGGGGAACTAGCGTTTCTGTACTGCACTTATTATGTGATTGTGAGTTTCTGTCCTGCCACGGACTGGTCTGTCTGGTCCGGCCTGTCCGAGGTACCTTGTGGTTCCTGAAATAGGCCCCAGGCACAACCAGCCTTTGTGCTTTCCTGGATACGTGGTTAGCAGACGGATCTATGGATATTTCACAAAACTGTTAAACCTATTACTGTTTTCAGCGAGAGAATTCAATGGCAGACCCTGTCCTATATAATTGTATACTGTACTTGTGTTTCTTTTTAGTTATATACCTCACAGCCCCTGCTACTCCCTTTCTCAAATTAAAATGAATTTCACGTGAAAAATAAGTTTATATAAGAATAAACAGTGCACCACTTTTTTTTTTGTCATGCTAATTATGTTGCCCTGTTTTTTCTCTACTTACTTTTAGGATAGAGAACTCTTTAATATTTGTGAGAAAGTGGTAGATTGAGCTTTTATGTGTAAAAACAACAAACAATCAAGGGAGTTAACTATTTATTTCACATGGACACCTGCAATTAGACCTTGACCTGACTATAGAAACAGTAGTGAAATGTTTGACCAGTGCTACTTCAGATCAAGGTTAGATGTTTTGACTGAAATGGCATTTTGTGAGTTATGCTATTCTTTTTTTAAAAAATTTAAAATAAGAGTTTAGAGATTCTTGCAGTATACTGACATCGTGAAGCCCACAAACTGTACCGCACTGAAAAGCAAAGAGCATTGCTGGCCTTGTAACACTAAATTTGCTTTTAAAATGTAGCAAAGTGTAAGACTGTGGAGATTTGATCTGATATTTAAATTTTAGAAGTGGCAAACATGAGCAGTGTTCTTAGGTCATTACGCTTTAAACAACCTAACTAGTCTTCTGTAAATACTGTATGCTTGACTGCCTCGTCTTCACTCTAGTAAACTGGAAAACAATCTTTTATCACACTGGAGAAATGTTTTTCTTACGGCACGTGAAATATTGTCTTTTCTGGTTTTCAGCAGCATAGTACAGCAGTGTATTTGAAAGTCATATTCAGAAGGGATTGTGACAAACTGATAACCAGTGTGTAATTTGTACAGATCTCTGTAAATGCATGCTATTTAAGCATTACTTTAGACGTTATGAAGCCAAATGATTGTAGAATGCCACATTAACAGTTAATTGTGATATGCATTCTGAAAATACATTTCTTCCTAAGTGCCTTCTTGCATAACAAGAGTTTCATACAGGCTACTTTGGAAATTTGCTTTAAGATTTCTGTTGGGGTGGTCATAATAAGCTGTCAAATTGGTTCGGGATTTCATCTGTTCTTAGCTTTGACTTATGAAACAATGTATCCTTCACTGTAAAGCTGCCATTGTCCTTATTTATTACATAGCTTAGGTAATTGGACAAGTAAGAATAAATCATGTTATTTGAATACAATGCCTTAATGTAAATACTTGATATGCAGTGTAAATACTGTTTTTTCAGAAGTGTTGGTTGCTCTCCATTAACTGAAACAAATGGGCAAATGTTTCCACTGCCCTGCTCCCATTTTGTTTTTTAATTGATTTCTTTTATTTTTTTTTTCATTTTATTCTTTTAGAAATATTGGTGTAAACGTGCGAGGAAATGGCTGTCTCGTGCATCCATTACTGTTTGAAACTGAACAAAAAAAAGCCCAATAAAATCAATTTTTTAGTTTTCAGTCGTGTTCAGTTATTGTTCCCTTTTCATTATGAATATTGAGCTATTGTATTGACGTCTTTTAATTTTTAGTGATAGTATTAATAAACTTTAATATGATTCAGAAGCCAAATTAACTGAGAGCCTGTACACTTAACGATTAAAGTATGACGTGCTGTAAATGCAGAAAAGGGGGACGTTTTTATTTAGTTAATAAAGTTACTATCTTGTGAAGTGTTGTGTAGGTTCCATATATTCTTAAAGCATACATTTCAAAGTACCGTAAATAAGTATTGCACTACTATTATGGAAATGACCTAATCTTGTATTTTCTTTTCTGAATGTGTTCTTGTGTCAATTGTTTGAGACAATAAGAAGAAAAGTGTTCTTATCTTCCTAACTAGCAATTGCACCAAAAAGGCATTTAGAATTGCTGCTCTTCAAGGGTAGATTCAAAACTGATACAACCCTGCTGTTAGTGATTTTAGTGAATGATGGATATTTGAGTGCAAGTCCATGTTTGTGCTTTGCTGCTAGCCAGTGTAGAACAAACAATCAGTCTTATCAGACGTTGCTGATTAATGAGTACACACAATAGTAGGTGGTTAAGGGTCTCAAAGTCTTGAAGTAATACATTACTCAAGTTTTATTGGTATACATCAAACAATAAAAAAAATCTTGAAGATAAACCTGTCCAAGGTAAAGCATATTTGTCTGAAAATGCTTAAGCAAAGAAAAATACCGATTCTTAAACAGTACTAGTCCTGTTGGAGTTCAATGCCTTGCTAAGGGCTTAGTCGTTTTAATTATGATTATATGTTTATTTGGGACAACTTCCATTAAATAAATCATTCACACCTGGGATTTTAATATAACAAAATGACGGTGCTTGGCTTGTTTTTACTGGATGCATTCAGCGCTTGTGCACCCGGCCCACAATCCCGTGGTGCGTCAAACAATATGCGAAACAAATGTTGAATCATCTGATTAATAGTACGTTAATATGAGTCAAGTGCTGCAGCGATGATGGTGTTTGTTTTTAAATGAAATGTTCAAAAGGTTTACTCACCACCAGAAAACCCTATACCAATGATTTTTTTTGTAGAAAAATTTAATTAAATGAATAGGCAAAAACTACAGTGTTGGAATATTTTAGGGCAACCACACAAATCACGCACTAGGCGCTTCTGTCGTCTGGCCTGGTCTAGGTGAGAAGCCGCTTCCGCAAGTTTAAAAATAAAACTTTCGGATTGTTATATTCTTGGTATTTTGAGCACTCGGGCTTTTTTTGCACGCTGAAAATGTACAGCTTTATGATTAAAGTGGGGACTCTTCAGCTCCACATATGTTCTTGGCTGATTCACAGAAATAACCCCAGAACATAACATAATGTGCATCAGATGTCAAAGACAAACAAACTAGTGTTTATAGATTCAGTCAAACAGCGCAGATCTTTCCTCCTGAGGATTCCTCCTACAGCCCTTTTCCTTCTCTTTCCTTCCACTTTCCCCTACATCAGAGCTTCTCAGCGTGAACATTATTCTTCTCAAACTCCAGACCTCCTCCTCCTCCTGGGCAAGGGTGGAGGGATTCTCGTAACCTATTCAGGAGCTTGATGGCCCCTGAGCTCAAGTAAAACAAAAGAGGGCATCTATAAGGTAACACTAGGAAGGAAGTCTGTTTTTTCAAATATAATCATGTTATAATTATCAGTATTAATGCAGCCCAACAAGGTGACAATGTGCAAAATATGCTGTTTTTTATATTGCTCTCAAGGATAAAATACTTACTCCTCCTACAAAATAGCCTTGAAGCATGAGTAAACTTACGGAGATCACTTACAGCTGTTTAAGCACTGCAGGTTGACAATACACTTTTGCAACTGATTTGCAAAGGACATGGTTTATTTTGACTTTGGGGCTTTATGTATTTTGTTTAAATAAATAAATATAACATAGTGCTTAGTTACGGATCGTCTGACAATCATACGCCTTTATAGTAATGCCAATGATAACCAAAAATGAAATTCTATAAATAAATAGTGGGAATTTGATTGCCCACTGCTCTGTTATTGATCCCATAATACCATCTGATTCCCTGAGGTTTCTCATCAAGTCACTGAGTACAAGTGGTGTAGAGAAAACAGGCCGGACCAGGCATGGAACATGACAAAAAAGGAAAAGCCTGGTGTCATGGTAGCGAACAAGATCATCTGACCACTGGTCCTAGATAGGGGTGGGGTGGGGTG
>JAODJU010000001.1:43589942-43623735 GCA_026776725.1 Gnathonemus echidnorhynchus
TGCAGGACTGGGGGGGGGGGGGGGGGGAGTCTTCTGAGCAGTAACTGGGGTGGGGCTTGAAGGGGGGTGGGTGGCCAGACAGCCCCTCTGGTCAACAGTCTCCAGCACACACAGCCCACTTCCTGTATCCACCCCCCATCTAGTCCGGCACAGGGATCACCTGTTGCTCTTGGCAAGCGGCCATGCTGGGGCCCAGCGGAAATGACCAAATCTGTCAGAAATGAGCCTGAACTCTCGCTCCCCTCTCCCACAGCGCAGAGGAAACGCTGGAACAAAGTCGAGGCAAAAAACAGCCCAGAGAGGGACGCCTCGGCCGTGCAGAGACATCTGGAGACAGGCCGTCTCTACTGGGACCCAGTGCAACCTCCATGTTTCTGTCACTCGGACCGGGAGATTTCCATTTGCAGAACCGTCGCATTTCTTTTAATTATTTAAAAGGCAATAGTAACAACATACAGTGCAAGATTATATCCCAAAGCCATCTGAGCAGTTGTTAAACTAATCACAACAACTTAATCACAATAAGTAATAATATTACAGTGAGAAATTTAATCATAAAGTAGGTTTAATGTAAATAAATCGAGAGCTTTATTTCTAAGGATCACTATAATGTGAGTGACGGTTGTGGTTGCCCTTCTTGGAAAGGGCAACCACGGGTTTATAACTGTGACAAGCAAAGATATTCCACTGAATGCCATTAAAATAACCATCGTGTTAAAGTCACTCCTTGTATACCATTTTTTATTAATTGTTATTGATAATAACAATACTAGCAATAATAACCAATGCCTGTCGTTTAGTAAACCTACGTTTTAGCGTAATCAAATGGCTGCTGTGAAACTTGAATAACCCTGCCATTTAGGCTAGGTGAATTTCCTTGTTTGTTGCTATCTAATATGAGGAAAGAGGAAGTACAGTCTAAGCTGGATTCTAAAAGGATTCTTTTTTGTTTCTTTATTGTTCCTTTGTTTGTTCTTTTCCCATAGCTTCACCTACCAAGGGAGTTGTGTTAGTTTCATACAGTGAGTATGTTACATCACAGTGAGCGTTCAGGAGCATTCCCCTGTACCTCAATCCACAATTCTGACAAAGTCTTTTGTCATTTAACACTCGGGGGACGATATTGCAATTTCAGAGCGTGTGACAAGAAAAAGATTTTGAGTTTTTTTATTTTCCGTATAGGAAAAAAAAAATAGAGACCTCCAATATAGGACTGTCCTCAGAGGAACACACAAGCAAACAAAGACACGAAATACACGTGCACAAATGCACAAGTACAAACCACACCTATGACCGGAGGAACAGACTGCGGCAATCTAGCACACCAAGGCTGCAGTGTGGTTATAAATAAATGGATGAACTTACAGAGGTAAAGTGACTGACAGCACTAGCTACCTTGAGAACTTAAAGCCATACTGCAGTAATCCGGCAACAGAACCCCGCCTGTTCCGGTTAGTAGCCCCGGGCCCCAGGGCGCCCACCCAGGCACAGCCTGCACCTCCCTAACAATAGGCCGACCTGTCTCCAGGGCTTCATGAATATGGAGAGTGGCAGGCCAGGAGCCAGTGTCACACACATACCCAGAAGAAGCCCTTTACTTATTAATGTGCTTACCTTGGACAGCCGCATGGACACTGGCTTCTCTGAGCCCTAGCGTGACTGAGGCTCTCTCTGAGGCACAACTTTGCCGGGCGGCTCATTTTGGCTCAGCACTGCGTTACAGTGCGTACAGCGCGATGGAAACATGATGACAGATTATCCGAACAAACGTTGTTAAACATCCTCAGAAAAAAAAAAACGTGTTTAATTTGCCAAAAATTCCTTAAAACAGAAATATCTTAAGTAATAGCTCAAATAATTTATTTAAAACAAGAAATGCAACACTGCATTTACTGAATAAAAGAGTCCTTTCTCTGTGTGTGTTTTTTTACTTACAATTACCAGTTAGCATGTTTACCTTTAAATTTGAAATAATTCATTGTGAATGGGTTAAGCAACTACCTAATCAGAATGTTATAAAATGAAATTGTTTATCCACAAAATAACTGTGTAAAATTCATTCAATATCTGTCACACAAAAATGCTTTCCCTGTAAGTGCCAATAGCATAAGCCAATGTGATCAGCAAACTTAACAAGGCTCCATTCAAATGATACATTTTGCCTCATCTCATCAGTAATACAGGCCAGTTTTAGTGAAAATGAAGTGATCAAAACTGATAAGCAAAAGTAACATGTTGCTAATTACATCATGCCATTGCCTATAAACAGCTTATTAATGAGGGAGCCGTTTAATTCAGCCCACACTGTCAAAAGATGTTAAAAAATACTTCCTCAATCCAATTAGTGTATCTTTCATGGATGTAAACAAGTCCGGAAAAGGTGAGGATTCCCCAGCACTGCCGCCTTCATGCACTGACTGATGTGTGCTGGGGGCTGTTTTCTACTCAGGTGGCTCCAGCCCAAATGGGGCTCTCAGAGATCCACCCCCCCCAGTCCCTTTCAGAACACTGGACAGGATTCGGATTCCACGCCATCTGCATGCCTCATCTTTCACCCACGAACTCCACACTAACACAGCGATCAGAGGTGGAATTTCTTCCTATGTCAAGCCGAACACACACACACACACACACACACACACACAGACACACACACATGTTTGCATTCATGTCTTTGTGGGGACCATCCATTCATTTCTATGGACAAAACCCTAATCCCAGCAATGACCACCTTAACCCCCACCCAGCCCTAACCTTACCCATAAGCAACCAAAGTAACCCCATCCTGGGTTATTACTGCCTTGCACCTATAGCTTCCAGGAATGGCTCATGACCCTGAATAGGATAAGCAGATACAGAAGATGGATTGATGCTATTCAAGGGCCCCTGTAATGTGCTGGGGCCCCTGAATCTGCTGGGGTATCCATGCCTCTACTGGCCCCAGGCACAGAGGACAAAAACACCAAAGTACAAACACAGATCTTGCCATCAAATAAAACTGATAATAAGTCTCAAGTTCAAAATGTTAGCTGCTGTCTTTTCTAAACATCTCACCAGAGTTGGGTAATTTCGGTGCAGAGAGTACAAGTCCAGACCAAGATTTTGTTTCAACCAACAAGTTGAGCATAAAGAGTCACAGACACAGAGCACTCAACTGGTTGTTTGAAACAAAATACCGGTCTGGATTTTTACTCTCTGGACCGAAATTACCCAACTCTGCATCTCACACACTACAAGGACTGGAGGAGAAAAGTAAACATTGCTACTCACTCCTGTACAGCTCTCGCTATAGAAAGGGCTGTAGATCCCGTTTCATTAACACTGTCTAAGGTCACATTCGGCAGGTCATCGTCGCTGTCACTTTTTATTTGCCTCGGTGACAAGCTGTTCGTGTCGGTTTGCACTCCTGAAAAACAAAAAAACAACGAAAAGGGAAGTCAGTCAGATAATTGTAACGCTTAACTTGCAAAAAAGCTGATAAGGGTTTTCACATTTAAATACTTCTTAGTAAGGAAAGTTTCTCCAAACATCAAGGTCCTTTCATTTACAGGCAAAACGGGAGGAAGACATTAAAACACTGAGAGGGAGTTTTATCTAATCGAGAAAAACAGGAGGGACTTGAGTTCAATTCTGTAACATTAGTGCTATTAAAACAGAAAAAAAAAAATTAAAACGGCAAACACTGTACTGTAAGTCATATAAACATTCAAAATGTTTTTTTGAACAGCAATAAAACAAAGCTGTCATCACTTAACCAACCTAGAGGCTCTGTTGCTGTAGATTACACATGTAGCACAAATGCAAGCCTTCCACAGATTGCTACCTAATGTTTCTCCTGAGGTCAGTGTAAGCTTGCGCGCTCCCAGATTGGACTTCTGGCGGGCAGTAATTCACGTCGCACCCCCCAGGCCCCCCTTCTGTCAGGACACGGGTCCCGTCCCCCCCCCCCCCCCCCCATCCCATTATCAGCTTTGGGGCAGACAGGCCCGCCAGTCTGTCATGACAGAGAACCATTTCCTGCCGTGAGGGACCTCAGCACCATCGAGAACTGTCCCCACCCACTACCTAAAAAAACAGCACGCGAACCACATACCATGCGCTGCCTTATCCTTGGGCTAGGAACCATGGCAGCTGAAAATTTTTGGTTCTTGTGCCAGAAAAATATTAAGGCTGTGAAAAGGACGGCTAGTGGACATGGCTGCCTGCTCATTCTCAAAGGTGTTTTCCCATATTTCCTTATCATACTACTTGTAATTGACTTTCTGATGTTTGCTACAACGTTTCAGATTAAAATAAAAACATAACCAAAAACCCCAGTACTCCCAGTACGCCCCGCAGTGGTAATATTCACACTACACAATGGGATGTTCTATTTGACTGTTACATAACGAATGAACCTCGAAAATTAAGTCCTACGATTCCCAGAGAACCCCAGAGATCCCCCCAACTTGTGTGTCGTGACTGGCGTCAGCAGCAACCACGTACAGAAATCGCTATTCCATCAGGCAGTGATATTGTGCCTAACAATATTCCTTAACAAATAAGAAAAATATGGGACAGACTGTTGAAAAATATTGAAAATAGGTCTATTTAAATCCAGGCTGGATTAAGTCAACAGCCCAATACTAAGTAGTAATGCATTGTATTGGCCTAGAAATTAATGCGACAAATTGACCAGTATCCTGGCAATGACCTATTGGATGGACAGATCCATTATAAATTACCTATATACATTTTTTTCTACAGCAAGTAATTAATCAGGTACAATAACATCCAGCCATAAGCATTTTGGAAAAACGTATAGAAAGATGAAAACCTTCAAATATTCAGTATGTGATATAAAAATCAAAATTAGATTACGCTATTTTTGTTGTAGGTATAATTCTTAAACAAAATAGTTTTTCATATTACAAAAAAAAACAACATTTTATATCCAGAGCTGCACCTGCATTGATAAGCATGTAAAGGGTCACAGATACTTTGCAGTAGAGGATACCGTATGGAAAACTTCCCAGAATTTGTGGAGGAAGTGGATTCAATCTCCGAACCTTGATG
The DNA here is from genome assembly GCA_026776725.1 of Gnathonemus echidnorhynchus. Taxonomy (NCBI): domain Eukaryota; kingdom Metazoa; phylum Chordata; class Actinopteri; order Osteoglossiformes; family Mormyridae; genus Gnathonemus; species Gnathonemus echidnorhynchus. The sequence goes on from JAODJU010000001.1 coordinate 43,594,998, forward strand.
TCCGTTGGTACTTGTCGTAACACATAAGGTGCAGAGTGTGGGCACTTTACCTCCAAGGCAGCACCGTGCTTCAGCTTCCCGAGTCACTCAGCTAAAAATCCTCACTATTCACTTCATTTTTCATTGCATTTTTATGCTAAACTCGCATGCAATTTCCTTGCTATCTACATGCTAACGACTGTTGTTCACTCTGTTACTGCAGTATATATAAAAAAATATTTTGAGTAACAGTATTACTATAGAACAAAAATTATTTGCATAAATAATCAATGCATCATATTTTAACACTATTATGCTTAGGTCAGGGTTTGTTAAATAATTTGCCTAAAGTACAATTTTGATGATCAAATAAACAATTTATTACTATATTACTATTATTCTCTACTAGATAAATGATACAAAAAATTGATAGATCGACTGATTTGCAAGTTATTAGGTCACAAAAGTCACTATTCAAATGTCTAACATCAGATTATATACATCAGCTGTAGAAAGAAGGCCTGGTAGACTCATTATTTGACTATAGGGTATTTCTGTAACATTGTGCCACTGGAGTCCCCTTCCAGACATGGCTGATAACACTTTTATGTCAAATAAACTGGTGATATTATGTGAAAACTGTCTTGTTAACTAAAGGCATAGTGAACTATGGAACTGGAACACTGAATAGCATCGAACCAGGAATGCCAATAGGTCATTAATGCCAAAATGCTCTTTGTATGATGCAGTCAAAATTAATATAGTTGCATTTTTTGCATACAAGTTAATATTTAGAGAAGGAATAAAAGGCATGCTTAAAAATTAAAAGGGATATGTGAGTCTCATTGTATCTTGTTCCTGTTGTTTCAAATCTAGGTTTGTTTCCATGGTAACCATCCAGACATTGAGCTGATGAGAGGGGTGCAAGGCTTCTGGAGGAAGATGGCCAGTCTGTACCTTTGGAGCACAGACAGAGTGCAGAGGAGGCCCTGGGACACCCCGGGGGGGACTGAAATATGGCTACCCCCACAATTAGGAACTCTTGCCTCATAATAACAATTATTCTATGAAATCCAGCCCTTAAAATACACAGCAACTTTTCAAAAACATATCCAAGGATTTGTCTGTGTGCATCAGATCCACAAACAATTCTTTCTTCAAACGAAAAACATGTAATGTACGTCTTATACCATGCATCAGTACACTTCAGCGGTACACAAAAGCAAAATATATTCTGTTTTTGGACAAATACGCTTCCAAATACACTATTTGACTGCAAGTTCAATACCATTAATTTTATGGGAAAATGTAATTTTTAAAAACTAACAAGCATAAACAAAGCAACAAAACATGTACTGAATTAAGAAATTTACTGGGGGGGGGCGATTTCTGAGAGAAAATTCCCTGCAGTAAACGTGCGGTATACATAAAATATTCTGTTCCAATATCAACTTCTGGCCAGTCCAAAACACCCTCTTCCCACTATGTTGTCACAAAGTCAGGGTGGGATGGTTGTTTCTGTGTACCTAAGTACTTAGAGCACCACCCATATTTAATATCATCTCCACCCTGTTACATAAGCCGAATCTCGGTTCTGCCTTATTCTGCGGTGGATGAACAGCGTTTAAAAGCCTCTCTCAAAGGATTCTGGCCTTCCAGAGTGGGGAGGGGACGGAAATCCCAGATAAACAACAATTACACAACAGACAGCTCCCTTGTGTTCTGCTTCAGCCTCGGCAAGATTTGAGAGCAACACCCGTGGTTTCTACTTGGGCTTTTGAGAGATGGCTGCAGAGCCGCACCTCGAGGAGAGCAGCTCCAGAAGAACACATCACGAGAGGAGCAAGCTAGGTCTGAAGCCTCAAGCCTTAGCAGTGAGTAAGGAGTAACACAAGATGTGTGGTTCTGATTAAAGTAATAGAACAGCCCAACTGGCCTGCATTACCTGGATTTTGGGGCAAAAGGAGAGAAAAGCTTTACTTCACAAGGTCCCTTTATCTTTTAAATATCTTCTCTTTGAACCAGTACGGCACTTCTGCCTTTGGACGTTCCCTCCATTATCTCTACAGTGTACACAAAAACATATATATTTTTTTTTTTTGCCGTTTCTCTATTCTTGCTGTACCTCAAGAAGAGGTGAGGAGACAAAAGACGTGTCACGAACACACAGCGAAAAGACCAAAATCTTCTTGTAATATAAGGGGGGGATTGTATTAGACTAACATCTTGGAGTGGTACCTTTAAAAGCCTGAGAATAGCAGCTGTACTGTTGGATTCTGTGACATCATCCCTCTCCCCTCAGCAGCCCCCGGGACATGCTGCTCTTAGTCAGCCACTGTAATTGCGACCAGCTACTAAGTTTCTCCTTTGTCCCTCCAACGTGCCAGCCAGTCGGTCGCGAGCCCGGGCATCGCGAGAGGACGTACGCTCAGGTGTCGCGTGGAAATTCCGTCATTCACAATGGAACTTTCAATAAATGACTTGTGCGTTCGGGTAACAATTCATAGTTAGTAATTCACATTCTGGAAAAAAACTAGCGAAGTGGAAAAAAATAAAAGAACATTGCATAACTCTGAGAAGAGCGAATTATATGGGAATGGAGAGTGATTCTTACCTTTGCCCTGATTCCTTCCCTCGTCCAGCAGAGGTAGCATGATGGTGGAGTTCAGGTTCCCCGGCGAACGCACAGCGGTGTACATCAGTGACTGCACCACCACAGGGATCCGGTGCACGTGGCTCTGCAGCTTGTTGGACTGAAGGTTAATGGGACTGGAAGGCGGGACTGGGTGGATGATGTGCAAAAACGGCTGGCCCCTGACTCCGGGGGGAGGGGGGGCCCCCAGGGGCCCCTGCCCCAGCATGGTGGGCACGCCCGTCGAGGAGGCCGAGGACACGGAGGTGATGACCGTGGGGGACGAGGAGGCGGACGACGACGAGCGGCACGGCGATAGAGCGGACGTCACGGGCGACGACTGGGACGACAACGGGCCCGAGTGGGGAGAGGTCCTGGCTTTGTTTATGGACAAGTCCACGGGCTCGGTCTGCGTCTGGAACTGATCAGAGGAGAGGAAGTCCTCCGGCGGCTCGGCTTTGACTTTGCTCAGAAGGAGAGGCACTGCTTCCATGCCAGGGTAGCTGTGCACTTTGGGCGACTGCGGATGGGAGAAAAAGACATGAAAGGTAGATTTTTCAAAAGACCTTCCAGCACAGCCGGTGACAGTGACGCCGGGAGAGCGCTACGCCGGCATCCATACACAGAATGATATAAATATGTGCTACACGCCGGCTGACACGCTCACAAACTATGAGCTTCTGAAGACACCACGTTCGCGCGTGTTTTTGGACCGTGGCTCCAAGCAGGAGTACCGGGAGCGAACTCACACAAATAGCAGGGGAACGTGCAAAGTGCACGCACGAAAAAAGGGGGTGAAAATCAAGCCTATGGCCTTGGAGGTGTGAAAGAACTACTGAACCACTCTGCCACCTCTTACGCAACTATTTTTATTTAGACATGAATGGAATATTGAGGAAATTGTCAAAAATAAAAGAAAACATCTATTTTCTCCTATTTTTGTCATTTTAACGGAAACTAAATCAACCAGTGTTGCTGCCAATAACATTACTGCACTGCCCATGTTCCTTTCCTAGAATGTGTTTTGTGTTGTACAGATTACGCTCATATTAAGCATACTACTTATCATGAAGAATTTGGCAGTCGGAAGAAGAAGGACAAGCCCACTCAGACAAAATCACTGGACCACATAGTTTCTCAAAACACATATTTCCTCCGTGTGCCACAGGCCAACGCAGGACATGGTCGAGATTTTCCACTTACCTCACCAGTTTGCTATAGGAATGTTAACACCAAGTTCTACACCACATCATTCATGGTGAGCTGAGGTCCAAATGTGTCCAAAGAGAATAATGATTTTCAATGGACCAACGACGCATCTCATAATCTCTAAGCAGTGCAAGTATTAAACAGTATCGTTACACAGTGGCTAATTGTAGAAAGCTATTTGTTCTTGTACTAGGATACTGGGAGGAGAGGAACTTAACACAGATGTCAATGGTGTCTACGCTCTGGTTTTCATCACACACACATGGACACATCACTATTGGTTCCAGTAATATCTCTAGTCAATCACCTCTATGATTCTGGAAATCATATCATATGGCCCTAATTTCTTGTTCATGTGAAGCTCTTCTACAAATGTTTTCTTTTGCAACATCATCGCATCTAAATAGTATCACTTTAATTATAGACTTCTTGGGAAGATAGTCAACGCCGCAGTATTCCCATCGTAAAAAAATATCTGTGATTTGCCTGGATAGCTCAAGTGGTAGTAATGTGGATTAAGCATAAACTTCAAAACATTCTCTTTTTTAAAACAAAAATAGTGAATTATAGCCCTAATTTCATTGAGTTCTGTTCCAGCATCAACAAAAAGTTACAATGTTACAATGTAGGTCAGTTTTAATGTAATACAGTGTATGTCACCAAGATAAAACTAACACGCAAGTATTTGTTGACTAAGAGATAGAAATTACAGTTTTGAGTCATCAAGGAATGGTCCTTGTCTTTGGACAAGAGCTCATTAAGTTGATGAAAAAGTTCTTGTATTTCAGCAACAGATGTTCTTGTGGTAAAGTGACGTTATTTTGTTTTAAAACCAGCATTTCTTTCTGTGCCTGTAATTCTGGCTGTGGAGAGGTTTTAAGAAAATGGCCTTGATTTTAAATCCAGATTTTTCCTGGCAGTTCAAATGTTTCAATCCAATGGTAATTCTATTTGGTAATGTGTTAAACGTAAATGATAATATTTTTGAGTGTCTGGTATAAGGATAGGGGGTTGGCAGAGACAAAAATTTCAGCTTGGCTGATGAACTCAATTAGTGAAATAAATACATAATATTAGCAAATGGATACATTTTGCCGGCATCGTCAAGAAGATGACCTTTTCTGGACTGGAGATGTGGTTTTTTATCTTATCTGATATATCTCCTCAAGTTTGCCTTCAAATGTCATCAAGCAGAAGATGCGGTTCTCAAGCTTTATATGACAATAAAGCGAGAGAGAATACGTTTTTTCTACGAACACAAGTATTTCTTCTTCATGACCCTGAATAACGTATCTCCACCATATCTGCACCTCACTACTTTACACAATGCACCTTAACTCTACGCAGGTCAATTGACTGTAGCCATTTCACAAACACAATAAAGAATACACATTTTTTAAGGGGCGGTGGGAAGGGGTGATGGATTTGTGACTGAACCCTGTATTGGACCTCTAGGATTTTCTATTGAGCAGTCTAAAGAATGACCAAATCAAGCCATTTAAATGTTTCTGCATAACTAAGGGAGGAAATGCAGGATGTTGCTAAAGAAAATAACCTTTATCTGCTTTAGCTTATCTTACTTTCCCTGGAAGTGACATAATGTAACCCTTATGTGGTTCCACACATGGTTACTCCCCAATAGCATCTTAAGTGCTATGACACTTCTTTTGTGCCGTTTTGGTGCTCTTGAACATTTGTCTTATTCACACTGGCTGCCATTCTGCTGCATGAATTGGAAAATTGCAGTTGTATTCAGTTACCTCCCTTTGCCTCCCTTTCCAGACAACTGAGTATATTTTTCAATCAACCAGCATATCTGTATAACATATAAAGGGCATAAATTAATGATAAGAAGATTTTATTTAAAAAACAAGAACTGGCACTACACCAGCAATAAATGCCGCTACTTTGTAATGACTGATGTAAAGCACATTGGTAAAAATGTAAATATTGTAAATGGCCACAAAAAAATCTATAAATCATGCAGATTAATTTAAAAACAAAATTCAAGTAAACAGCACAAAGATAAATATTAGGCAATCGGTTTTGTATGCATTCTTTGTTTGTTTGCATTATTCCCATTAGTTACCTTTGATCCTGGTTTTCACTTCTAATTAACTACAGCATCATAGTAGCATCATGCTCTAACGGATAAACTAGACTGAAATGAAATAAATGAAAATAAATTGTTTTGCTTGTAAAAGGAAGTCAGAGAATGCTTTCAAAATGTATGACTATAACACCACAATTCAAAAGTTTGGAAAAACAAGAGAAATACACAGAAACACAAGTTGTACAAATGTTGATCAACCTACTTCCAAGTGCCTGGCTGCTAATTTGACATTTTTCAGTTCTCAGTTATTTTGCACTCTTAATTGTTTGGTGAAATGTCAGTTCTGCCTCTCCACCAGATATACTGATATATTTCATGAATAACTTGAATGAATTGCTTGTTATAAACAACAATGGCTTTTTAAAAGAGGGTTTTGCAAAATTACTCCATCATTTATACCAGCTTGAGCACTGCCAACCTCCTGGATATTCATCTGTGATATTCCTCCACCAAACACACACGAAGGGAGGTAGACGGGAGGGACCCGTTTGGGGACTCCAGTCCCCCACTCTGTGTGTGTGCAGTGACCTGTCTTTTGTGGGACTCCTCAACCAAAATCGGCTTCTCCAAATTGCCAGCGGTTTGTGAACTTGCGTACATCCCACCTGAGATCCCCAGGCCCACCATGGCCGCATACTGGCAGGTAGCTGGAAGCTGGTCAGATAATCTACCAGTTATTAAAGTCACAAAATAGTTGTGAAGGAACCACTGCAATTGATTATATATAAAAATACAAATAATCTCTAATATTCTATTGGTCACTGTGCAATAAGCTGGGTCTGAATGTTAAAAATTTGGGTTGTGACTTAATGGCCAAGGAAATATGTGGGTTCTGAGGCTTCACCAAGCCCACCGCTATAGACACACAGGCAGGTATTTAGCTGCATCCCTAATCAGCCTAAGGAAACACTTCAATCTTCAGCTACATTTGCTGACGATCACTGAACAGCAAGCCCAGCGTAGATGTTTATGACTGCAGAAAGCTGTGTTTCATTAATAACATAGTTAATAACAAATCTCAAAAATAACATTTCAACATGGAACACACCCAGTCACCCACTGTCCATAATCACTTATCCATTAAAAACTCATGGCTTGCTGGGGTCATCATAAACAGCCTGTCAGTCCATTGCACTCCAAACCACCGTTGTCAAATTTTGGGCGCAAACCCAGGCAGACACTGGGAGAACACGCAAGTGCCACAGACACACAGAAGGGAATGGGATCTGAACCCCAACTTGTTCAATCCTTTAGAAGACATCGATCTGCTTCCCAGTTGTAAACGTGCTTCCATTCTAGCCCAGGGTAGACATCTCTCTTTTTTTGCAATGGCATCCATCCTTCTAAACAGACTTCCCAAGCCAAAATAAGCTATAACAATTGTTTTTATCCAGCATAAAAATCACTTTCCATTAAACTTTAAAAAAAAAAAGTCAAGCCGTCCACACCCGCGTTTATCATGGAAACACATGTTGATCTATCCTACACCTTCGCTATCAGGCTTTGCCATTAAACCGCTTTAAGTGTCTCACTACTCAGGATTCACCTCGCAGAGGTTTCTGTAGAAAGATGACAAAAAAAATATTCTTCCAGGTACACTCCTCACTGTTTTTGCTCCTGGTTCTCAGCCAAATGAAAACCACCACCACGGATATTCCCACAGATCTACTGTAACTGGAGCCCACGAGACCCGACGAGCTGGTCAACACAACACACTATGCAATTTATAAATTATACAAATGTTTCATTTGCAGGAAGACCCTGGCCTTTCATACCAGAAGACCAACAGAATTCTTGTATAGTTGTTTCTGTGTACCACTGTATTATTAATGATCCTCGGTCCCAACCAACAGACCAAGGCATGAACTGGTTCTCTTCCTTATGCTCTTTTTGCCACATTTGTAAAAATGTTGTGGTCTGTGGTCTTTTCTGTGCCCCGGAACCAACAGTAAATGCAAATATAAAGCAAAGACTCATTCGCTTAGCATATCAAGAACATATAAATGTTCTGCAGGCCTCTCACCATGTGTGCCTGCTATTTGAGGATAGGATGTACATTCTTCAGTTACCATTTTGCTTCACCCTGGGGGTCTATTCCTCATAATGGCACTCGTTAACAAAAGCCGGCGTGAAGCATTTCATTTTAGAAGAATCATTCTTAATTATAGCACTCTGCAAACTTGGCCCAAATGGTGTCACTGTGCCAAACTGTGGTAGAAGTTCAGGGTTTCCATTGAGATTTTGATCAGTAGCACCTGAGTCGTCTTTGATTTAACTCACCATTTATTATTATTATTATTATTATTATTATTTTTTTTTTTTTTTTTACATGAAGACATGTTAGCAAATTTATACTTGATTTTTTTTAAGACTTTGTTGAAACCAAGGGGCCAGTGCTGGCATTCGATTTGCACCCTCGGACAAATTTTTGTTTGTCTACTCACTCAGCCAACCGCTGTATATATAGGATAAATGCACCCTATGCTGCCGTCCCCAAGACAAAAGCGGTAGCCTTAGGTTGTGGGATCCGGTCCAAGTCGCATGTCTTGTTGCATCACTGCAATCTTGCCGTCACCGCTTTTGTTCTTCGAGCTTCGCTATCTGTTCATTACGCCGCTGTCATTCTGCTCTAAGGAGCAGCTGCGGCACTTGAGCGGCCGCCATGGGCGAGGCTGACGGATGCTCGCGGCTCTGAATGGACGTGCGGCGGCTCTGTCATGATTCGGAAGCCCGAAGAGAGGGAGGTGAGAGGGAAAGATCGGTTTTACCGCTGAAAGCCACTATATAGAATCAGCCCTGTTTCCATTAGACGACACTGAATTTGGCTATTGATTCCGGCACTTTCTGACACTTCTGACAATCCATAGTTGTACCACTGAATATGACGCAAGCTATACTACTGACATGCAGAGAGGAAGGTAAAGTAATTGCAATTCGGCTATTTTTGAGATTTTTATATATCGCTCTTACTGGGAAATATTGAAAACTGTGTTGCTTGGAAGAGGGATATAGATAAAGTGAGAAGCTGACAGGCAGCCAATTCTAACATGAATAGTGGTGCCATTTTTACCTTACACCATAGAGCCCTGAGCATCACAATCATGGCAGGACCAGCCAGAATAGAAAACACATAACACCAAGTGTGTCAACATGTCACCAGCGCAAAAGATCCACTAATGTGAAGGACTGCATACGTGACTGCATCAACCTGTTTTGTGTGTCTTTGCCTTCTCGCGTACTGAGGACTCCGCTTCCACACTCAGATCTCATTTGCATAAGCTGTAGCACTAATCAGCTCTAAAGAGCGAGCGAGAGAGGGTGAAAGCAGAAGAGAGAGAACGAGGGAGAGAGGCAGGGAGAAAGAGAGTTTTTTTTTTTACATTGTATCTTGGCGTCTGTCGCGATTCTGAGACATTAGCAAAAAAGGCTACAATCTCCATATTTTTCAAGCAAAATGTTTACAAAAGCAAACCTTTAACAGAAGCAACAATATTCAGAAGAACCTTGCTGTCGTGTCACATAACATGTTACCTACAAATGTTTTTAGATAATATAAGTTAGAGTAGCATGAGTACTGCTCATTCACAGCTAGAGGAGTAACAAGAAGCATCATCGCTCTATCCAGGCAAAAAATTAAAGTGCTGAGTTTGCTAAATACGGTGATAAGTCTGAAGGAGATTCTGCTAATTTGACACTGTTAAACTGTACATATCTGTGGGCCCTAAATTCTAATCAATCAATAGAAGGACAAATGGCAGACTGAATGGAAAATGCCACTGATGTTGACTGCCGACAAAATAGGCCAATAGTAGGTTTAACATTATTTAGTTTTTCAAAATAGACTTTAAGTATGAAACTTTGCCCTTTTTTGGTGTTTTTTTGTAACCGTTTCATAGACTATCCACAGAGCATGCAATGTCTTGGATTCTTTGAGAACAGTGTGTGGTCATTTGCTGAAAGGAAATCTATGTGCGACTGATATGTGACAGCGATGTACTGTGGTATATTTGGGGAGGGGGGGGGGGCAAAGTTTTTGATTGTCTTGTTTCTTGTTTTTAATGTGTGACATCTTATCCTCTATTACAGAGGCATAAGTATGATGGTGACCTTCATGATCTCTTTGCACACAATCCTATCACTGACAATTTTTTTGAATAATATTCCGTGGCAGCAGGCCTAAATGTCATTTTTGCATACCAGCTGAAGTTTCACTTGACTCATATCAAGACAAATGGAAAAAAACAACAACAAAAAAAAAACTTTCAAGCCTCACCCACCCTAACTCTCACTCTACTCCTGCACCTTCACTTTCTCTCTTAAACTAGCTACTTCTCTCTCAACAAATGGCCCCGTTGCATGGAACCGTGGGTATAACGTGAATCATCTTCCAGTCGAATGTTTTAGGGGGCTGACCATATGCAACAGGGGTCCTGGCAGAGCCCCGCCCCCAAAAGGACCATGTGACTGCACCTGTGCTGTCGGGCCGGCCGAAACCAGCCTTAATGAGCCTGATGCACTTCAAACAGGCCTTCTGTAGTTTGCACACATCCTGCTGGTGAACGACATGACTGGCCTACATCTGTTTAATGAAAGCCATTACGGAGAAAAAAACACTGTGCACATCAATGTACATTCAGTACGTTCATTCCATCTTCAGTTTTTGTTAGGTATCTATCGCATGATTAATAGCAGGCTTCCTCCAATTAACTTTCGTTTACTTGTAATAATAATAACAATAATAATAATAACACTTGATTGATCTCTATGGGGATTGATCTCTTTCTGCCTACCCCATCTTGCTCTCCCAGACACAGAGATGTGAGATCAAGCTTGGCAGCGAAGGGCAGCCACCTGCAGCAGGACCCATGGAGCCGGGGGTTAAGGGCCCTGCTTAAGGGCTCACAGACACGGTGCTATTCTGCCGGGGTCGAGCTCAAACCGGCGACCTTCAGATCACAGGCACAGAGGCTCAGCCCAATCAGCAACACATCTTTTAAGTTTATTTACTCACTACTAACACTCATTAGTACATTCATTGACACTAATCATAGCTTGGGGTACAAGGGCAACGGGAAGTTGCAAGACCTCAACTGCAGTGCAAACACTTATATACAGAACAACGAAACACTGAGGTCCACGAGTAGCAGGGCTACTGGCCGCTGAAATGCTTATTAAGTTTCCTCACCTTTGGCTGACACTCACACAATTACAGCAGCAACAAATGTACAAAGACGATAACCTACAAGGTCTAGGCATTTCCATCAACAGACGAGCATCAATGTCCGAATGGTATGAATAGCAGAGATTCTGGATTGAATTATCACTAAGTATCAGACTGTTTGTCACAAATGCACCATTACCACAAATTATAATGGACAAAAGAAGAGGAAGTGTATTCCACAGCTGTATCATCAAGGCAAAGCTTGTGTTGCCTGGTAACGGTTTCAGCGCGCTTGATTTTAATAATGGTCCAAAATGTACAGCTGGTTAATTTTCTCAAAATACCAGGTTAAGGGCCAGGGAAAAAAAAAAAACAAAAAAAAAACGATCTGCTCTGATTTAAAAATTTTTGCACTTTAAATACTAAGATTCTGTTTGAATAGTGTCACTTTTTCCAATGGTTATAAAGACTCTGGAGGTTCAGCCACAACATTTGAAGAAAAAACACAAATTCTCCGCCTTAGCCCGTCTGTTCCCTTGAAAAAAAAAAAATGAGACCAGATTCATAGAAGATGCGTTTCCTTTGCCTCGATGTTCACGCCAAAATATTACACAGTACGCTGTGAAATGCAGGGAGGACAACTGGACAGCCGACAAGGAGCTTAACAAAACCACGCACCTACATTTTATATATACTGGGATCCTAAATGATCCCCAAACCACAAAATGAGCCCGATATTGGTCTGTGTGGACGCTTTGTCGTTTTCACACGTTTGTTTGCGTCCCCTTCGCAGACCTACGCCGAAGCGGGTCACGTTTAACGGCTGCATGACAGCAGGAGAGTGACAGGCATTTCAGGACGACGGCAGCCCAGCGCGCCACTCCACTTCCGCGGCATCGCCGCTCTAATGGCGGAGAGGTGGCCGCGTCGGCCCCCGCAGCCTCGCTAGCTCGGGCTAATGGGGGTGGGAGTTTGTGGGAGATCCATGCACGCATTCCTGGTCCAGCTGCGGCACTGAGCTCCGTCACGACTGGTATGCACGCCGGCCAGGCCTGGGAGTAATTACGGCTGTGCTCTGCTATGACGGGAGGGAAGAGTCAGAAAAACAACGGCTCGCTTACCCCTTGTTCAGACTCCAGGGGTTCTGCTTTGACTCTGACAGTAGGCATCCCGTCAAGCATTAGCATCCTGTTCTTAATGGAGCCTGCAATGGAAGGACAGAGCAGCGTGAAAAGCCCACCTCGCACAGTGAGAATTACACAGCATGACCTAGAGCGGGAGCAAAGAGGGGCGACCGGGGCGCGTCTTCAGCGTATGACATGTCCTCCGGCCTCAAAGCAAAAACCGAAAAGCACTAGTGACGTTGACTGCTAAGTGCTGTCACTGCTCTGCATTGTCTCCGTGTAAAATCTGGGATCTGGTGATTCACCTGTCAGATTTTACAGACAATGTACAGAAGAGATCAACACACACAACAGGTAACGTTAAGTCTAACAACTGCTACAAATGTGCATTGTTCGCTTCGCAAGTGCCTAGAAAGATTCTATTTGTAAACCAGGCCTAATGACTCGACAAGCAAACTATGATGGATTTTACTCAATGAAATCAAGTAAAAATACACCGATATTACAAATACCACAGTAATATTTTGGCCTAATAATATGATAAATTCAGCTGTCGATTTTTGTTCGGGATAAGAAACATTCACAGGAAAATAATGAACATTAATTTCTTAGAAATGCTTTATATTCAGTACGTACAATCCTGTGACAGATATACTTAGATAAAGAAATATTTAGGCCCTACATTTCTTTGCCTTTGCAAGCTAATTTCATAGCAAATCTATAGGAGATGTTGGCTTTGTTTTTGCACTTGGCTGCATGTGTGTTGGGGTAGGACCAAGCTTGGCGTTCATTCTCAATTCAGCCCCCCCTGACATCTAGGAATGACAAAGCGTGTGTTCACTCTGTCACACTCTCTCATAGTATGTATAAGAGATGTTTTTTTCGCTTCTGGTTTATTTTTGTGTAAAAACGACCCTTGCACTGCTTTGTGGGGGATGACCCACAATGGCCTTGCAGCTGATGTGAGAGGGAGACTAGGAGAGAGGAGGAGAGAGAGGGAGGGACAGTGCTTTTAGTGCAGCACAAAGAAGGACTCACAGCAGATAGGGTTAACAAACTGTCAGAGTCTGATTGCTAGCCGTTACAGGTTTGGGAACATGGCAGATATCTCAAGCAGAGGATACGCCTCCCTGAGACTGGTTAGCAAGTCAGCTTCTTCGCCTCTTCAGTTTCCTGCTTCCTAAATACCTCCAGCCTGAACAGTAGTCAGGATTTAAACTTGATGAAAGATATTTTGACGTGTACTTCTCACTGGGACACACTCTATTTTAGGTCCCATAACTCAAGATGGAAAAAGTAAAAAAAAAATGTTACATTTCCTATCCTCAGAATTTACAAATTAGCGACGCCCACTCTGCAGTCCCATTTGGAACGACCTGAGGTACACGATTAGAATAATCAATGCTATATGAAATGGCTGCATTCAGGTTGCTCTTCTGGTACATAAAATATAAGGATGAGATGCTCATTTTGATTTAAAACTAAATGCAAGGGTTTCCACATCATACAGACCCCCTGCATAGTACTGGAAGACAGTAACTTTCTGGCCTGATGGTAGTCAGCCTCACTTTTTAGAGGATCCATTTGAAAAAAAACAACAAAGCGTCCTTCAGCTGGAGTTGTCCTAAAGTAAACCAAGCATCCGCTATTTCAGCATCAGCTCATGGAGCAACGCAACCCAGTCAGATATATTCTAAGGTGCTTTCTTACAGTTCACATTGGTCAGCTAGTCTCCCGGGTATCGCGCAGTTGAGAAAAGCCCGGCACAATAAATAAAAAAGACTTTTTGCAAAACACATCTGAAATTAGGTCATATAAAGCGGATATCTAAGAACTTAGTATTTTTAAAGACTTTCTTGCACGCATAACATGCCAAGGCTTCCACACGGCAACTCAGCTAACGTGTTCTCTGCTGGAATTGTTATGTGGGGGTGTCGCATTAATTTCCGGTCTGTAGTAGGTCAGTGGGGTGTCCTGGTTTTCCTCAAAACTACAGCGGGACTCATTCCGGGCAGCAGAGGGAAGCAGCAAACAGGAAGCAGGCTGCACTCAGTCCCCCAATACTGTCACAGATGTCAAGTAACTCTGAGCAGTTATGATGATGATACGAAGTGTTGAGAGCATATCCAATTCGGTAGCAGTGATTTGCAGAAACATCACCTCCTGATTCACCCGACACTTGGCTGACTCTATCTCACAGACTCTCAATATACAAATGAGTTGCAACAGAGGCTAATAATATATGTGCCATGAATTATAAACCATTTACAGTTTATGCAGCAAATCATAAATGAGATACGAGGCCCTGCCTTTTAATCTGTTGGTTCTTGCAACAACCCCCATTTCATGCAATTTATCTGACTTTATGTTTTTTTTTTAATTTATTTATTTTTTTACATTTAATTTATTGTGCCTATATGGCCACACCTTTTATGATGAGAGACAGGTAACTGATTAATGGAACAACTGTCCATTGGTTTTATGGCATAAAATATAATTTTATGCGCAGGAAAATCCGCTAATTAAAATTTGAATAACAGTATAAAGATTAACCTGCAGGACCCTGTTAGGCAATGTAACGACAATTAATTTACAACTCAAAATTAATACAAAAACAAAGTGCATTAGGTACAATCCAGGCAAAGTCACAGGTTCATGTTTCCTTCTTGAGAAATAAGAAAAATAAAATCCTTGATATTGAAGAAACTGTAAAACGCAGACAGAGTCTGCTGCATAGTGACAGCATGTAAAATAAGGGACAGCGCTGTAGAGTCTACACAGAACAGGGGGCAAAAAAATCCACATCAGATCGCTATCTGAGATGTTTGCACCGGTCCTCCCTTAAAAGGTCTCTAGAGATCACAGAATGCTCAGGAAATTGATTGATGAGGAAAATAAATGTGACATTTGCCAGAATCATTTCCTTATTTGTAAGATCAAGTCTTCTCTGACAGCATTGTGAAGCATGGCTTAGGGCCTGTCAAGCGAATTATGCCACATTTTGCTTAATAAAATCTTCGAACAGTGTTTCCTGAATAATTAATTTATAAATTATTTATAAACTTTACACAGGGAGAGATGTTAACCTCTCTGCTCTCCATATTCTGTCATAACCTACTTTCTTAGATGACATTGTTAACTTAGTAATGAATTTATTGCGGTTTATTATAGTAGCTCTTCAGAAAGCTAATGCTAACCTTAGCAACCATCCAACCATCTATCTATCCATCCATCCATCCATCCATCCATCCATCCATCATCCAACCATTTGTCCAGTACAGGGTTATGGAGATTTGCTGATGTAATGTCACCACAGGGTAGACACACGCACACACACACATACACACACACACACACACGCGCACACACACACACATACACACACACACACACACACACACACACACACTTGCACATATAATCACAAGCTATATCACAATATAGTGATGCTAATTCACTAAACTTTATGTCTTTGGACTTTAGTGGCTCTTTGGTTTTGCCCGATAAAAACACATGGCATATTAATTAGTCCAGACCTATTATGAGTAATCATTTAAACATTATTTTTCAGTCAAGGGTTTAATATTGATTTAACATTTCATTACCCATTAAAATATAGCACAGCAGAATCAGTCAAAAAAACACAAAAAAAGGGTGAGTTAAATAAAGCACAATTAAGCGTATGGATGAATATCTATGGCATGTTAAACTGTCGCTAACACTCCTGCGATTTCACTGATGGCTAGTGACCACTGCCTCACAACTTTGTTGGCCGAGATCTTAGTAACCATGGCAACGGAGAGTGGCGCTTTTGACCGGCCAAGGATTGGTCAGCAGAGAAAGAAGTAGCTTTCTCTGCTAACGCAAACACATAACCACCCAAAGATCAGACACAGGGCCATGTCAGTAGCCTAGGCCACAGACCAAGAATGCTGGATGACTGTTCCCAAGAACGTAGAACCACTGCAGTGTCAGGACAGCAAAACTCATATTAGTGTGACAGGCGGAACAAAAGAGGAACAACAGGATTGGTAACAGGACTGAAGAAAAGGCAGGACAGGTAGAATGAAACAGCTGCACTGACAACAGAACAGAGCAGAGCAGAACAGCAGGACTGACAGGGCGGTACAACTGACATTAAGACTGACAGCAGGACTGACAGAACAGAACAGCAGGACTGAGAGGACGTAAGAGAACAGCAGGACTCAGAAAAGACAACAGAGGAGCTGCAGAACTGACAAGAAGACTGACAAAACAGCAGGACTGACAGTAAGACTGAAAGAACAGAATCCTTTGTTTACTGCGGTTTATCATTGGTGTGGGAATTCAAGAAGGTGTAAAAATTCTACTGCTAGAACTTATTTCCTGGATAATAATTCTCCATAACAGCATTGCTTGAAAACTTAGCCCTTATCTATTACACGTAGACTGCAAATTACTAAGCGAAATCAAATTAATTGATTTTGCAGTACTTATGTATTAATGAAAATGCAAAAGTTTGCCTAAAGGTCCCTTGTATTTTTTTTAACCTATAAATATTTTGGGATGAACCTACAGATTTTGATGAATCTACAGATAAACTGCAGGTCAATTTTTTTTTAGGGGAAGCAACACAGCTATGATAATAATGAAAACGTTAAATGCTGTCGACCCCGAGCAGAGCATGTGGGTGGTGGGGAAATGTTAACGCAAATAAGGGACCCAAAATATCCAGATACGATCCATCAGCATCCCAGACCTCAGCAGCCACCTGCCCGTATAAGGTCTGATGTGAAACTGACTGATTCGAATACAAATCTGAAGCAGAATCAGCTTCGAAATGAAATGCGTGTCCATCAAAGTAGCAGATTAGGATCGCTTTTTCATTTGCTGGCATCTGAAACGAGGCGGATGACTCAGGTGTGCGAAAGGGTAGCTAAGAATACAGGCATCTCGCCTCCCTGCTCTATCGGGGCTCTTCCTCTAAGAGGAGGTCCCACAGGGGAATGAGGGCGACACAGCAGGGGTGGGGGGAGGGGGACTGAGGTGTTTATGATAGGGGAGGGGGGAAATCTGGGTCCGGTCACAGATTTAATTCTGATCAAGGAGTCACTTGGCACTGGCTGCCCCCTGTATAGCTGGAGAATCCTCGATGGCTATCAGCACAGATGGAGGAAACGAGGGCCGCGGCGGTACGAAGCCGGCGGATCGATACGAGGTGACAGGTCTGTGAAGCAGAACCTGACCTGCTGCGACCCCGAGCAGACCTGGCGATACGCTGATTTAAAGGTTATTCACTAGGCTGTCAATATCGTGTCCTGAGGTCTATTGTGCAACTTTTTCGTTCGTATCCCTGCTGTCCTTGCCTTTTTACGGTACTGTCATTAAAACTTTTCATTTTCATTTTCAACTCATTTTTCCATGAAAAAAATCTGTGCTACAAATCAGGTTTATTTACCAATTAATATATATATATAAATATTTATATGCCAAAAAAATGAATTAATATAGTAAATGCCAGGCCAATAAAAAGACTTCAATCCAGAATAATATTTCATTATAACTACAGCTTTAATAAGTGAGAGTGTATTTATCAGGGAGATTTGGGCATCTTTGTGGACCTTCCCACATGCTTCCCATAATGCTTTGCTTCTGTGTTGAATGCCTGGAGCACTATGTGCATCTGTGAATGGAGAACAGCCCTGCTGCCACCGTCTAGGGGGAAAACAGATAGGAGCAGTTGGATGGAACCGATTTGGGACGAGGTCCAAAGCAGTGCAGGTCATGGTGAAATGGCTGCAGTCTCACCATGTACACATAACAAGAATAAGATTAAAGAGATGAAATATTTGCATTGATTAATAGCATAGTTTAATTCATCTTTAATTCTGAGATAAGAGTGTGACAAACGTATATATGTAAATGTACAAAAATATACATTATATATACAATTACATATATGGTGCATTATTCATTCAGTATATATATACACACACACACAATACTGTGCAAGTCTTAGGCATTTAAGGAAAATGTAAAAAAAAATAACATTATAACATATTATAACATATGTTATAACAGTAACACAATAACAAATAAACAAGAATTTTGTCTGTTTTCCAGAAAGAACTGATATCTTGTTGGAGAGCTACATAAACTGCACTTTGGTTCCCAAACCTCTCTTTAGGGGCATCTCAGCCATTAAATTTATTTGTTACATTTTATCCACCTGCTCAATTAATTAACTTGATTTGTTAATAACTCAATGTGGTATAGATTAGCCAAACAAGGTGGGGTGGCGGTCGAGGTGTACTGGACGGTTGCTGCAAATACAGTTGTGGTTTTAGAGGTTCTGAAATGCTAAGCTGACACACTTTCACAGTCAACAAGAAGATCATTTAAACATCACTTTCTGCGACTGCCTAAGACAGTTGCACAGTGTTTATATATAGTGAATCACCAATGCATTGGATTTTGATTGTAAGGAAATTTTTGTTGCACTTTGCAGTCAGTGAAAACCCGTTACTGTAGAATGATGCGAAATGATGTTTTATCTCGTCTTTAAATTCAGAGCGCAGCCCCAAAGGGAAGAAAGCACTTCCTGTGGCCCCGTTGTCCCTTTTCTCTGGCTGCTACGCTTTTTTTCACTTCCCCTTTCCTCTGCCCCTGGACACCAGAATATGTCAAGTCAGCCAAAAGCGAAGCTGCGCACGGTGCACCGAGGCCCTGCTTGTGCTGCTTTCCCACATGCGGTGTAGGAGGTCCTGCGCTTCTTTATTCACAGTGCAACAAACATGGGTGACGTGCTATTCTGTCCACAAAAGCCTGTGTAAGTATTGCTAAAGACTGAAGGGTGATTTAAATGTGAAACGTGTTTTCTCTGATCAACAAGAAACCTAAGTGAAGACTTTGATTGTCAATAAACGGATCTTATTCACCTGACAAACCCCGAGAGTCTGAGTAATTTTGTTGTGCCGTGTCCCCAGAGCAGAGCTACCCACACACCCACCCTGCCACTTCCTCTACAGACAGCCCTTCAGCTGTGTCCGTTTCACAGCTACCTCTGAACACACCGCAGGGGTTCACTACGAGCGTCTGTCTGTGTGGATGAGATCTTCCGAGGCCTCTGAAACGGCAACGAAAGCGACACCCATTCACTCTTCGAACTCTTCGTGGACTTTTACTCCAGTGCTAGACGTACCTTGGATAAAGCTTTTGTTGAACCTCTTTGGCACTCACTGAATGACTTCAGACTTTCCATTTCATAAAGCACATTTTCCTTGGCAGGCGAGGCAGCTGAACACTTTGGATGCGATCGAGACATATTTTGAACTAGACACAGAAGCAATGTGCTGTAGCAGTACCACCACGGGCTGCCCCCTCCCCCCCGGCATCAATCAGGCATCAAAAGCAGCAAAGCTAGCAACAAAAAAAGTACTGATGTCATAAATGCAGTCCCAAGATTCCCGTTTCTCTCAGTGTATATGATTTCCTATAGCTTGACATGGATGGAATCTTTATATATACACTCATAAGAAGGATCTCTATAAAACAAAGTAAAATGCAAAGGTAATTCAGATTTTGTATTTCTATTATCACCTTGTATTAATTCTACAAATTAAGGTGAAATTCTAGCTTTTCTGTTTGTTATTGTTATACACTGACTTGACTGACAGATGCAAAAACTAATTATCTCAGCCTAAAAAAAAATGAAAACATCATAATCTGCTTCAACATAGACCGTTTAAGAGAGAAGCGACTTTCATTTTGGAGCCTCCTCATCTATTCATATTCTGCAGAGAATTTCCTAGGGCTCCACTCACTGACACAAATGCACATCTGCAACCCATTTGAACCCCCCCCCCCCAAAGGCAATAAAGACTGGAACAACTTGGGCAGAAGCACCATTCATCAGATCCCAGCCGTACTTGCATTTCTGCGAGACCTCTGTACTTGTGGAAACAGCCGTTGTTTGACATGTTGCTGATTGGCATTAATTCTAAGGGTGTCAAAACTGAAGAAGCAGGTACAGGGTATGTGGTATGTGTTATGGACGAGTGACGACATCAATCACCCTGAAAACACTTATCAATTTATGTACAAACTTGTGGCCATTGCACCATAAACATTTATGAAATACAGCTCAGCTCTGTCTGTAGAATTGGCTACAGTTGGATGCAGTTGCTAAGTTGTTGACTGTGCAATTCCCAACTTTCCATGCGACCAAAATAAAATTCAGTGGAAAATTACTGTGTCATTGTTAGGCACACCTAGGTTTATGGGTTTGATGAGACTATATGATTATTTGTTTTCACTTTGATCATTCTAATTAAAGAGTGCATTATTCATCCCAAAAGGGGTCATGCTCATTGGGAGATTCTTTTCAATTTTAATTTGATGCTCAGAGCATAAATAATTCAATGGTCATGAGCACTGATATCCTCTTACATCACAGTGTCAGCCTCTACAGTCATAAGCTGACGTTTCTCTCCCCCTGCCAAAAGTAGCGTAAGTAGTACATGAGTAGAGTACATATCCTTTCAGAATGCACCCAACACCTGATCTGCATCCCGCCTTTCAGTCTGATTGTCTTAGCATTTTCATTACAAGACTTTTGTTTATTTTCAGTGACAAAAATCTTTCGTGCTGCACTCTCTTGTGTGCTTCTTAGCGACGGCGACGCCTCTCCGGTTACCCGTAACGACAAAGATGATTACTTCTTAATTATGAAAATGGAAATAATTACAAATTGCCATAACTTTCCCCTGGAATATGAGACACACCAAAAAACACTTCTGAGGCCTGTATTATGAAGTGAGATTTGTTGGTTAGCTAGATAACTTGTTGGATTTAAGGTACCCCAGTTTAAATGGACTTTATCTTTATTCACTTACATTTACCCTAGACTACTGTAATTTATCTTGCTAACTCAAAAATCCAGCTTTGTGATACAGGCATCTTATTAAGCCTCAACACGTGAACAGCAAAGCGAGAATGTTGACATCTACACAAATAGCAGTCTAGTCCTCGTAGAAAACCAGGAGAGCTGAAGTAGTTGTTGGGGTCACGTGCTCAGAAAGATGCTTTTCCATTTGGTGCAGGTAGGAAGTTCTAAGACTTAACCACAATATGCTATGCTCACATGCTAAAAGGCAAAATCTGAGAGGTAGGCCTGCCTTAATCCACGCACGCCTCTAAGAGGTAGGCCTGCCTTAATTCAAGATCTCCACTCTTCGTTTCTGCAGGCGAGCTGGACAACGAACTAAGATGTTTGCCATACTGGAACAGCAACGACTACACAATCACACAAAAATGTGTGAGCCCTTAATCCCAATATGTACTAAATCATTCTACGTCCTTTTTCAAATAATACTTGGAGTTATTCAAACGACAATAAACAGGCACTCTGTTTTAATATTCCACTAGTTGTTTAAAAACTAAAGCAAACTATATTATGTAAGATACAGTGTAAAACCAGTGCTATGCCCTCAGTGAATGTACTACAGGAAACAAATTGTTAGTTCAAATCTTCCAGTCATTTTTAGTCACTATAATACTATAATGCAACAATATAGATCTTTGTTTTGTATTGTCCAAAAGCCACCGTCTTGTTATCTCATCCAAGTATTACTCAAGTTAAGACAAAATGCCCAGACCAGCAAGTCGCATGCCCTGCACTGAACTCTTCTCTTTAAAAACCAGGCATATTCAAAGTGAAACTGCTGGTGGAACCTTCCTGCTCAGCAGAGCCTTAGACAAACCCACTTCTCATAAACAAGTTCTACTTCCTGGGCCTCAGTCACATTGCTAAATCTGTCTGTGTTACAACAGCGTGACCTCTGACTGCACTCGCGATTCCACCGCCACTAAATCCCTTCTGCAGAATCCCTCATTTGTTTGTTTGCTGACTGTGCACACAAATTGTTGTCCTGAATACGGGGAGCACTGGAGTCGCGCATCAGGTTACCCATGTTTGCTTGGAAAGAAAGCAGAATAAGGTACGGGTGCTGTGAGAGATTCTGCTTTACCTCTGGCATCCACCGTGCTGCTCTGTGCAAACACCTATAAATAGCACGTCCAAACGGAGCATTTACACTGTATTCTTTTGTTTGTTTACATGAGAAATCCTATGCACTCGTTATACGGTCCTCTGTTAAACCCCACCAAACACAGTCCCCCCCCCCCACTACAGAACCTGCAGTCAAATTGGCAACGCTTTAAAATAGCCCTGACATAAAAACCTCAATCACACCATGTAAAAGCAGAGCCGTGTGAAAAATCGATCATGGAGGCCCAATCTCTTCACTGAAGTCTTCCATATGAGCAAGCGCTCACGGATGAGGACAGCATGCGTCCTTATGTCACTTTGCGGATGATAATCATCCACTTCGTCAAGTGACCTGTAACCTTTCATGGACCCATCACATACACAATATACCAAATTGAGTGGAAGCACTATTGCAAATAGTTACATTTCTAAAGACACTGATGCAATAATGAGTGCACGTCTAACATGAGGCAGTGCCCATTTAATTTAAATTCCTTTTAACATTCACAGTTTACAAATGCGAGTGTAAGGGAAAAAAAATGATAAAAAATGATAGCAGAACATCCTGTCATATTTCCAGGTTTTAACATAAGGCCACCTTCTCTCAGATGATCTGTTTCGTGGCTGTTTCTCCTTTTCTGAGCCTTCAGCTTCGGTGGGCTACAGTTCTCCATCAGTACTATAAAACTGGATGCCAGCCATGTGTTTTACATACAACATTAAACATCCGAGGAGAACAGCAATGTCGCAACACTGGATAGTATGAACACACAAACAAAACCCTAGAATGCTTCCTATAAATAAAAAACAGCAGTAACAGTACTATTATTATTATTATTATTATTATTATTATTATTAATAATAATAATAATAATAATAATAATAATAATAGTAGTAGTCGTTGCAGTTATAGCAGTAGTCAATTATTACTGTTGATTATAAATTAAAGCAACAAATCAAGTGAAAAAATGTTGTAAATAACAACAATATAAATGCACCACAGGCTGATGTTATTGGTCTATTTTAGAAATCATTATCCAGTCTCTAAACCGTGTGTCTAAATAGTCAAGTGTGTTGCACAACATTTGACTATTGTGCAATATTGCTGAAATTCCAGTCTACTAAAAAATAAGTAAAAATGTGTAAACTCCATCAAAGAACAGCACACCTCCCAATTAGGGCTATTCCGTAATCATATAAAATATTGCGATATGATGGATACTTCATCTAATAACTAGATGCCATGTTCACTAATAATAATAATAATAATACAAATAATAATAATTAAAAGCATTTTGCGGAATTACAGTATCAAGTTTTACAAAAGCTCATTGCCAACACAATGCTCTTTCATTCTTCTAGATATAATACACTAAGGCAATCTTCAAAGGTGAACATCTTCGTCCTAAAATGGCCAAGGACATGAATTCATATAAAACACCAACAGATTTGCTTTCATACTTTTGCCCACAATTCTTCCTGCCAATACAAATATACTCTTTCCCTTCCATTCCCCAGTAAACATGACCAATTATTTGTGTGTTCAGTGTTTTTTATTTTGCCTTTTGACTGATATATGAACAACGCTGCATATTTTAACTAAGCTGTTAAAGCAAAAGTTAGCTTTCCTGATAACTACATTACATATTTTTGCCAAAATGGTTGGTGACCAGCATTGTCTCCATGGGTGAATCACAAGCAAACTGATCCACGTTTGCTATTTTGGATACAAAACCCCTTCTCTTTATGTGTATTGCAGATTCACTACTTTCTAAAGCACGATCTTAGAAAGAAATGAAGCAGAAGTCCAGCAAAAAAAAATGTTGGCGTTAATTTAGCATTACTATTTACACGTGTGATACATATCACAATGCAGGTATTTCGTCTAAATGAGTGTAATTCACATCAGAAATAAAGCTTCGTTTAGAAGAGAATCTTCTCATCTATAAGACCTGCAAATGAACGTTATATTTTGTCAGCTGTCTTTGGCTTTGCAGGGAAGCCAGATTTGTTTAGAGGGAGGCTGATCGTGAACTACTGAACGAAACGTTGTGTGGTCGTAACCATCAACACTAGCATGTGTAACCACAAATACAAAAAAACTCAAGTAAATTGTAAAAAAAAAAAAAAAAACTTCTGGAAAAAACTTTACAAAAGTAATGCCAGACTAAGACCTACGCTGGGGCGCAGAAGAAACATTCTGCTCCATCCTGCATTTGTTTAGTGTCCAAATTCTCTTAGTGTTGTTTTGTCTTACTGTAAACACAAGTAGATTAAATACATTCACCCTTTAACTAAGTAGACACAATGCATAATGACAGCATTAAGCCAGCAATATGCAACACTTTAATTAGGACTCTAAAGTATAACAAATGGAAATAAGGACCCCATTTAGGACACTGCAGTTGTACCCTACAACCAGACTCATGTGTTCTCAGCTAGACTATGACAACATCACACACGGGCCCAACAACTTAAATATTTTAACGAGTAATTTAATATTTGGTACAGGGGCGCTACTCAGGATTTCGGGCCCCTTGAGAGCATATCATTTTGTGCCCCCAAACTCAGATCAATTCAATTATGTTCCAAATTGTTTTAGGATCCCTGTCACTCAGGGGCCCTTGGAATTGTCTTTCTTTCTCTCCTTCTCTCCCTTTACCATCTCCCCCTCCACCGCTGCTTTTAAAAGCTGATATTTTTATGTAAATTTGGAATGATATCCAACACGTGTTTATTGGAGATTCTGAGGTTGCATTAAGGCATAATGTGAAGTTCTTTCCGCTGTGATAATAGCTGACAGCACCAGTGTGGAGCAATGCTGAGGGTCAGGACTTGTGGAGGAGTGCAGATTGGTCAGTACATTAACCTACTCCTCTGTCCCTGGAGGCCAGCTGCACCCCCTCAGCTCTAATGACCATATTCTTAGAGCAGGCTGTCTTCATCTCCTCCAGGTCTCTTACTTCCCGGTACATAGGTGGTGGGAGGTGGAACAAAGACACCCCCACACAGGCCAAATCATTCCGAGCTTATAAACGTTCAAGCATCAACGTATGGGGGGGACGCCAACGGACACACCGACAGTCAATCGAAAATACGCACAAACATGCTTCATTTACCTCAACCGGCTCTACCTATCTCATAATTAAACATCGCCACACTGACTGACAAAAAATACACTATTGGACTTATTCTTAGGAGAGAGAGTGATTTATCTGTTGTCCTTTACAGTACCCCCATGATTAAACCTGACAAGCATGCGATTTTCCTTCATAAGTTAAGCAACTGTACTGATTTGCAAGCCCTCTAGGACAGTCACAATATAGCCAGTATATTTGGAGCAGCTATCAAGTTGGAGGAGTTACAAGCCGTAAGTTGAACATATATTAACATACAGCCACCACTGATTGTTTTTTTCCCTTCAGTTTAACGTTTGGTTCAAATTGATTCCACATGCTGTTTGCATAATATCCCCCAACATTTGACCTACAAGGAGAGACAAAGTTCATGCTGATCCCAGCAGCAGTATGACACAGGCGTGCTACTAAAACGGGCCGATGTGCTGGACTTGGGGTGAAAAAGGGAAGGGCATAAACTTAAAGTATGAATGCACCTGGGCAATGCTGCTCTTTTTTTGGCCCTGGTCCCGCAGTGACACCTCTGAGAATGCCTCAAGTCAAGCAGTTCGTACAGTTAACTTTAACTGATTTGCTTTTAACGACCTGCAACTGAATCTGTGCTACTTGGCACAAATTATTTATCGGTATTGTTTACTCTGGCAAAAGCATGTAAGTTTTGATATGTGGAAACACTAAATGGAGAGTAAATACTGAACAATAATGAATATGAATTGTCATCATTCGCATCGTAATGTTTTACTTTCTTGACATTTTGTGACATCACAGTTTTCCCAGCTCTCTTATTAGTCCTGTCGGTAATAAATGCATCATCTGCACCCAGGGTGGACAATTATTAAATTACCAAAGTTACCAAATGAAAAACAAGCAAAAATAATAAATAAATCAGCCACAACAGATGTTTCGGCTTTTTCGCTCTTAATCTGCCTCTTTGTCTATAAATTGGGGCAGCTGCTAGTACAGTAATTATGGACTTGGACTTATTACTAAAAGATCTGAAGTAGAAGCCCCAGGAGATGCACCTCCTGCTGTAACCTTCATGAGATACTTCTATCAATTGTTTACATCGGGAAAGTGAGGGATTAACTGAGGACAGGTGATGAAAACCAATGAGCACCAACCAGTAATAATCATCTAAAAAGTGTCCAAAAATGATGTAACAAATCATTTCTGTCTTCAGGATTACCATCACTGGCTTTAAACCCAATGAAATGACACCCATATCATGGTGAACGAAAGGTAAATAATTACACATTTCATCTATATGGTTTAGTTACTTTATACAAAGCATGCACAAACATTTCAGAGTGCAAAATCGCATCAGAATGCTTTGTCACCTGAACATCAAGCACTGCACTTTATATGGTTGGAATATGTTGCCTATTTAGTGGATATTTTTAAACGTTTACTACATTCGCAGAAGCTGCGCAACTTGAGTTACGAAGAATAGGGTTTAACCATTTAATATGATATGCCCCTGAACCTCTAGGACTTAAAATTAAGTGTTTTTTAAGACCAAGCTGGGTTATAATTTATACTTATTAAAATGTGCAAAATAAACATAATTCTCAGTCGTCTCACTCTTTGATCCCTGGAGAGAGACACGTGTTTGTTTGTCCCCAGCGGATCGTATCGCATTGCTGGAGTTGACGGCTGTAGAGACGCAGCTCTGTCCTTGCGTCCAATGACTATGGGCAGCTCAGATGGACAGACTCCAAAGCTATCCCATAATGCTCCTCTGGCTAGCTGCAGCTCTGCCCTATGGCCGTACCGCACAGTGGGGTGACGGGGTATCTTGTTCACTGCCTGCAAAAGGCTGCTTCTTGATCTCCAGCATCTGATTCAGTCGATAATGTATAAATCCAAAGACGATCACAATTTGAAGTGCTGATATAGGATTCTCCAAATAGGCACATATTACATCAGAGGTATATCTTAAAAACCAATCCTCTAGTTGAATCTGTCTTCTGTGATACATTGAAAATTGGATTGAATGAAAAAACACAGCAACTGATGCAACTGAATGACTGTAATTCAACTGGACAGAATCTGACTGTATGATTGAAACATATTCCTCTCATTAGAAATGGACTTCTTATGGACTCAGAGGGGTACTGACTAAAATATAGGCACACCATATAGATTTCTAGTTCCAGTATGGAACAAATCACTTACACAATTATCAAGTGATCAACAATGTGGAAAAAAGTATGAGAAAGAATGAGATTTTTAAGGGAAAGAGAGCAAGACAGATCTGCTTGTGGTCTGGTCCTTACAGACTTGCTGAAGCTTGTGTCTTTTTTTAAAAATTATTAATTCAATGCATTTGCAAAAAAAAGAAAATAAATTAATTCCCTGTGCGGTCCCCTGTTTTCTACTTCCCCTCCTTCATAGACGCTGTTAGTTCACACCCTGTCAAGATAGGCAACCCCACACCACTTCAAACAATTCAGTCTTGAGAATTTCTCAGGTGTTATAATTGAGCTCAAGACGGTACTTGGTTTCACAGCAGCAATATACCAGTTGCTATCGTGGGAGTGAAGAACTATATTTCTCAACTAATAGCTGTCAGCTGAAAGAGATAACATCACTAACAACAGTTAAGACAAAAACAAAAGCAACCATGAACAAACAATCCCAAAATATCCAGAAAATGAATAACTTCCCGTGTTTAAAATTACAGCGCTTTAATGAAATGATGTGTGAAGCATTTCTTTGAATATTTATATAAACATAGACTCCAGACCCCCACGAGAGGAGCGGGAAGATGAATTGATGGACTTATTTTATAACTGGTTTTGTAATAAATAAGATCGTTTGAGTGCAACGGTGACTAAATAAGGTCTGTAAGCCTTTCATAATAGAGTTCACGTGTGTTTAAATGTTACTTCTCAATTGACACATTTTCATAATCATTACAACATATAGATATAAAGTAAAATTAGCAGCACTGTTTGAAATATTTCCATGTAAAAGTTGTGAAGGTCATTCGAAGACTTTGAGAAAACTAAACAGACTCTTGGTTATTCTAGAGTTAAATGCCAAGTTCCTGCTTTAGCAGAGAGTAAGGTCACAAAGGTCAGGTCTCCACAGCTCATGGGGTGAGAGTCTCACTGGCCCAGAAACTGCTGCCCTCCAATACAGCTCCAGCCCCCCCCGCTTATAAATGCCTTAGCTGTCAGCTCAGCCCAAATGCGCTCTAATTGAAAATAGCAGCCATGGGCCAGTCCTCACGGAGTCTGCACTGTTACGGGCGACAACTAGCCATCAGTACCGGTGGCTCTTACACTGGAAGTGAGAGCAGGGCAGATGACACGTAAGACACCTCCCCTGCAACCGCCCCCCCCAAATCCCCC
>JAODJU010000001.1:43631948-43652482 GCA_026776725.1 Gnathonemus echidnorhynchus
CCCACCTCCCCACAGCTCAGCCTTTACCTCCCATCTAAAGAGGGCTTCTCTCCCAGGCGACAAGAGCTTGGGGAGGAGAGGCCAGGTTACCGTGGACATGACGGAATGCAGGGTGGGATAATCACAGCATCATCAACTCGGTTGCCTGCGCTAGCAAGCCAATAATGCCCCTCTAATTGAATAACTTATCCACAGCTATTTCCCCCGGGGTAGCCCGAGGCGGGGTTACAGGAAGGAGGCAGATGGTGGGGCTGCATCTTCAACACCACAGAACAAAAGTGTCCCTGTACACGGTTACCGCCTAGTATGGCGGGGCTGACTGATTTTTTTTTTTTTTTCTACAAAGACACGTACAGCAGTTCCACAGATTTGGCCGGAGACATCGGTCGCTTTTTCCCATTTCCTTTCTTCATTTTTTTCCACAACAACGCCTCCTGTTTCCGGAAGTCTGGCAAGCCAGCTCAAATCAGTGGCCTTGGCAGGGGATAATTCCAGTTAAGACCCGTCCTCTAGGTCTGTGCTCAATCACCCATGGGCTTGTCACGTAGGAGGTGATAAACCCAGACTGCCTCTTCTCCTCCAGCTAGCTCCGACAGGGGTCTACCGAGCGTTCCCTCAAGCAGCAACAGAACAACCATAACCCAGGACTCGTACTCTTAACACAACCTAAGTGTACAAACAGGTCATGTTTTTTTTTTAATCTCGAGTGAATGATTTCCAGTGA
Organism: Gnathonemus echidnorhynchus; assembly: GCA_026776725.1. Classification (NCBI taxonomy): domain Eukaryota; kingdom Metazoa; phylum Chordata; class Actinopteri; order Osteoglossiformes; family Mormyridae; genus Gnathonemus; species Gnathonemus echidnorhynchus. The sequence goes on from JAODJU010000001.1 coordinate 43,632,673, forward strand.
ATGATTTTTTGGCATTACAACATCCGTAATATTAAGCCGCCTTTCCTGTACGTTTATACAGATATGGGACTATGTCAATCCAGTGTTGATTTAGCACTTAAACCTATTTTAAATCTCATTATATTGTTGCTATCAAATCACCAAATACAAGGGAAAGTTAAAACATATACACTGCAAGGCAAATGGGGTATGCTACTTGCAAAATAATTGCATCAATGTCAGTATTAATGCACCTTTAAAAGAAAAAATCTCCCCCCCACCAAAAAAAAAAAAAAAAACAAGCAGGTGTTAATGATGCCAATTCCCATTTAATAAAGAAATTGATACTGGTAGTCACTGGCATTTATCTTAGGCCGAACAGACTGACTTGTTAGAGGAGAAGAAAGAGTGGAGATGTAATGAATTGATTCACCCTTCATACTTGGTTGCACTACATTTACTCGGTACGGTGCTTAAATTAGTGCCCTCTAGGTTTTTCCCAATTAGCTCTAAAAGGAGTGCGGTGCGCGGCAAGTCAAAGGCTTCATTACCTCATTTTTCCATTGTTCCATATGTGCACTCAGGACCTAATACAGCTAGCCTGGGTTCAGCGAGGTTTTGCATAGCACCAAACAATATGAACCTGATTAATGACGGCTCCGCTTTCGGTGACAATTATCTAAGTGCTAGAAAGGGCCGAATAATCGTGCTCACTCGCGAGGTTCGGAGATGGGGGGTTTATCCGCGCGAATCTTTGCACCTGAGTTAGCAGGACGTTACCACGCGCGCAGGACAAGCAGCTGCTGTTTCCATGCAGGGCATCACATCTGCCGCTGACCTGCTACCCTTACAGCCACTATTAACATAATATTAAACAGAGTATTCAGACGTGAAATGCTCACTTCCCTGTCCCTATTATTAAACACCAACTACCAACCATACCACTTCAAATATCATTAACATTTAATTTTGCTTAAGCGTAAACACTGTCAGGGTGAATAATTATGTGTGTGTTTGCCCTGCACTGGACAGGCATCACATCTCCATAGTGCGTCCAAGTTTTGGTGACCTCAAGCATATGCTTAACCATCTTCTATACCAGCAAACATGTAACGTTGATCTAGAAATTGCTCAATTAGACAGATTCATAGAAGAGACTGCTTATGACACTGACAGTTTTAAAGCAACGAATCCACGCCTGAGATCTCAAAACCAAAAAGGGGAGTTTTAAAGGCTTCCTGTGATGCGGAGTTGGCAGAGGTGATCACCGACGGGTAATGGCGCGGGGGTTGCTTCGCTCCGAGCTGGAGTAACATCCACTGAAGGTCCTCGCAGAGAGCGATACCTGCTGGGAGCTCTGTCAGCGCCCAAGGCTGCCCACACCCTGCGGAGTGGCACAGCGCTGAGTGGCTGCGAGCAGCCAGGTGGAGCCGGGAGAGCCGGGAACCTGCAGGGGACGAAGCGAAAGCTTCCCAGCTGCATCGCCCTTAAAGAGACAGTCCCCGTTTCTCCAAAGCAATGACCTCAACTGCTAGCTGAGCCAGTCCAACGCCTACTGTGATACAATATATTGTTTTCTTCAATACTTATACAGTTCTTGGGTTTCTGGTATAATCTACCCAAAACACCAGGTAGGCACATTTATATATACTCGAAAATCTAACATATTAAAATATCTACAGAAGACTGGGAAATATATGAGTGTTTTATATAGACTGGTAGGAGCGTAGGAGCCCCCCCAAATATTTAATGTGGCTTAATTCACCCCCTCAATAAAAAGACCTTTGTATTTAAATTATTGTGCTGTGTCCCCCCCATATCCAACTCGCCCCTGCACCCTATATCGAAAAGCAGACTTGAATAATGAAGTGGAATAGGTGGATAATATACAAAACAAACAGACTAATATTTACCGAGAAACTAATTACAAACGCGCCTAAAGCGTGTGAAATGCACTTACGCACACGTGTATGCACATACACACCGATTCCGTCCAGGATCCAGGCCAGCCTGAAACGGCACAGATGTAATGGCTGCCTGCCCTGAACTTCTGCGCGCACACACACGCACACACACACACACACGCGAGCGCGCGTGCACGCACACACACACACACACGCACCTGCCCTGTGGGGGCCATGCTCCGCTGATCCACCCCCACCTTCTCCAGTTGCCCTTCGGTGGGATGCAGCTTTGGCTGGCTCTCAAGCCCCACGGTCTCGCTCGTTTCTGGGATGCCAGCACAGCGCTCCGCTCTCCTGTCCACCAGGCTGCCTCATGCGCCTCATTCCTACTTTTAGAAGCAGCTTCTACCGCCCATCTCGCTATTGTCTGATCGTTGCGTTCACATCTCGCCCTCTGCAGTCGCCGGGCCGGGCCTTAAACTTTGGCAAAGCTCCTCAGCCGCAGGAATTAATCTTTAAAATTATTGTGATTTACGATCACTCATTTGCATGTCCATTTACAGAAATTATGGGTCAATTATGATGTCGAGAGGGAAAAAAAACGTGTGGCATCTTACGGAAGGGGGAGGGACAGGCTGATGTATTTATTATTCAGATTGCGATGTTAATTTTCTCCCCTCGCCGACTGCACGGGGATTTAAAATATACCGTTCGACTGGTTGCCCGCAGTCAGTTTTACACTCCGCCGCATGTGGTCCTCGCCTTGAGCGAGGCGAACGTTTTCTCTTGCTCCCTAGCAACCCAGACCATGCCTGTCTCAGTTTGTCAGGGCGAATTTCAACAAAAATCACTCACTGCAAATATATATAAAAAACAAAATCTACCCCATTTGACTCCAGATGTTTCATATTGATTATCTCTGTGCTCGGCCAGACAGTTCGCGTGTATAAATTTTTATATATATATACAGACACAGGAGTCGGAAGAGCAATAAGCTTTTGTTTCTGCCAGTGCCCAAAGCCTAGATTTGGGTGTAGAGTTTCATCCAGCAGTTTGGCTGCTGTATTCACTTGGTTCTTCCTCCTTAATAATGCAGAGCATCACTGTCTAAAGTCTGCCTTTGGTGCCAGGGCCGCGGTCACTGTTCAAAGCTATTGGAGGGGAAGCGGCGCGCGGGCCCACGAGGACCAGGTAGCCTGGCCGCTGCAGCCACTTCCCGGAATAACTCGGCGCGTGTTTGTCAGAAGGCGCGCGCCGACTGTAGTAACGCGGACTCGAGGCCGTCAGCGAGCTGGAAAAAGTTAGCCACAGTGAATGGAATGTTTTGCCAGCTAGAGAACATTTAATTGATATTGTTTAGGAACAGTAAGGTCGTTTACCTATTAGAGTGCAGTTTTGGATACTGCGAAAACGAAAGGCTGCGAGAAAGAACGCGCTACAAATCTCGAAAGAAACAGAAAAGGTCTGAGAAACCACAATGTGCTATTATTGGATTCTCACATAAGTACGATAATGGACCATTTCGCTTTCGCAAAAATTCATTGTGCAATATGCAAATCTATGCAATAACATGATAAACTCACTTGTCACTAAAGCACTATGTAATGCTAGTTCACAGGGTCTCTGTTTCTTTAATAAGTTGCATATTGTTTACTTTTATATATGCAAGTTACTTCTTCTGTACATCGCTTACTTCTTGTACATATTGTTTGGTTCACATTTTGATTGTTTGGTCTTTGGAAGTCACTAGTGTAATCTGTAATATGTGTGTAACCCTATGACAATAAAACGTTAGAATAGTCTATATTGAATCTTATGCATGGTGCAGGGGTTAAGTCAGATGCTCTGAACAGTCAATGACTAATTGAATACGATCAGCACTAAGTATATGCGGAGTAAACCGTATATGCAAAGTGTTTAGCAGACCTAAGCTGGGTCTCTATGATTATTATAATGCAGTTCATTGCTATGCACCGTCAGGCAGTACGAGATGATTAATTAACCAATGGCAGTGAAGTGTGTGCCGAGCAAAACAGCGAGGCCGTCCTCGAAAGCCACTCCCGCATACTCCCACACCAAATGTGATTTTCTTTATCTAGCCGAGCGCAGCACAGCACATAATCTGGGCGCTCCCATGTGGGGGGGGCGTGGGCGAAGGTGTGCAGCATCTGGCTCGCTTCTCAGCCTTGCAAGAACCGCCGGGCCGTTTTCCTTACACTTCAGGTAAATACCGTTATCACAAGCAGGCCTAATGGACATACATGTATCAGCTGCATGTCTCTCATTGATGCCTAAACCTTATTAATCGAAATCAAACAGACGCCGTTCCTGTGGCGTTTTTCAAAATGTTAACTCCCGAAGATGCCAACAGATGAGATTCATTTTCTTAAGAAATGGAATGTATTATATAATTAGTGAATTAAGATTCTTAGCTTTTTTGGAAATTAAAATTATGTTTTATTGTTGGTATTTTTTTATGATAATTAAAATGATCAATAGCTTAGATTCGGTTCTTTTCGCAAAATATATGTGGAAGACAACTGTCTTGACCTGCTTATATGAATTGGGGGTATCTGTGTAACCAAATATGGATATATTACCATCCACTTCATCCACTATATATATACGAGAGAGAGAGTATTTTAAACCAGTTCAATTGTAAAGGAAGTTTTCCATACTTACTCTTTCATATCTTATTTATCCACGTAATCCCCTGATAAAGTAGGTTTTACTTAAAGCATAAAACATTATACATTGTCATAAAAATTACCATCTAAAAAAAAAGCAAAAAATCGGATAGTTGAAAAATGGGATTCCAGTGAGGAATTACATATTGGATTTCAATCATCATACTAATCTTTTTCATATAAGATCATTATAAAAGTTCACTTGCATTGTAAGTAAAATTAAATGTACTGAGTTAGGCCTAAGTTGTTCTGTAGTATATACAGTTTATGGTAAGTTACATCATTAATATTTACCCTGTTTACATTTCTAAAAATATACCTGAAAACTAAATATTACATAAAGATTATTCTGAAATTGAGTAAAATGTGAAATCAATTAACTTAACATTATAGAAAAATGTACCTGTTTCTGTCTTAAAGTGACACGTTCACATGGGCAGCGTTATTACAGGAAAAGGCATATGATCTTATCCTCAGCATCACCCTCGCCTGTGTGTGTTGGGTGAACTGTGCATCTCAGGGTTAAGAAAACCCCAAGACACAGTTGTGGTGTGTTTTTTTAAGACATGGAGGTTATTCCCTGGGGAACAACATTCCACATTTTTTTTTTTTTTTCCACAGACTCCGGTCATGTGCTGCCAGAACAATCCCATAAACCTTCGGGATGCTGGCGTGTAGGTTTCTGAGGGAGGTCCTCCAGAACCGTCAGCATGGAGAGACACGCCTTCACTTTTACTGTGCACTACGTCCAAATAAAACAGCACATAAAGCAACACATTTCTGGCTAACTGTTTATATTTTTATTATTTTATCTTATCATACATACATATTTACATACGGGGTGCCCTAAAAGGGGGGCGGGGGGGTAGGATGATTCCAAGGGCCCCTGATTGACAGGGCCCTTAAAACATTTAGAATGTGCTGTAATTGGACCGGACTACGTTGGGAGCCCAATATGTTCTGCTCTTATGGGGCCCAAAATCTGTAGCGGTGCACCTACATACATACGTACATACATACGTCATACATACATACATACGTCTGTACATACATACATACATACGTCATACATACATACATACGTCCGTACATGCATACGTACATACATACATCACCTAATTCAATCAGCTATACTTCACAGAACTCTTGTGCTTTTACTGAAATATCCTGACATATTAATGCATTGTCTCTTAAAACATAATTTGATGAAAACTGATGACATAATGAAAATTTCTCACGTTTTAGATTAGGCAGGGGGCTTGTCATGCAACTTCCAATGAAGAGATAAAGTTTCATATAGACAATTCATGCCATTTTAGTGGATGAGATAATATTAATATTCCAATACAAACTAATACAAGAATAATAGATGCTGGGGACTTCATTCTACAGGCCATATGCTCTATATATCGATGAATAAACACAAGTAATATGAATTTCTGATTCAGATTATTGATTTGTAATGACAACTCTGAAAACACTGATTAACAGTGTATTCTATATTGTGTCCTCTCCAAAAGTCTAGAGAAAGGCTTTCAAGGTCACTGTCCAGGTCTCTGATACTCTTAATTGGACAATTGTTACTATCATTTATTTTATAGCATCTTATTTTGTGAGAAAGACAAATGTAAACATATCATGTGTTCAACATAACAAAATTATGTGTTTTAAAATTGTCAAATGAGATACATTGCCTTATTCCCAGGCAGACATAGACAGATATCCATCCATACGACTGAAATTCAAAGCAAAAAACAAATACTTGGTTAAAAAACATACAAATAACTCTAACTACAGCAATAGACAATGCAGAATGACCAATCTGAGTGCTTTCATTTGTTGCAATATGTGTAGATTCACATAAACTTTACATATTTAATGATGCACATAATTGATTACATGATAATACATATATATTTATTACATGATAATTTCCATAGAAAACGTCTGTTGCATTTAGAATAATAGAAACATTATGTGTCATCAAGCAAACTATAACAAATTCTTTATTTTAATGTGTGAATCTGGGTACACAGTGTCTGTCAATGATCTGTGATAAAGTATTAGTATTTAGTAAGGTTTTTATTACAGAAATTCATCCACCTTCCAGCCACTTTTCCTGTTCAGAGTTGCAGGGAGGCCTGGAGCCTACCCAGGCAGCACAGGACGCGACACTGGGGACACCCTGGACAGGATGTCAGCTTATTACAGGGCACATACACATGTACACGATGGGCAATTTAGAGATCCCAATTATCTTAACTGCGTGTCTTTGGACTGAGGGAGGAAGCTGGAGTACCCAGAGGAAACGGGTGCAACACAGGCAGAGGTGATTCTAGGGAGTCTGGGGGCTGGAGGCAGAGCAGCTCCTGGGGGCCCGAGGCAGAACAGCTCCTGGGGGCCCGAGGCAGAGCAGCTCCTGGGGGCCGGAGGCAGAACAGCTCCTGGGGGCCCGAGGCAGAGCAGATATAATAATATCAACAAACAGAATTATAAACAAAAGCCCTTCATTTTCATTTACAATACAATTTAACAATGTAAACAATGTAATTCCCTCCCCCCCCCGGGGTCCCTCCCAGCTCAGGGCCCCAGGCAGTTGCTCGCCTTGCCTCTTCTGCACCCATGAATACATGGAGAGCATGCAAACTCCACAGCATAGGTAGTATTCGAACCGCCGACCCTTGGATGCACTGTACAACATAGCATCAGTGATAACCGGCATGCAAAACCAACACTGACTGCTGAAGACCTTTCACTGTACGCTGAAGACCTTTCAGAAGTATGATGAAGAAGTATGCACAAAACCTGCAGTAGTAATTAAACTGTATGTACACAGCCTCTTTATATGTATATTAATAAACCATATAGAGACAGATGTTTTAGGGAAATGTAAGAGTGTTTGACTGTGGTAATCACTGAAAATGTATTTTAAAAATACTAATTTGATCTTGAATGCTTAGGTACGCTCTTATGTACGAATTAACTGGAAAAGCAGCCCTGAACACACTATAACTAACCAAAATGATACTCAAGGGAAGCATACATTGATTAATGGGTACTTCCCTGGGGGGGCACTGGTTTGACTGCAAGACTTGTTTATAAAATATGTGCAGTCTGGGTGTAGACCCTGGGTACTCCACAGACCATAGAGCAGACTAGTAAATGGCGATGAAATTAAAGCCATTTCATTGTGGTTTTTTAAATGCTTGGACAATGAGAGCATGCAGTGGCAAAGAGTCAAGGAAGCGCGGCCAGCTGGTGAAAACCTGAAGCCAGTAATGTGAGGGAGTTGCTGGGGTTATGGAAGCTTGCATAGTACCTTACAAACAAGTGCCATGTTTCCACTGGCTTTGGTCTGCGCTGGACTGCGTCGGGTTACTTTGACGTTCTGTGCCTGAAGATGGCTTCATGCATTTCAGCCGTCCTTTTTCAAATCTATCGTCGAGCTCCAGTCCAACGCCACAGAAGGTTTGTATTTCCTGTGACAGTCAATGTCCTTTTTTACAGATGCTAAAAGCATCATATCACTTGGAAAAAAATATATACTTTTATATATTAATATAATAATATACTTTGTGTATATAAATATATACACAATTAAATAATAAAATACAATTAATAAAAACGTTATCCATTAAATGCATGATTCTGATTAACTGAAACATAATTTAATGTAAACACTGATGAAATAATTATTACTAAATAATAATCTAAAATGAATAAGGTAATTAACACTTTATTCTTTGAATATTTTTAAATAAATTTTATTTTAAAGTACTCTTTACATTTTACTTTTTTTCCCTGATGATTCATCTTGTTTCTTGATGATTAAAGTGAAACTGAAATCAGGCTAAAAAACAAACTGAAAAAGATTTGAAACATGAATTAATGCGTGTTTGTATGTGCAATATTGCAGTCCTTGTGTCATGCATGCTGTCCTACAAAGTTAACGTTGACTCAAGCTTGATTTATGCTTATTCAACCTTTTTTGACAAAAACTGCAAGTTTGTGACAATTTTTAAAGGTTTTTTTAAGCTGAAATATTGCAGCAAACTATGAAGTCTGACAAATTACATAACACTTTGGCCGCGCACTTGGTTAAGGAGCAATGGGAGATGCCTTGTAAATTCCCCTCGCTCTCTGATTGGCCAGCTCTGACCTCAAGCACAAGCAAGAATCTCGAAGCAGCCATTCTGTTTGAGCAGTTTGTGTTTTCAGTGTCTTCTTCCTCGCAAACCCATTCCAATGTTAATATTCCAGCATGCATAGCGACTATTGGGGCAAACCCAATTCTCTGTTTTGTCCATTACTAGCTCTTGGCAAGCTTAGTCACATCTTGCGGTCATGTTTTTCTCTCTGTGTCGTCTTCGCTATTGCTTCTGTCTGGTCAGTAAAAATCTAGTTTTGCCTTTTGGTGAGACAAGCCTCACTTAGAAGCAAGTCAGCAGTTATGTGAAAAAAAGACAGTCTCCCATATTTCAAGGGCATGTTGGCCAAGTCCAAACGGTGGTAGATTTTGTCATTGCTGTAGCCAAGTTCCTTACTGCCAATGGGGGGTAAGCTTTACTGAAAGGTAGGATTTCAGTCGGAGCATAAGCCAAGATATGTGCTCTGCTAGGACAACAAAAAAACAGGATAACTGTTGGCGCAGAATCAAGAGGATGTGTTCTGGAACAAAAACGCAAGCCACTTAGCACCGCTCTAAAATTAAGGCGATGCTAAGGTAGACATCTAGAACATCATCATTAATGCTGCATGTTTCTGGAAATTCACTTGCATGTGATACCATTCAGTAATGCAAGCTCTGTTTTCTAGCATACACAGACATTCAGGAGTGACACTTTGTTTAAGCAGATTCTATTCCTTTTCAACTGCCAATAATTCCTCTGGACATCAAGAACTTTTGGTGTTTAGTCCATAGTATTATCTTTATTTACTCTAGCACCACACTGCACAGCACTGATGTATGATATATAATAAAGACAACAGCTATTAAATTCATCGTTTGCATCTTGACTTTCAGGTTATTTATGAAATTTCCCAGCCGCACTGTCATTGCAATCTATGCTGGATTCATTTACAAGCATAACCTACTCCAAGCACTGTCCAACTCAAATAAATCTCTACCAGAGTCGTGGGGACCCACTGTGTACCATATGTTGGGTATCGTTCCAAGCAGTCATTTTGTCTGCTTCAAAATAATGCTGTAGGTGACTGAGCATAACAGGTTCCAGGCAAAGGTCCCAGAGAGGTTCATGCTCTTGTATCTTTGTGCAAAGTAGTTAAAATAGCTTTGAAGTAATGCATTTCCACATACAAAGCTGAAACTGCATGACGTGTAAGTCACTTTGGATAAAAGTTCTCAATAAGCAAATTTAACAGCATCTACCTAATTAATATGTATTTTTTAGCACATAATTATAAGTTCTTATGGTTATTAAAACAGTAAATGAGAAATCTGATTTCTTTAACTTGTGCTACTGAAAAAGTACAGTCTTCTGCATCACTTTTTCTGAATTAAGTAACTGTTTAGTGGCCAGGAACGGCTAAGAAAGCATTAATTAATGAAGTAGTTTACAGGTGCTAGATAAGCGTAAGTAAATATAAATCAGAAATTATGAGTAGCCTATACTTGAAAAAGGTTTTTTTTTTGTAAGAAGTAGAAATATGTCGTCTCTACATTTCAAAAATATTCTTTATAAATGTCAGCTGTCATAGTTAGCTTTCAGTAAGCATTCCGTTCATCCATGCAGCTTCCAAGCACTAATCCTAGACAAGGGTGGGGTACTGGAGACTGTCCCAGGCAGCACTGGGCACAAAGCAGGATCCACCATGGGTGGGATGCCAGTCCAACACAGGGTACATACACACACACTCTGGGCCATTTAGAGCTATTAATTAGCCTAACTGCATGCCCTTGGACAGTAGGAGGAAGACCTCGCCTACTTGGGGAGAAAATGCAACCTCCACCTAGAGCAGAGGTGGGATTCAAACCGCAGCACAGGAGATCAGCCGCCACAGAGACGCTGCCACCCGCATCCAATTCAGCTCCAATGAATCAGAAGCCAAGAACCAATGCAGCGTTGGATTCGTAATTCTTATATTACGTCTCCATTTGCATATGAGCAAAATAGTGTCTTCCAGATTCATGCAATTTTCAAGCACATTACGACTGCATATTAATGAATGTGGAAAAGGGTATATTGAACTTCTTAATGTCTTCTCTTCAGCTGACTTTGCATGTGCCAACTGAACTTCCATCATACCAGCACCAGAAATCTACAGTCTCCTATGGCGAATCCAAACTAAATGCATGTTCACAAAATTTATCATAATATAAAGAGGAATTTCCAGCTCAGTTGAAAGTGACTAGACATGCTTCACCATTTTAAGGGCTTTCTGGTGATGCAGTTGAGTATTTAAAATTCTGTTTAGAACAAACAGGAAACTGACAAAAATGAAATGCTGTTGTTTTCATTGCAATTCTCCTGCAAGTACTTCCTTGGAGCGAAAATGACTCAGATCTCATTCCCGCAGTCCTCTTGTCATGTACATTTAAGTGGACCAATTGTTGACATTCTCAAGTCTGGTATTATGGCCGAGCATTTTTTGAAAGGGGAGAATTCTGTGGCTTTTATCTGGGGGCAATTGTTGGTGCTGCCAAGTGTCTCAGTGACAAAGGCTGCAGAAACTGCTTTCATGACACATTCAAGGGCATTGTAATCTTGGGAAAAAGAAGGAGAAATGTCCCTATAGAACAGCAACAGTGGGTGGAGGTGTCAAACTGAAAAGCATGATGGTTTGGACCGCAAGGAAATGGCAGAGCCATGGGTGACTGATTACAGACATCAGCGTGGGTCTGAAGGTCCTTTGTCAGCAGAAAGCGTCAGAGGGGAACCTCACGCAGTGGCCTGCCATGGCTAGGTTGCTATAAACAAGCTGCTTGTAGCACATGCCAAAATCATGTGTGTGGTGGGCACAAGTGGTGGGCAGAAGTTTTTCTTCTAGACAGTGGAAGACAAGATGAACGATGAGCATAGAACCACAACTTTCTTAAGCTTGATACCAGTAGTGTGACCTTTTGGTGTCTCCCAAAGCCTTAAGAAGTCTTCAAAGGGAATGTGTTGTAATTTAGCTCAGGGAGTTTTACCTGCGCAAAATGTTCTAAGGGCAGAAGGTAAAATGATAACCAATCAGATTGTAGAGGAGGTGGGTCCAAGCAATTAGAGGAGGCGGGACCAAGATATCTGATTGGTTGGTCGTAGTTGCTTGGACTCATCTCATCTACAGTCTGATTGGCTATCTCTCTGAACCAATCATTTTTCATCAGAACATTTTTGTGTAAGTAAAACTCCCATGAGCTTCAATTTATTGTGCAGGTATCCATGGTATCCATCCATCATCCAATTGCTTATCCTGAAGGGGGGGGTCTATCCCAGGAAAAATAGGGCACAAAGCTGGGGTACATCCTGGATGGGATCAATCGCAGAGTACACACATTCACACAATCACACACAGTGGGTAATTTACAGATGCCAAATAGATTAACTCCACGTTTTCAGACTGCGGGAGATAACACACATGACACAGGGAGAACATGCAAACTCCACACAAAATGCTAATGCTACCCAGTGCATCATCTTGTCACCCCCCTCATATGGTATGCTTTGGTATCTCCCAAAGCTGTAATATGCCATAATATTAATGATGCACCAGTTTGAATGGTACCCCCCAGTGAATTTGTTTGTTGATAAGTAGTTTGAGGACCAAGAACTATGTACTTGCTTTCCTCACCTCTCATAAACAACAGAGCTGAAGTATGTAAAGCATTTGTGGAATGTGTGGAATTGTCCGAAGAGATCCCTTTGCCGGTGGTTTCCATAGAGGTTAGACAATGAGGTACTGGACAACATCCTCTCAGAAGAATGGAATATTCTTGTTGAGTTTTTCTTGACCCTTGCTGCTTCCCTGTAACGTGGCCTTTGTCTGAATTTGATATTTAAAAACCCCACTTCTGCATTATTTTGTTTGCCTGTTCCTTTTCCTTCTCACAGACATGGCAGTAGGAAGCAGAGAGCATTTGTAACCTGTAGCCAGCATATCAGACTCTTGACAGAATTGGGTCTACGTTTCAGAGAATTTCTGGAGAAGCTGATTTTATAATATTACAATTTGGTCTAAAAAGAACAAATAACAAATATTTGAAATCGGATGAACTCGAAACCAAATCCTCACTCTGCCAATATTAAAGTTTAAAATTGTGAAAACAATGTTCTTTTTTTTTTTTCTCCCACATGTGTTCCCGGCTTTACAAAAAAATAGTCTGAAGAGCAAGGTGTTTCTGTGGGCGTTCAGATAAATGAAAGGCTGGTAACACAGATGCAATTAGCCTGCTTCCCCTGTGATAAGTGCTCCTATCTTCCATGCAACCGCTGATGTAAAGAAGCAGGGAAGAGGAGGAGGCTCCTTTATCGTTTCACCACGGCAACGTCTGTGACCTCTAGTGTCCGCGAACGTCGCCGCCACACCTCCGGCACTGTGATCATATATCGCCTTGAACAGGCCAGGTTGCCAGAGCTACACAACTCCCACCCATTAGCTGCAGGAGTCCGGGATAACCATGGCAACCGGTCTCTCACCCCCAGGGAGACGAGCAGCAGAACTGAAAGGCCCCATTCAATTTCCACATCCACAGCCCACTGAGCCGACAGTCTCGCAGTTTCTCTCGTTCCAGTGGGCTGGGATACGCACTCATTAAAAAAAGCCAACACACACACTACCTCATCTCCGGAGCTGATCTTTCCTCTCTCTTTTTGATGCACATAAATTACATCTACCCACTTAGAGATCCATGCCAGACATTTACTCATTTAAACTACAGTGTTTATAATTTCTAGATCAGGGTTTTTATACAGGCAAAGCAGTCATCGGTTTTCCATTAATTAGTGGTGCTTGTTGATTCATGCAGGCAGTTTCTTTTTCTGAATTGCGAGAACAGCATTATCTGGTTTGAATTCTTGTTTCCTCTGGACTGATAGTTGTACCTGGCCTTTAATCATGATTACGAGATTTCCACGCTGACTCTTATTGTGTTCTGCTAGAACTCAGGACCCACCCAAGGGCTAAAATGTACGCAAATCACAAGTGATGGGGTATATAATTCTTGGTGATGTACATACTTCATGTAAGCAGTTCTATAAACATGTGCAATAAGAATAGCACTAGAACTCCACATGAAAAAGGTAGTCACATTTATGAGGAACGTTCATGAAACGCAAAATAATTTTGTCAGTAAAATGTAAATTAGACTGCATTGTATTTAATGTGTTTTCTACAGTCTATGGAAACTAAAAGTATCAATGAAGAGTGAATGAACTGAAAAGTCAAGCATAGCCCAAAGTCATTTTTTTCATCCGCACACTAATTACCAAAGCTTACCATCAAAATCGAGTTATTTTTTCGTATGAAAATCGGCACTTTTCATAATCCCAACGTTGACGCAAACAAAGTCAACATTGTCAACATTTTGACAATGTAAAAGCAATATGATTCAATCAATAAATTAGGGTTTTAAATGCAATGAAGAGGAAGTAGCTTGCTTTTTGGATTATAGAGACTGACTGCTGCCTACGCAGTGGTTCACAATGAAACAGCAAAGGCCTGGATGATCTCTCAAAACCAGGAGATACAACAGGAGGCAAAAAGTCCCCAAAAAAATCCCCCAGTGTTCTGAAGAATCCATCTAGGGGCAGCTGGCTGCCTGGTGGTTGCAGTCTCAGACTAAAGAGGTCGCCAGTTTGAATTTCAGAATTACTGTTCAAAATTCAGGGCTGTGGTTGATAGGTACTTAACGCAGATTTTGTCCCTCTACCTTCATTCTTTTACTAGTGAGGGTCTGAACAGGAACTGATTGAACTGGAAGTCTTACTTAAGATGATTAACATTCATAAAACAGTGATAAAATCTAGTCCTTTAACATAATTTCCCCCAAGAGAGTGAAGATTTCATTTGTGATACGGACAGATATACTGGTACGACTTGCAGTGAAATGAAGGCCTGGCTTGCTTCTACTGTATGACTGGGTCAAAGAGAGAGTATGGATTAATTAAATAAAGTAAGTAAAAATGTGTGTGGGGGAGTAGTAGAATAAAAACAAAAGATTATTAGATTATTAGTACAGTATTCTTTCAGTGAAATGAAGAAGGGAACATGACAGAATTAAGGAAGTTCACCAGTACCTTGTACCATCATAAAACTTGTGAATCAACTGAAGTCCATATGTGTTGGGTGATAAGCCAGTGAAATTCTTTCCTTCCTCTCCTATAGGCTTACATCATCAGCAGATCCCAAAAAGACCTGCACTCCTCACTGGCCTCCTGTTGGGCTTCTGCAGTCCTCTGTGCATTTTGTTGTATCCGTGCCTGTGAACAGAGGCCGGCGAGAGGAGAGGGCAGCGGGGGGATTGGGGAGGGGCTGTTTTCCATTAATAGAGGGTGTGGTGTCAAGAGTTAGATGAGTAGGGTGCCACGTGTGCGGGTGCATGTGTGTTCGGGGGGTGGGGAGGCTGATTTGTTTGCCAGGAGCTGAGGGTGTGCCCTAGGCTAACTCAGCACAGCTGGCTGCCATCTCTCTGTGCTCAGCACAATGCAACCCTGTGTGCAGCTCTGGGGAGCGGCAGCTGGACTGCACAGATGACAGGGCCGGCCAATCAGCAAGCATCCCTGTGCCACGCCCAAGCGAAAACAGGCCAAAGCACCTCGACATGCTAACCAATAGGGGCACGGAATCACAAGGTCACTAAGCAGGACGAGCTACTAATAATGTACAATAAATAAGACAAACAGCTATAGCTGCAATGCAATTCATCATGGTTATAATGATTATTAGCTATATTATTATTGTTGCTGTTGTTGTTGAGGGTGTTGATAGAATAATAATAATAATAATAATAATAATAATAATAATAATAATAATAATAATAATGTTATTTGCTAAGTATACACTTTCATGAAAAGCTTACAGTGCTGTAGTTCCTTGACCCTTGTTGCTGATATCAGTGAAGCAGATCACGTTACGGAGGGCTGGTCACAGCCTTTGGTCATGAATCCAGATGGAGGTTAGCCCCGCATGGTGAAATCTACCATGAACAACCTACTTGATCCCATAAACTCACTGGCAGTCCCTGGTGAACATTTGCTCTGCTTGCTCACACATGACCACCACCACGCTCACCTCTGATATCATTCCAGATACAACGATATGTTTAAAATTGTCACTTATTTCGGGATGAGAAGAAGACTCACGTTGCCACTAACCTTGCAGTATCTTAATGGACTCGTAATAAACTTCATCATAACGCATTTTGTTTGATATGAGTTGGATACGTTGCATTTACACATGAGAATCACTATGACTGATATTATCCATTTAGATTTGTCAAGACAACATTCAGCAATTTCCCTACAGAGAACAGGAGTAATCGAGTGCGGAGAAAATTCTAGAGCTGAATAGTTCTTATTCAGTCGTGTTCGGCTGGTTCCGAATTACACATGGGGGCTAAACAGCAGAAACCCACAGGGTGAGAAACAAAAAGCGGCCATTTTGAAACTGCCGACAGCTCCCTGGGAAAGGTCACAGGCTGCCACCTGAGACTAAATGAGTGGTGGCAAGAGCAGAAGTTAGTGCGACAGAGAGAGCACCCCAAGCTCTCCGTGTTTGCTTCTCTCTTACAGGGGATGCGGGCCACTCAAAAACAGATCAGGTAGGCTTGGTATACAGTCAGTCTTGGGGGAATATGGACTGAGTTCCAGGCTCCAAGGGGGGTTGAGCTAAGAATCCAGATTGCAGACAGCCTCCAGGCAAAAAGGTCTGGGCTTGCATGGTGTGCGTGCGTATGTTTGGATGGAATAATCGCATTAATGGGCAGTGAGGTAGTGGCTCAGGAACAACCAAAAAAATTTTAAACTGTATGTTTAAATCTCAGGGGTGTTTCCAAAGTGCTTTAGATGAATGCAATTCTAAAATAAGGATATCCAGTAGTGATCAAAATTGTGGAAATGCTTCCAATTTTTAGAGATTGCCGAACTTTAATCGACTGTTGCCCCAGTTACTTATTTAGCTGTCCAAAGTATGATATTTGCAACATTCTTTGATTGTTTATAAACATTACCGCCAATATCCACGTAGTAACTTAACGTAATGCCAAAAATGTTAGGTGTTTCCACTATTTTGGCCAGTAGTATCCATCTGTTATGTCCATTTGGATAAAAGCATTTGCAACTAATTAATGTGCTATACCCTTCTGTTCAGTTGTGTTCAGTATTTCAAGGTTAGAATAACAAAGCTCATTGAGTAACCCTATATAACTGTTACTGTGTTGGACAATATCGCTCAAACTGACAAATATTGGTCGGTAAAGCCAAGGGTGCCGTCCCCTGCTGACCAGGAGCCCCTTGAGGAAGGTCACGACGGGGGTGTCAGGATCAGCTGTGAGAGCATGCGTTTCCATAAGCTAAACATTCCTTAAGCTGCAGGTGGCTGCAGCTTCATTGCAAACAGCAGAGAACATCGTGGATCAGAGGGCCCTGGAGCAGTCCATCTTCAGGCTTCCAACGGCGATTCTGGATTGGCTCCAGGTTCCACCAATCGCTCACTGGTTTGCAGCCATCCTTTTAGCTAAACACCACCTGGCTGCCTGCCCTTATACACGAAAGCCTTCCAAACCCCAACACAGTGCCCACCCTCCCTATCTCAGAGCCTCCGTCATAACCCCTGCTATCCATCCAGCTCCATTAAGTCCCAGTTTGTGGTCCTTGTGCTTGTATTAAACTTCCCCTTCCCCGAACCCATTGATCCCATGAAGTTTCTTGACAATAACCTACCAGATATCAACAAGACAATTAATGGATGCAATTTGGGCCGTTATTTCCAGGGGTTGCAATCTCTCATCCGTCAAAACCGCATTTGCATTGGTGTTAGGGTTAGTGTGGTTTAGTGTTTCCCAACCCAGTATGGAGCTAAGATTGAGCAAAAACGTGCACTGTCTGGCAGGGAGCAAAAACGTGCACTGTCTGGCAGGGAGCAAAAACGTGCACTGTCTGGCAGGGAGCAAAAACGTGCACTGTCTGTCAGGGAGCTGGGAGGGAGCAAAAACATGGACTGACTGTGGGTCCCGAGGACCTGATTGGGAAACACTGGTGTGTTTGGTATGGGGATCTTTAGACTTCCAATAAAATAAATATGATTTATTTACAGCGATCTAAAACCATAGTGTCATGGCAGCAATGAGATTGCATTTTCTTCATAGTGTTAATCGAAAATAATGGGTAATGACCCCACAGCCAAAATTCAGAAATTAGAAATCGGTCAAAAGCGGAAGCATTTAAGATACGATTGTGTCTGCAGTAGTTATCTGTTCATTGTTCCTAATTGAATAACTCTGCCCTGCCCTGTCATAGACCTCAAGGAAAAGGCAGGCCCGCATCTGGTCTGTATAAGGTGCCATTCAATGTGATTAGATTAGCAGATCTTTATTGATCCCAGAGGGAAATCAGGGGGTTGAGCAATGATGTAGGTCTTCATTTTCCATAAGTTTTTGATAAAGTACTGTGTTCTATAGGGGATTGTTCTGCAATTAAATGGGTGGTCTTAAGCCTCCGAAATTACCTCTTAAATTGGTTCTTAACCCTTTATTCATAGCCGTCTGTGGTAGTGGAGGAATGTGACTGGGAAGGATGGCGTGTGGCCTTGGCCATCTCAAGGGAGATAGTCAGCTGAGCAAGGTTAGTAGTCCTTTGTTGTCCTGCAACAAACTCTCATGAAAATGAGATCACAGTACTCTCCTAATGAGAGTTCAGTCCCCAATCAGCATGTTGTGAATTTCCATCCATCCATCCATGTTAAGTCTTCACGCACCATTATAATCTATAATCTGAATCTATGCTTCACCCTCATGTGTACATGTGTCTTGTATGAAACAAAGTTGGCAAATGTGTAAACCAAAGAATTCCTTTATTCTTGTAAAAACTGCAATTAAAAAAAGTTTCATCATTTATCATCCACTTAACTCATTCAATAATTCATTAATAAATCCAAAATACCTCAAAATTAAAAAGATATATTCCTTATTAGTATGTGTTTGAGGTCATTTCATGCTTTATGTTTTAAAACTTAAATTTGCTTATTTTTACATTCTCATTACATCTTTCTACACTTTGTTTAATCTGTACCTTAGTTGTGTATTTTATACATCTTTTCCATCTATGTTTCTTTTTTAATCCCATATGTAAAGGACTGAGCTGGATTTCATGTATAAAAAGTGCTGTATAAATAACTATTATTATTATAAGTCATATAATACAAATTTAGATCTGTAACAGTACAGTGCCTGAATAGTTAGTACGAAAGCAAAACAATCAGTTCTGGCAATATACTTCCAATGGGGTGTGGAGGAAACGGCAGCCACAGCGTAAACTGGGCTGCCACAGCGTAAACTGGGCAGCCACAGCGTAAACTGGGCAGCCACAGAGTCCTCCGATGCCCCACGACCCCACTGAACTTGTGTCATGAAGGAATTCCACCTCCATCTCTCCCTACTGCCCCGTGACCTTCTTCAGGCATCCATCTCATCCAGGAGCGAGTAGCCTGGTCATGCGAATGACTCACATTCATCGCCAGCACTTTACCCATAATGTGTGACTGCATCTGGCCGACGCACCGAGACGTACAGCACTTACGTAACCATTATGTCCTTATATTATTCATACTTCTGCGTTGTCATGACGTAGTCTTCCCGACCCAGTCACACCTTTCGATTTCAAAAATCCATAAAAAGGAATAAATTCTGTATATCCCAACAACTAACTTTCTGTTGTATGATGTTATTTCACAACGGAACACTGGCAGCCATTTCGGCCACAGGAATGTTCACAGGACGGGAAACAGGGATCATGCCCTATATTGTATGTGCGTAACTAATCTAAACCCAATTAAACTGAAATTAATACCTGATCATTTGTCTTTTTTAAGTTTTAAAAAGGAAATTTAAAAATCACAACTGTACACTTTAATTTTACGGGGCGGTCATTCTTTCCCCTCTTCCTCTGTAGGCCTGGAAGTTGACGCCTAGCTTATTCCACAGCGTCCGCTTCCAGTCCTCAGATACCAGCACGCTCCAACAACAGCCGTGCAGTGGGAATCACCTTATAAGGCGGGAGGGACTCTCCGTCGCCCACCCCCCCC
>JAODJU010000001.1:43652709-43696461 GCA_026776725.1 Gnathonemus echidnorhynchus
CCCCAATACTGTCCCCTGCCTCCCACCCTCAGCAGCGATCTCTCAGACCTGAAGTCTGCCTTTCTTTGCAGCTCCCGTTCCACATGTCCCAAAACGAGCACCCCCCTACCACATCGAGCGCATTAGCAAGCCAAACAGCAATGGCCCCCAGCCTATGTCCCATTGCCGGCGTTTGCTTCTGCACAATCTGGCTCATTTACAAGCTCCTCCCAACACCTGACTTGGGGACTCAGCACCATAAAGGTCAAACTGGATGCAAAGCTGCACGAGAGTCTGAAACTATATGTCTGAGGTCACTGGAAATTTCTGACTTTTGAACATATGCAAGTGTGCTCATCAGATACATACAGCAGTGTTATTGTGGTCTGTGGTAAACCGTGTCGCTTGCCGAAATCAGTAATTTAACAGGTGACCTGATTGCATTCAACAAATAGCATTAAAACTAGACAAGTTTCTGATTTGACTCTGATTGTGATTCAGTGTTACCTTACACACCTTGGATTTAAATGTTGCAAGGGTTTAAGCATGGAGTTAGCAAGAAAAATAAGACAAAATCAGAGGCAGTGAATTTCAGTTTTATTTGTTGTCTGACAACTTTGACTGGTGAGTCTTCCTGTACACACTGACGTGTCAAAACTGTAGCACCAGTGAATCACCACTCCCGCTCATTAAACTCCAGTTTGTTGCACTACATAATGCACAGGAACGAACTACAAGCAGAAATCAAAACTTCAAGCTGCAGGTTGGATGAATGAGCTCCAATACTTTGCCGCCGTCTTTCATGGTATCACAGCGGAAACGTCTTCCAGGATGCGGACTTTGGCACTTTATGTCAAAATCAAACATTGAGAGGGGAACTAAATGAGCGAACGAGCCTATGCAATTAATCAAACAGAGAACGGCGACTGCACCTCATGGAAGAAAGGTCTAGCCAAGAACTTTCTGCTCCAATTAAAGCAGACAGTAATCTAAAGTTTGTGACAAAGTGTGTCTTTAAAACAGAGAAAAAAATATTGCTGTGATGCAAATAAAGAAAACTGATGAATGAGCCCGTCTTACGGCAGTGAAGGGTCAACATATGGCAGAACAGCTTCGAAATGAAAAAATATGTCTATATACTATTATTTGTTCGAGTGCAATGTCCAAGAATTCAGGTGGCATGATCAAATTCATATGACGATTCAGTTTGGTCAGTTGCTACTTTGGAAATATCGCAAGGGCAAAACTTAACATTTTATGAAATAGATTTAACAATTTCATTTCTCCTCCAAGCACTCGACCACCCACCTATCAGATCATGCTGATCCAGAATCTATCGAGAGAATCGGAAAGGGGCAGAGCAGAGCGTTCGACCTGGACTGGATGCCAGTGCATCACAGAGCACTGCGCAGTATGGACACACAAGGACACATGTTCAGTAATTCACTGAGCAAAAGCCGGACTGTTGGAGGGAAAGTGAAGTACCTGCAGGAAACGCACTTGAGCACAACGGGAACGGCACACACAGATAGCTGAGGCCAAGTCTTAACCAACACCCCTGGAGCTGTGAGTCACCATGACGCACTGCATTCTCCCTGCAACACGTAAAATATCATTTAACTCAGGCGAATATGATCAACAAACCTGCCTATTCTATTACTGGTGCAGAATACACAAGATATCCCTGCAAATCAGCTATTATTCAAATGGCATTTCTAAGTATTTTCCTTTATTTTCTTTGAGTTTACGAAGACAGCTTGTAACTAATGTTACAGTGTTCCAATTGTATGTTTCAAAGTTAAATAAAACTAGCTTGTGTTCTGGAGTAAAAATAATTGCTGTATTTTTTTTACAGTTGTGTAATGTCCTGGGGCAAAAATTGATCAATATTACCGAATATTACTCCAGTATTACTAGAGCAGGTAAACAAGCCAAAACCTCACAAATGCAAGGAGTTATTATCCTCTGTAGGTGCAACACAGTCCTTTCATTTCAATCAAGCTTTATCAAAATCATTACACCACTGACACCATTTTGCAAAAACAATCCCGTGCCCCATTATCGGAAAAAAAAAAAAGTTCTTGAAAAAACACCAGGATGAAAATCCCACCCGTGCGCATTATTTACAAACACAACATTTCTAAAGACAGAAAATACACCTTAGATATGACAGCATAGGAAAATATATGTAAAAAGATTTATTGTAGAGACATCGCACACCCCATTTGTGGGGTGGTAAGCCTTAAACTGTTTTATACTGTTTGTAAGTGGGCAGACAATCAGACTCGTATCAGCCATTTCCACATGCGGAACTGGGCCCCTCCTTTACCCGAGCCAGACTGCCGACACGGTCCGTCTCCCCACCCTACTTCCTGTGTGTCTTTTCTCACGAACGCACTTGAAATGCTGACTGAGGGGACAGAAGAACACCAGACTGAAAATAAAGATAATGATGAGAAATATCATTGGTATCAGGCAGCGAACTCCTCGCTCCTTGGCATCGGGATTTACGTAAGGAAAGGGAAATGGGAATAAGAGCGCCATCGGCGCCGAGAGAACAGCTTGAGAGTAACAAGTGAAAGGATGACTAGCATTCTGTCGACCTCGTTGGCATCTCGGTCAATTGCACAGGAAACCAACTGGCAGACAGGCTCACATCCTGCGAAAAATCTGGGTGAAGCACATCCTGTGAATTGCAGAACTGGTAAATATTTGGTTCTCTCACCGAACAAGTCAGATATGTCATGGCTTGTAATTTAAGGCACCCAAACGTTATGTGCAAAGTCTAGGGAAAAAGTTGAAGATGGGCCACACAACAAACTGTAGATGCTGTGTCCTTCAGAAAGAGCGTACATTCATCTAGTTTTCAAGTATTTTCAAAGTAATGTACACAAAACTGTATATTCTTCTTGCAGGAAAGCCAACAGAATGAGCATGCAGTTATTGATGTCCCTGATTACTACCGTTACGAGGGGTAGGACAACTGTAAAGGTACCAGAATCATGGCCTGAGCAAAGCACACAAAGACACGGACGTCCCTAGTAGAGGAGCCCTAGTGACAGGGAAACCTCATCTGTCCGAACACATCGCCGCACCAGAGGGCAGAATGGCCTCCCCAACCCCAGATGCATTGCAGAAGATAGATCTTGGGTTCCATCGCTTTAATAGCGCACAATCTTACTGCCAAAACCGTAGTGCGGATCCTACGTGGGCCCGTAAAACTGTGCTTCTCAACATGTCTCAAGGCTCAAGCTATTAACATCACCATTAGCAAAACTCCCCCCCCCCCCAATATTCCCGTTTGGTAAATCTCTTTAGGACGTTGGTGTATCCAGCTAGGAGAGCAACAATGGATGGCTGCTCTAAGGCATCATGGCTTTTTGGTTTTGCTGTTGAGCCCAGGCTTGATTTGGACCAGCTCCACATCCGACAGCACGTCTGGGGGCAGCGAGCCGCGCATGCGCTCAATGGCCCTTTGGTACGACGCCTTCTCCTGCTCCAGAGAGCGAATCAGGTGCTTCATCTTGCTCTCCCGCAACATGAAGTTCTCCACATTCACCTCTAAACTCTGGATCTTGACACGAGCAGCCTGTAGGAGACAAACCACACACCCTCCACCCTCAGAGACCATTTCTAAAATGCAAATTACACACCTTCACAACATCTGCCCTAGCAGGAATGTCAGTTGACTAAGGGGTGCAATAAAGAACACATGCAATGTTCTGTGTTCGCCTACCTTTCACGTCACTGATAAATGGAAACAGCTCTATAAATAATTTGTATAATGTGTTTTATATCATTGCAATTCATCAGAAGACCAAGGGTGCTGATCCCTGGAGACTACTGAGGCAAATTGCTTCAGAGGGTCTTAGATGCATCTTGGCAATTTGCAAATTTGATGTCCTAACACTATATCAGCCTTGAACTATACTCTGGCCTCATCTATACTAGTCCATTTGTGATAAAGCAAAAGTAATTTTTCTCTTTGTCTCTTTGCATGTGCAGTGGGTCTAAGCTCTGGCTCCACCTGCTGGTAGGTTACGGTACAGGCGGCACACAAAACAATGAACAGGCATGAACGCATCAGCTTCTACCATACCTGGAGCTTCTCCAGCAGATCCATGTTCTGCTTCTTCAGCTGGGCATTGGTCTTCTCTAACTTGTCCAGGCGGTCCATGTCGTCGGGCAGGGTTGTGGAGTCCAGCATTTCATCCTGTAGCACATGGTACTCTACCTCGTAGGCATGGAGCTGCTTGGAGATGTCCATCTCTAGCACCTAAAGGATCACAGAATTGTTTTCTTGTGCCTCATAAGCTTCTAGGCAGTCTGACTTCAGAAAAAAAATACTATTGGGAATATAATACTGTAGAAATACACAATGCTTTAAAGCAGTGTTTCTCAGTCCGGTCCTCAGGGACCCATAGTCAGTCCATGTTTTTGCTGCCTCCGAGCTCCCTACCAGACAGTCCACATTTTCGCTCCCTCCAAGCTCCTGGTAGGAGCACAAACATGGATTGTCTGTGGGTCCCCATGGACCGCACTGGAAAACACTGCATTAAAGTATGACAATTTAGCACCATCACACTACCACGCTATTTCAAAAATATTACAAAATTTGCATTTTGCATAATTACGAGCATTTAAAAAAAAAAAAAAAAATTAAAGGGTTAACTATTGCCCACTTTCTTGATGTCATCACACCAACACAAGATGATATGGGACTTATTTCACTGTGACTCAAGGTCACTTGCAAACATATGGCACTTATTTAGCAAATACAGGCAGTTCCTAAACACAATCCTGAGCTATACTCAAGGATACTCTTCCAAACAATACTATTAATTAATCATAGAAGATTTAGGATATGTTATATATACCCTGAAATAATGCTGAGTGTCACTTAAAAAATGAGTAGTTTACCATATACACACATACCCATTGAGGCTGGGCTCAGTAAAGCCAGCCTGTAAAAAAAGCCTCACACACCTGCTTCATTGTCTGCTCCATCTGGTCCTGAGTCAGGTTGGGGATGGTAGTTTTAAGGTAGTCCACAATAGCCTCAAAGCTGTCGCATTCCATTATTTCCCCTTCATGGCTGCTCAGCAAACACAGGGCTACCTTAAAGACCACTTCCATCCCTTGGATAAACAGGAAGTCTGCAAAAACACAAAAAGCCACATGTGAATCCAACACACGTCACCTGCAGAAACCTCACCTCTTTCCCTCCTGTATATCCACTGACAATCTTGCAAGGAGATGACATCTGAACCTTTCCTAAACATTTCTCACTGTCTTTTCACGATTTTTACACTAACTGGAATAGAATCGCAATCACGTCCTCATACCCTGGCCAAAGTTTTGCTGCTATATATAAAGTAAGTCTTATGAATGCAAAAAAAAACTGGATAGAAAAAGCGACAATCTAACAGAACAAAACAGGGAAAAAAATCACAAGTGTTTAGGGTGGTATGTACCAAAGACTCGAGCCACAAAGCCCAGTGGAAACTGGGATGCGAAAAGAGTCAGGAACCAGGGTGCAGCATAGAGACTGGGGCAGATCTCATGCTCCTCCAGGTGATTGTACAGCTCTCGGTGGTAGTCATGCAGGAGACGAGACAGCTGGTACATCTGAATCTGCAGAGAAAGACGTCAAATCAATCCCAAGATCCAAGATTCCATCTTCCCATCACTGCAGCCTAGACTACGAATATGCTGCACTCAATTATGAAATAAACCACCATCATCTGCTGCTTATTGTTCATTACAGCTAAAAAGATGAAAGATTCCTTGACGGTGACTAAATTATATTTACTTGGCGGACGGCCCATTTGGCAGGTGGTCGTTTAGCTTTTGGTCCAAAGCGACATACAAGTGAGGACAGAGAACAGGGACAGCAAATGCCTCTGTAGTAGCTGGGATCAAGGGCCACGCTCAAGAGCCCAACGGGCATATGATTACTCCGCCGACCACAGGATTTGAACTCATGAACTTCTGGACACGAGCACAGATCCCAAACCTGCCCAAGACATCCATGTGTTTTTTCTGATTCAATCATAATTCAACAATCAGACTGCCAGCAGCTATACGAACTGCAGTTCAGACTAGGTAACCAATCTCTCTGAAGCTGAGCGGGTTTGAGCCTGGCCAGTACTTGGAGGGAAACCAACTAGGAAAGCTGAGTTGCTCTTGCAGGAGGTATTGTGTGGCCTATTCCTGTGGATCCCAGCACTCCAGTGCAGTGACGGGGACAAAAAATAATGCCGTCTTACAGACGAGCTGTAAAACTGAGGTCCTGACTGAGGCCTCTTTCAAATGAATAGGGGTGGTGCCCCGTTGTCCTGGCTAAATTGCCCACTATGGCACTTTTATATCTGGCCTCCTAATCATGCCCTATATCTAACTGGTGAATTCTCTCCTGCCCCTTCACCACCTTAGCTATTATGTGGTGAGTGTACTGGTGGAGAATGGCTGCCATCGCATCATCCAGGTGGGAGCTTCACAGTAGTGGTGGTTGAAGTGTCTCCTCATTGGTTCTGCAAAGCACTTTGGGTGTCTTGAAAAGTGCCATATAAATGTGACATTCATTCATTCATTCATTCATTCATTCATTTATTCATTCGACCACATCATCTAAAAAGAGAGGATTTTTAAATTTTGCAAACTATAACAGCTGTGAATGGCCTGGGGCTGGTATCTGCAAACTATTCAGTTCAGCAAAATTTGCCATTGGCAACAGAGAGAGTCTAAAACTGCCCCTCGGTGATTGGGCGGGGAGATCAGACAGTTAATCACTACCTTTAAACTCAAGGCTTGTGGTTAAAGTAGGTAGCAAGTGGGGGAAAAAAGCCTTGAACGGACCTGTAGGGAGATCATGTCGGGCCGATACTGCCTGCGGAAGCCCACGTCGTACATGAGGAACTTGAGCATGTCGAAGGCCTGCTCCTCGCTCATGTGCAGCAGCAGCAGGCCTGCCACGAAGCTGATGCCCTGGCAGTAGCCCACCTCCGTGTCCAGCAGAGAGTAGGCCTTCAGCAGGTTGTAGAGGGAGAGTTGCCCCGCTCCCAGCTGGGCGGAGAAATATGGGTGGGTGGGGAATGTCCGACCTATGGCGGCACAGGGAGGAGGTGCTACAACCTCAAAACAATCGACAGCAGAACAAAATCGATTTTCATCAAGCCAGGTGAGCTGTACTTGAAACTTGAGTGATCGCAATATGCTACTTGACCGTGCTTGTGTTCTCATGTACCCATTTTACGTCACCTTCCATTGGCCAAGAGCAGTTCCAATACTAATAACACAAGTACAGAGGATGGTAAAAATCTCCAGATGTTGGTCTTGTTCCGCCCCAAATATCAAGGATACAGGAGTTGCATCCTCACGGAACGAGACCGGTCCCATGATTCATTGCAGCCCAAGTTCATTCTTGGAAGTCAAGTTCCCAAGACTGGTCTTGGCAAGACCACAAGTGTGGTCTTTATGTTCTTGATATTGAGATTCACCCTTTGTACTTTACACTCTACTTCGAGTATTCTGAACGCACAGAAAAGTGCACTTACTTCACACATCACAGCAGGAACTTCCAAAAGGTTCGTTTTCTCTGCCAACCAGAATAGCCTTGATTTCCACCACAAAGTGAGTCAACGGCAATGCCTGTTCCCATTCTCTCCAGGAGCACACCTTCTCGTATGTGTATTGGCCTACACTTCTAACTTAATTCATATTTATATTATGTATTACGTTTACATTCATTTAGCAGATGCTTTTACCCAAAGCGATGCACAGTTGATAAAGCAGGGTTAGCCAGTCCTTGGAGCAATTAGTGTTAAGGGCCTTCCTCAAGGGCCCAGCAATAAAATCACTCTCCCAACCATGGGATTTGAACTGGCAACCTTCAGATTACAGGCACAAGCCCTTTCCCACTGAGCCCCACACCACCCCAGCTACTTGATCCTATTCTTTTCCAAAGGAACTACGCGTCAGTGGTAATCACAACCGCAAGTTAATTCAACTGGATTCACCTAGAGGTTAATGCTGCCTTCATGTGTTTGTCGGAAGGACCTACTTCCCATTTGTGAAGTCGGAATTATGAGTATGTCATACCCATGTGCTTTGTCATGGGAGCGAAATGAAAACATGGGGGATGCAAAACTTTTTTTCACCCAAATAGGAAGATCCTATTTTGATTCCATAACACACATAGATAGAATGACAAATGGCCTTGATCTATATCAAGTGTACACAGATTACAGATGTACACAAGCAATAGCTATCGATAGCTGTATTGCTAAAAATAAACAATTACGTACCACCCACAATGGAATGAAAGGTTGAAGGTCATCCCAACTCAGGAATTCAGGCACCATAAAAATCCAAGAATTTCCCACTCAAAACTGTGAATCTTGTTCAACTTCCAAGTCTGCATATTTACCATAATTCCGATAGCATGTGAAGACAGCAGAGCCTCCGTTCTTTGACACCCCTCAATGTACCCCCATCCCAAAAATTCACCCCCCTGAGTTACCCCCAAAGCTCCACCCCCCTTTGCCAGCACATACAATATATAGCATATATATACACACACACAATATACAGCACATAAAATACATCTGTTATTGTGTGTCATCTGTTGTGTCAAATGTTACAACTGTTATGTGTGTGCGCTGCTCTTCTATGCCTTTTAAATTGCCCCTTGGGGACAAATAAAGTTTTTTGAATTTGAAATTGAATTTGAATTTGAATACCCAGGTCCACAAGGATGGCATGCTGCTGTGCAGTCAGTTGCTTGAGGAGGTCCTGGTAGGAGATGTCAGGAGGCTGCTGCCTGCAGGGTAGCCGATGGCGCAGGCGATGTTGCTGGGAGAGCAGGTGCCACACCTCGCCACGCCGGCTTTTGGGCACGCCTACAAACAGAGGACACTCAATGGTCAGGTGACTCAAAGAGGACAGGAAGAAAGAGAGAGAGAGAGAGAGAGAGAGATCACTGGGCCATCGTGGGCCACTCTCACCCTGGCAAAGCGTGTTATAGATTTCCTCCTTGTCCCACTGGATCTGAGATCTGCCGGGGATGCTGAGCTTCTTCTCCCACACAGCCTGGACCTCTTTGGAGCACTGGCCCACCTCCTGGTAGTCAAGTTTCATCTTTCTGATGTGCAGTTCATCTCTGCTGGCTGTCGGGGCAAAGAAAGCAGCCATGGTAAGCGAATGCGGCAGTGAAATGACCTACAGCCGACATCCTGACCAGGGAACAACAAACAGGCAAGTAATATCATACTGCATAGATATTCCGTACATATTTTCCATAGTCACTTATCCAATACAGACACATGGAGAAGAGAGATATATAATCACAACAAATCAAAAATAGCAATAAACAAAGCAGGCATAAGCAAAGATCTACTTTGTCTTCTTACAGCAAACATTCTGATTAATCAATAGTAATGAGAAAGAGGGAAAATGTACTGTTTGGAATAAGGGTAACTACATATCTTTCTGGGGTAAAAAGTCTTTATTCGTCCTCTAGAGGGCAATAACTTCCTAATTACTGCCAAACAATGCAAGACCCCTCCACTTTTACTAGCATCAGGGGAATTAACATCAATGCAGAAATCGGCGTTTTATGTAGTTACATCATCAGCCTGATTTATTATTTAATGTACATTTATTAGAGAGCACCCAGAAGAACAAGAATATAGTGTCTGTAACAGAAAGAGATACTTCAGCTCAGGAAACAAATGGGTTTAATAATAATTAGATGAGTTTTCATATGTCTCCATGCATCTCGCACATGAACTCCAGCTTCGGCTAATGACCGTTAGAGGCAGAGAAAGGGGGCGGGACCAGGGGGTCGAATCCCACCTTCCAGGCGCTGGTTCTCCTTCTCCATGCGCAGCAGAAGTATCTGCTGATGGATGGCCTTCTTCCACAGGGCCCTGTAGTCAGCGGTGCTGCGCCGGCAGCCCTCCCCGGGGCCAGACGGACCACGGGGCAGCAAGCTCGCCAGGGGTTCCTTATCGTGCGTGGAGGTTCGTGGGGAAAGAGGCAGGAGCTCGCTTCCATCCAGACCATCTGCTCCAACACCCCCCAGCAGAGAAACAAGTTGGTGTGAGATGTGAGAGGCACAGCCTCAGTATGTCGAATCTTTCCGTTACCCATTCAACAAATCACATGACTGAGGTGAAGCAACAGCTGCAACCAAGAGCGATTCTAGGATCTGACCCTTGGGTTGGGGGGTTTCAGCCTCCTGGAGAAATAAGAGACACCCAAACCCTAACCCTCACCTTAACCCACCCATGATGAGATTTGCCAGGAGGACGGGGAATCTCACGATAAAGTCTGCCAAGTGGGACAACCAAAAGTATACGAAAATGTGGCACAAATCCCTAAGTGGCTTCAGAAAAAAATGTAAGGGTCTAGATCTGCCAATAAAAGTTAAATGTCTCTGAAATTGACTTTAAACAAATAGGTGCAGTATTTCTGTATTATTTCTGCACTAAATTAAAGACACAGGTCTTGTTCAAAGGTACAATGGCAGTGGACCAACGAGATGTAAGGTTACCAGCGTTTAGACATCAGAAGTGTTAAAAAGACCGGCTCCCCCAGTACTGCGCACTGGTAGGACAGGCGCTCGACACGGACCTGGATGCTGCATGGAGCCGGCAGGCTTGCTCATGGGGGAGGCCACACGGAGGAAGATCTTCTGGCGCCAGGAGACACGGCGTGGGGTGCTGAGAGGAGCTAAGGAGCTCAGGGAGTCACTGCTGCAGCCAGACGAGGCCCCCTTCCTGCCGTCATCGTTACTGCGCCGGAAGCAGGCCAAGAAATCAGTCGGGGGGGTAAGACAAGCCCTGCTCAGCATAGCATATGTCACATCACAACGCAAACACGTAATCTACGCACTCATGCCAGATCTCCCTATATGTCACAAAAATACAAGTCAAATGATAAAAGCAGGTCCTCATAATAAATCAAATAATAGCTAATTACTCTCAGTGGCCACTTTATTAGGCATAGCTATCTGGTGCTGGGCTTGGCCTACTTTTGCAAATATAAGCAGTTCAGCATTTGATGCATTGTTCATTCAGAGATACCTTTCTGCACATCAATATTGTTTTTGTTTGTTTTTTTTTACATTCGCAGCATTTCTAAATCGCTTTGATGAGCTGGCCATTCCCCTCTGACAACAGAGGGAATGCACAAAAGCCCACTGACTGCATCAGGTTCGTGCACAGCCAAGTGCCCTCTTCATGCCCCTTTCATAAGTTGTACAAGTATGTAGCATATCATCTGGTCACCGTGTAAATGTAGTATGTGAAGCACATCATCCAGTCACCGTGTAAATGTAGTATGTGAAGCATATCATCTAGTCACCGTGTAAATGCAGTATGTGAAGCATATCATCTAGTCACCGTGTAAATGTAGTATGTGAAGCATATCATCTGATCACCGTGATAATGTAGTATGTGAAGCATATCATCTAGTCACTGTGTAACTGTAATATGTGAAGCATATCATCTGGTCACCATGTTAATGTAGTATATGAAGCATACAAGCATTCATCATGTCCCATTTTGGGCATCATTTTCGGTTTGATATGCAAAATGAGACAAAAGAATACTTTTACGGACATGGGCAGAACCTGAATTCACAAGTAGATGTTCAAATGGAAAACATTAAGCTAATTGTGGGTGTAAGTTGGTTGCGGATAATGCTGGTAGCCAGTCAGCCATAATTGGTGAATTGGGAGCATTTTGATTTCCCAATGAAATTCACCATCACCGGAGAGAGAGTAGCTGATAAGACCAAGACTGCCTGTTGGCTCTGTTGCTGGAAACTCACTCGAGATGATCACCCAAGTGTGTGTACGACTGGAGCAAGGCAGAAACTGCCTCTGCATGTTAGTCTCCGTGTGGCATCTAATGTGCTTTTGCCAGGAAACTCAGACTGGGCTAAAAAAAATAACTATGGCTATAGGGGAGGTTATCGCCACAGATATGCAGTCATACTCAGCAGTAGAGAACATGGGATTTACAGTAGACAGAATTCAGCTCATTATGATTGTTACGATGTTATATTTTTGATAAATTTATTTTACATATTCATGTTTATGATATGCAAATACGCATCTGTTAGGTTTCGTTATAGATACTTGACAGACGCAATGCCTTCGGTTTACAACTGTTTTGTTTATCTCACCATTCTCTGTAAATTTAAGACACTGGAACATGCAGAAATCCCAGGAGAGTCTTCTGAGATATTGGAACCACATTTGGGGGCAGCAATCATGCCACAATGAAAGTTACTTAGATCGCAGCTGTTGTGCATCGTGATGCTTCGTCAAACTGTGATTGGACCCCGGCATCTGACCGGTTTATTTCTTTAGTTGCAGTCATGCGATTCGCTGTTTGAAGCCGCATGTGCTTTACTGTACCTAATAAAGTGACCACTTAGTATAGATTTACTCATCAGCAATCCACTAAACAGAAAACCATAACGACTGTTAGGATACCCATGTGACACTACCAAGATCTGCTCATTATCTGGTGGAAGAATACAACAGTTTAGAGCCAGGGGGGAAAAAAATGTTAGTTTAGGGGTTACTGCAGAAAAGCTGTTAGTGTTAAACATACCAGCCCACATATAATTTCATGACACTCAACACACATGGGCCTAACATTACACAGATGTCCCTCACATATGTTGCCAAGCCAAAATTTTAATTTGCGAATTTTCAGAGAACACCAAATTCTTACAATATAAACAAAAGCATTTTCTCAAATTTAGTTCACTCACACCTCAAACAACATAATTTTCCTCCTAAATAAAAAAATATGAAGTACACTACCAGTCAAAAGTTTTTGCACATCACAGTATTTTTTTTTACCACTTTTCCATATTTCATAAACAGCAGATGTCTAAATTTCTGTTAAGCATTGGAGAGTTGAGTGAACTATAAATTAAATTCTAAGTCGAATAAAACAAGTTTCCTGTATAACATGGAAAGAGTATGTAACAGTGCATGTCTGACATCCTATTAATTAACTGGTTGTGTGGTGATGGCATAGTCAAATTCTAGGCTGTCCTTTAACTTTAAATACACTAGTTAACATTGTCATCCCATGAAACAAAGCAGTATTTAATGTCCCTTGTAGAAAGAATGCCTCAAATTTTCTCTGCTGTTATAACTGATAGTGGAGGTTACTTTGATGAATCAAAGATATATGACATTTTCCTGCTAATAAAGGTATTGAAATGGTGAACATACTGAAAATTGATTTGCTAGCAAAGAATACTGAATGTATTTTTAGTAAGCGTTAAGCGAGTAACACGAGTAAATCTCAGTGTGTGCAAAAACATTTGACTGGCAGTGTATTTCCAGTGAGCTAAAATGAGATTTTACCGACTTTAAAAGGCCAAAAACAGAAGTTTTGTTATAGAAAGAAGGGCAGCAATTCAGCACCATTACCAAACGACAGCCAAACGATACTGCAGGGCAGAGCCTGATACTGGAGCCAACTGGCCACTGGGTGTCTCCCATTAATTACCTTTCGTCTGCAACTGACCTCAATTAGCTCCTGTGTGCAGCAGATATAAAGGCCATAGTGCCCATAAACTCAGCGAAGCTTCCTGCAAGGCTGACCGTGCATTTATGGTGCAAAGGTCCTGATGAGATTAATTAGCAAGACTACGGTGACTATAACCCATAATATACTTACATCAACAGAAAATAAAACAAAAGGAAAAAACAAAAATAAAAACACAAGTTTGGGAAGACCTAACGAACAGAAAATACCTGTCAGTAACTAAAAGGGACCAACTCCAGCACTGCGATTATAAATACACCACATTTAAGGGTCCCTTTCAGCTTTCAAAGTCTGCATACATTATTCCGCGAGCTAAAAATAACCCACAGGGAGCCCCCTTGTGTGTTTAGACGCGCGGCACGGGCATATCGACGTTCTGCGACTCTGAACGACATGACCGTGGACAGACACGTTCCTCACTGGGTGGCTAAACCACCAGCAGGTCAGTGCCACGCTGAGCTGGGAATGAAAGCAGCGTTTGGAATATAGATTTATGTATGTTTATGACACTGACAAACAGCGTTTTAAAGATTATAAGCAGTTCATATGAAGACAGAAAGTTAATCTATTTTCATGACAAGATATTGATCCAGTAAGTACTTCAATCTACTTTATACCTAGTTTATATATTCAAAAAAAAGGTAAAAATAGCACAAGAGACAGATTGGCATGGGAGAGCTGGTTAGAGCTGTTTTTGGTCTCTACTCTCGGATCATCCAAAGCTTGCCACTTCCCCTCCATGTGGATTATTTTAAACTTCAAGGCACTGGGCCTTAAGGCTTCTGACAAGCTCTGTTTGACAAAATGCCAAAGAACATAAGTAGTTATTTTTACCGAATTTTGTGATATTATTCACGACAGCTCTATCAGTCAGTGGTCAACAAATTATCAGCCTGAACATATAAACCAAAAAGGGATTAAAAAAATACTCCACTGCATCATAACAGGTCAAATTTTGCCGGAAGCGAAAAAAGAAAAGTTAGTCTATACATTTATGCTGCCACTGACACGCAAAGCACACTGCAGAGGAGAATGATAAAATGCTGTCTTGGGTCCTTCAGGATTATTAGACAAGCTACATGCAGACACAAACACAAGCCGTCCATCAGAACAAGCAGAGATAATCCAGCAAGAACAAAAAGCAGCTTCATTGTCTTCTGTTACAGTAAAGTTTGCAGCATTAGAATAGATGCATGGTAAGAAAAATAAAAAAAAAACAACTGGACAATTAAAGCCCACAGCCATCATCTCACTGCTGCAACCAGCACAGTCGACAGAGACATAGATATTGTGCGGGGCGAGACTGGAAGACCTTCTCACCTCTTGAAGGTTCCACCTTCGGTAGGGGAACCTAGAGAACCCTGGTAAAAGTTTTTCAGGAAATTGGGAGCCGAGAAAGACGAGGGCAGGCTGAAGGACTCGCTTTCAGAAACGCTGCGTTTCCTCGCGATGCTCACGGGGCTGGGTGGCGGCGACGCAAGACACACACAGACACGCGCGCACACACGCGTGTGCGCACACACAAATTTCACAACAAGTAAGTACAGTGCATGGCAAAGACACCAGAATGCAACGCTACATCAGACAACTGGTGGAGAACAACCAGGCATCTAAGGAGGCCAAAAATCCGAAACTGAGTAATGACCAAACGATGAAGAGCAGCGATGTGCGCATGACATAGAGTTATAGACCACTGTCCCCTCAAAAAACCAGCTTAAGGAATATCTCTGCAGCGGAGAACCGTGTGTTCCCTATGTCCATTAGTACAGAGCATGGCATGGCTTTCATTAACAAAGCTAGTTGTGATGTTAAAAGAACAGCCGGCTTGTACTAGATTTCAGCCTTTTTCACAAATGCATCTCTGTCATTTAACGCACAATTGCATGCAATAAACATTGTTAAAACTTTACGTAAAAAAAAAAATAAACATGCATTAATGACAACAACAGCAGCGACAACTATAGTTTGAGTATTGAGAATGACTAGAAAGATAGGTAGTGTATTTATGCGAGGTTTCCGTAACCCGAAGCTCAGGTGTGTCAGGTGTGCTTGTCGATGCACGTGATGAGGTCATGGGGGGGTCAGGACGGGGTGGGGACACCATACCTGCTCTGTAGCAGCTCGGGGGCCACGGACTGCTGCCGTAGGAGGGGGGCCTTGGACGCGGGGGCCTGAGGCTCACTGAAGGAGATCCTCTTCTTCACGGGCGGGTGACTGAAGGTGTGGGCGCGGCGCCGGAATTGCGGGGCGGCGGGGTCGTCCTCGGGGAAACACGGCGAGGAGCCGGGGGGGGTTCCCGGAGGGGAGTCCCCAGGGGTCTCGTCCTGCTGGGGGCACGATCACGGGTCACACGGATTCCACTCGCGAGTATGCGCTACATGCCAATCACCAATCCCAAACTCATTCACTCCAGAATCGACATGTATCTACTTGCCATGTAAACCACATAGACCCTCCCCCCAAGCTTCAGAGAAAGACGACACCTCCCTCACAAGGCACTCACGTTAACGTTTGGAGTCACCAGCAATCAGCTTTCACAGCTTTCACAGAGTAACAAATGCTCCAGGGCACGTTTCCCTCCAAAACCAACAACACCTGAGCAACAACCAACTTCAAAACTGCCCTAGAACTCTGTCTACACTAAACCCAGCCAGCAGACAATAACCCACATCGTACCACAGTTCCTCTATCTGAGCCCCAGGATCTATTGTATGCCAATGAGCTACATCCTGTGTCTCGCAAAAACAGGCACTGCGGGGAGGCAGGCGCTGCTGAAGTCGACCTTGTTTACTGAGCTGGGTATCGGAAGGACCGGTCCGTGCTGCTCTTCCTCTTTTGGCCAAACTCAACCCATTTCCTGCCTTGTGCACCATATCCTGAAAGAGCAGAATCATTACTCAGCTGAAATACTCCTGAGAAGGACTCCCAAACTGCAAAAATTTCCAGGGAATAAAGAAAATCAGCTTTAAAACAAAAAAACAAAATATATACCAGCTTTTGGACTGAAAAGATGAAAGGAGCCAAAAGCGAAACACTATTAAATAGGGAATTGGTCATTTTAATATATTAAATACATAAAACATAAAAATATATTCCACTAACTCATTGAGAGCTACAGCTTCCAGCTTACTATGTCACAGTTACCAATATATATTGTTGCAATAATTATATTAGGAACGTATTTAACTGACACCATGTTTTACAGGGAAGATTACATATCAGAGATGGCAGAAGCACTGAACGGAAGCCCAGGAAGACGTGACACTGCATCGAGGGGAAATTTGTCAATCACCGTATGGTTTTACGTATTCAAGGGCTGCTCTAAAGTTCTGGCCCCCCTGAATCTACCAGCGTATCACTGCCCCTCTGATGCCCCTTCTGGCTCTTGGGAAGGGGGGGTGGATTCTTGGCACAACGCTGCA
Organism: Gnathonemus echidnorhynchus; assembly: GCA_026776725.1. Taxonomy (NCBI): domain Eukaryota; kingdom Metazoa; phylum Chordata; class Actinopteri; order Osteoglossiformes; family Mormyridae; genus Gnathonemus; species Gnathonemus echidnorhynchus. The sequence continues at coordinate 43,669,691 of JAODJU010000001.1, forward strand.
CCACTGCAGTTAAAACAGGCACCAATCACACCAACAGGCGACCGCCTTCATAAATGCCCACGGATATGCCAACACAAAACTCGTCACCCACACGAAGGCAACATTCTACTCAAATCTGACGCACCACGGACGCTCTTGATAAACATGACGCCAAACCTGCCTATATGCTCTTAGATCTGGGACTTAATACATGGGCGGGTCACAGCTGAAAGCTGATTGGCCCTCAGAGTTCCCCTTCCCCTGTCAGTCACTGATTAACAACACATCATTGGCTAATGATAAAGATGTCCCCACTGCATGAATCATGATCCCTCACATGCCTTCTAACCTGAAACAAAAACAAAAAAGTCTTACAGTCTCCCTTGCAGAAACTCCAGGGAATCGTACTCACGCGTTCAAAGCTGCCCATGCTTCCGAGACGACCACGCATCCGGCTGGCGCCCTGGGGACGACACCATTATATACTCAGTCTCCAACCGAATGCATTTCATTCACATTGTAATGCATGCATTCAGTCTAATGCATGCTCTAATGCACTTTCATCGTCATTTTGGAGATAAATATTTGCAAAAAATGGATTGTGGGTTGTTCCACCACTGCAGAAAGTTCATATCAAAGTGTCACACAAACATACATAAAAAAATACTTTACTTGGCAAATTACTCTCTGGAAAACACTTTATTGTAAAGCTATTTATTTATTTATTTATTTATTACATTATGTTTGTGAGCATGTAAATAAATGGCTGGGGGTGTCAAAAAACAGAAAAGGGCACCCGTACGAGGTTAACATACATGTAAATACACACACAGAGATACACTCATACCCTTGAAAAAATATTCTCCAGGGAGCTTGTTAGAGAGGTGCGGGCTTTGTTTTTCAGAATGTCCAGCTTGAAGCGCCCCCCAGTGGTGGAGTTGTCTGGCACCATGTTGTTAGGGACAGTCTGCCAAGTATAACGTGGTGGGAAGTAGATGAGAATGAGCCGCAATAAAAAAAATACAAGATAAACATTAAATCTTGTATAAACACCCAGGATAAATATTACTTTAACTGAACAGCTGTCACCAAAGACACCGTTTCCATAGGCACGTTGGCTCCAGGTATCAGCGTTACCAGTGACAGCTGGGAGCCACAAATAAGCTTTGCTTCTTCTCTGTTTTTCCAGGTTGTTCTGGACTTGGAGATAGCATGACTAGCAAAACACTTCAGAAGACAAATATGCTTTTCCATAATTTATAAAGGACAACGAGAATAGGTCCCGTATGCCAACGACCAATGTGACATTCAAAGGTGACGGCATAGAAGGAATCATATGGGTCACATGACAACTGATAGAGGAGAAGACAAGTCATACCTGAGGAGCCTGTCCTATGTGGAGGTGGGTCTTCTGCTTGGCTTCACACAGCTGCCTCAACTGCAGAATCACCAACTCGTTCTCTTCCTGATCATTGCTGGGCTTCATCTTCTGCACAGGAGAAACACAAACTGATTGTCACATATTAGAAACCTGTGCTGTCCGTGTCCTGTCATCTAATTGGTGGATGAGCTCCGACCTGGACGCGCTCAAAGATGTCCGCTTGCTCATTATCCTTCAGCTGAGAGACGTAGGTTTGGATGGCCAGCTTGGCCCTGGGTGGATAAAGACCTGGGCAAAGATAAAAGGCCCAGTTAACTCATGGACCGTCCCAGTTCTCCTGTAAAGAGCGACACGGCCCTTCAACAGGCTGGCACCTTCTATCCTCTCGCAGAGCTTGTGCAGGTCGTGCATGGGGCAGGCCTCACACAGCTGCACTTGCGTCTTGGTGCTCTGCAGGGCTGCCGCTGTGCTGAAGGCCTGCTTCAGCGTCAGCATCACCTCGTCGACCTGCGGCCACAGCAGAAACACACGCACAAAATCCGCATGACGCTATCGTAGAGTTTCCCAATTAGGATTGGCCAATATTACATCGATATTATATCGCGTGTGCACAATAATTACCAGGGCATCAGATGACGGGCAAAACATTTGGCCAGACACCAGCTTTTCGGTGCTATATGGCCGGAGGCCCACAATTTGGTAAGCAGATTAGTAGTACGGCTAAAATGTTGGTGAGATGCATTTTGTGACACCCAAAAGTTAGCAATCTGTATAAACTTGGCGTATCTTTAAGTTTATTATTCGGTTAGCAATGCACCCCACATAATACTGTTTTGGTATATTGTGGTTTGGTATACTTCAGTGTGATATACATTGTAGCGCAGCACCTCACATAACACTGTTTTGGTATACTATGGTTTGGTATACTTCAGGCCGATATGCACTGAAGTGGCAGTGAAGAAAGGAACAGCTCAGCAGCCACGACATCTTTTAAAAGATGAGATCTTGTGGATAAACATCTTTTAAAAGATGAGATCTTGTGGATAAACAAGGTAAAAAGACAATCTGTGGTGTGGTGGTACTTTTTGTAGTCCAACACATTTATTAAACATAAGGACATTACAAATTTATACCGATTACTAACTTTTGGGTGTCATAAAATGCCTTGTTAGTATTTTAGGTGCACTACTAATCTGCTTAACTAACTGTGGGCGTAAATACTGAACTGTGCGTAATACTGAAAAGCTGGTGTCCAGCCAGATGTTTCGTCCGTCATCTGAAGCCCTGGTGATTATTGTGCATGCGTGATATAACATCGAAATGATATCGCCCAGCCCTATTCCCAATCCTCAAGGACCGGTAGACAGTCCACATTTTTCATCCCTCCCAGCTCCCGGTAGCTGGCTCTAGGTGAATCTGTGGGAGGGGGCAAAAATGTGGACTGTCTGGCAGGGAGCTGGAATTGAGCAAAAACATGGACCGTCTGCGAGTCCCCGAGGACTGGGTTTAGAAATACTGTAGTTTCAGACGGTCCAACTCCTGTCTGGCAGAGGAAATAAGCCCATAAATCTTAAAACATATTCACTGACTAAACAATCCAGTATAAAGAATATTAATATTTTTCAACTCAAAATACTGGTCTGGGTTTTCTCACAACAAAGGAGTCAATATTTGAAAGACCTCTAGACCCGCGTTTCTCAACCCAATCATCAGGGAGCCCCAAACCGTCCACATTTTGCTCCCTCTCAGCTCCCGAAAGACCTACACCAGTTATTTGGGGTTTTTGATTGTTTTGTCCGGATGTACTGGAAGCAGGGAGGAAGCAAAAATATGGACTGCCTGTGGATCACCGAAGACCGGGTTGACAAATATTGCTCTAGACACTGACCATCTAGATCTCTCTAATTTGACAGTTCTTCATAAATCCAAGACACCACATATCAATTTCATTTTAACATGGTTTATTCATTAGCAGCAGTGATGAGTCTGGGAAGTCACTACTGACCAGAGATTCACTGGCGCACTGGAACACATAAACGACATACTGACTCAGGCCGGATTCGCCCTGGTCCCGGCAGATGAAACCAAAGTGATCAGTTTGTTTAATGCCCTGGACAGGAAAAGAAAACACAGCACAATAGCACACAACGAAAGCAAATTACCAAAAAAAAAAAAAAAACACAAACAGAACTGTAAGGCCCTCGGAAGTAGAAGTGCCTATTTATAGACTCTGTGCAGGTTTCACAGGCAGAAAGCCCAGCACAGGCTGTTTAAAGTGTACTTATTAGGGCTGACATATCTTAGTAATGGAGCTACATACATTCATACAGGCATTTGAAGAAAAACTAGGATACCAACCAATCACTATACTGTAAATACATTTTACATTTACAACATCTCACTGCATAAGAGTGTCCATTTTTCGTTTTTTTTTCTTTTCTTTTTTGTATGTGTTTGTTAAACGGGGCAAATCAAGAGGTTAAATAGGAATGAGGAGAAAAACATGTCAAAATGAACGGTTATTAAATGTTTAACTGTCAACAGGTGAAACAATGTTGAAAAAACAATGGAAGTGGAACAAAGGAAGGTTATTTTTACAGTGTCGTGGAAAATAAATGACATACCTGAGAACAAGAAGAAATGTCTTTAAAATTCTTTTCAAGGACTACAGTTTTGCTGTCGGGACTAATAAGATTGACTTCAAAGCGCCCAACCTATGGAGCAAATGAAGATCATTAAGAATTGCACCCTCACAGTTCTGGTTCGAGAGCACGAGGCAGTGGGAGGAATCACAGCCATCCCATGACAGGGAGCACTGACAGACGAGCAGAGCCTCATTGAGCCAACAACGAATACAATTAAGGTCACCGAGGCTGGACCAAAGATTCACCTTTGCTTGGAAACACAGCCTGACAGGAAATGGCGACACTTAAGTTACAAGACGAAGCAAATCTCCAAGGTGTGTAGCTTGGCAGATAGATATTACGCTAGATACATGACAGGCAGACATGCAGGGGGCTACAGGCTTTTCTGCATTAGAAAGAACAATTTTCACGCAAAGAGTCTTGAAAACACATCAATGGAAGACCAGCAAAACTGAGATGAAAGACAATCAAATCAAGCAACCACAGAGGACAGGAAAACGGTGTGTAATGAATCACCTTGATCTGAACGCCAGAATAAATATGCATACATTAAAATGGAAGATTATATCACATCTTACATATGACTATGACTCAACATAAAAAAATATGCAACTTGATAAAGCACTGGTCGTGTAGATAACACAAGTTCAAGTTATGAAATTACAAAAGGGGCCAGTATATTTAGGAAATATAGGGAACGTAAGATATTTCAGTCCTCAACAGGAAGTTATTAAAATTTTAAAGACAGTTAAAAGACCTGCCAGGAACAGTGCTGAATATTTCGAGAAGAACTGTAAGGTTCGTGAGTGACTGATACCAAAGTAAAGGTAGAAGGCAGGTGGGTGAGAAAGTGAATGACCAGGCAGACAGACAGACAGAATATCCAGATTCAATACTACAATTTTTTTTTCTTTTAGAATTTAAAAACCTTGAACCACATAAAAAAAAAAAGTTGAGTCATACCACTAAAGATCCCCGAGCTGAATGAACCTGAGTACACATGATACACTCCAAATCATTTTCCTCCTCAAAAAACCAAAGGCAGCATTTAAACAATGTGAAATAACTTCAAATACAACAGTATAAAGTTTAACTTAGAATTAGAAGTAAAAAAAGCTACATTTGCTGCTGTCCTGGCATAACCTACACAGAGCTTTTGTGCTTCTCCGCTGCCTTGTCTCTCTCAGCATGATGTCTAGCAATATGTGCCCGTATGTTCATCGTATACTTTTGCAGGACAGAGTTTGCATACAGCTATGCAGGAGCAGCACGAATCTCTGCTATGTCGTCCTCCTTTCCCTGTCACTACTAAACAAAGCTGGAAAATAACTGGGTCCTACTACGCAGGATGCTGTGCTGCCTGTCAATGTGGGAATAGTTTAGGGCGCGCCACCTATAGGATTATAGAGGAACTACAACGTTTCTCCACCTTGGATCCAAACATATATAAATTATAAATGAATTTTTAAAAAATCAATTTGAGTTACAAGAATTGCCGCACAAAAGAATCATCATACATAACTGAATTGATTTTTTTCCTCCATCTCTAATAGATAGAGTACAGTCAGACAGACAGACAGATACTTGATCAGACAGACAGACACATATAGGAGTAGATGGACAGATAGAGACAGACAGATACTTGAGTAGACAGACAGACAGACAGACACATTCAGGAGTTGATGGTCAGACAGAGACAGACAGATACTTGAGTAGACAGACAGACACATTCAGGAGAAGATGGACAGACAGAGAGAATAGTTCCGTGGTAATGTGTCCGGAGAGGTTACCTGGAAGAGCATGGTGCGGTTTGTCTCGGCATTGGACGGCTGCACATGGCTGGGGGCGCTGGCATGCCTGCGACGCTCTGGCACCTTCCCCCCAACCTCACGGGGCCTGTGCTGCACCCCCGCCACCAGGCTGTTGCAGCGAGTGCGCACTTCCTGCTCCTCAAAGCCCGAGTCCTCCAGGATGCACTCCGGCAGACCGACCCGACCCAGTTTCCCAAAGTCATTCACCCCCTCACTCCCCTCCTCTTCCCTGAAGCTCTCGAGATCCACCTTCTCGTCACTGCTGGGTGACATCAGGGGGTCCCCCTCATCCTCGAGAAGCTCCAAGTGGGTGTCGGTGTGGCAACGTTGCCCGTTGGTCGGACGGAGACGCTTGCGTTCGGCTTCGTGCTGCCGGAACTTCTCGATGCAGTCGTCGATCAGGGTGGAGGGCACCTTCTTATGGGCGACCGTCACCTTGCCGCAGTAGAGCACCTCAAACTTCTGAGAGTTGTAAAACGACTCGTCCGCCTCTGGCTTGGGTTTGGCGTCCTCCTTCAAGGCGGCTTTGGACATCTGGCGGATGGTGTTGATGACTTCTGGGACCTGAAGGCGAAAAACAAACTTCAAGAGACGCCCATCACAAATCACCTGCAGAAGGTCCCATAGGTTCCAGTCACACACATTACAATATATTTATACATTTAAATCATGTTTTGAAATATGCTATTGATATTCATTTAAAATATGCAATGAAATGTACAGGAATCCAAAACGAAGTACCTTCAAGATCCACAAATATGGAGGCATAGTTTACAGCTGCAATGTAGGAGATTCGACTGAATGGGAGGAAAGTGTTGCAATGTTGTTCAGCAAAGGCTATGAGTTTGAAAACTAACATCCTGAAGCTGTATTTTCTCCAGAGTAACACAAGATCCCTGGGAAATTTGGTCTGATGTCAGCGGCCAGATCGTTACCTCAGGAAACACATTTCTTTTGGGTGGAGTCGACAGCTGATGGAGTGAATAGCCGCAAACTAACATTTAGCGCAACTGCGTGACTTACAGAGCAGCACAGAATTTCAACTGAGTTCTGTCTGAGGCTGAGGGAGGTATTACATGCTACGGAAAACTTCCATCAATCTTCCAACCACTCATCCTGGACAGAGTAGGTTCCTGGAGCTTTTCCCAGGCAGAATAGGGCATAAGGCAAAGGAACAGCTCAGATAGGATGCCACTGCATTGCAGGAAACGTACATAAACATACTCACACACACCCCACAAAAAACCTGAAACGAAATCTATACTCAGTCGATACAATAAATGGCGGAAAATGTTTCAGAGGTAACTGGAGACGCAAAGCTCCGGCTATCTCTGCATTAAGTACATGGTCTTTAACCAGTGCAAGGGCAGCCGTTGAGATAAGGTTCATTTATATTACATGCAGCTTTGAAGTACTGAAAGAAGGCAGGTCTCACTGCAAAAACGCATATACAGCTTGGTTGAGTGAACTGGATTAAGGATCAGAAGCCATCGGAAGTACAAGAAACGATGACAAGCTCATCCGTGGAACTGGCAAGAAAGAATGACTTCAGCAAAAGCACCAGACATTTTTATCATCTGTTAAATGTGCTCCATGGACTGGCTGACCCTGTTTTCTCAAAAACAAGCAAACAAACAAATAAATAAATAGTAATTATAAGTTGCTTTGGAACTGCCAAGTAAATAAAATGCTAAGGTGGTTTTGTGTGTGTGTGTGTGTGTGTGTCGGGGGTTATAAACAAATCCCTTTACTGGTAAAATCGTGCTGGACGTGACACAAACTGGCTGGCTCTCTCCACTCAAGGACAAGGTCAGAAACAGACGCCCAAATAAGGCCTCAAGGCCTGGAGAAGCTCCTGATTGGACAGAGCCGATAAAATTAGTGCATAACATTACTATACAGAAACAATAACATTAACATCATGTTATTGTTTTGATACATGCAATACAATAAGCCAAAGTCAAAGCAGAACCAGTAAGATTTTTTGTTTTTTAAAAAAGTGTTTTTGGAGTCACTTCAAACTAGTAAAAAGGACACTGCGAGTATGTCATGATTAGCTAACTATGAAAGCTGTTATTGAACTTGTCGTCAATAGCACTTACCGATACTTCACTATTCATCACCGGGAATGCTCAGTAGTGTTGCAGAAAAACGCTACTGTAAACTGGCATACAAGAAAATGCTTGATACAGTGGTTATGAAAAGTGCCAGGTTTTCATGCCAGGTTTTCATGATGTAAAAAATGAGACTTTTCCCATCTTTAATGTGACCTGTACAATTAAACAAACCTGTTAGGGGAAAAATATTTTAAAAATAAAAGAAACGCGCAATAAACTGGTTTTACACCTTTGCACACCTTAAAAGTAATACTTTTTTTTAAGCAACTTTTGATTTAATTACAGCATTCATTTTTTCTGGATACACACCTGCCATCAATTAAAGTGACTGATTAACCACAAACAAAGTTCAGCTGTCCTAGTAGGATTTTCCTGACATTTACCTGCATCCTACGGCAAAAGCCAAGGTTTGCAGAGAGCTTACAAAGCATCAAAGGGATCTTAATGTGGAAATGTATCATTCAGGAGAAGGGTACAAAAAAAATCCCACTGTGTTAGATACACCATGGAACACAGTGAAGATGGTCATCAAGAAGTGGAGAAAATATGAGACAACAGTGATGCTACTGAAAACTGGATGCCCTTCCAAAATTGACTGTTTGTTTTTCTTCAGCTGGAAAGGGACTTTAGTCAAGGTTGAGGGAACTATGGACAGTCCAAAACCTTCAGGTGTCTGCTAGAAAGCTGAAGATGAAGAGGAACTTCACCATTCAGTACAACAATGATCCCAAGCATACATCCGAAATCAACAAACCGATGGCTTCACCAGAAGAAAATGAAAGCTTTGGAACGGCCCAGCCAGAGCCCAGACCTAAATCCAACTGAGAATCTGTGGGGCGACCTGAAGAGGGCTGTACAAGTAGAGTGGGCAAGCTGATAGAGTCCTACCCAAAATGACTGGATGCTGTAATTAAATCAAAAGGTGCTTCAACAAAGTAGTTGAAGGGTGTGCACACTTATGCAACCAGCTTATTCTACATGTTTTATTGTTTATATCATTCTCCCTAACAAATTTGTTTTTCAATTAAATTGTAGAGGTTATAGATCACATTAAAGGTGGGGGGAAACTTTTTGATTTTTTCATGACATCACAAAATCCTGCCATTTTAACAGGGGCGTATACACTTTTTATATCCACTGTACGTCAGATTTCATAAGACCAAGATAAGGAACAAACAGCATTTTCTTCATGTCTCATTAGTCCAAATGTAACTTGACTACAAGAGACTGAACTGCAAACAGTTAATTATGAAGATGAACGCAGGGACCTGCAGCGTGGTTCAGTTCACACAGGGGTCGGCTTACATTTATTGAAACTAAATTTGATCTGCAAAACAAAAATCACTGGAGCAGATATGGATAATCAAACAGCCTCTATTCCGCTCGCTTCATTTGAAAAAATAGCAAAATGAGCAGAAGTTTGGCCTGATCTGTGCTGCATCTCACACAAATCCGCCGGAGAGCCCAGAAGATGCAATTGGTGTGGAAAAAGCGCCCAATCGATGCATCTTCCAGTAAACAGAGAGGATAATTGCTATTAAAAAAAGAAAATGGAAAGCCCAAGGTCAAACTTCGCCATTAGTCAAGTTGCTCCAATAAATAAAAATAAAACTGCACACTGCTCCCAGCAGCAATAATTATGTACAAACAGCTAAAGGTCAGCTGCCTAGTCAAGCATTTGGATCAAAACAGCCCAATTACTGCAGTGACCTAAGAAACTATATTTAGTCAAGAGAGGAAAGACTTCAAGCACTTTCTCCCAGTGGCGAGTGGTTAGGGGAGCTAGCACACTTTATAAATCTTCAGTAACTACAATCTGGGGATGAAATATGAACGTCTGCGAGAAAAATACTACTTCTTTTAAACCTCTATATAAATGCAAACACCAAATCCAGCTACATATTCCCTCTCAAACTTGCACAAAGGAATGAGTTGTGTAAAAAACGTGGAGAGGGTGTGGATTCTGGGTTGTTACTGATAGTTGGATTACTTCCCAGGAACACTTCAGATCTCAAGTAAATATCTGGATCTGCCAAACGTAACTTGTTCAGATTTTTACCATGCATACATTCTGCCTTCCGATAATAAAAATGTCTTAGCTTGCTCTTAAAACAAACATCTATATTTTCTGGAATATTTTTCCTGTAAAGTTAAAAAAACTCATTCATTTAAAAACTGCTATATATCCATATTAGCTAATTAAAATAGCCGTGACTGGTAAAACACAAGCGCGACTGACCAGCCTAAGAGCCTGAGTTACTATGTAACTCTTCAATAGTGCATACAGTAATTTCAAATACATTGAAAACGTAACAAAATGCCTTTGGCTCTTCGGTTAATCATACGTCACGTGATCGAACAACGTGTTTACGGAGGGATCCAGTCTGTAAAGGTCATCTTCAGGAGATTAGACTGCGTCATGCAGCACAAATCAAGGTCTTAGGACTCTGCTTTGTGACTCGCTGGGCTAGGAATTAACAGCGCCGTTATAGACCGGGGTCTCCGTCCAGCCGCCTTCACCCGTCAGAGTATAAGCAGCGTTATCAGCCACTGCAAGCTGTGAGAGATGAGCTGGGCGGTCAATGCCCTGTCTCCAGCAGGGAGCCTTATCACTCCCTATGTGAATAAGATACGGAAAGTGGGCCGGTCTGGGCATAAGTATCAGCATTCCGCTAACTGAATGTTACCGACCCCGCACACACTAGGCCAGTGGTTCTCAACCTTTTTTGCACTGCGACCCAATCTTTTCCATGCCAACTCAGTCGCGACCCTATATCAAGTACAGGTTTAATTTAACGCTATGATCAAGCGCGCAGCTCGCTCTGCAATTTACGCCAATCAATGCATATCGCACAAATCTAATTGGATGTTCCAGTGAATTTTAAATTAAGCATCAGTGGTTTGGCTTCTTGGATTGGTTGAGTGTTCACTAGTTTTGCGCTAAGCATTTGCAGACCCAAGACCTGTTTATATAGGTTAATTCTAAGATTGGGGCTGGGAAATCTGATCGTGGATCAGCATAGGAGCTTGCTGGTTTTAAAATGCTTACATTTCCAACGCTGCTTCGCGACCCTTTCAGAACTAGCTGCGACCCAAATTTGCCTCATGACCCATAGGTTGAGAATTGCTGTCCTAGGCTGTCTCAAGTTTCTGCAAATGTTTTAGACAAAAAAAATAAACCTTGGAATAAAAAAGTAAACGGAGCCTAAGTTGTTCTTTTTTCCGCGAATAAACTTTCCAGATTAACAGGTATTATCTTAAAACCACAACTTACAGTTCTTTAACTTCTAGATTTTGTCATTATTTTTGCTGTTTTTCCTAAAAAAAAATTCTATTACTTATGTGTTGCCCATTATTGTGTAACGGTAACAATTTATATTAAAATATATGCTATTCTGTGACCTCTGTTGCTCAGAACAGGGAAACTTTTTTGTGAACTGTTTCTAAAATAATATACATAATCCTCAAAGCAGCGGCGTAGCCAGAGAATTAAATTTGGGTGTGCCATGGGAAAACAAAGCACAATAAAGCAATGTGTACCTATAATGACCAGATTTCATTGTAGTCAGGGCTGCCACTTTCAATCTGACGAAAAAAAATTGCCACAGTGGGTGGGTCACAGTGAAAAAAATTTCCATCGCATAGATTAAACTGAATTTCTGTCCAATGTGGGATGAAGTCTGCCTTTGTGCGAATGAAAAAAGAAAAAAAAAAAGTGATTTAATTTGGGTGTGCAAGCTGGTGTTTTGGGTGGCATGTGGACTCCCTGGCTACACCCCCACCCCCCAGCCAGAATATGGCTGACCTAAGTATTATTGCATACAATGGCATAGAATGGCATGCCTTCTAATAAATTCAGGACCTACATACAGGACATTCTGTCCCCACAATGTTGTAAATACAAACCCCCTCCATACAGAAAACGGGGGCAGAATTTCATCCCCTAGTCTTTTGTGAGGTAGCCATGCTACTCACTGTCCTTCTTTGTTAATTACGGAAAAAATATGTGGAAAAATAACACTTCATCCATGGATGCATTATGCAAGAGCATTAGTCTGATAAAAGAGTTCAGTCTGATAAAGCACAAAAATCAGCACACAGAGCATTTTTGCACCGAGTGGCCACCTACTGAAGTATTTGTACGGTTAGAATGTTTCCTTATCTATTCAAGTTACTTCTACAGTTGACCAAACCCTCAGGGCAAACAGCGCAGCATTGACGTGTCAGACGTGCAGACCAGCAAAAGAACGGCCAGCCTACTGCAACGCAACTAAGTGCCCCATGATTTTCTGCTTGCCCTAAGGTCACATTCCAAATGAAAAACTGTTGGTACTGCGAGCACAAAGCCGGAATGGTAAATACCACAATCAAAGGAGGAGCAGGAGATGAAACAGAGAACTAACATTCTGTACCAGCCAAAGGTCTGGACCTACTGAAAATCATTTGCTTTTCAACAAGATAACGACTTTAAGCGCAACTTGAGGTTATGTGGCAAGTATTATCTTGTGAACAAGGAAAGACATGGAATGTTGCAACAGATGACCTGGCCCCCACAATCCCAATGGGATGAGCTGGACTGAAGAGTAAGAGCAAAGTAGCCAACTTGTGCCCAGAACTTGTGGAAACTCCTTCAGGACTGTTGGAGAATCATTCCAGGTGGCTGCATCTGGAAGCTGGTTGAGAGAATGCCAAGAGTCTGCAATGCTGTCATCAAACCAAATAGGGGCTGTTTTGAAGAATCTAAAGTTTGAGAAACATTTGAGATGTTTAACACTTCTCTTGGTCATTGCAATATTTCATATGTATTACTTCTTGTACTGTAATTCTTGGGGAATAACACAGGCAAAACAGAGACAAATGCATTAAAAGCAGGTGCATCCAGACTTTCAACAGGTACTGTAAAGGAAAGCTATTAGTCAGAAGAATCAGAGCAGATTGGCCTTAGGGTCCCAGTGACTCATTAAAAGCCAACCAATTAAAAACAGACTGCCATGAAGAACAGGATTAAAAATGCAGTCTTGACAAGTTTCCCCTCCAGTTTTCAAGGACAGTGAACCTATCCATTTCTTTGAGACATGGGTGATTTTTTTAGGCTTGGACTGAAAGTTCTAGATGTTTTGCAATAATCATGATTCAGTGAAACAAATGCACATTATTCATAATTAAGAAGAAAGCAAGGACATTCAAATAAGCTCAAAAGAGGTACACTGGGTGTGGATGATGGCTGGTCTCAATACGGCATGATAGAATAAAAAAAAAAAGATGTTTTGAAAACAAAGATGGGAAAAAAAACTAAACAAGTGAGAATAAATCAGTTCAAAACCACAAATCTGTAAATGCTGCCGCAGAGAATTAACTCACAGGACTTAAAGGACACAGACACAACTGCAGATGTGCTCTAGCATCTTAAAATCAAAAATGGCCGTGGAACATAATTGTTCAGTCAAATTAGTCCTGATTTCTAGTTTGTGACCCCACTACAGATTCCAAACTAAGGCTAATGACAGGAAAATTAAACACAGATTGAAAAACCCATAGTGGGTGTAATTACTGTGCTTCTTTTCAATCAGTATTTGATTCAAACCCACACAGTAAAAAATATGAAATGGATTAAATCTACCAGTGATTGATGGTGTACGATAATCCCACATGAAGTGCTTTTCAAAGGCTGCTGCACTTTTGCCTTCACTGAAAACGGACTACCCCGCTATCTTCCGATAACTCTGTTTTGACGTCGTGCCACTTTATTTTTACTCCTCTCACCAGCATAGGGTGCTAATCGTCATGTTTAGTATCAACTGCATTTTATATTTTCACTTTTCCACTTTATTTATATTATTGAATGTTTACAATGGCAATGTGACAATGTGTGAGTTCAGAAGTTAGAAATGAGGGCACTGTCATCCCATCCAGGGGGTGCTCCTGGCCTGTACCCTATGCTGCCTTGGATAGGCTCCAGACCCTACCCACAATCCTGTTCAGGATGAGCTGCTGAAAGATGGGCTGATGGGTGATGTGTTGGCCAGACAACAAAACCCCAAAACCCCAGCCAAAGAAAATATTGCGTAAACATAAACCCACATCATTCTTCTTCAGTACATTCACGCACTCGAAAATACATACAATCACATAGAGTACCAGCTCAAAGTTTGGACACACCTACTAAATATCATTTGTTTTTCAACAAGAAAACCTTATAGAGCTGGTCTGGGATCAGTTGGACCGAAGAGTAACAGCCAGGTAGCCAACATTCACTCAATACTGGAGAGGCATTCCAGGTGGCTACATCTGGAAGCGGGTGGAGAGAATGTCAAGGGTCTGCAATGCTGTCACTGAAGCAGAGGGTGGTATGGAGCTCAGGGGGCTAAGCCTCTGTGCCTGTAAACCCCCAGATCCAACTGAACCATTGGTAGCTGACCAATAAAATATCATTCCTCTTCAATCGGGGGCTATAGTCTAAAATTTGAGGAAATTGAGAGATGCTGAGTACTTACTTCTCTTGGAGAAGCAAAATTTGATATGTATTACTTCATTGCCTCAAGGCCTTTTACTATAAGATTAATAACATAGCTAAAGCAGAGATAAATGCATTAAAAACAGATGTGTCCAGACTTTTAACTGATACTGTAGATATAGGGCACAGTCCATTAAGCAGCATATTAGGTGCTGTGTTCATTTTTATAATGAGGAAAGCAGTGTTATGCAATACAACCCATCAATCTATTTGCCATAAGACTGTCCAATATAGTAGGGAAATTTCCAGGAACTTTCCATTCCATGGGAAGTTAAGCTGGGGAATTCTGGAACTATTCCAAGCTGGAAAGTTTCAATGGGAATTAACGGGAAAATTTTGCAGTGAACCTGAAGCCAATCCCTGGAAGCAGAGAACAGGAAGCAGGGAGCCACCCAAGCGAGAACCATCAAAATTATTAAAGGCTATAATGTCTTCAACACACAAATATTACAAACACAAAATGCATGAATACAGCCTTCTGCAAAACTGCAACTATTGAGAAGTTGGTTTCAATTCACAGAGTGAAAAGTCCTACTAGGCCAGGATTCCTTTTGAAATACGTACTCTCAGATTCACACACGAATACACAAAAACACACAAGAGAAGTGCTGGCATGCCTTCCATTCAACACTGATAGACTGCAACACCAGGCCCTTTGCTCCTACTAACTCGTTGCCTAGCTTGGGTGACACATGGCGCAGTCTGGGATTCATGTCAAAGGTCGCACACCCAAATGTGAACAAACTGGCGCACAGCGGGGGTGAGTCACTGTCTATTCGAGCACAGGGAACAACGCATCATCCTTGAACGCCAACCTGCTGTCGAGTCCACAATAAAGAAAGCACCGCGAACCGTGGTATGCAGCTCCTTCACCTTTAACTCAAAGGAGTATGTGCAGAGTAATGCGAGTCGAACAAAGGGAGGTACAGCAACAAAATGCTACTGAAGCATGCCACGCTCACACATGCTAAATACACGTGAGGAGAAAATTTTTTTCAGGTCTGACACAATATTTAAAAAGTACTGAAATCTAAACAGTGCTGATAAACGACAGAGCCCATTACAGCCTGCGAGCCTCCTTTTCTGGAGGGATTCCATAAATAGAGGTGATTAAAAATGCATGTTTCATCCCTTAAATCATTCAGTTGAAGCTTCATGGGTGTTGTACACGGAAAATGGAAGAGTTCAATGTAAGTGCCTGAAGGAGAATTAGGTCTCAGGATCCTAGTTTACCTTTTAACAATATAAAACAAACAAGTACAAAAAAAAACAAGTAGTGTATCTTTTTTGTTCAAAGACTCACTAAACAAACACTTAAAACAAAAGTGTTGATGCTGGAAATTGAGCAGAAATTAAATGGACACATGCAGGCTAATCTTTGCATCTTGTAAATGGAAAACTCCACCGGGCGTGTTGCAATTCCAACCCGTTTTTCTCGTACGGCAGCAATGCCAATGAAGTGGCACTTGTGCACCCCTACTTTGTTCTGCATGCCTAAACACTACTGCTCAGTAACAGGTTTATGCATCTCTTCTACCCACTCGTAGTGCTACGCCTATTACGCAATGCTCCCTTACTCCTAATCAGTACAAAATGCCAGAATATGCTAAACAACCACAGGAAGTCGATGTGTTCACAAGGAGAGACTTATTTATTAACCGAGTGACTTTTAAAAGTCCCTGAATAGTTACTTGTGAATAGCAAGTCAAAAATTTGACTTTTGGCCGGGCTATGCTGGTGATCTGCTGATAAAAAATCTGGTTGAAATAAAACAGAGAAATATATTAAATAATATTCTAAATTTCTGTTAAAAAAAAAAACAAGAAAAAACTGTTGTTCCTTGTCACATAGTCATCAACAATCAAGATCTGATAAGTTGAGCCTCAGCAGCACGCTCCATTTATGAAGTACAACTTACACCCAATGCTTTCGCGTTTCATGACCGAGTCACTGACATCTCACAACGGACACAATGAAACAGAAACGTCCTCTCTATTGCTTTACCACCTCTGTAAGCCATCCTACAGATTGTACCAGATAATGTAATGTTTGACATTGGGACTTGGTAAATTTTGCACATAATACATTTATAATTTCCCATTTGACTGTGAAAACATACAACCTTATTTTTAACTCTGTTTGTTTCACAACAATCAGGAAACCCTGAGAAATAGTGTTATTTTATGAACAAGCGCAGGCTTGTGCGTTTGCACTGGAGCTTCACTGTGTTGACTGATCTTGCTAAGGCAGAGCAAAGCATTTCTGGGGATAACAGAAGACAGAGTGTCTGAACTTTGTTCCCAAGGTGTAATTTTGAAGGGAACCAGAAAAAAAAATACATTTCCAATATGGAACGTTTAAAAATATTCGTTTAAAACACACTTAATTACATAAATTACAGAATGATTGCATAATTGCTGAAAAATAAAAATGCTTCAAGGGCATTTTTGTCATTTACGAAATAATCAAGTTTGTAATGACTTGGGATTAATTAACATGATTACTTAATTGCTCAAGGTTTAACAGTGACAAAACAGAAAATAAAAGAAAAAAATATAAGAAGTACGTAATTATCTTTTCAAATGGCATTTAAATCCTGGCCCTCTTTAAAATATTGCACAATCAAGGCTAATTATCTGAACTCAAGGGTCAAACAAAGGTGACCCTGTCAAACTGAGGTGCCAAACCTGGAAGGAGACCTTAAATTTTACCTCTAGCTTTATGAATTTTGGACATAGCAGCTAATTCACTGATGATTGTTCAAAAAGTCCATCCACACATTATCTATAATTACATATCAAATTGTAGGGTGACAGAGAGTCTGCAGCCTATTCCAGGAAGCACGTGGCATGAGAGGACACCAGTGCATCAGGGGACATGTGTAACACCATGGGGAAATCAGAGATACAAAATCAACTAAAAATGCCTTTAGACCATGGAAGGAAACTGAGGTACTTTAAGCAAATGCATACAAACACAAGGAGAACATTAAAACTATTGCACACATGCAGACCCATCCAGATCACAGATGTAAACATAAAAATATTCCTTATGTACACTGAAAATAATAAAAAAAGATATTTGCAATCATGATATTTGTGCCATAGGGTCCCGTTTCACCATAAAAATGTTATCAGTAAACTAAAACGCAGTTTAGCAAGTAAATCCTATACTCAAAATATGCAGCATTTTATGGGATTTGATCTAACGGCACGGTAAGTGGATACAGATCACTTTTCTCCCAGTAAACTAAGCAATCGTACTGCACAGAGTATTAATTATCTGTATATTCTGCCATCTCTTAAAACCTCGTAAAAGCAAACACTGATTAAACGTCATATTTTGCTAGCTTCAGCAGAAAGGGTTTCAGAACATCTGTAAGTGAAACTGAAAGTGGACCAATGGCCACAGAGCAGAGGGTAGCATGCTAAATAATCTAGTAAACCAAAACATGGCGATGACGTCAAACTAATGAAACAAATGAAGCCATTGTCAATGCAATATGCAGAGGTAACTTAGTTGTTCATTTGCAGTTTTCTTAAGTGGAAATACTAATACTAAACTCAATTAACATATTATTTTTTTTAAAAAAAGGCCTAAACTTTCCACTTGTGCATTCTTACTGATGTGGTTTGCATTCGCATGTGAAACTGAGCAACGATTACGTCCTTAATGTCTTTGAGTACCAGCGTCACAGAACGGCCATAGGACAGCAAACCACACCACATTTACAAAAGTGTCATGGATTTAAGATTTTAAATACTGCTGAAAATTATATGCACTATATGCATCAAAAGCTAATACAGAAATCTTTACCTATACCAAAAACATTATATATGTATGTATGTATACACATAATCCTCCACTAAATATACCGTGCCATCTGATCATGACATTTTATTTATAGGATATCATACCTTTAACTACCACATCACACAGCAAGTGTCAAATGTAGGACAGCAAGGCCTATCCAGGGACTTAATTGAAACAGCGACATTTTCCAAAAAATACCCTTTTATAAATATTGAAACTCTGTGCTTTAAAGTATGAACTGTTAGGTCATTTATTCACTGACTCTGCTACACGTAACGCGCTTAGTCACGCATTATGGCTTGTGACGTCATGTTCAGTAGCCCACGCGAATCGAGAACAGCGTGGTTTGCCTTTGTTCAAACGCAAAGCCAAATCTCCTGCCAGCTGAAGTATAGAGTAGCACCTGGGCACAGATGTTGTTCGTACCTTAATGCTTAAAAAGAAAGCGCTTTAAAACAGATGGCGTTACTAAACATCCATTTATGTCTCCTGCGTGCATGTGGCTATTGCTCTGTTTATACTGGTGATAAAGTAAAAATAAAAAATGGATTATAGTGTTCAGTGCAATAAGTCTATAACTGTGTATTGAACAAGTAACTGCAGGCAGTGACCCCGATGGGAGGTTGTTGCACTGCTTACCTGGTTGGGGTCGCATGCCTTAAAAACGTGGCATGCCATCTCTGATTCGGGGTCCTCCGGCTGGCTTCTAATAAGGTAGGCAAAGTATTTAAGGTCATGACTGTTATGGATGAATCGTGATATGCACTGAGCCTTGTGTTCGAATATAAAAATGGACGAGTTGCTGTTATTTGCTGGGACGCAGCGGATTATAGGAGGCGTGATGATCAAGTCGACTTCCCTGGCCTGGACCGGACCGAGCTCATTCTTTTCGCTTTTCCTGCGAATCTCTGCCACAAGCCACGGCAACATCGGCAGTGTAGTCCGCCTGTCCAGAGATGACCATCCCATGTACCAGAGTGAAAAATTCTTATCTGGTTTCGAGGAGTGATTCCCATCTTGACCGTTCGGGAAATCCATCTTTTTACAATTCAGATTTTATTGTAGGAGTTTCTGCTGACTTTGGGTGAAGAATCCTTGTTTCTAAATAAAACAGCTGCTTAAAATATTATACACCGTAACTTGATTTGCGAATCAAAAACTTCCTTCCTAGTGGAAAAAAAGTTACTGCATCGACAGAGTTTAACAAAGTGTCCATGGCGCAGCAGCTGAAAGACCTCGGTGCACAACCCTACTCTGAGGACTGCATCTGTTTTCTTCCGCTGAAGCTATCAAATTGATAGCTGGATGGTGTCCTTGCAAATAATCGCTCTCGTTGAACTAGTTGCATGGTACGTTTAACTCCTGCAACGGTGATCGCCGTCTAAAACCGTGGCTTTTCCGACTGCTGGCGCGTGGAGACGGTAAGTCGAAGGAAAGCGAAATATCTACCAGCTCGTGACTTTAATCTGTTGCAGAAAATTTAATGCACAGATCCTATAAAAGCGCTTGGCGCATTCTTTGCTTCTGGGATCCTATCCTTTGCCATGTGTATGCATGCGTCTGCCAACGCTTTGTTACGTTGAGAAGTGCCCCGCCAGCCATGCAGCACTGCTGAGTAACAGGAGATCTACCCGTGCATGGCAGTAGGAGGGGACGATCGCCCGACCACGCACACGTTTTAAGCCTGTCCCACACTATAACCTAACTACGCCCAGCAGTTCAGGAGGCTGGATGTTTGAAAGGCAGACGCCAAGTAGGCAAGTCCGCCCGCTCGGTGTGCAACAGTGCTAGCCTTGCAAAGATTGTTCCGTCTCCTCACGAGGCGAGGCACTGGTCGAGAAAATCTGATGAATTAGTGCGATTTTCTGCAACTCTTCATCTTAAAATCTGAACATCTGTGATATGCCACTGATTGTGCATGGACTGCAAGGTTACACTTTAAAAAATGCGTATAGTCAAAATAGTTGAATGTGAATGAACAACAAGCGTGTTATAATTTCACTAGCAAATGTAATCTGTTCGTGACAAAAGGCAGACATGCATGCATGCACTCATGCATGCAGGGCGGCAAGCAACGTTTCGCTTTAGCTGGTGTATATAATTTGTAATAAAGACATTTTATGTAAACCGTTGTGTATTTCACTTGTATACATTTCGAATAGCTGCAAGAAGTCTCCACCAAAATATTTTAATTTTCAACAAATAACAGAAACCATTTTGAAGCTAAATGTAAAAAGAGAAAAAAAGTTTTATCTTTAAATAATATGAACGGTAACTAGTTACGGTGCCTTTTTGATATGTTTAACTTATTACCCAGCACTAAATTGTGCAGCTGGGATGATAACTCTGAGACACTTGTAACAAGATGCCAGAGAATGGAACCAGCTCCCCGAAATAGATAAAATATGCAGCACGTGTAACTCCATCAGAGTTGGTCTCTGAGTACACAGCCTCCTTTAGTTCAACAGAGCAGTGTCGTGGTGAAAAGTTTCTGGGAGACTACCACATAACAGGCTGATTAAATATCACAAGAAAGCCAGAAATGATACACAATCATGTTTAATGTTATACTAATTCGAGCAAAGAATGTCTCCACAGTACTGAAGGTTTTGGTATTTAACAGGACTGCTTTCTCAGTAAACATTTCTTTGTTTACAGTTATGTGGGAAATACTCAAAAATATATATTTTTTTAAATGATGCTGAAAAGCTTGTGAATTATAGGATCATTTATGAATTTATATGGGTAAGTGAAATGAAATAAATGCCCAAATCTCATTTACATTTGTAGGTATAACAATGTCAGAAATAACCAATCATTCTTTTCAGCTTCACACAGTTTCTAAAACTGTTGCTATTTCCTTAAATTGTCTGAAGAAGTTCTGGAAAAGATGACAAAAGGGAAAATCAGTGACAATCTATCATTATCTTAAAACAAAAGCTGAAAAAAATATTAAACGGATAACATACTTTATTTTTTTAAAAAGAACTTAGAACAAAACATGAAAAAAAGAAACCGATAATGACAGACAAACCTGGAACTGTGGAACTGTCATTTCAAAAGATTTGTGGGATATCTGCCCTGACGTGTCAGCGACTTTCAACAACAGCGACACGTACGGAGAGTTGAGGGAGCGGCAGTTATCTGAACTGACTGCCATCCCCAGCTTCCATTTCACGTCCACCAGCTGAAAAGAGGCAGAAGTGTAAACTGCTTGTCATCACTGTGTCTCAGTAAGATTACAAATGAGACGGGATCTTAGTGACGAGCAGGCGTCCTACCTGGCCCACACTCATCATGACCTGGGCCCCTTGATGGGTCTGGATGACAGCACCCTGTTCGCTCCACATCTTATGTACAGTCTGCAGGGCACATTTCGGCCAGCCACTGCTACTCTGATCAAGCTTCGTGACCAACTGCTCTGCAGTCAGATTGTTCTTTGCTGCTAATCTGCAGTTGAAATGTAATGATATTAAAAATGACATTTCCCACTAGCAGATTGCTCCTCCATGTGTTAAGCCATTTATTCACTGAAGCACATCTTAATTGCTTTTTCATAATAAATTTTATGCCATTAGTATTTTTATACCTGAAATTAAATGAGAGCAGTTTAATAATGTCCTCGGCATCTTCCAGGTCCAATATAACTCCAGCTTTTTGAAATCTCTGCATTAATAAAAAGTAGAAATTGTTGTAACCAGCTACTCAATATGCTCAAGTTATCAGATACAAAAAAAAAAAAAAAAACTCACGTCACTGATTTCAGCCCCATCGACTCCTTGGGCCCGGCCCTGAAGCGGATTTAAAATCTGCTGACACTGAAAGTACAACACAGTTGTGGTTATAACAACTCTAATTTAAACATAGCATGCCATACCTGCTAGCAGGGCATTTCTCACATATTTTGGAAGGCAGGACAGTGATACAATTAATCGTATTACTGTAATTAAAAGTTGCATATGTAAATCACCAGATACCTACTGTCATTATCTATCAAAGCTCCCCTCCTTTGTCTGAAACTTAAAATGTTACAGTGCAACAACAAATGCTTAGAACTTGTTTATAGTAATTTTTGAATGTTTTCCCCAGTTTTACAAAATTACAGAAAGTCCATCAAGAAAGGTTTCTATAACAGAAAGGTCTGTAAATGTATGATCTATAATTTCCAGATTTTTTTCGTGTAAGATGCTACACAATTTTTACACAAATATGCGTGTAAAATTTCCGTCCAGTAAACCTATATTCAGACAGAAGACAGAATCCTGTGAGGTTTTAGGAACCAACTGAACACGTGACTCGAACATAAAGTCTCTTTCTCTTTATAAAAGTGCACATTTAAGCAAAAACTGCATACATGATTGGACTTCTAAAATCCTTACTGTTTCTGCGAACAAGTCTGGGGGCAACCTTCCGATATTTTCGACAATTTTGTCAACACCTATAACACAATATAATGTCTAAACATCTCGAGCAGTGAATGCCCAATGGTATGCAAATATCTCATATATATATTACAAGGAATTACAAGTATTACTAAACTAAGCACACAAAAACGGGTTATGGTTTCAGTGACTTCTGTGAGTTACCAATCAGCATAATGCTCCTTGCGGGGAAAGACAGTGTGTGACATTAGGTAAGCATATAAGCGTCACAGACAATGCATAACTAACAAAAAGCGTTCTGTTATCATTTTTACAAAGAACATCTCACCAGGCGCTACTACTCCCCGCATCTCGGATTTTCACCTTTAGCTTCCGGGTTAGACTTCCTTCTCGCTGCTTATTGGTCGGTGCCTGGGTCCTTGGCACACTATTGGTCAAAGCCCCTGCGTGGATTTTCACATGACCGATGTCTAGCATTACGACATAAACCTTCAGCTGTGACTGTAACGATATTGTGAAGTAGCTTTTTAAATCGTATGTATGTAGAGTGAACATTAAAATTGTTTGATTTGCAGAACAATGTCTTCATGAGATAAATTATTCAGTAACGAAATTATGCATGTCATGAATCCTGTTTAACGAGTAATCCTGGACTATTCATGATGGTCAACCGAACGTATTTCGGCTGGCGTGGCACGTGCTACGCACTGCTACTGCATTTTCATTATTTCCTTTTTCTTTTGGTGTTTTTTTATTTGTATTTGTTTAGGTGTTGTGTAAAATATGCATGTCATTCTGAAACGACTCACTTTTCGGAACACGCATTCAACAAAAATTCATTTAACTTAATTATTGCTACAGTATTATTGCGTCCTCTAGCGATCGTTTAACGACATTACGTGTATCGTTTTTCTCTACCTGCAAAAAGTGCGGTGGACGGGCGTTTAACACCGCTTCATCGGGCAGTACCAAGCTAACTGCAATGAATGCATAGATATTTCTATTTCCTTAGTATATAAGTCACTAACATTATGGTCAAACGTCTACCGTAGTAGTAGAAGTAGTAATAACATTAATAATGAATAACACCAAAAATACATAAGAATCACAGTAATTTTATTCACCATGTTCAAGTACAAGGAATTTGTTTTGATGATAACAGTTTAGAATGTAACAATAATGTCGAGACAGAAATACACAAAACAATACATAGAATAACTATTAAAAAGTGCTAGAACATAAAATGTCTTATTAAACAAAGAAATAAGCATTTTCATGTAGGCATGTAAATGATGGTGAAATGACAAGATGTGGGGTAAAAACAGTTTGCAGTATGTGCAAATAAGATTATAGTCAATAGGAGTTAAAAGAATCCTAGTAATTTCTATAAAATAAAAATATGGGATGGACTGTCTCACTGCAAAGAACCACTCCTTCTCCAAAATAGTTGCTATTGTAACACTACAAATTCAAAGTAAGAACAGTGAAATGTGATGTTCATCATTTACTGCATCAGATTAGTTTTGAATTATTTTATATATAACTATTAAGTCAAGTAAATATTTGGCTTTAAATATGAACAACCCAGGAACATTATTCATTCTTTGCAATACAATTAAAACAAAAAATTCAGGTCTGATGCTAAAGATATAGAATAATTATTTTCCTCCAAAAAATGTGAATTCACTACGGATTTATTAAACCAGCTAAAGGATCTCTTTAATGGCTAATTTGCAGGGCTGATTAACTTATCTGGGGGCCCTAGGCTGACATCAGCATGGACTCAGGTGTTGCTGATTTAACTAGATTCCATTTTTACCGCAGTGGGGCTCTGACATTTTCCAGGGCTCTAGGCTATAGCCTAGGATGGCTTAGGCATTAATCTGCCCCTTGTGGTTAGTGCCGCAACCTCA
Organism: Gnathonemus echidnorhynchus; assembly: GCA_026776725.1. Taxonomy (NCBI): domain Eukaryota; kingdom Metazoa; phylum Chordata; class Actinopteri; order Osteoglossiformes; family Mormyridae; genus Gnathonemus; species Gnathonemus echidnorhynchus. The sequence goes on from JAODJU010000001.1 coordinate 43,694,246, forward strand.
TACATCTAGGGTTGGGGTTCGATTCCTGTTTCCAGCTCTATTTGCCTGCAATTTGCATGCTCTCCTATTTCCAATCAAAAAGCATGTGGTTCAGTGTATTGGTGCCTATAGTGTGTGAGTTCATGCTTAGAGATGGACAGACATGCAGTCCAAGGTGACCCCTGCCTTGTGACCTATGCTTCCAGGGACAGACCCTGTCCTAGATAGGAGGATGGGTAGGTGGATGAATGGAAGGATGGAAAATCTAAACTAAGCAATAATTCATTATATGTCCTATATCAAATATAATTTATCATATAAAGAAAATGTCTACTTGAACCACAGAGGAACATCCAGGGTGTACCCCAGCGTTGTGGTCTGGGGGGGGGGGGTTCTGCCATAGGCTCCAGCCCCCCTCACAAACCTGACCAGAAAAAGGTTTTGGAAGAGGGATGCATATATTTCTTGATCAATTTTTAAAATGGTCTAATACTTTGATTAATCTTGAGTGATTTTTGAGGAAGACAAGGCAAACTAGTTGATGCTTAAAAGGTTTAACTTTAACAGATTAATGCAGTTCAACTTCACAATCAAATCAGTGTTAATGGACTATGTAGAATATAGTAACATCAATATTTATCATTAATAATTATTATTAATAATAATATCCAATAAAATTTGACCATATTTATTGTCATTGCCTGGAACAACACCTTTGTTTTCCATCATATCACTATTAAATAATGTAGCAGCAAATACTGAAGTGTTAATCAGAGGTTTTTATTCATATATATGAATTAAATTATTATATTCTTAGAAATGACGTTTCATACTGGCCTGAGCTCAGAGGATCACTGTTCCATTCAGGATAACAGGAATTTTCCATTACAACATATGTTCAAGGCATGTTTAAAATGTATTTTACTTTATTATTGTGCTATTCTTAAGTCTTTGTTAAGCACAGCTGGACATCCATAGTGAGAAGGGTGTATTCAAAATACTTTTTCTAGAAAACATTTTTTGTTGGTGCAATTATCTTGAAAGTTCCTCATAAATCATTGCTTTTTCATTTTTGTTTTGTTTTGTGGCCTAAATGGTGACATTTGGGGTTCATGACTTCATCATCAATCAGTGCAGCAGGTGTGGAAGTCGCTGCTCTGGGTTTTGGGGATGTTAAGAAGGATCTAAAAATAAACATTATAAAGGAAAATCAAATGATTACTTGGTGCTTCATGTCACAATGAAGCATTACACTAAACATTTGTTAGTGATTCTGTTCTATAAAAGACAAACCCCTTTGCATATTTCTCCCCAGCAGTTTTTCAAATTCACTGTAGTTCTTGGAGCATTTTCCATTTTATTTTTTGTTTCAAGGAGCCACCATATATAATCTGTGACATATAGCGAAGCAGATCCAAGGTTTTTGCAAATTCGGTCCAACATAATAATGCACATGGTGAATCTTATACCCATTAATGTTTTTGGAGTGGTGACTGTGGTTTGGGGTCTATGCCAGCAATTGGAAGGTTGCTGGTTCAAATCCCATGAATACCCAGAGTAATTCTACTCCATTGGGACCTTGAGCAAGGCCCTTAATCTGCAATTGCTTCATTCTGGGTATGACGTTAATCTACATCCAACCTTATAAGGAGGTCCTCTAACTTACAGGGAATAACTTGGGGGTTGGTGGCAGGAAAGACACTGGACTAGTTGTGGTGCTGAGGTATCTCTTGCCACATGGCTGCACTCAGGTTCTCACCCATGAGGTGGTTTGTCATGTGATGGGTTAGGGTTAGGGTAGGGTTAGGGTTAGGGTTAGGGTAGTCAGGTAGAGCTGTAGTCAGTGCATTCTCCTTACCTACTTCAGGAATCTAAAATGCAAACTTTTCTCTTTCTGTGGCCACAGACTGTAACTTCTGGGGGTCCCCAAACATTCCCAAACCACCTTGGAGATATATTCCCTGCAGCTTGTCCCAGGCCTGCTTCCCAGGGGGAAGTGGCCGGAAAAGTTCCCTTGGGAACCGACCAGGCAGTTTCCTTATAAGATGCCTCAGCTGACTCCTCTTGATCCGATGCAGCAGTGGCTTAATTTGGGTGCCCATCCATCCATCCATCCATCCATCCATCCATCCATCCATCCATCCATCCATCCATCTTCCATAACCATGCCCATGCAAGGTCACATTAAACCTGGAGTCTATCCCACAAAATATAAGGTATCTGAGAGCCCCCCCCCC
>JAODJU010000001.1:43696477-43716461 GCA_026776725.1 Gnathonemus echidnorhynchus
GATCTGAAAATCTGGTGAGGGGGACTCCCTGGTTTGCAAAATATACAGTAGCTCCCCATATTATTTTCTTTGTAAAAGTAGAATTCATCATAATAAAGGCGGGAGACCACTGATCTGTAGCATGATGCTGTTGTGTGGCTCTGTCAGTTTGAGGCCTGTGTCCATATCGCCCTGAATCCTGCAGGGTTATCGTATTACTCTTGGGTCTGTGAGAACCACAAAAACTGCCCCAGGGCTGCTGGATAAATGACTGAACTTGAGCTCTGACCCCTTTGCTCTCACATGTAGAGTGTATATGCGTCGTGTAGAAAACAAGAAGGGATATGTGGAAAAACAGAGAATTTCCACGTAGCTGCACTCAGACTTTCATAAGTAGCTAATAGAAGTGTCATTGTGTCATAGAGTACGGGCAATTTAAGGAAGCCAATTCACCACACCGGTTCGAAACCCGTGCAAACGCTATAAATAATGGATAACAGGTTCTTTTCTGTTTTCCCTTTAGGTCAGGAACATATTGAGTCTTTACTCCAAACTTCCTCTGGCATTAACCCCAGCACAAGAAACTGCATGCCAGGACCTTCATGGAATGGGCTTCCATGGCCGAGCAGCTGCAGGCAAGCCTCACATCACCAAGCGCAGTGCCAAGTATCGGATGCAGTGGTGTAAAGCACGCTGCCACTGGACACTGGAGCAGTGGAAACATGTTCTGTGGAGTGACGAATCACGCTTCTCTGTCTGGGTCCGTGACGAGTCTGGGTTTGGCAGATGCCAGGAGAACGTTACCTGCCTGACTGCATTGTGCCAACTGTAAAGTTTGGTGGAGGAGGGATAATGGTATGGGGTTGATTTTTCAGGGGTTGGGCAGGGCCCTTAGTTCTAGTGAAGCACTTAATGTTTCAGCATACCATGACATTTTGGACAATTCTACGCTTCCAACTTCGTGGGAACAGTTTGGGGAAGGACCTTTTTCAGTTCCAGCATGACTGTGTCCCAGTGCACAAAGCAAGGTCCATACAGACAAGGTCGGGTGAGGTTGGTGTGGAAGAACTTAACTACCTGCACAGAGCCCTGATCTCAACCCCATCAAACACCTTTTGGATGAATTAGAATGGAGATTGTGAGCCAGGCCTTCATGTCCAACATCAGTGCCTGACCTCAAAAAATGCTCCTCTGGATCAATGGGCAAAAATTCCCACAGACACGGAATCTTGTGGAAAGCCCCCCCAGAAGAGTGGCAGCTGTTATAGCTGCAAAGGGGGACCAACCCCATATTGACACCTGTGGGTTGAGAATAAAATGTCATAAAAGTTCCTGTATGTGTAATGACCAGGTGTCCGAATACTTTTGGATGTATATGCAGGGAAACATATTATCCACAAATAAACCATTTAAAAAATGTTTCATAGGTAAATTAAATGTTATGTAATTGTTTGCAATTATTTCAATTAATCACATTTGGGAAATTTTACATTGGGTGTAAAAAGTTCAGGCAATTTTCTGACTTTAATGCAGTGATTTTAATGTTAAATTGTGGTGCCCTTTTATGAAATATCACAGACATTAATTTACTGAAATTGTTGTGACTGGATGCTAAAATGGGCTTTTTTAATGATTCATTACAGAGAATGAATGTGACAGACTAGTGAACTAGATAGGAAGCACCGACATTTTTACCTCTTTTCAAGGTTATGCAATTGAGGTTGCAATTGTAATTGTAATCGTAATTGTTTCAGGCATCAGTAGTGCCTGAGCCTAAAGCATTAGTTAAAGCACAATTGAATTGTTTTGCTTCACCAGGTAATCATTTCAGATGTACAAATGAAGCACACGATGGCCTCATATGTTCCCACGAGGCAGACATCTGCTAATGAACGCTCCTTCAATGACTGTGAAAGTCAGCTCTGCCTTTGATACTGCAGATGAACCGGCACCATGTGGGAAGAGTGAGCAGTGCAGTCATCACCAATGGGAGACAGTAATTCATGACCCACAGCTGTTTACTGAGGGCATCTGTAGAACAAAGTCCAGTCATGTGACTTTCTCCTCTATGCAAAACCTGCAGGACTTCCTAGTCGCTTTAACCTTGGAAACAGGAATACATAGATGGATGGATTTCTCTGCGCATCCAATGGCCCTTAAATAACTGATCCACTCAGGACCACAAACCACTCTTTAGTTAGTGGGATAGTTCATTTAGGTTATTGAAGTAAATGACTCACAGCCTGAACTGCAGGACATTACAGCTTTTATTCTGTTGGCAGCATCCTCTGGTATGACAGTGTATGTTACTGTTCTGTCTGTGACTTTTGCCCCTCAGGCCCAGAGGCACATTAACAGAGGTATTTGGGTTATTAGCTACTACTTTCTATGATGGTATAGTTAGGTGTTTCCCAATACAGTCCATGGGGACCTGCAGACAAATCAAGCCAATCCCAAATCCAGGCCTTGTTTTCAGTTTTCCCAGGTAGTTATTTTAATAATCATTGATTCTGATTGGTGACAGAGGCCTCACACCTGGCTCATGGGTAATGGAAGGCTGGGAAATCAGCAGAGCTTGGGCCTTAAGGACCAGTGGTGGAGGGAATACTGAAGCTTAGTACTTAAGTAAAAGTACAAATATCCTGCAAAATATGTACTCAAGTAAAAGTAGAAGTGCTGCATCAACAATCTTACTTAAGTGAAAGGACTAAGTACTTTTAAATTTACTTTAAATAAAAGTACTCACAAAATGGTTTGTCTCAATGTCTGTGATGTGCCATTTTGTAAAAGGAGAGTAGATATACTGACTTATGCCTCTACTGATGTCATTGCTCATAATGATTATAAGTGGCTATACAGTATATGTGTATTGGAAAGCTTGGCATGCTTATTGTGTGTGGGACTTGAACTCTGGTCCTTGGGCTGTGAGGCAGCAGTGCTAACCACTGTGCTATCCAGCCACCCCTTCCTACTGTCCCCTGTTGGTAACTGATGTAGTTGCTTTCTTTAGGCTCCAGCTCACATTCTCAGTGATCAGGGTTTCAAGCTGTCAGTAACTGTGGTACCTGCAGTTTGGACTGGGCAGTCTGTGTAAATCCTAAGCAGGATTTTGTCTGGCCAGTGTTTGGATGGGAGCCTAGTTGGGTTGTTGGTCTGGGAAGGTCCTGGGGGTGAGTTTCCCGAAGCCTTCTTAACGCTACGTCGTTCTTAAGTTCTGTGTTAAAAGATAGAACTAACGAACGACGTAGCGTTAAGAAGGCTTTGGGAAACTCACCCCTGGTTCTTTATTCTAAGGGCTCAATAAGGGTTGTTTGGTATCTTTTGGAAAAAGTAGGGGGGATGTCCTGACTAGAATCTGGCCATCTGTTTTCTCAGGGTTTGGGCCTGGGGGTGGGTGAGGCTTGAACCCTGTTCCTTGGGCTGTGAGGCAGCAGTGCTAACCACTGTGCTATCTGGCCACCCCTTCCTACTGTCTGCTGTAGGTAACTGATGTAGTTTCTTTCTTTAGGCTCCAGCTCTCATTCTCAGTGATCAGTGTTACAAGCTGTTAGCAACCACGGAACCTGCAGTTTGGACCTGGTAGTCTGCGATGGGAACCCAGTTGTGTTGTTGGTCTGTGAAGTTCCTGCTGCTTTTCTGTAAGGCCTCATTAAGGGTTGTTGGGTATATCTTGAAGAATGTAGGGGTGATGTCTCCTGTATGAGGGGAGAGGGACTTGAACCCTGGTCCTTGGGTTTGCGAGGCAGCAGTGCTAACCACTGTGCTATCTGGCCACCCCCTTTTACTGTCTGCTGTAGGTAACTGATGTAGTTGCTTTCTTTAGGCTCCAGCTCACATTCTCAGTGATGTGGGTTTTAAGTTGTCAGTAGCCATGGTACCCGCAGTTTGGACTGGGTAGTCTGTGTCAAGCTAAGCAGGATTTGGTTTGGCCAGTGTTTGGATGGGAGCCTAGTTGGGTTGTTGGTCTGGGAAGATCCTGGTTCTTTATTCTAAGGGTTGTTTGGTATCTTTTGGAAAAAGTAGTAGAGATGAGAGTGTACATGCATTTAATGAAGTTCATAACCTCGTTCAGCATTGTCTATTTATGACAAGCCCACATGCACATGCATAAGTCCAGCCATTCCTGTATCGCATTCTCTGTATCTACCTTGTGTGATCTACCTACATTTTAAAATTCAAATGCACGGTAAATTTGACTGCCTTTGCAGCTATCAGCATTACCGTTGAAACTGTTATCCGCAAATTTGCATATATAGATACGGGGTGTTTCTCGTGACCAAGAATGCAAAGATGATACTTGTGGTCTTGGCAAGAACGGTCTTGCTAACCGGCCTCCCAAGAGTGAACTTGGGGAGCAATGAATCATGGGATTGGTCTCGTTTGGCGAGGATGCAACCGATGTATCCGTGATATTTGAGGTGGGACAAGAACGATATCCAGGGATTCTTACCATCTTCTCTACTTCTTTTCTTAGTACTGGAACTAGCCTTTGGCAATGGAAGGTGACGAAAACAAGTACACCGGAACACAAATATGGTCAAGTATGCATATTGAGAAACGCCCACAGTCTTGGTACAACATTGTTTTGTTTGAAATATTGACGGTAATGGGTTGCACAGGACATCTTACAGGTCTAAGTCCCAGAACCCTGTAGAGCTGTGCTGATAAATCAGATAAAGAGACAGTCACCAGATTGAATCCCGCGGCCAGTAGACTGATGCTGTTGTTAGGCCCCCGAGTAAGGCCCTTACCTCCTGGCTCCTGATGCCGTGCTGTGACCCCCTCCACCCCCAGCTGTGTTTGTGTGTATCATGCAAAGAAAGATGGGATATGCAAAAAAAAAATAAAAATTTAAATAACCCATGTGGATCAATAAGATTATCACTATTCTACCTTTTTTTAAAGCCTTTATCATTTGCAGCACACACGAATTACACAAATAGAATATGTTGCCAGAAAATAGTGCACCATTTTGCACGAAGACAATATCACCATTTTATTCTAAATCGTACAGCCAGCATATTGAAGGTTTTACCGATTATCCCCATGATGCATCAGCTTGGTTATATTTAAATTACGTCTAATAATAAATGTAATTTGAGTCTTTTTGAATGCATTGTTTTTAACAAATCTTCAGAAAAAGCAATAAAAAACAAACATATTTAAGAATGTAATTTTGCGTGTTATTGACATAAAATCAGTTGCATGTGTTTTTAACACTATATGACCTGCCTCGTGCCCAGTGCTTCCTAAGCAGACTCGCTTATGCGCTGTGAAGTTAACGAAATAAATGTTATATTTTGTCAGTGACCGAGTTGCTCATTAATGTCATTTGTTTCGTTGCGCCTCTTGGCTTTCAAATGCCGCTTTAATCCGCTAGGGGGCACAACAGGCGGGGCTTTTTAGCCTTTGCAAGTGGTTTCCTGAGTAATGTTCTTACTTCTTCTACCGCGCAGTTTCCAGTGCGTACCCAAGTTGCATGTGTAACTGTGCTTCGTAAATCTCTCTTGCAGCGTAAATGGTTATAGTGGCGGCGCCATAATTACCTAAGAGTGTAATAAATGTACAAAACGTGTGGGTATTGACCAGCAGAAGTCGGGGATTGACGGTGTGATTGCTTTTTGCAAAGGTGAGAGAGGAGGAGGAAGGAAAGGTGTTGGGTCGCGAAAACATAACGGGCATCACCCGTATGTCGGACAACGACTTTGCCAACAGGTTGGTCATTTATTCCTGCTGCGGTTTTTTCCACAACTGAGAAACATAAAAAAACAGTGAAAGCTAAAATTCTACCTTAATGGAACACATTTTAAAGAGATGTGCGATTATTGCTGTCAGCTTGGGGATAAACTTAAAAACGCAGGTTTAAACGCTGCCGCTACGGCTGGTGTGTTGCTTTCATTCATGTTTGCCGTAAGATATTAGCGGGTGACTGCGTTTTTTGAGCGGTATTGAATGCCTTTGAATGCACATATATATTTTTGTTTGTTTTGAAGCAGGTGTTACTATTGGTTAATTGCAATAAAGGAGCCGGTGCTGCGAGTTGGGCCGACATGGAGTGGAGGGAGCAGTCCACGGTCAGCTGCGAAGCCGCCTTCAGGGAAGCCCAGAGATGGGTGGAAGTAAGTTTTGAAATCTGTTAGAAATAAACCGGATTTATTATGATTCCATGTATTTATTGGGTTTTTTCCTTGTTTTAAGACCTGTTCGACACACGTGTTTTCCTGCCTTCAGTATCATTGCATCCTGACACTGGCGTGTTCGCAAAACCTTGATGCATTTTTAAGTCTGTGATGAAAACCGTATAAAACTTATTTATTCGAAATCTGCTGACAACGGCTCATAAATTAGAACTGAAGGATGCAATGGACCGTTTTAGTCACTTTAGCATGTTAGATCCTGCAGGGCTTTAAGTACAGAAGTATGTCTTTAAACAGTGAGTAACGCTTTATAATTTCATTTTTTTAAAGGGATAAGGATTAACTTTTTGTTGGGCTGCTTAGACCTTACCTTTTTAAAACTCCATGCTTTAAGCCTGATCCTTTAGAAAGCCCTCATTTGTGGGGTCATGTCTAGACCTGCTGGCTATACTCAAAGGGCTTTTTGGGGAGCAGGGGTGAACACACATGTTATTCTTTTGCATGGGTGTGGACAGGTTAGCATTCAGACCCAAAGGCAAAAAAGAATCTGTTGTAGTGGATTTTGTATCAGGCTTTCATGGGCTTGACAGTTATTGACAGTCATCTACAGTCATCAGCATTTAAATATATTGGTTCTTGGTCTAATATCACCTGGTTTCCTATTTAATATGTGCATGGTTTATAAAGCAAGAATTCATCCTTTTGGTTCCTTTATTTTCGTACAGGCCTATAAAAACTGATCGAAGCATTACATGACAGAACAGTGCAGTAATTACCGTAAAGGCTGTATTGTTCACTTCATTCATTGCTTAAATACATTAAGTCGTGTTGGTTCTTCTCTCCATACTAAGCTTATAAATGGTCTCTCTCATGACATGAACAGATAAGGGTTTCTTAATCCGGTTGAAATGCCTGGTGTTAAATGCTTGTTCACGCTGTGGGTTAGGAGGAAGTTACTAGTTGGTGTGGTTTGTACCCTGGTACACACACTGATATTGTCTTTGTGTATAAAAATATTTTCATATTGATCCTGTGTGCATGCACTCAACAGTGATCTTTAAGCCATATTATGGTTGTCTTAAGCAGACTAGTTTGTTGTTGGTTGCGTTTTCTGTTTTCAGTCTAAGTTTCACTATCATTCTGGGGGTTTCCTGTTGTTTTACAGCTGCTCTTGGTGTTGGTGATTTTTAATCCTGAAGTACTCTTGTGCTCTATCCAGTCACGCTTTTGTTAGTTGCAGATTGTAAGGAGCTAAATCTCATTTGAATCTGCGCTTGTTACAATGTGTCTTTGCTGTTGCATCTGTGTAAGTGGTGAGCTCGGTGTAGAGTGTTAATGAAACTTAAAGGTATCGTCTTGCACATCGCAAGGAAACCTGTGCTCTTGGTTTGTTTTATCTGTAGTCATGGTGTATGTGACTGAGAAAAAGGCTGGATTCTGTGCTCGCATTGCATTCCTATGTCCCGGTACACAAATGAAAAATTGGCAAGCGTTAGAAAACCATAATCTGCAAACCTCAGTCCTTTTTTTTAAATCCTTTTCTGACTTTGGGGGAGAGCTATTTCAGGAAAATCTCCCGTGCCAAGAACAGTAATTCCTTACAAAAGAGTACACTCTTGTATAGCAAATTTGCTTATTACTTAAGGATTCAGTCAAATAAGTTGATAGATCAACTTCTACTGAGTTTACCTGTGAACATTAACCACATCTTCTATTATGCCTGTTGCGTGCTAAGATGTTCAAGTTGAGCTCTGCTTTTTTCATGATACCTTAAATGTTTGGCTTTTTTGTTAATCTTCCGGCTTAAGTTTAATGTTACGGTTAATATTGTTACCACAAGAGGGTGTTGGTGTTAGAAGCTGATGTCCTCTAGCACAGTGTATAAGGAACCTTATGATGAGTCTGAATCTTAAGGTATTCTTTCCCCTTGATCAAGGTACTTAAACTAAATCCCTTCAGTCAAAATATCCCGCGGCATGAATGGCTGAAATACAAAATGCAAACCCTGCAGGTCGTGCTCCGTAACTAAAACGTGCACAGCTCGTAGACGAAAACAAATCAGCCTGATAAGGTCTCACGTACTGTGCAGATTAATGTAGATAAATGCAAATGATTTCGTAACCCTGGCTGAACATTGATTAACATTAACATTTTCTCCTGCTTTTTTTTTTAAAAGCCAGGCACAACGGTATGTGTTGCCCATTTGACACTCGACACTCATCTTTACCTGACAAAATGATGAGAATTTTCCGGGTCCTGCTCATAGAATTGTCAGTGGGGCAGAACGTCCAAGCAGTGGCTGGAACTAAACAAATATTGTCTTTATTTCATGAATCCGAATGCCTTCCCCGTGACATCAGTCCGCTGTAGATGCACACTAGGTTATTGTCGTGTCCAGTGGACCTCGGTTGGGAGCATTTCCCCAGCTCTGCGTGAGGGGTGCTGGGTAGCCACTGGTTGCCCTGGCAAATGATTAACTCATTCTTCAGCCTGGGGGGCACGTTTGCGCTGAGGTGGTAGCATTCTAGGGGGGCTGAGTTGTTGGAGCAGGGAAAACGGGTCTGGAATGCGTCACACGGAAACATTCCTCAGTTTGGTTTTATCGTTGTGAGCCTTGGACCCCCCCCCCCAAGTAGTGCTGCATTACCCCCCTGAGGATCTGACAGCTCTTGGGGCGAACTCCATGCCGGGTCAGACACGGTAGCAACTGTGGCAAGTAATAAGAATCATTACTTGCTGTAAGAAACCTGCGATCTGTCAGTTCAGCCTGCGCTGTTGCCTGAAATTGGGAATGATTTAACTGCTCGTAGAGATTTTTTTTTTTTTTTACTGTTTTCCCCCGGGTGTGTCTGGTCTGTGGCAGGTACTGGTTATCATCTGTATGAGATCATCTTCTAAAGCTCTCGCATGAAGTGCTGTTTTGGGTGTTTTGCTGCATCCACTGTTGAGAAATAATCGGCTTTTTGTGGTGTGATGGAACACAACTCTGTGGTCCTAATAATAATCATTTGACCTAGATGAAGAACTTGTATTATTTTTGTCAAATTCACAAATCTTTGGTGCTTTCTTTTTTTCTTAAAAAAGAGCATAGCCCTGTGCCTGAATCCATTTGTTAAAGCTACCAGTATATAAAGTCTTAGTTACTGTAGCTTTTATGAAAAACCATTTCGTTTTACCAGGAATTTGAAAGCTGCCAGGTTAATTAGCTGGTCAGAGGTCACTTTCACCTGTTGCCTGGTCTGCTGTGTATTTTCCATTAACATGTTAACAGTGAATCCTCCTGCTCCTCGGAGGAACTTTTCCTCTGTACTTGGTGGCTTGTGGAGGCTGCGGAAATCATTCTGAAACTGTGAAATTTTCTGGACAATTGACGCAAAGGTATGATACATCCTGTCTTTTCAGAACGGTTCAAAATTCAGCCTGGACAGTTGTATTTTGCTTTCAGTGCAGGGAATGGATTCCTAGAATACATGTTGATCAGTGAATTTTTGTTTGTATACAGTGTTTTACATTTGCTTTCCTTTCATTGACAAAGCAGAGTAATATTGTCTGTTTTTAAAGACGGTATTGGCAATGTACGTCGTGTACCAAATACCAGCAAAGTATTGTTTTCTTTCCATACTGAATTACAGTGTTTCTCTTTGCTACATAACTGCTTGTTGGACAGCAAATAGCTAAGTTACACTGGACATTGTGAATCTATTCATATTTGGTCCTGTTTTGTCTTATTTTAGTTTGGCCAGTTGCAGTCAAAACAGATGTCGCCTCACCAAAAATTCTTCCACCCTTCCCTGCCTCAGTCTAGCTCAGTGTTCCCCAATCCGGTCCCCAGGCACCCACAGTCGGTCCACATTTTTGCTCCCTCCCAGCTCCCTGCCAGACAGTCCACATTTTCACTCCCGTTAAGGTGCTGGGTGGGAGCTAAAATGTGGGTTGTCTGTGTGTCCCCGAGGACTGGATTGGGAAACACTGGTCTAGCTTAAAATGTGACATCTTGCTGAAAATTCATGGATTTTGTCTGCAACATGTTCCTGATATTTGTGTCGGGCAAACCTGTTGCCACCCTGTAAATTGGTCACTTATAACATTATGCAGAGTAGGATGCACTATAATAAAACTGACCAAACCATAATCACGTTCTTGAGGAACCTCGCCTGTTTTTCTTTCCTCGCCTTTATTCTATTTAAGACTAGTAGCTTTTTTACTTTTAAATTGTATTTGTCCGCATGTGACTCGCCGTGGTTCGTATTTTTGATGCAGATTAGCGATCTCTGTGTTCCTGTTTTTCACCAAGCGGCCCATTGTCTGCATGAGTGAACAATAGCCTTGGTTGTAGTTTTTAACTAGTGTGCATTCAGGCTTTGAGCAGATGGAGGAAAAACATTCCATTTATTCCCATATGAATGCCAAAGTGTTGTTGTTTTACTTCATAGCTTAAGTTTTTAACATGCGTGCCGCATGTCACTGCCATCCTGTAATTAAGACACTTTATTTTCTCGTGTTGTGTGGAATTTTGATCGTGCCGCCCTACGATTAAAAGCTTATTTTATTTCCCGAAACCAGGAATGCAGTAGCGTCTTTTGAATAGAGGCTAATAGTTCATCTATTGTCACGCAAGCAGGTATGTGGATCTTTTTACCCCCCCTTTTTTAGCGTTACAAAGCACTTCAGTATTCTGTGGAATCCAATAACACTAGTAGAATTTTTGTTGGGTGTTATATCTATGAAGAGAATTATAAATTAATTCAGTCACATGTGTATGACTTCTGGGCGTTTCGTGTATGTTTTTATATTTTTTTCTTAAAGATTGTACGTGTAACTTTCCTGTTGACAACCATGTATTGTTTTGTCTTTGAACGCAATAGTTTGAGAATCACTATAATGGATTTTAAGGTCATTTTGATATGCCTGTTAAGGCAAAACTTTTTTTTCCTGAGTTTTTTTTATTGCCAGAGTTGTTTTATAAACCTAGTGTTTGTGATTTGCCCCAAACCTGTTGCCACATCTACCTGAAAACAGTGTTGTACTTTACAGATCCATATAAAAGACTTGGTGTGTGTGTCTCACAGTGAGCTCTTCAGCTGTCGGTCACATGACGCTCCGCCTGAACGCAAACCCTTAATTAGGCAGATTCACATCAGTATGTGGAATTAGACCTCCTGACCTTGCTGGTCTGATGTTTCTCAGGCAACCTGGGTGCTCGCGTTTGGAAGCCGTGCACATTACCTAGGATTAGAGCAAACGGAACGAGACACGCAGCGAAGTTATGTGTGAATCACAGCTTGAGACTGTTAGGGAAGACCAGCACCTAATGATGTTGCGTGCTTGGGCAATGAATACAGTGACCAAAGTTGGGGAAGAAAATTTTGAATAAAACCATGGATTCCAGTTCTCTTGAGTAATTGTTCAAATACAGTTTGAAATGAATGACATTGCGATAAGCGGTTGACATGTATAATGAAAGCTCTTATTTGTGAATTTGAAAAACAATACTGATTCTGATAATGGCATGCCAAGGATGACTTAGAGCTGCCTTTCATTGCACTTTTACAATAATTTACAAAAATATTCTTTGCTCAGATCATGTTTGTAGAGATTCACGAATTTTAATACACAAACCTAAAGGGTTTCCTAAGAAAAACATGCTTGAATCTTTTTATAGAATCCACTTTCCCCTATGGCTTTTTCCATTCTACTAACATGGGTTTTTGAGTAAAAATGTTCTTGTAATATTTAGTTTACTTTTTATGTAACTTGCAGTACAATGATTGATAGCTGTACTCTGCTAGTTTGAGAGTTTCAACCATGTTTTAGTTATTAAACATAAAAGTTCCATTTCGGAAAGGTTCATCCTTTTTCGTAAAAATTTGCTGCTTAGAGCTTTTTTTTTTTATACTTATCAAAATGCTGTCCTAAAGCTGCAGTTCCCCTGTTCCGGCAGGTTCCGTCTGACTGCGGGGTCACGTTCGAATCGTTCTCTGATATAACAGCAGGGGTCAGGATTTCATACGGCAGAGCAGGTTCATATGCCAACTCTCACACAAGTGCAGCAGTGTTCATTTTCCTGGCTTATTTCATGTGTGCATCTCGTGCCCTGGCATCATGCTAAATAACCTTCACAGCAGGAAAACCCAGTTTCTGCTGCTTTTCCCTATGAAGAGAGCCGTTATATATCTGTCCAGATGCATTTGTATAATTTTAATGTTATTGGTGACACTGTCTAGGTTTCAGACAAATAGCTATAGTAAAAAGCGGTCGTATGGTTTTGCTTGCAGGAATGTGTCTGCCTGTCTGGCAGAGTGGATCATTTTTATCCCACCATTTTTTTTTTTTTTTTTTTTGCCAGATGAGGTTGTATGTCCTTCGGACGCTGCACTTTAAATGGGTCCTGAAGGACAACGTGCCCTTACAGCCTCAACCCAACTGTTTCCTATTACGGCTCCATCCTGGGCTTCGGAAGATTCCCTGGGCATGTCGAGGATAGACTCTGCTGCCGTTTGTGTGTGTTAATTGTGTGAAATTGGAGGGAAGTCGGTTGCCCGAGTGAGCCAAGTGTATTTGGTCAGGTGGTGACCTCTGCAAGGTCATGGCACAGCTGCACGGGTTTCTCTGTGATGTAAAATAGCCTTTCACCTCCGCAGTTAAAATCTTTTAGAGGGATACAGGCTGTGTTACTTCGGCTATATTTGGGACAGACAAGTGACGTCCTTTGCCCGATCTTTACATTAAATGTCATCTTGATTGTTGGCTTGATTCGACATCAATGGTAGGGTTTCTTGCGGGGTCTCATTTGTGCTCGTCGTCGACGACAATAACGCTGCAGTAATGCAGTGTCTCTTCTCGGCGTCCCCGGCCGACGGTTGGAGTTGATTGAAGAGGCATGAGACCTACACGTTGGCGTATTCTGATGTTTCCCCAGATGGTCTCAGCCCCTGTGGTTTGCAGATCATCTCCAGCAGTTTGTTCGGAAGAACAGCCCTCAGAGTTGCAACAGAAGGAAGCTCCAAACAAGAACTCCCTGAGTAATGGCATCTATCTATGGTTTCGGTCCTCTGAACTCCGCAGGAAACAGTGGATGCTTTGAACCTCTGCACTCTTCTCTAATGGTTCTTCTCTCCGTTTCACATAGGAGGTATCCAAGAAGAAATTTGGACACCGGGACTTTCGATCGGCACTGGAGAATGGAGTCCTGTTGTGCGAGTAAGTCCGGCACGAGCTTGGGTGCATGGTTAACGTCAGCGTGAACTAACCTACATTTTCAGTCTCTCCCTCATAGCTTAACATATTACAGGTGTTTCTCTGAACGGCCCTTTCTGAAAGGAACCCTTTAATTAACACACTAGTCTAAGTATTTAGCTACATTGTCATTGTTAACCAGCGACTGTCTCACTTACACCTTTGTATTTTTGCGTGAGAACTTCCAAACGTCTGTTAGGAAATGCCGGTGTAGGGCTACACTAAGCTAGGATTTGTCACTGGAAACCATGAAGCCAAGGTCTGCGTCTTTCCGTATTGTAAGCGATTTAACCTTCATTACGTTCCGCTGGCTTTAAGCTTTAATGAAGACCAACCTGGCTGCAGCATGTGCAAAGGCAGCTGTGTTCTGTGTAGGGCCCTTGCCAGGAACGGACACCTGACACTCGCCTCTGGCTCTTCAGGGAAATTGTTTCCATCTCCTCTCATGGTTCTGCCCGACCTGGATTGCTGCTGGCCGGCTGTGGTTTGGGGAAGGAACGGCAGATTCCGGTAAAAGTGCTGCTACTGGGGACGGTTTCTACCACTCGGGCTGAACCTTTTACCGACGTGCGTAGGCTGTGCATTTTGGACCGGAACAATGGGGCAATTTTACCAGTCATGCAGTTACCCTCCCACGGTTGGGCTGTATTGGCCCTGCTCCTTTCTTTAGGGGGGTGGCTTCCTGAATTTTTTATTTTTTTTTGCAGGAATAAAATGAACAGCTCCCATCTGAGACCGCTCCTAGCAGCATGGTATACTTAGTTCAGGAGGGCTGGTCCCGCAAAGCTGCCTTTCTCAAATAGCACTTCAACATTAGCTAAAATTATTGCATACGGGAATAGGCACAATAGAGTGACTCATTACCGCATTTAACTGTATAACACTCCCCATTCTGTGCTGCACTCTAATTGCCATTTGTTTCTCCATTTTTATATATTAAACCTAATAAAAGTCATTTAAGGTCTGAGGTGTTGTGCTGAACTGTTCAGTGCCCACTAGGAATCCCATTTGCTTCTCTGTCGACATTTAATTACGAATGTTTTGTGCCTTTATCGGCCAACATCAGCGTTAGTCTGATTTCAGATTAATTTTGCCGTTTCCAGTGACACTTTATAACGCTGTGGGAACAGGCAGGGCAGGATGGGAACAGGCAGGCAATTTTAAGAATATAATAAGCAGAGATATGAGGTGGATTTCACTTAGCGGTGCCTTACCCGTCATCCAGCTGAAATGTCACACTGCTCCAGACGTGTGACACCGGTGTCAGTCCGTCCGTGACTCATATTTCTTTGTTATTCCCTGGATTCTCGCAGAGCCGTATAGGAGGCCGCTAAGGCCCCAAGCCCTCGCTGTTGGCCCTCAGCGTTACGTCGCTGCTTTTTGTCTTTTCAGTCTGATCAACCGAATAAAACCAGGCATCATCAAGCGGGTCAACAGACTGTCCACACCGATCGCCGGCTTGGTAAGTGTAAGAGGTGATTCTGTTAGACTCCTGTTGCCATATTCCTGCCGTAACAGTAGAACAGAAATATTGAGAACTGAAAGCAATACCACAAATGACTGTTAGCAGTTAGTCAGTTTGGGAGGGGGGATTGGAGAAGGCAACAGTGGAAAAAATATTTTTTCCCCTCTCCCTTATATTATCTGTTGTAAACATTTCTTCTTAGGCTTGATGTTAAAAATAAAAATCGAACCCCCAACCAGCTGCAGTGAAGTCTGCAGTGTGTGGCAGGTATTAATTCCATTGTACCCTTTAACATGCTGGGTAGAATGGATTTAATAGGTTTTGCTGGGTGCGTTTCTGTCTGCCCTGCTATTAAACAATTTAAGGTAAAGGTATGGTAAGACATCCCTGTGTGTTTACAGGGTGTTTAGCAGGCTGAGTGAAGGCTGTGATTTCATTGCCAGTTGGTTTGGCTCCCAGACCATCAGGCAGGCAGGATTTAATTGCGTGCAGCTGTTTGTAGAGGGGAAAGACGTGTGTTGAGAAGTTTAACTTAAGTAGACGAGTAGGAGGGCACTGCAGACTCGGCACTGAGGGTCATGAGGACAGGGTTGACCTCAGAAGATGCGTAAGTATGCGTGTTTGACTTCAGATGAGACTGTAGTGGGTTAATTGGCGGGTTGCTTTTATGTTCTAGGGCTGGTCTTTAATTAAAATATACTTTGATTTGCAAATTGATGTCTGGAGATTCCTGTAGCATCAGAGAATTAAATCGTTGTTTGCATTCATGTACATCTTGAAGTAAAAGATGAGTTAAGGAGTGTGTAGCTGTTTGTCATCAGTGGCTCTTGGTAAAAGAGAAGAACCTGCAAATGAAAAGTCAGATGGTTGCTGAATGTCATAAATCAGGGGCTGGGTCATTGTGGCTTCAGAACGGCCGGCTGTTTGGAACACAGTATTGGGGGGGATTACTGAAGGCACCAATGAAATGAAAGCAATCCTTTGCCCTTGGGCTAACCTTAGAAGTTGTGGCCAATGTGTGTGTGTGTGTGTGTGTGTGTGTGTGTGTGTGGGGGGGGTGGTGCTTATCTCGATGGTCAAAGTTTTTTTTTTTTTTTATTTAAACCTGATTGCCTTCGCCTGGAAGCTGCAAGTAGATCTTGGACAATAAACATAAGCACACGTCAAAATCTGCTGATATTTTTTTCTAGGTAAGATGAATGTAGTTTCTTTATTAGTTTATTAAAATTAAAGTCTCTTTAGTTTTAGTCTTTTTAGCTGTCAAATATTAAAAAAAATCTGGCCGTGTTGATCTTTTGGTGCTTTGCTGCAGAACATCTAGCAGAATAAAAACAGTATGTCAGAATCATCTGAGCTTGAAGATGTCTCATTAGCAAGAGGGAGGAAATGTCTGGTTTAGTGAATTTCTTGGCTGGATTTAGGGCAGCCCTGTATCTTTCTACCATTGCCAGCCTCAACTGATCCACATCTTCTGCTTTCCATGCCAGTGGGTCTCGATGTTCCATGAAGGCTCTACTGTGGCTGCATGGTGAAATTCCCTGGATAGTTGGAGCTGCTTTTTGCACTGTGGCTATGAGACTCTTGCCCTTGTGAGGTGGCCGGTCTTCCCACATAAGAAACGCGCATGACTGAGGAGTGTGCCACAGAGGAACTCATGATTACTTCATGGGGTTCAGCCCTCCATAAAGCAGCTATAATTGACCTGAGTTGGGTAATTCAGAAAATGTCCTTTTATATGCAACCTTCAATTACGTACGTTGCTGGATGTAAAATGAACTCATCTGACAGGGTTGTTATTCAGTTTAACAAAGATCTGTTCGGTGAGGTTGAATACTTTCAGTTTTGTTGTCAGTAATAGGTCAGCACCTCCTTAGCATCTGTTGTGTTTTATTTTACCTTACTTTCACAAACCAATTAAAATGCCTAATTATCGAATGTTTAAACTTGATCTTAAATATGGCCATAAGGGACAAGTTAAACTGAGGACAGAGAATTTTGATTCAGGTCTTAAGTAGCTGAAGCATTTTGATGCACTGCATCAAACATGGATTATATTAAGACTTCAAGTAAATTTACATTTTTGATTGGCTTTTCATATTTTGCCTTGTGGTCTAATGTTTGGTAAGTTTCCAGAGACCACTGGTTCTGAAAATGGTCTTTAATTTTGGCTCCTTTTGAAGTCTAAGGGAGCTTTTCATTTCCACCAAACTCGTCTCTTGTGACTTTGTTATGTAAAGACTTGCATTAAGCCGATTTTACAGTATTGTTTTGAAATTGAGAATGTTCTGTCATTCCCTTCCAAAGCGAGAAAATGATGAAATTATGCCTAGAATTTATGCAGGTTATGCTTTTGTTATATTAGTCTATTAGAATATTGCTATTTTTTTGTTATAAGATTCTTTACTTCCTTTTGAAGTAATTTTAGTTCATTCTGTCGTTTTCTGTCATCTGGGTTTTAACGCTAAAGTTTACTATTACCCTTAAATTGCATTATTTAAAAGTGAAATCTGTTACTAAGGGTGAGGTTTGCTTGTCTCACTGTAGCAGATGATATCAGATTCGCAGCTTGACTGCTGTTTTTTCGTCAGGAAGGTGTAACAATAGGAGCTCTGAATCTGCAGGATGCACGTTGCCGTGTCTCCCCAGCGTAGCCTGAAGCACTAAAGAGCACTTGACTTCCTTTCCATGGTCAATTATCTGCTCTGTCCACTATGAATCACCATCGTAAAAATGCTGGAGGCAATTGGTAGCATTTCACACAGACTGTGAGCGCAATCTGTTCTCATGTGGTGCTCATATGGTTAGTGAACGTACGGAATGTTAGGTACTGTTAATGGACAGTGTGCTGGAATGTCGTTTTACAGGTAGACATAAGTACTGAAGCCGTGATACATCTAGATCTTATTGCAGATGCTCAGAAGTTTGTCTGCTATGTAACACATTGGAAACCTCAAACGCTGGATTACGTTGCTTTTGTTTTAGCAAAATGATGAGAAAGTGAGAGGCGCATTTAATACTCCCAAAGCAGGTGCGTACTGTAAATGGAGTGCAGTGTGTAGAATCATGCCTGAGGTTTCGTTCAGGGGGTAGTTTCCTTGAGCAGCCATTTCTTGTGAGATTCCAAGCTCATCTGTAACAATCAATATTATTTACTTGGTCATATCAAATATCATTGATATTTTTTCATCAATAGTCTTGGTCATACTTGATTCATGATCTGATTGAGAACAATGCATAATTTCTTCCCTTTGAGATTTGTGTCATTTTGTTTCTTGGGAGGTTTATTTGCTTGAAATTGTAATTTTTATCTTAAAATTTAAAAAGCTGTGCGTGCATGTGTGTTTGTGTGTGTGAGATGGTTTTTATTGTTGCTTATCCACCCATACCTTTGTTTGTTTTGCACTGCTCTATCCATTATTAAAGCTAGCTCAGTCTTGTGATCTGCATCATTGCAGTAAAAGCACTAAGCAAATGCCTCTCAAGCTGAAGCTTGCCGTTAACCGTAAATCATATATGAATAAGTACTGACAATTACTTTAACAAAGTAATGGTTTGTGATTTAGCAAGTATTTGAAGGTTTGTTTTATTCATTAAGCAGCTAAACAGGGAATATCTCCTTTGGTCCAATGAGTATGAAGTATGGGGGGAAAAATGAATTTCTTCACAAATTAAATGGCAGGAATAGGATTATAATGGGGAAATATTTAATATACTGCCTCTTAATGACCCAGTCCCCCAATACACTATAATGCTATCAAAGTAGTCTAAGTATATACATGCATAGCAAAATCACATGCAGTAAATGAAAAATATTTTAGTACGTCTGTCAAAAGACAGCCTTCAGTCTCACATAATAATTGTATTGCATGCACAGCATAGACCTAATGGCTGTAAATGATTTCTGAATGTTATCCATCCAAAGGGCTTTTTCTCTGTCTCCGAGGCTCCCCACCTCGCACCCCTGCTCCTGGTGGGGTGTGGGGGGGGGCAGCGAAGGAGCTGAGCTCTGGATGTCGTCTGCTAATGAACATGTATGCACATGCATATGTACTATATATAGTATAAATAACCAAGAAGCCTGTAATTATTACTGACCTACGTAATGATAGGATGCAGATGTACTAGGTAGTGCCACTGTTGCATACATATGTTTTATGTCTTAAAAGTGCATCGGCCAAGCCTTGCTGCAGGATTAACTGTCTCTCTTGTACAGTATGTGGAGTCTGTTGTATATTTTATACGAAGCCGGCAATGTTTCACATGTTTGGAACTGGATTAGCCTCTGAATAGCATTAATTCATTGAATCCTGAGGTTTGGGCAAAGGAAACGTAGGAGAACGTCACGGTTTTGAGAAATGACAGCTATAAACACACACAGCTGCGCTTCTGCTCCTCTCAGACCTACACGAGAGTTTTATAGGAGATACATGTGAAACTTTCATGACTCTCTCAAACTAAGCTGATCCTACGTTGTTGCAGCACATACAAATCTACACACTGTAAGATGGGTCTTACTGGGGAAGGTTTTCTAAAGGTTTCTCTCTAAATAGCCTCTATAGTGTCAGTTTCTCTGCCCAGTTTTGTACTTGTATGTACATTTTTCAGTTATTCAGGCAAAGGTGCATGGGCTGGCATCTGGTTTCTGGGTGTGTGTGTGTGTCCACCCATTCTGTGCTTGGCTTATTGGGAGTGGCCTTGTGGCACTGACGTTTGTTTGCTAGGTCACTGCCCCCGGTCTGTAGCAGGTAGTGCTGGAAGATTATGTGACAGTTTGTCACAGCAGCCAGCCTGCATGACGGCAGTGCCTGTTTATTTTCTGGATACCCACTGGGCACACGCTTACCCACTTAGCGTAAAGGCTGAACTTTGTGGGCACAGACTTGGCGACATCGTTGTCAGTGAATTCTGAAGTTGTTGACGCTCAGTGTGGGGAATCCCTTCTGCCTTTTTAACAGGACAACGTGAATGTCTTCTTGAAGGCTTGTGGCAAGCTGGGACTAAAAGAAGCACAACTGTTTGATCCGGGAGACCTGCAAGATCTGTCCACCAGAGTGACTGTAAAGTAAGTAGCTTCCTTTCGGTTGCCAGCGTTGTTAATTTCACAGGAGGAAATATGTCTTATGATTGATTTTATATATATTTATTTATATATATGATTTATTTATAT
>JAODJU010000001.1:43716561-43755761 GCA_026776725.1 Gnathonemus echidnorhynchus
ATATAATGTATGAGAGAGAGATGTGTATACACAATTTGTATTTTCTATATATAACTATATAACTTCTGGATTAGTTGCTTGTCATAGACACTGTCTGCTTTTAACAATCACTTTTTCCAACAGATTTATTCATTGTCCCTTAAAATAGGACATTTCATCATTATAACTTTACTACAGACAATACATCACACACCCTAAGTGCAGACACTATATTTGGCCTGAGAGGTGCCATGTTAACCTGACAATTCTGGGGATTCACAGTGTTCACATACATCAGTCCTGGCCTGTAACGCTAATGGCTCAAAATATGAACTGTTAGAATGTCGGATTGGCATTTATTTCGGTTTACTGTCTGTATCTGGCCAAGACCGTAATTGCCGTGTAGTTTTTTGTGTTGTTCCTAAGTCTGTGTTGGGGGAGGAAAGTAAGGTTCTGGAATAATGAGGGTAAACCTAAAATTCAGGATGGATGAACTTTCAGGTTATAAATCTGATCTGTTTGTAGTTAATGTGATGGGTGATGGGTGTATCCTAAGCTGATGTGGAGCTTTTGTTTGTTTTTGTGTGTCTGGTGGCATAAGCTAATGTGACCCCAAGAAGAGACGCTGGGTCCCAGCTCTATATGGGCCTGCCTGTCCCAAATCTTCTGATTCATTTGACAAATTTTCTTTAGGTGGCTTGCTTGGTGACTTATAGCAGTAACAATTTTAAAGTAATTAGCTGTGCTCAAAGTCAAATTTTTACAATACTTTTGTGAAAGATTTAAGTTATGAAACTGGAGTGATGATGATGAGACTGGTGATTCAGGTCATCGGGTGATCTGCTGTTGTGTCCTTCAGTGTAGACCTGCATGGCCTTTGTTTAATGTAAATATAATGTATCTGTGTGTGTGTGGTGTGCATATATATATGCGCACACACACACAGCTAAATATTTCTGGCTGAGTTTTGCATTAAACTAAATGTATGTGTAGATCCCAAAAAAAGCTCCTATCAAGCATGAGGAAAAAAGAAAATCTCGGTGGGGGAAATATTTGGTCAGTGCTGGTTCCTCTTTTAGCACAGTGACATGTTATTTGGCTTCCGCTGTGCAGGTAGGAGGGAGAGGTACTTGGGAGCCCTTAGGTCACATGCAGAGGTCGATGGGGGCCGGGGCCCTGGGGGCAGGGGTCAGGGCCTTGAGGTCGGGGTTTCCCCTCGACATTTCCCGTGCCGTCGCCCATTACGGACTCTCCTGTCTGAGTGAGCTCTCCTCTCTGCTTGGCTGGCATTGTATAAAGCCCTCACTGCTTCTGGACAGTAATACACCACACCCTTCCTTCCTTAGCAACTAGGCCTTGCTGTTTCTCTGGGCGGCAAACAAGCAGTTTCCAGGCTGTAAACGCCAACCTCCCTGGCTGTAACGCCAGCATTTATATGGGGCTTCAATGCAGGGGCTCAGTCCTGCTAATTATAGAGCCAGAAAGTCCTATTTGTGACATTGGTTTCTGCGAATCTGAAGCATAGCCTTTTAATCTACTGAGAACATTTGTCTCTTGTATCTGTACAGCCCCCAGTATGTTTGTGTGTTTAAGAAGTCCTTGTTTGTCTTTTGCTTTGGCAGTCAGAGATCTGTGCAAATTTAGTTTGAAATTTGAACCCCTGAGTGCCCGCAGCTGTCACCCCGCTCAGCGTTTATGTTAATGTGACTCCCACAACGTGAAACGCATGTCGTCTTCAGTCAGGTGGCAGTGAGGCACGAGGCCAGTCACCTCCTGTTATTGCGAGTTCAGAGCATTTTTATGTAACATTTACAGAACGTGGTGGCTTTTTTGTCAGAATGCTCGGACGTTGAGTCGCCTCTGCATTATTCTGCACGCGAAAGGAAATTGCGATTCTGCAGAGCATCAGATGGCTGGAACAAAGAACACTGAACACTAAATGCGGCTTTTTTTAAAAAAAAAGCAATACACGACAATTTAAGGTCCTTGTCGCCAAGAGACTGAGTAGAGCCGATTTTTGCCTGAAGGTTACTGTGAATATTCTTGAATGACTATTGTAATTTTGTTGTTCTCTTCACTTTTGTCGTATGGTAATTAAAGTCCTTTGTGTGTATGAGGACCGAAGATCCTTTTGTTAGATAACCAGTTCAGAGACACTGGTACATAGCTTGCATGGGGAGGTATTTATGGTTTTTCCCACTAAGCTTCAGGGTCAGCGTTTCCCTTAGAAGTTCTTCTGACATGTCGCTCATGTGCTGAGGACCAAACGTCGCACAAGTGACACTCTGCGGCAGCAGCTCACTGGATTGGAGATGTCCATGAGAATGCAGCTGAAAATCCTGAGTCACTCGTATATCATTTTAAGGTCAAAGGAAGTACTGCACAGGCAGAGGCCTTAATGGCCAATTGCCAATCTGAGATGAGTTCTTTGTTGTCGTTCTACATATTTCAAGGCCTTTGATACTCTATATTGTGACTCCCCATGTGTTGGAGGAGGAGACAGACGTCAGACGCAGAGGAATGCGTCTGGGTGTTCTGCACAGATCGCTATCATGTTGGGATCAGCAATGACCGTGCTCTCCTGGAGTCATCAGACCGTTAGGGACAGGGTGAGCGTCTCAATCCCCAGCATCTCTGTCATCACATCTATTTCTGGTGCTGACCTCATGTCCGGCCTTCACCTACGCTAGGCGTGTGTATTCATTTCCTGTTCCAGCCGTGTTTCGCAGTTCTGAGGTGTAATGAAGACTATATTTTAGGTATTTTACCTATGGGTGAGCAGTTGCTCCGGGCTTTAATTTATTCATGGTCATCGGTGACGCTGTCTGCTGCAGATACTGAGTGTAGTTCTTTGTATAGTCTACGTCTCTAGACATAACACATATAATCATAACCCTTGCATGGTATGGCAAACTTTGTGATATAACGTATAATAGCCAAAAAATATTTTATATATTGTATTATACATATATATGTCTTGCTGACTGTATACAGATCTTGTAATTATACCACGATTCATTCTCTCTGTGGAATGTAGATATTGCTTATGTGTTAGTACTTTTTCTGATGAATTATTCTTTTGCTTAAATAGTTTGACAGTTGAAATGGGCTTTTACATACCTGCAGCGATAACTAGTGAATTAGTGTCTTTGGAGAGTCAAAGTTCAGATTTCCTACAGTAAAGTTGCTTGTTTCCTACCTTACAGAGATGCTTGTCATCATTACCCTTTTATGGAAAGTATTTGTGGAGGAAATATTTGGTCTTCAAACCTTTTGTTCCATTTAACATTTTACCTATAAAAGAATTACTGCTCACCTATTCAATAGGCGTGTGCAGGTTTTTGGGATAACCTTTAGGTCAGCTGTTCAAACCCAGGTGTGAGGATTCTTCAGCCAATTAGTCCTCTAATTTGTAATCTAATTAAGAAGTTGCAGCGAAAACCCGCATACACACACACCGGCCCTTTGTGGATAAGATTGGCCACCCCTGCTGTAGACCCACTCAAAGGACTTTGTTTTGATTTGTTTTCAAACTCATAAGCATACTATTTAAGTTGTTTTTTGTTTGTCATTGCTAGAGTCTCTCTATGGAAGGTGCTACTATATCTTGTGTTCTTATTCTGGACAAATAATACAGGTGGCCTGCCTTGTTTGCTCTGTGGGCGTGTGGTATTGTTTGGCTACGTATTCTACAGTGACGGCTTGATATGCGTGACGGTGCTTTATCGCGGTGCGTGTCGTACGCGGTTTACCATACAAGGCAATGCTAACCTTGGGCTTCCGCCCCCGGACTTGCTGGGCTGGACGCTGGAAGGCCAGACTCGCCCTATTTGCCTGCTAACAGGAGTCGCTGTGAGATAGGAGCTGATGTCATTACTGATGTATCTGTTTAATCATGTATTTGCATGTCAAGGCTAATCCCCCCCCCCTTTTTAAAATAACGCTTGCGTCTGAATTCATTCTCTTACACAGATTGAAACATTACTAACAGCATATGAATTGCTGCAGATTAGCAGAAAAATAAACATTATTATCGTTATTTTTAAAATTTTCTCTGGCTGTTTACTCGCATAGCTGCAGTTTAACAGATCTTTGCTCCTTACTGCATGCAGTGCTCACCAGTTCTTGTGTTCTCAGTACCAGTAGCACTTTTTTTTTTCTCCCACAAGCTACTATAGTATAGTGTGAGTAAAGTGTGTGTAGAAAAATGTGACCTGTTCTATATGGTGACTGATATCCCCATAGCGTTCAGTCTCTCCCAGGTGTCAAGTAGAGCACTAAAGACTACGGATCACTTAATGCGTCTCTCAGGGACCTACCTATTAAGTGTAGACGTGCCCTGACAGACCGCCACATTTCCCCTGCTGGTCTGATGGAATGGTAATTGACAGGTTTCAGTTTGCTTTTTCTTCTCCATCCCCCCCTCAGCAACAGGGCACAGATAGCATGAATCTGAGATGTCATAATCGATTCCACTGGTTATGGCATGTGTGTGTGTGTGTGTGTGTGTGTGTGTGTGTACACATATATACAGTACAATGCAAAAGTCTTAGGTAGTCAAAGAATTTTTTCTTTAAACCAGGGGTAGGCTACCTTGATCCAGGAGTGCCGATATCCTGCAGGTTTTCCATCCTATTTAGTTTGTGAGGAACCACATCAGATCTCATCCAGTAGGATGGAAAGCCTGCTGGATACCAGCACTCCAGGATCAGGGCTGACTACCCCTGGTTTAATGATCATCACGTCTAAGACTGCGACATTGTCCTAATGTAACCCCAGCAGGTGCGTAATGTGCAGCCACTAGCACAGCTTATATGGCTAATCAATACCTCACTGACTTCTTAAACTATGAGTTAAACTGCATGGATTAATTAAGGAAAGCATGGACTGGCTGCCCTGCCCTTTGAAAGTGATGGTGTTCATCTGACTCTGACAAGATATCAGTGACTTTTGGAGGGCAGAAGACATTCTTGTTCGTTTCTATTTTTGCTCTTAATTTGCACATATTCTAATCTATTTTTGTAATGAGCACATACACCGAGTACCCAGGTAAACAGCCTTTTCCTTTGACTGCCTTCTGCACTGTACTGTTCTTTTTTCTTTTTTAAACGTTTAGATATTACAAGCCTGTTAAAGTTGCATAACATCACTATAGTATAAAATTATGACCATTTTTCATACTTGCTTACTAATTTATATTTTTTGGTTACACATAGGTTGAGATGTAGAAATGGATGTGAGACAGTATAGAAAAATCAATTTTTTTACTTTTATGTTTTAAACTCTAGAGGTGCTGCAGGTGGTTTTATTTTCTAAAGGGACACGTATAGGGACAGCGTACGGTGTGGGTCACGAACGCCAGCCCCGTTTGGCGGGTGTGTTGTGGTCAAAGGTTTGCTTGGTTGTCACCCCAAGCTTTGCTGAAAAACAAACTAGATTTTCGGTGCTTTTAAAGGTCAGAGGCTTTTGAATCGCTAACAAGCAGATTTTGCCATTTCTGTGAACATGGTGTGCCAGACAGAATGGGTGTTTTGGACGGAAATTGGAATGCCCGGAATCTTATGGAATTATTTCCCCTCCGAGTTGTGGGAAGATGACCACCAACTCTTCAGCGAACTCGAAGTCTGGCTTTCCAGCTACTCCCCGTACTCAGGAGAATAAAGTAATGTGTGGTAGCACTGAGTCTCTCTGTCCTCAGATTGGTATTGTTTGGGAAGGTCTGGAAACCAACTATATGCCTGCTACTTAGCATTTTGTTCCAAACCTGAGTGCTCAGGCTTGGATACTTTCAGGTTTTGCTGACATACACTGTAATTTAAGATATTCTATAACTGAAACAATATTTTTCCATAAGAATTTGGAGTCATAACCCTGAGCCCAACGTCTTGGTTGCAGTACGTTTTGGCAGCTGTCACAAGCCGGGCCTTTCTGGGTAAGTGTGCTAAGTTTTGTACCCCAGCCTGCTGTGGTTCTGGTGTTTGTGGTTCTGCAGGGATGTTCTCTCAGGCTGGTAGGGCTTGGCGTCCCGGCTAAGACAGCATGGCCAGGATCATATGACTTAGCTAGTATCATCCTAGGTGTCACAAAAGATAGCTTCTTAGTACACAGATGCATTTCCCCTGAAAGAATTGGAGATTTTGTTCGGACACAAGGAAAAAAAATACCTCAGCAAAGTGTACACTCTCAAAAAAAGGGTAAAAAAAATTGTACCTTTGCTTGTTCCTGGGGCTGTACCCTCAAGAGTCTGCCAATTATACCCTTACCTGTAAGTAAGTAATTGTACCTTTTTAAGGTACAAATATGGACTCTGTGGAACATTTCTGAACTATTAATGGTACATTATGCTGTTTGTACCTTTGGAATGTTCCATTTCTGTACCTTAAAAGGTACAATTACAAGGGTACAGCCCCAATGACAAGCGACGGTATAAATATTACCTTTTTGAGGCAAATTCTGAAGGAACAACCATATCTTACTCAAGCAAAGAATCTGGTTCAAATGATTCGATAAAATATCCCCCCCCCCCCCCAGTGGTTCTTATGAGAAGTTATAGCACAGGTCTTTCATAATGTTGATTATAAAAATCTTTTGCAACCCTATATGGGCCAAAAGTTACTTGGGAAACAGTGATACCTGCCAAAATTTGCCATTAACTAACTAGCCACCTGTGGGAGATTATTAATAGTGCTCTCTTTCCAGCCAGAATGCTAATACAATCTCTGTTGTGACATCAGAAGGATTTGTTTTTGCACAGATACCAGTAAGAGCTGGCCATTAATGAAAACTGGTATCCCAGAATGCAAATGTGAAACCCAGTGAGAGTGTCTGATGCAGTTTAATTTAGCGTTTCAGCGCTGGTGGTGTTACTCGGACTTCCTATAGCCAGATGCGTTCAGTTGTGGGGCAGCAGCGCGGAAGGTCCACTTTTAGCGGATTGAAACCCATCTGTGGGTCAGAGGCAAAACTGAAACTCAGGTGTCAGAAGAGAATGTTCTCGTTATCCCTGGCAGGTGTCGCCGTCTTTGACACAGAATACGACTCAGAGCATGGAATGTGGGGGGGGGGGGGATGGCAGAGAGGCACCAGAGTTCACTGGGGTAGAACCACGTGACCCCATTTCCCGAACCTCACTGCTGTCGTTCTCCTCGAGACAATGCGTTGCGTAGAGATGGATGGCGGCATCTGTGGGCCCCTTGGGTCTCTCATTCTTCAGTTGTTAGGACGGGCGCATGCCCATTGAGTTTGGGCACATAGTGTTTGCAGGTAGCCAGGCTACCAGGCTAACACAAGGACGGCGGTACAGTCGATCGCGAACACCGGCTTTTGGCACCGTTCCACCCGGTGATACAGAGGGACTGTCCTTGAGCTACTGCAGAAAATTCCTACCTTCAGTTGTTACTGGATAGCGTGGCGTTATTTAGTAGCTGTTTTGTGAGGTTAGCGTAAATTTGATACTTTTAAGCTTATTGACCGTTATCTATTGACGGTTATCCAACTTAAATGGGTTTCTGTTTTGTGGCAAGTACATCATAAGAGAGTGAAATTTTCTCATCAAAGCCGTTCCTTTTTGTATATGACAAACACTCTTCCGCAGGCTCATTAACTTGCGCCATGTTCATTATGCACCTCATTAGGTCACCATCGTTATAGGTCCTGCCAGCAGGGGGCAGTCCCTGTAACGGCATGCTCTCCTTTGAGGGGACAGACATTGTCAGTGTGTGAAGCTTCACAGCAGGGCTGTTTGTGCTGGGACGTCGTGGGATGGTTTTTTTTTTGGGGGGGGGGGGGGGTCAGGCAGCATTGGCTGTACTTTTACTTTCTAGTGCAGTCGGTGTAGAGCACGGATCGGACATTTGGTTATTGTCTTTCTCACTTTTGGACAATCTAACCACTTGTGTCTTTTCCCTTTCAGAAAGGAGGAAACTAAGAGGCGTCTCACAAATGTAAGTGGTCAGTCCGGAACCATCTGAAACAGCCTCATTGCATGTCTTTCCAAAATACAGTGTAGTGCTTTTCTACTGATACTTCAGGCCCATGATACAGGTAGAAAGCTTTTTTGAGAAATGTGTGTTTTTTTGTGGCAAAAGTCGGGTTGCATCCAATGTTTACATCCCATGCTTGTACAGTAGGAGCCGAGTGGTGATATTGTAGCATAGCAGTGTCCCATAATGCGCTAGATGTGGATCTTTCCCCTCTTTCTC
Source organism: Gnathonemus echidnorhynchus (assembly GCA_026776725.1). Taxonomy (NCBI): domain Eukaryota; kingdom Metazoa; phylum Chordata; class Actinopteri; order Osteoglossiformes; family Mormyridae; genus Gnathonemus; species Gnathonemus echidnorhynchus. Next base: position 43,724,742 of record JAODJU010000001.1, read on the forward strand.
TATGGTTTTTGGCTTTCAGCAGTATACTGTTTTGTGTGTGGTCAGCATGCTGCAAAGAGGTGGGGGGCTTCTGGATAAACCTATTAAAGAACACAAAGGCCTGTTGCATGTGAACTGAGACCCTCGTGTCACAGCGTTGGCTACACTGTCACCCCACAGACCTTTGCTGGAAAACCATTCAAAGCTGTCCAGATATAAAACGGCTAAATATAAAGTGTCACACGCAAATGTGTGTCTCTGCTGGGCTTGTTGAGGGAGCCAGAAGCTGGTGATGTATGTGCAGATGAGGTTGTGGATATCGCTGATATTTTATTCGGTCTTATAATCCAGCGAGGCCAAGGCCGTCGTAAATGTACTGAGATGCATGCTGGCAAGCTGACTTTGCACCTACCGCGTCGTAAAACACAATGGAAAAAACAATTAAATAAGTCGTGTTCCTTTTCTTGTAGGTTTTAATCACCATTTACTGGTTGGGAAGAAAAGCACAAGCTGACCCTTTTTATAATGGACCTCACCTGAACCTGAAAGCCTTTGAGGGATTGTTGGGCATTGCACTGTCTAAGGTAATATTTTTTGAAACTGCTCTTTGACGATATTGATACTGTATTGATACACAAGTCCTCAGAGTAGTCTGTCTTTTTTTTTTTTTCCTGAGTTTCAGTTCACCTTCCGATAGATTCTATTCTTCATCGTTACACACCACTGTTAAGAACAATGTTTATCTTCTCCCTGGCTTATAAAAATGAACGAGCACTTTGTGTTGCAATGAGTTTTCCACACAGGTATTTCAATGGCGTTATCTTTACATTTCAGATCACATTTTATACTGAAAAGCTTTGGATTCTGCATACTTGGTGAATTAACACACTTTGGCTTTAGGTTCAATTTTTACCGTAAAATGAAGTTCTGTAAGCTGTGCTGGATTCTCGTCTTGTTTGGGAGTTTTTAAGACTATAGAACCGTACGTTCATCTCGGAATGTTTCTAGCTAAAGCAAATAGTTAAACCTCTTACATGAAAATTAATGATATGACAGGAAACACTGTAAAATATGTAACATCCATTTGCCCTAAAACAGTAATGCTGAATGTAATCCCCTAGGTGGGTATATTACTAGCTGTTCTGTTCATGCAAGGAACCGGATCACTTTACTTTTTTAGGCATTATGAAATGAATTACTTAAGAACTAGTGTAATTAATAATTGATAGTGGAAGTATAGCTCAGCAGAACTCTCATCCTTTAATATGTTTGACCTAAATTAGAGAAGGTAAACAAGTTTAAATTATGTGTTTATTATAAATATCCACATGCACAAAAAGTTAACCACTATTTGTTGTTCCCCTTTTTTGTCCTTTGTATATTAAGCAGGACCACAAATATTTCTCCTCATAACATTTTAAATGATTTCTTACATATACTGAAAACTGATACACGATGTGCGATATTCAGTAGTTTGGCTTCAGCGCTGAAGGAACAATAGTTAAATCTGGAGTATATCTGACCAGATTAGGGCAAAGAGTGAACCGCACATCTTTTGAAAGGCCTTCACAAGTACGAGGTTGAATGTCACCTTCCAGGCACTAGAAGATTCCGCAGGGCAAAAAGGCAGCATCCGCGACAGCGGCTTCAGCGACGGCTGGTACGCGGAGAAAGACGAGCTCTTCTCCTTGCCGTCTGGTCACAGGAGGGAGGACTCCCTGGATAGCCTGGACTCCGTGGAGTCCAGACCTCTGAGCATCTTGTCTGACGCCACTCTCAAGGGCAGCAGCGAAGGTATGGGACTCTCCAGTGCACATTATTCCCCTTTAGCAGTGGGGGGTGGTGTTGGTGTTGTGGTTTTTTACTTTTTTTCTAAAATCAGTAGAGAACTGACATAGCATGTGTGTATAAGCAGTGTGTGCATGTGTGTATAAGCAGTGTGTGCATGTATAAAATGATTATTCTTAAATGTGCCAACAGATATTGTTCTCTTCATCCCATTTGATTTTTACATTACCACATAATATTGAAAGTAGTACTCCCCCTAGTGGCTTGTTGCTGCTTTTAGCAAAAGCATTGAACAAAGTAGAACTCTTGGTACTGGAATTCCTTGGTGATAAACCTACAAACTTGAGTAATAAACCACTTGATGCTCCTTAATACTACTATTGCAGAATTATTTTGTTTTAGTTTGAAACCAGAATGAGTTTTTGATTTTTTTTTTTTTTTTTGAACTTTTGAAGTTAAGGATGTGAAGTTTTTCCGAAACTTGCGTTTTTGAAGTATTATCTTTAGACTTTCCATGCAAATCAGATCAGGAATGTCTCTGAATTAAAATTTCAAATTCATTATCTTGCAATCCAGAGAGCCAGTTATGCTATGCTAAATTACCATAATGGCTCGACCTTTGCAAATGGGGGATTCTGACGTTTGATAAGACTGAAAAATTTGCTGTGAGCTGGTATGAACTTTTCCCTCCTCGTGCATCTATGTGAGAAATTCCTCCTCACTTTCATACCATAGTGCTAATGACTGCTCACTGGCTCGGCATACTTTTTAATCGTTGTTTACGTACTGTTCCAGCCAATGGTGGGGCACGAAAGTCCGCTCATCACCCCGCTTCTGCTCTCTGCCAACACCCCCCTCGCCCCCCATCCCCCCTCCTACCCCCTCAGGCTGCAGCAGCGACGTAGAGCTAGACCTTGGCTTCAGGATGGCTGACAGCAAGGAGACACTTCAGTATCGCCGCTCCCTGGTTATTGAACCCAGGAACACGACACAGTTCAATCAGTTCCTCCCCAGCAAGGACAAGCAGACAGGTTATTTCCCAGCACCTCTGCGGAAGAAGCGGGCCGAACGGCACGAGGACAACAGGCGGAGCTGGGCCAGTCCGATGTACACTGAGGAGGATGGCACCTTCACTAGGTAATGAACCTCTTATGTTCCTGTGTTACTTTTCCAAGAAGTAACTTGGGAACATCTGTAGATGGAGTATAGGCAGTACATACTAGTGTGTGTGTGTCTGTGGGCAATATCTGCAAAGGTTTGGATGCTGGTTTTCCACTTGCCTTGCTGTGCAGAAACCTAACTTCTGTTGTTTGAGAGAGCTATCCTTTAACATGCTTTACGTTTTTTTTCCATGGGTAAACTGGTAATGTTCTGCTTACTGAGGGCGAACAACTTCTTTCCACATCCGAAGAAAGGTTCTTTTGTTTGTAACGCACTCGTATTGAGCTTGTGTTTTTGACCAGTTTATGCAGATGTTTGACAGTCCATTCGCTTCACCCACCGCTATTTCTTGGTTTTTTTTGTATGGGTATGACTGCTACTGCTGGCCATTCTCAGCAAGGATAGGTCTAGTACGGGCCCCGCCCACCAGAACGGGTATGCGTCGTTGGCCAACCCAGTGGATTGGGCGTATGATAGCGAGAGCGACTCGGACGCTGGCCGGCCGGAGCCAGACGTGGTGCTGGATGACCTGGCCAGCCGGAGGTTCCGCAGCCCATCCCCAGTGCCTCCAACCAACTATGCCGTGCCCATCAGTCCACGGCTGCTGGGTGCCCCGCCTCTCTTCTCCAGCGCTCCTAATACCCTGCGAAAGACCGTGGCCTTCCTCAGGTCAGAAACCTGCAAGAGACTGTGCTCGTTCTCGCCTTGCTCCTACTAAGAGACTGCCATTCTCGTCATCTCTAACTCCCGTGCAGTCACTAACGGATTGGTTGAGTGGCTAACTTTCCCGTTTGGGGTTTCCAGTGCGCCAGCAGAGTGTTTTTGGATATTTTATTTTACTGTCACAGATTTCCCTCCCCCTTATCCAATCTGTGGACCCTGGGCTTGTTCTCCACTAACCCCAGCATGCTGGCCTGGAGGCAGTGTGTACGGAAAGCGTGAGTGGGCCTGGCTGCTGTGTATACTGTGTACCATGCACCGGATAGCCTCCCCTTAGCTGACACGCTTGGCTGTGTCTCAAGCAGCGGCACCTCTTCGTCGCCCCCACCTGGCAGGACACGGGCACATGTCGGTGACGTCCCCTTCAGTAACTTGTACTATGACTCGGAAGATGAAGATGAGGATGAGATGGGCCATGCCGATCCCGTTCAGGATGACCTCTATACACGCAAGATAGGGCCGCTGTTGCAGTCCTCCATAAATGAATCATACAATAAGTTCCTGCCCAAGTTCTGGACCCCGGAGGAGGACGCACATGTGAGGAGAATCAAGCTGGGGTCACAGAGCCGTCCGTGGTACAGGAAGATGCAGGGATTCAGGTGTGTCTGGGGTCGGAACCCTTCTGCCAGTTTCCCCGTCACTTTGCTTAGTTCTGTACTTTTTCATTTTGTGTTTATACATTTTAATTGGTGGTAGTGGTATCGGGGGCGGTGTATGGTACACTTCTATCAGTGTTTGTTGCATGGAATGGGGTTCTTTCATCTTGCAGTTTCTTAGTGCACCTATTCTTCTGTTTTGCTCTTTCATTTCCCGTTTTACTTTTGCATTGTGTTGGGCTATATCTTTTTCACTGTGCTCTGGTGTGCTTCTGACTTTCTCTATCTCTCTCGTCTGCACCCTCCTTTCTTCTGGCTGTAGTAAAACGATGTCCAGTTCGTCATCAGAGGATTCGGACTATGATGTCAGTCCCTGGCTTGCAGCGCCCCCGCCTGACCGGCCGCAGTCTGACACGCCCCCCAGTCACCCACATGTACTCGGAAGCTCTTCCCACCCTAACCTCCACCATCTCACGGCTCAAAGGTCACTGCATGATTGCCAAAGGAAAGACACTCACTTATAATGACAGTCACCGGCAATATAGCCTTTTCAAGTTTAATAGACGATTATGGTGGACTTAATGTCACGTAATTGTATAGGTTTTCTGAAAATTTATGATTTTCCTATACTATATCTCAGTACATAAGTATTAAAGGTACTGTGCTCGGCCAAAGTATTTTAAAAGTATTTTAAACACACAGTAGCGGTAATAAGCCAGGAAGTACCACCCCCCCCCATCCACCCTCCACTTATCTCTGTGACTCTTGGCTTTGCTTTGATATTTAGTTCTCCTACATTTAAAACTTCTCCTTTCTGCTTCTCTCTCTTCTTGCCCACAATGCAGTTCTCACACATCGCCTCACATAGTCTCACAGCCCCACACAAGCCACACAGCCCCCTGTCAGACAGGCTCTCCCAGGCTAGACCCCTCCTGCAGCCCCCGGCTAGTTAAATGTACAAAGGGCCCCACCCTGGAGACCCTCTACCCCTCTGAGGCTTATGGTGCTGTGGCAGACAACCTCCCAGATCTGGAGAACGATGATATGTTTGCCCGTCGCACCAATAACTTCCTCAGGGGGACGAGCTTAGCCAGTCGGAAGTTTCAGAGCAGAAAGAGTGTTGGCTCCCCCTCATGGCCAGAAGTCGCCATAGTCACCCAGCCCCGGAGAGGTGCATCTGTGACCCCAGACATAGAACGGGATGACCTGGTCTTCCGCAAATTAAACCTCCACAAGGCAGAGCACCCTCGATCTGGTACCACTGACTCCTACCATGCCTTGCCCATCCCAAAGCCCCATGAGCTGCCGGGCAAGCTTCAGTCGTGTCTCCTCTGCATCCCGTGCCCCCCTGAATCCAAGGATGAGGCCCAGGGCAGCCAGGAAGAGCGGGTGCCCGCCGAAAGCGACGACATGCTCTTCAGGAGGCTGGCGGCCGGGAACCCGTCCACCGCCTGTCGAGCGACTCCTGTCGCGCCTCTGACCTGCAGCGACAAGGACCTGGACAGGTGGCTGGCCATCCGAGAGGCCAGCCGTCTGCGCTATAAGAAGAAGCTGATGGTGGAGAGGTTAGCCTTTTGCAACCCTAAGGAATGACTGCCACCACCCACCCACTCACTCACCATCACCATCACGCATCCATCTTTTTGTGCTTATTGTGAGTGAGCCCTAACCTCGGTAGTTCTAAGCTTTTCCAGCTCGCATGTGAATGTTTAAAAAGGAATGGCAATACACGCTACATGTGGGGACTGTTGAGGGCAAAGCTGCTTAATTGATGACTCCTCCAAAGCAACGAAGTGTTTAGATCATGCCTTGCGTCTTAAGGGTGACATCAAGCAAAGACGGTTCAGTACTGAAATGCTTACTAGTACTTAAATGTATTCTGATCTTACTATACGATATACAAATGAAGCCCCAGCTCGCGAATATATATATGAAAATAAATATAGTATATATATTCATGAGTGGGGGGAAATGGGGGACAATTCTGTTGATGAATATCAGGGTATTAATATTTATTAAAATTAGAAACCGAATGCTTCTATCCTGTAATTACTGCCATGGCCAAAGGAGAGAAATGCAGGTTATTGCATCTGGTGTTTTTGTGGCATTGTACAAGGTTGACGTTTGTCTGACTGTACTTACGACCAATAAAGACAAATGCAGTGTGAAGCATGTGTAATTGGTGCATTATGGGACCCTTGCTTTCAAATCACTGACGTTCGGGAAGGGGAAGGAGGTATGCGCCTGGGCTAGCTTAAAGACTTCGCACGGAGCTAACGACTGCAATGGACGGAGAAACGAGGAGTTTTGGCCATTGTGTAAGATCCAAATATAAGACGAGGAGGTAACAGTCATGTGCACTGAGATGGTGTGAATCAGCATTGGCTAATGCTGCTCTTCTGCTGAAATTTCTCATCCCTGTGTTACCACATCAACCAGACTGTGTGTCTAGGACCAATTTGAACTCATTCAAATAGTGCTTTTAAAATGTATTTTCCCCATAATGCACTACAGAGGAGCATCTTTTTTAAAAAATAAAAAAAGCACTGAAAATGTCTGCACTGTAAATGCTTAATTTTAGATGTAGACACACAACCAAGTCCTTTTTCTTTTGTGTGGGAAATTACCTAAGCATTTCCAATGATGTCATCTTCCTTACTGCTGTCTCCATCTAAAAAAAAGTGAGTTGTTAAATATATGGTGTGTTGTTTTTTTTTGCCCACCTTAGAGACTGACTCCATTGTGTTACACGCAAATTCTGTCCCTCGTGATTCAAAGGAAAGTGGAAAAGGGAAAAGCCATGCTTGTGTTTTTCCTGGACTGCTCTTAGACCTTCTTTTTTTTTGTTTTGTGCAGTATTAACAGTCATAAGACTGCCTTGACTGTGTCATGCACGCATGTGTGTGTGTGTGTCCAGTAACGAAACTGGGTGACTGGTGCTCTGGCGTGACCTAGTCTGTGGTTCTCTCTTGGTCTCCTAGACTGCTCCAGAAGGGCTCTGGTTTTAATGGGTGAGTCAGTTGCTGCATTGAGGCATGCCTTGCCGTGCTCCCATAATGCTTTGTGCTCATCCCCCACCATTGAGGCTACTCTGCATGTAGCTAAGTTTGCATTGTGCTGCTTTGAATCCTATTCCATACATTTATATTGTGGTGGGATTTTATGTCTATTAACAGGCGGATAAGTCAAAATCATTGTCATTGAAGTGTGATTGGCGCTCTTGTGCTTTTGAGAGCTTTGGATTGTGATAATTCCTCTTTGTATCTATAATAAGTAAGTTGACTGTATAAAGATTCTGTGTCAAGGGCTTTAAAAATAAGGATTGCTTGAAAACTGTTTCATACCTGCTTAGTATCATATTGCTGTCTAACTTGTCATGTGCACGTGCTTGCAAATTGCCTGTTATGTGACAATTTCCTTTATTCTGAGGCCCTTGAGTCTCAGGGTTCATATTCTTGTGCATTTGCTGTTATCAAGATGGAAATTTCGTTTCGTCAGTGCCTTTTGAATCCCGTGCTCTGCTCGTCCAAATCTTTTCGTATGCCCAAAGGAATCCTGTTTGCAGGAGAGGAGGGGCTGGGGTGGGGGGGGAATATCTCCGGAATGATTACACTAGAAATTCTTCTTTGTAGGTGATGAAATTGTAGGTAAATTAGAAATGCCTCAATACTGGCAAGTATTAAGAATGTGATTGTGTGATTGCAGAGGTAATTTTGAGAAGCTTAGGTAAGTATTTGAGAACTGCTCGATGAAAATTTATATCACGCTGGTAGAAGAGTTGCCTTGTCAGGGTTTTTGTGTAACATTCTCTCTCTGTCCCAAAGAGTCTCATATCCAGTACTTAGTTAAATTGTCGGTAGTTTAGCATGGTCAGGTCCTTGTGGAAGGACTATAGCTCCTGCTTTTCTCCCCAAACGAGCAAGGAGAGAGCGAGAGAGAAGGCTGTGCACATTAGCTTTGACGTCCTGTTGTTCCGTGGCCAAAACAGGAGCAAATCTGTGAGCGAGATCCCAGAGGAACCGGCGGTGCTGCGGCAGGTCCGCTACGAAGATCTGCAGAAGATCCGAGCCCAGGTGAAGGAGTGTGAGGACAAGTGGCAGGAAGTGAGTATGCGTGCCGTCAGGGGGGGCACTCGGCCACAGGGGGAGGGTGGGGTGGGGGAGGGGAGGATGATATCCAAGAACCTCCGGCAGAACAGGGTGCTGTACAAAAACTAACATCAGCCTGTAAAAAGATTAAACTGTAAAAAAAACAAAATTCCAAATTCCTCCAGAACTCTATAAATAGAATAGCTTTATATAGATATATAATTTTTGAACTTTTTCTCTTCTCTCCTTCTTGGTATTGTTTTTTTTTTTTAGTGCCGCAAAGTCAAAAAAGCAGGTTATTTTTGGGTAACGTCCGAAGCCTGTCTGTGTTTGCTCACAGAAAGGAGGTTCTTTGTTTGCCTGATGGCCATGCAAAGAGCTAAAGATAAACGGCCACCGGAGAGACTGACCCCCAGTGTGTCCTCTGTGAATGAGTCTCCCGCACAGCCATATTCCTCGTGCCTCTCCTCTGCCGAGACTTAGCTCGGCTCTCGATGTTCAGTGATGTGGAGCAGCCGGATATGTGTTAGTGTGGATCTCCGTGTGCTCAGCCGTCGTGCTACATGTAGGTCACGCCGATGGCCCGATGCACGTGGGACGGCAGGCGGGTGGAGTTAGACGCAGAAGTAGGCCACCTGAAAATGTAGCACTCTCTCCTTTGCCACCTCCCACTCACTCTCCACCCCGCCCTGTGGCCACATGTCTCTCCCCATGGAAGGGTGAGCTCTTCCGCAGTCTCTCACCCACCCCTCTTCTGGCCAGGACCTCACCAAGTGGAAGAACCGGCGCAGGAGTATAAACTTCGACATCGTGAAGAAAAAGGAGGAGCGTGAGCAGATAGAGCAAATTGATAGTGGGAGAAGCACCAGGGGGTACAAGACCTTCAGGGAGATGCAGGAGGACAGGTATGGGAGTGTGGCATGGTGTCCGGCGACTGACACCAGAGAGGGTCCTCATTGGGTCCGAAACGGCAGCTTTGCAGTTCTCTGCTGAAATGATTTGCGTATCTCTCTGCCGTGGTTTGGGAATCAGTTTCAAGATGTAAATTTTGTCAGCCGATGTGTATAAATATTCTCGAAAGATTATCTAGTGGCAACTGACTGTAACGTAGCATTGTGCAGATTAGCTAATCTACTGGGCTCCAATTTGAATAGGTGGAGGTCTGCATGTCAGATTCATGTGCCACTGAGGATATTGATGACTGATTTTCTTGCTCGGTGTTTTACATGGTGTGGTGGTTGCGTCGTGTGGATGTGGTCACACAGCAGAGAGGGCTGCCTCTTACTGAGTGTATGTTTATCCTCTGGGATAGTGTAATGGTGTAAGCCAATAGCGTCTCACTCGTCATTGGCACCTCTTCCTTTCTCCTGGCAGGGAAAGCAGAGAGCAGGTCGCACCCAGCACAGATGCCGGTAGCCTATATTCAGCCTCGGAAAGAAAACCCCCAAACAGGAGTCTGCCAGGGCAGAGCAGTGCTAGCGATACCCTCTGCGCACCAGCTGACGGAGCCACCGTCCCACCCACAGTCTCCTCACAAGAGAAGAACCGGCAAGTTCACTCGTTATCGCCTGACGGTCCAGCCGACGTCAGTCAGGATAACCCAGGTCACGGTCCTACCGACCCGATCCGACCTGCTCTCGGCAACCAGGCCGGTACCACGCAGGAGAGCTCTGCCATCTGGTCCAACAGCAAGCCTGAAGAGCTTCGGCCCTACAGCTCCAGCCCTTTGTACACCAGCCATTCAATGGATACAAAACCTGGGATAGCTCGAGTTTCCGTGTCCCTGCCCAGGAGTTACCGCCGGTCAGACAGCTCGCGCCTCACCTCTGTGGTCACGCCTCGGCCTTTCGGGACCCAATCCACCAAGGTCTCCTCCCTGCCGCGGACCTTCATCGTGAGTCACTCTACCTTTCTTACTGTATGTTCTTTTCTTTCCTTCTTTCCCCCGTGATCTGGAAAGCAATCACTAAGGGGCAAAGGACAGGGATGGCGTTGTGTGCGCTGTTCTCCCGGAGAAGCCTTATGTTACCTGTTGCTACCAGATCTCTTTACAGTTCTGCTGAATAATGAAAAGACCTTAAGCTTAATCTCTTCTACTTGCTTTGCAATGAAAAACATCTTTAAAAACTATTTCAAGCAAATGTAAAAAAAAATGCAATTCAACAATCGATGGTAAGCCTGCGAGTCGTGTAGTGTTTATGAAATAATCAGTTAAATAGTAGTAGATGATTGTTTTCTCCAGATGGATGACTCGCACAAGCGCTTCAACGGCGAGATGGAGAGCCACAAATCCTCCGTTCCCAGTCGTTACAGCCAGTTCATAACATCTGAAGACGAAACTCGCTCGCAGTCCAGCTCCGTGCAGAGTAGCAATGAGGATGAGGATGAGGAAGAGCGCCAGGTGGACCAGAGGAACTCCTCTTCTGCGCCCCAAACAGGTCGGAATGCCCTACAGCCAGATTCGGCGCCCAAGCTGAACTCTGAGAGTAATGATGTACAGGTGAGATTTCCCACAATTCCGATTCACACCCAGCATGTGTTTTAACTAATTTATGCTCAGAAATGCATTATTGAGCATTCCTGCTGTTTTGAGAATAATCTGGTTTAGCACAAACAAATGGATTAGGTCGAGAGTGCTTTATTTAATGTGCTGGGTTGTCAGGCTGTCTGAAGGCTTATCCAGTCATTCAATCTGAAACAGAATTCAGCTGCCTCTGGATTTCAGCCAGCTATTTGCAGTGGTCTTTGCATAGTACCTTTTCATGCAACTTAATCTACTATTTCTAAGTGTGCCTCTCCTCACTGGGAGCAGTGCATGGGCGGGTTTTTGCACTAATCTCACCGTAGCTGGTTGCGCGCGCAAGGCCGGGGGGATCGGTTTCCCGTGGAAATGCGTGACACTGGATCCGCAGGTGTCGCCTTCTGTGTTTCAGGAGTATTACAGCGACATGAGAGTCAGCCTGAACCAGAAACCCAACAGCAGTCAGGACTTCGGCTTCCAGACCGACTGGGATTCTACCGGAGCCCACGTCAAGTCCATTCGGCAAGGTAAAGCGAACTCCGCTTTTCCCAAACTGGCCCAATAAGCTAAAACGTCGTCTGGCACAGGCAGGAAAGGGAGATGCTAAGACCATACATGTATACAGTTCTCTAGTAGTTTATTTCCACTAGACGGTATAATGTTTTTTTTTTTGACAGCCTTAGATCCATGAGAATGTGGTTAAATGTTTCAAAACTGTATGTGCATAAGTTGAGTCTACAGAGTATTGTTAGACAAGAACATTATAAATCATTAATTTATTCAGTCATGTTGTGCATCCTTAATTTGACTTTCAAAACTGTGTGTTCTTGAGCGTCTGCGTAGAAGCTGAATTGGGAAAAGATTGCAGTCTGTCTGGCTTTTTTGCTGTTAGAATAGTGTGACGTGTGCAGGGAGCAGTTGTGCCTGTTTGGTGATACGGCCATGAATGATTCATTTAAAGAGAGGTTCTCCTTGCGCCTGGAGCTTACAAGCCAATTGTCTGGATTCCACTGAATGATTGTGACTTATCAGAGGGTTTGTAGGTAGAATGGGTTTCATTTGGCTCTTTCTGCAGTAGTACACAAAATGGGGGAGAATTCAGACGGTAGCTGCACTGTCTTCAGCCTGCCAGCTAGTAACTGATCATTTTCACAGCACATGCCAAGGTTATATAGGACGTATCTTTTCTAGGTCATATCTGTTCAGCACAATAGCTTTGGAGAGACAAATGCTGGAACACATGCAGTTAAATGTTGGATACCTGCCTAGCACTTGAAGTAATGTTTCTGGGTTGGATCTGAATTTGATGAGTGTTGCTGTCAGACACAAGTCATTAAAGCATCTGTGAGCAGCCCGTGGGAGGAGTTGGGGCTGATGAGTGGGCGGGACTCAGCCTCATTGACTGGAGGGATGGGTGCAATAGTGGGAGGGGCTTAGCTGAATGAGTGTGAAGTGATTGGTGAGTGGGTGGGGTGGGTCTGAAGTGGGAGGGGCCTGAGTGAGTGGGAGGTGTCAGACTTCTTAAGTGGGTCGGGCCAGGCCGGGTGAATGGGGCCCGCTGCTCTGGATCTCCTTTGCTGGTCTGTGCTTTGGAGAAGCACCACGTTGAACGGCAGCTGGCGTTGTCATTGCAGGCAGCCCTTCAGAGCTTTGTCAGCTGCAGGTCGGCGATGAGATCCTGGCAGTAGGTGGCAGGCTTGTATCAAAGATGAGCTATGAAGAGTGGAAAGGCAGCTTGGACGCCGCGCTGCAGCAGGGCAGCCTTGTGATGGACGTCCGTCGTCATGGGAAGAACAGTAAGTTGGCTGGGCCTCACCCCTCTGCCTCTCCGCTCGGTAGCCCCCAGGTAAAGCACCCACCCCAATAGGAAACTAGATCCATAGAGCCCCTCCCCTATGTGTGACTATGGAGTTGGTGATCTCCTTGGTGATCATCTAGCCGAAATGCATTTTGGGTCTTTGTGTCATCATCAGTAAACTTCGAGTAGTTCAGTGAATCTTGAACCTCTCACGATTTACTGGTTTTATGTTTTCCTTTCTAAAAGTTTCCCCACTCGATAAGCTGTTAAAGGCTGCCTGCCTTTATATTTAGGTGTTTGCCAGTTACTAATCTACTGATACTAATCCACTGTAATGTTAATTTCTTTTGATAATGGCGATTCACGGCTTACAACAGCTATCGATTTTAGACAGCAGTCTGCATTTAAAGCAATTGCCAACATTCTAACAAATACAGCTAAACATCTGAAACAGAAAATGTTTTGATGAAAAACTCTGAATTTACCTGATGATGACTAAGTGGAAATAATTTAGCGTACATGAACTGGAAATTACACATTGAACAGAATCCATTTGACAAGACTGTAATCCTGATAAAACAGTTGTCCTAAGCTCAGTTGTAGACTGAATGACTGGGGAAGGTGGTCTGCCTGTTATGTCCACTCAAACTTCTCTAACAGCAGCTGCAATACATCTCTTTACCTACCACTTGTGATGGGGTGGAGGAATGATGTTCTGAAATCCGGAGTGGGTGGAGTTTTCCAGTCAGTTCATGGTTTAGTGCATTGGGAACCAATGAAATCTTCACCAGAAATTGGGTTAACCTATTAATTGGTCATCGACAGACTCCTCCCACTGTGGATCTCACTAGCTGTCACTTCTGTGGCAGTGTGTCAAACGCTTTGCTAATGTTGTGTTTTCAATTGGACAACCATTCAGACTGGGACAAAGATCTACCTTCCCTACCATATAAAAGCCATAAAACCATCAATCTGACCAGTATGGATACAACGCTTGTAGGTGGCCCAGAAAAATATGTCAGCTCCAGTGGGAAGTTTGCTTCCATTCCACCAACGGAGACAGTAACAAACACAGAGGTCAGCAGCCAGCCGACCAAAGTGAGTATCCAGTACAAAGGGGAAATTTATGATGTGTTCCAGTTACCTGGGAAGCCGGAGCTGCGAATGACGCCACAATCAAGTTATGTGTGTTTGAGTACAAGTCGGGAAGCCATTTAGCAATATCAGTTCTAGCCAGGTTCATTGTTAGCCATGAGAGTTTATAACGCATAATTACAGTATATGGCATTTTGCACATACACCAACATATCTATAGATAGAAGTTGGATAGTACTGTGTGTGCAACCAATAGAATGAGACATAAATAAGATGTAAGTGCTAATAAACAGTATTTGACTGTGTAGCTTACACTTCTGATGATGTAGGGTGCAGCCATCTTGGATTCTGAGGTCGGGATTTCCAGTTGGAAAGTTGACTTCAGGGGGCATTCTGGTTAAAATTTCCACCTTTGAACGCTGAAATTCCGACTTCCCAGTTCAAATGGAGTGCACCATTATTTCCGTTCAGAGACATGCTGTGTTAATGTAGTGGACCTTTCAGCAAAGGTCGATTTAATGGAAGGATTTGTTCTGTATTTGTTCTGTTCTGAAATAGTAATATTTTCCTTTCGAACATCTAAGCTTATAAAATATCAAAGGTACCTTGAAATATTGGGCTAAATAAAATTAATGTCTATGTATGGCTTCTCCCTGTAGGATCAGGCATCTAAAGGAATTAACGGTGGTTTCCGTGATGAACGAATGGCCATGAGAAGCCAAGGTAAGGAGCATGTGGTTCAGCAGTTTATCCCTATGAAATGACATTGAGTCTTTTCTCTGTTTAATTATAACCTTGTCTAACACTGGCAAGTTTGTGATTTGAATCTGATCAGCACTTTGCTTTTGCATCATGTGATAAGAGGGTATACCTGCAGGTGGTGTAGCATATGGTGGAAGAAAGCTTCCACCACAGTGAATAAATCGTATCAGTCATTTCCAGTGCTCGCAATAACGGTTATCTAGGTTTTTATGTTGTTGAATCAAGTGGAAGCTCCTTGTAGTCCACCTACATCTTACCTCTTCTATTCCCATGTCTTTCCTGTTTAGAATATGAACCCATAGCTTTGCGAAACTTTAAACGGAGATCAGAGTTTTTTGAGCAACAAGGTAAACGCTTTGCAGTTGGTTATTACTCGTCGCGAGCTTTGGGCTGAGGGATGCTTTGGTCGCCGGGTGCTCTGAACCTAGGCCTTCATCTCTGCCATCCTCTCATGTAACTGCATCATAACACCCCCTGTTCTTCCTTCAGCCTCTTCAGATTCTGCGTCCAGCTCGCTGGTCTACCTCTGTGGTAAATTGGAAGTCGCGTGTGCAGTGTGTCGCTCTCTCCCCTTCACTTTACTGACATTTAAACATAGGTTTCAGATGGAAATCCAGCTATGCATTTTAGGGCAGTGTTTGCCAGTCCGGTCCTCGGGGAGCCGCAGACAGTCAATGTTTTTGCTCCCACGTTTTGGACTATCTGGTAGGGAGCTTGGAGGAAGCAAAAACACAGACTGACTGTTGGAATGGCAAACACAGTTTTAGCTCTTTTTGAAGCATTATACAGTACAGCATTTAATGGTTGCACTCTGCTGTATTTGCACCTCGTACTAAGCAGCTGTGTGTGGTACGTAATGCACACCAATGAGGCTGTATGTATTAACTTGAGTTAGCAAGATATCTACTGTAACGCAGCACGTGCAGCGTAATGATGGTGGCTGCAGCAACACTGGTCCAGGCATGTTTGTTGAAAAGTTGTTAGCTTCCATGGAAGTGGACAGCTGCACTTTGTGTACTACAGTGCGTAGTCATGGAGATGTCAAAGGCAATAGAGAAAGCACTGATACTCAGGAGCCGTACAGTGATGCCCAAAAGTAAATGCCATGAGCCAGCAGTGAAGTCGGTCAGTTTGATAAAACCGGGATTACTTTGTACTGTGACAGACGACGAAACTGGTCACGAATTGCCTGACGTAGCCCTTGATAATTTCAGTTAGACTGAGTTGTTTCTACTTGAATCCAAAGATGTTGCTTTTTATTCAGTCATGTGGGGTGCGAATACTAACGTTTGCGTTTTTTTTTTTTTTTTTTTACTTTACAATAAGATTTTTTCAATCTTTCTGAAAAATGAATGAAGAAAAAAAAAAAACTCAAGTTAAACTTTTATCCCAGGGAATGACCCCCTTTCATAACCATTCTGAGTGGTGTCTTGTGGCTTGGTTTGGTGTCTGGGTTTGTGAAGTGCTCTCGCTGTCTTGCATGCTTTGCCTGCTGTTATTGTGGTGATCATGTTCTCTCTAATGGCCAGTGCTTCTGCATGCGTCTATGAACGATGGCATTGTGATTTTCTCGCCTTGAACGGTATCGTTTTACGCCTGTTCCATAGTAGTACTCATGTCTACCTGTTTTCGCATGTTCCTCAAGCGAATTTGTGTGGAGACCAAATTTTGGGTACGATTTTATTATTTTTTTTGACTAAGGTGTTCAGTGTCTTATGCATCCAGTTCTAACATCTAGGTAAAAAAAAACATTGTGAAATGTGGATATATATTCAAACTTGATGAATTGTGATATTTCTCAGCAGTATTCTAATGGAAACCTGTCTTCCCACAGGTGGCTCAGACTCTGCAATATCTGATGTAAGTCCTTCATAATCTCTTAATTCTTGGATCATTAGTTTCTTATTGGTGATTTTTGAAGCAATTTGTTCTAAAGGCTTGAGGCCAGAATTTGACTTGCGTGTTATGACGTCCAGCCATTGCAAACCTTTACTTTTTGGTTAGTTTTTATTGGTGAATGTGATTAGCAGTGCTTGTGTCACAACTGGTGATTTTGTTTGGTCTCTCCTCCCTCAGCTTCCGGTTCCTTCTATCAGCATGCCCTCCACCCGCTGGTCCTGGGACCCCGAGGAGGAGCGTCGCAGGCAGGAGAAGTGGCAGAAGGAGCAGGAGCGACAGCTACAGGTTCTCAAAGCAGCTCCTCAGTCTTTCTGAGTCCCTCGTACCTTAAGTGGCGTCATCTTCACGTTTGCCTGAGAGTTTCTAGCAATTTGGTTTCCCGGGAAATCTAGTTAAGGGTGGAATGGAGATCGTCAGTCCTCAAGCTTCAGAGTTTTGTCAGTTTAAATCTCAAAAGTATATAAAAAAAAAAATAAAAAATTTAAACAGTACCTATCGAACTTTGGTATTGTAATTCAGTAATCTGTTGATTTATCATGGATACCTGCTTTTCATTAGAATGAAAATCACAAGTGCTGCTCTGATGTACGAGTACAAGTGCCCCGTGTTTGACAAGGCGTGTAACCCATCCGGGGCGTGAAACACGATTTGACTGCAGTTTGGCACCACATGCTGCCAGCAGAGGTGGAAAGTTCAGGTCCAGAAAGTACAAATCCAGCCCAAGGTTTTGTCTCGACCGATCACGGCCGATTGAGTACTCTTCCACTATGTGACTCTGTATACGCAGCTGGTTGGTTAAAACACAACCTTGGTCTGGATTTGTACTTTGTGGACCTGAACTTTCCACCTTTGGCTGCCAGGGCTTTTATACCCACGCTGTTGTGTGCAGGAGAAATACAAACGGGACCAGGAGAGGCTGGAGGAGACGTGGCGCCGTGCCCAGCTGGATGCCATGAAGAATAACGCCGCCCGTACTGAGGTGGGGCTGCTGTCACACTTGTACTCCGACCCCCACATAGCTGCCCCTTCATACTGCTCATATTTAGCTACTAGTTCCATGTTAGCCCATCAGATTTCTGTAACTTTATCCAAGCTGGACTAGTGAGTCTCTTGAGCTTCTGCCAGACTGAACCAGACACCGTGGATGAGGTGCCAGTCATCCGTCACACAAACAAGGACACGCGTGACTAATTTAGATACCTAAACCCACACAAAGGCCATACCCAGAGGTGTAATGCCATATAAATATGAATTTATGGTTTCTTTGTGCTAGTTTGATATTTACTCCTTAAATGAGGTATGGGTAATACTGTATGGCTGTTATGAATAGAGGCAGTAGACTGTGACATATCGTCGATATAATTACCCCATATCGTCGATATAATTACCCCTATATTCTGCACATCTATATTAATATCATTGACAATCTTGTGAAATACAATTTTAATTAAAATATTAATTTAAATATTGAGCTGCAGTAAACGATTATAGTTCTTAGGGACTATTGTATAGAACTATTGTTGTTATTGTTTAGTATCTGGGAACCACACAGTGTAGCCCAAAACCAAAGCGTCTGGCTGTCTGCGATGACTTTATGGCACTAACTAGCTAACAGCTGTGGAACATTTTTGCATATTCATATATTCGTTCACTGTGCTGAAAAGGAGTATCCTGATTTGATTTAGAACATGTTCGGATCAATTGCCAGTAAGTTGTTTTACTTATTCTGCTTTTGTGCCTTGATATTTATATATTTATATGCTTTTTAATACATATTTATCATGCATCATCTCTGGAATGTTGTGTGGAGTCGCTCTTTTGTTTCTCCTGATAGGAGCAGGTGATTTCTGAGGAGGAGGCCAGAAATTCCGTGACTCTCTGCAGCCCCCTGGGTCCTCCAAGTGAGCTCGTCCTCCCTCCTCTCGAGAAGGACGGTCAGGAGGCAGCAGGACCCCAGGAGGAGGAAGAGAGGCTCCAGAAGGAGGAACGTCAGCAAGAGGTGGCGTGGCTGCCGGAGCAGGAGAGGAAGAAAGAGAAGCAGAAGGAGGAGCGACGTCAACAGGAGCAGGAGGAGAGACGTCAACAGGAGCAGGAGGAGAGACGTCAACAGGAGCAGGAGGAGGAGCAAAGACAACAGAAAGTCAACGAGTGGCCGAAGAACCAGGAGGTGGATGAGGAGCAGCGCAAGGAGAGCAGGAGGCTACAGGAGGAGCAGTGGTAAGGCAGATAGATGGGGAGCTTCTGCTGGGGCTGCACAGTCACTGCGATCCATCCCATGAGGCTTTGCACACAACTGGGCACAATACTGCTTCCCCCGGAGAAAGCCCCGCCTCCGATTGTGCCCGCAGCTTTCTGCCGTGGCTGAGCGTTTGCCTGGCCGCCTTCCTGTCATGTCTGCCTGCTCTAAAGCGCTGCTTCCCTGTGCTGTTCTCTCTGCTGCTGTGACGCAGGTCAGGGCCTTCCTATGGCTTCACCAAAGTGCTTCCTGAGATTTCCATGTCAGACAGGTCAGTAGGAGCTTCTCTGTCTCCACGTCCATAATGAGCTCCATCTCCAGTCAGACCTTTCTTCATACAGAGAAGCAATTTTCAGCGCTTTATAGCCCTGGTATTCCTCCTCTTGGCACTTCACTTTGTATGTTCTGTGCATTGCCAGCTGAGCTACTTGGTAATTTGCATTAAGTAATATTGTAGACAAAGCAGATCACATTAAATACACTACATTAAACACCCTGCATCAAAGACTCTCAGTAATTTTTGAACTGGTTTAAACTTAATTTAATTTGGTTTGGAAATAACATGCATAATTATCAGGATTATTTTTTTCCCCTTAAGCAGTTGCATTTAATTTCAGGTAATTCTCTAATTGCTTAAGATTTGGTCAACAAAATGCTGTTCCTTCCATTTGTTATTGGTATTGAACATTCAAAATGGCTGTAGAGTAGTCCTTGCCATTTGGTTCGATGTAATATGAATAATGAGACTTTATTAATATCTCAGTGAATCACAATTAAGAGTGCAGCTGCAGCTGAAACCATCATGCACTGTGTAATAATTTGGGTTGTCAGGGGTGAAATGCTGATTTACAGCAGCATGAAAGCACATGAATTATTTTTCAGCCTTCCAGAACTGTAGACTAGGCCCTTTATTTCAATGCTATTGTCCATTTGATGCAAAGGTCTGCGTTCCTGCGCATATTTAATCTTAACCGAATCCAGGTGTTTACTCATAATCCGTCATTTTTCTGGTTTACAGGACAAAATCCAAATCCACTTCAGAGCTTGATGATGTGGACAAACCCAGGGCAAAAGGTGAGTTTTGCCGAACATTTACACTGGGCAAGTTAAATCCTAGGGCAGCGCGATTAATCATTTTTTGATTCACAGCCTCCATTCGTACGCAGTCACAACCTCGATTCGTATGCTGTGACAAACTCGATTCATATGCAGTGCCTGCTGTCTCATGCTATCTCATGTTTCGCTGAAACATTTACTCTGTCATAGGAAACAAAACTCAGCAAGCTTTACCATTTTAGTGATTGTTCCTTTTGAAGATTATCTAGTTCTGTTTATGTTAGTTTAGTTAGCACTATTACTAGATGAGTTCTGCATGTTGCTTCCAAGCCAATTATAATGTTTTTAATCTTTGCTGTTAAAATCACTTATGGATGGGTTTTGAGAAATACATTTAGAACTTTTTTTTTTTAACTATCACAAAAACATCACTATTTCAGATTTTTCTAATATGGTGCAGCTGTACTGTTAAGAATGAAATACTACCTACTACAAGATCTAACAACATTCAACATGAGGTAGAGTTATAAGTGGCAGGACAGAGTGACAGAGACAAATTTGAGAACTGCAGCGCTTTTACAGAATTAGCAATCATTTCTCACTCTGCTCTCAGGTAGAGAGAACTTATAATCCACCAGATTTACATAAACTACACGCACAAATATGAGCAGCAACACCATTTGCGTAGCAGCACATATAAGCGTGCGTGTTGCAAGCATAAAATATAAGCTGAGGAAATGCCTTGTCCTGTGCTACAGAAAATGGGTGGTGCAATTATCTCGATTATTTCACTTGTGAATTTTTGCTCTTACTGTTTAACTTTTAAAATTTTGATAAAGTTTGAATATCAACTGGCAGTATCGGCTGGTTTAATTCAGACAATTAATTACTGGAAGCCTCTAGGTGTGGAGCAAATCCAACATTATGCAATAGCATGCGTGGTACCTAATTAGAGCGGGAAAACCGTTCATGGTAATGTAGAGATGCGAAGGGTGGGCATGACACTCAACACTTTGCAAGGTCAGTCTCAGGGTCTGTCAAACAGGCTTCGCTGCACTATGAGTCACTCACTAATGCCCATACAGACGCTCCTCTACTTATGAATGAGATACGTTCCGAACGGCCGTTCGTAACTCGAAATGTTTGTAAGTCGTTATTTAACATCATTTTAAGGGTATATGCAAGTACAAAGAACTAGGATGCTGGGAGTACGCACATTACACTGCTGCGCGGTGGGAGTAGCGGCCAGAAGTCGTACTAGGCGGAATTGGCGCGCAGAAAAAAAACTTGATGTTGTGGACAGGAAACGGGAGCCCAGTGAACACAATTTGGACTTGGTCCTCGTCGTTCGTATGTCTGAAAGTTCGTAAGGTGAAAGTTCGTAAGTAGAGGAGCGTCTGTACCATGCAATTAAGCAGCTGAAGATGGATGAATTACTACGTGTGTCTGGTTATCCAGCTATAAATGTCTTGTTCTGCCGAGTACCTCTGATCTCTTGGCCAGCTGTTGTCAGCAGCCGTCGTATAGCGGCACAGGCTTACGGTGACCGTTTGTTGCTGTCATCGTTCCCAGTGGCGAGTGGCGGCTTGGGTGAGACCCTCTGGAGCAGGGACAGCCAGAGGAGGAGGGGTCCGAGTTTGTCTCCGGCTGAGCAGGAACGCCAGCAGATCCTGCAGGAGATGAGAAAGAAGACCCAGCTCCTGACGGACAGCAGTTGGATCCGCCAGCGCAGCATTAGCATCAACAAGGAGCCCGTCGCCCTCGTGGGGCCCATCCGGAGGTCAGGTCCCCCCGGGGGCAGGAACTTACTGACATCATGTGCTGTCATAGTTAGCATTTGGAGCATAGATCTATGGCTTTTTGAGGTCTAGAATCAGCTGTGTTAAGTCACCATGGAGGCATCTGCTAGGTCCAATCCTCATCCAGGAGGGCCGGTATCCAGCAGGTTTTCCATCCTACCTGGACTCTGAGGAACCACACCTGATCTCAGGCAGATAGTAACTAGATAAGAGTTACTATCTGCCTGAGATCAGGTGTGGTTCCGCAGAATCCAGGTAGGATGGAAAACCTGCTGGATACCAGCACTCCAGGATCAGGGTTGCCTACCCCTGTGCTAGGTGTAGTACAGTGAAAATATAAGGTCTTGTACCCAGTCTGTGACCGTTAAGATTTGACTTCCATTGCAACAAAACTCCAGTCATCGGTGTCTGAGTAAAGGTCTTCCAGAGTAGCAGGATCTTGAGCCTACAAATATTGGTTATACCAAAATGGATATTGGAAATAGTAATAGTAACAAAAAAGTAATGGTAACAAACTTGGACTGATGGATCGGAAACTTTAAAATCTGCTTGAATTGATTCTGCTGATCTCATTGTGCTTCTTCCTGCCTGTAGAGGGGAGTCTCTGGATAACCTTGATTCTGCTCGACCCTGGAGACCCTCTTCCTGGACATCAGGACCAGCCAGCTACAGTCGGCCGCAGTCCTCCTTTTCCGGCTCCAGTTATAGCCGCTTTGGTGCCTCCACTCTGCCCACCTCGCTCTCCACCGGCTCCCTGAGGCAAAATCCCTGGCCCCCTGCCTCTTCCCCATCCCCACCTGCAGGTGGCGCCAGCGATGAGTCACTTTATAAAAATCATCTCTCTTCACAGAAAAACAGGTATGTACAGAGGCTTATCAGCATACCATCCCCAATGTGTTTTGCTTATGCAACAAACTCTACTTGTTAGGAGAGACTGGGGACAATTGTTGAACACTTAACGTACTTCAGCAACTAACCCTTTGCTATATGTGGCTCCAGATCTGCTAGCTTAAGGCTCCTAGGAAGTCCAGACACTCATGAAACACGTCATACTAAAAGTATGCAAATTAACAAGCGAATGGATCCATCCATCTGTTCTGTACCTGCGTGTCCGGGGGGGGGGGTCATGAGCCTGTCCCATAATAAATACCAGATTCGATTCAGCAATTGTTCCTCTCTCTCCTGCTTTTCTGTACCTGTAACTGGTTTTAATAGCGTCACTGTGTTGTTTGTGTAACCCCAGTCTGCATAAGGTGGGTTTCCTGACCTTTAGCAATTAGTGGGATCCCTCCTCTTACTGAGGGGAGCCATCGCCCGCCTCACCTTACAGTTCTCTTGCGTCATGCTCTGCCTGTAATCTGTGACCCAGGTCAGTCAGTGGGAGGAAAATGTGTACGCACTGTGACCTCCCGCTGGGCAAAGGAGCTGCCATGGTCATCGAGTCCCTTGGGCTCTGTTATCATTTGAGTTGTTTCAAGGTGAGCGTGAGGTTCAGGACCAGCTTGTCCGCAGTACTTACAAACTCTCCTCACCTTTCCCGCATCGACACTAACCTGATCTGTGCGCCGTCTTCCGAATCCAAGCAGCTCTGGAAGACGCTCATGGAAACGTGGTCTCCTCAAGAACCTTTTACCCGTAAACTCAGACACATTATTATGGTGTTTCAGGATGTATTGAGACCAACGGAGGCACAGCTGATCGACAGGCATGTCACCACCTACCGGTCTAATTTTAAACCTGTAGATGTCACTCAGAGTCAAGATGAATGCCAGGGCTTTTAACAGAACCACATGATTTATCATAACTTTAAAGTTACATTCCATACCTTAAGTTTGACAGCTTCCGTGGAGTTTCCAAGGTCTTCATGAGTTGCCTCTGGTCTGTCGTTTTCACTTCCGAATGCATTAGTGCCAAAATCTTCTCCCCAGAATGATCTCTGCACTGGCTGCGCTGTCGTACCCTGCTTGTGCCCCATCTGGCCGTCCGTCACGGGGCTGCTGTTACTGCTGGGTTTTCTTCACAGGGTGATACTGTCTTTCCATGTGGCTGTGAATCATGGTGGTGATCCTTTCCTGCACTGTCTAACCTCGCCGGCCTGTGGGTAGCCTGAATGTCCTCTTACCTCCACACCGCTGCTGGTGTAGTACCTCCACAGGTTATTTTCTGGGGCAATTGGCATGGCATCAGTCTTACTGTTATACCCCCCCTCACCCCAGTGCAACAGCTGCAAGTGTGATCTCGGCGGGTCCGAATCCGGAGCAGAGGTCCGAATACGGAATGGACAGCTCTACTGCAATGATTGCTACGTCAGATTCAAAAGTGAGTTTGTGTCTCATTAGCAATACACAAAGAATTTTTTTTTTTGGTTTCGTTTTAGCTTTTGTGTCGGAGCTTAAACTTTAATTAGTTTTTTCCTCATAGGGGCTTGGTTATACCAAAATCTCAGCTGCCAAATGTGCTTTCTCTTATGGAGACCAGAAGCTGGACAATGCACTGTTTTAAATGTATTTATCTTTTAAATTTCCTATTTAGCTGGACAACCCACCTCCATGTGACCTGACCACATTACAGCAGATTGAAGAGGAAACTGCTTAAGAAGAGATTTAAACACGTTTCAAAAAGCGCTTCAAATATTGCAATATGAGTTTACCTTATACTCATTCACTTTCATTCTACAGGCCCTGATTATATGATGGATGTTTTGGTGTCTTGTTTGTAAGCCAAGTGGGAATATCAGAGATATGAGACTGTGGTGAATATGTTGTACAGTGAATAACGGACGTGCATGTACCTGTGTATATATAGGTGCTTTATTAGAAACGTACAAGTTACATGTTCTATCGATAAGTGATTTCTGCTGGTTTGACTGATTTCAGAGCAGCACTGTTAAATTGTTTATATTAAAGTATTTGAAACTTGCTATTTTAGTGCTTCCTCTAGTCCCACAGTATTTTCTTCCTTTTGTTTCTTCCTCCAAGGTCTGTTTCCTTAGACATGCATTTGTTGTTTTATATGTGCCTTTTCTTTGTGATAGTGAAACACTACAGTAAAGCATTTACATTTAAAACCAGCATGGATGGTGACTTGCGTCATATGTGGAGTTGAACACAAACTAATCTTGTTCAGTAATGTTTGTAAATAAAATGATCAGATCGGCGTTTCTGAAGGTTGAGTGTGTGGTTTTGGGGTGAATTTTGAGAATGAATCTACAGTGCAAGTTTTTTTTCTTCGCATTTTTCATTTGGTTATTGTAGCTGAAAACAAATGACCATACTTATTTACAGTGTGGGCTTTAACCGCTTGTTTATGATGTAATTTGTTGACATATACCGATCAGCCTTAACATTAAATCCACTGACAGATAAAGTGAATAACATTGATTTCCTAGTTACAGTGGCACCTGTGTAATTATATATTAGGCAAGTGAACTGTCAGTTCTTGAAGTTTATGTGAAGGAAGCAGGAAAAATGGACAAACGTAAGGATCTGAGCCACTCTGCCAAGGGCCAAAGTGTGATGGCTAGACAAGTGGGTCAGAGCATCTCCAAACAGACAGGTCCTGTGGGGTGTTCCTGGTATGCAGTGGTCAGTATCTACCAAAAGTGGTCCAAGGAAGGCCAACCTGTGAACCGGTGATGGGGTCATGGGCAGCCAAGGCTCATTGGTGTATGGGGGGTGCAAAGGCTAACCCGTCTGGTCCGATCCTACAGGAGAGCTACTGTAGAGCTAACTGCTGAAAAGGTTAATGCTGGCTATGATAAAGGTGTCAGAACACACAGTGCATCACAGCTTGCTGCGTAACCACAGACCGGTCAGAGCACCCATGCTGACCCTGTTCACCGCCGAAAGTGGGCAATGGGCACATGAGTGTCAGCACTGGACCATGGAGTAATGGAAGGAGGTGGTCTGGTCTGATGAGTCTCGTTTTCGTTTTCTGTTGCATCAAGTGAATGGCCCCGGGGGTGGGGTGGTGTTAACCTGGGGAAGTGATGGCACCCGGGTGCATTCTGGGAAGAAAGCAAGTAGGTGGAAGCAGTACGATGCTCTGGGCAATGTTCTGCTGGGAAATTCTGCTGGCATTCATGTGGATGTTACTGCAACTTGTAACACCTACCTTAACATTGTTGCAGGCCAAGTACACCCCTTCATGGCAACAGTATTCCCCAATGGCAGTGGCCTCTTTCAGAAAAGTCATGCACCCTGCAACACATTGTTCAGTAATGGTTTGAGGAACATGAGAGTTCAAGGTGTTGACTTGACCTCCAAATTCCCTAGATCTCAATCCAACCAAGTATCTAAATGATGTGCTGGACAGGCAAGTCCGATCCATAGAGGCCCCACGTCTCAACTTACTGAACTTACAGGATCTGCTGCTAACGTCTTGGTGCCTGATACCACAGGACACCTAGAGGTCTTGTGGAGTCCATTCCTCAATGGGTCAGATCGTTTTGGAGACACAAGGGGGACCTACACAATGTTAGGCAGGTGGTTTTAATGTTACGGCTGATCGGCGTGTGATGCAGTAATGGTAACCTCACCTCCCCCCTGCAATCCTGTTCCTCTTTCCTCCCCAGAAATACCTGCGAAAATCTGCTGCAATGCGGGAAACACAATGACCTGCAACTTGGCGGTCAATGACATTACATAGCAGTTGGAAAAACAATGAATCTACCTTTGCAGCTGTTGCTTGGAAACACGGTGACAGGTTTGATTTAAGATGGGGAAAAAGAAAAGTCAGCTTTAGTGTTATTTGAGAAACTTGGGTGTAAGAAATGTTTTATAAGCATCTATTCTGTTCCATGAAGTTTGGGGTTATGAAGGCAATAAGTCAATACTGGTGATGGATAGCAAGCTTATTTTTTGGAAGGATGTGAGAGGCAGGTCCTGAGATCATGGATCTGCTCGCTGTATTTATAACACAGATATCCAAGTGTGACGGGTTTTATGGAAGCTTTTAACTGCATTACTTGGAATATAAATTGAAATATATGCATTACCATAAATATTATCCCTATGATGGAACACTCGTACAAGAGAGGGAAACCATGTATTTCCCGGAAGGGTCAATGGAAAATATTAGTAACTGACTGAGTTCTGGATTTAATTTTTTTTTCCACAGAGTGCTGCTGGATGTTGCCTTACGCTCTGTACTGTGCTATATATGTACTATATGAACTCTGCTATATATACACATTCTCTGGTGTTATGTGTTTAGTGCAGTTTTTTGTGTGTGTTTTTTGTTAACTTTAATTTGGTGAACAGTGAGAAATGGTCAAAGATGCATAAAGCGTGTCATTGTTCCCCTCTGTTCAATATGACACAGCTACCGCATCTGAGAAGCATCAGCGTCCTGCAGATTCTGAAAACATGCAAAACAAATACCGCTGCAAATCTGTGTTGTGCACGACACCACAGAAGTGTCCAGGGGATAATGAAGTTAGACGGACCATTAGGGCCGGATGGTGTATTGAATGTTTACCCTTTATCATTTTATTTTCAAAACAAGGTCTGTCTTTTCAAAGATGCATACTAAGCTGCTAGTATGTACTGATTTGGATCAAAAAGTAGCATGCAGTATGCAAAAAATATTAAATCTGTAGTGCATAGATACTTAATGGCCATGATAATAGGTAACTACAAAGCTCATCCTGGTTAGCAGAGGGGAAAAACGCAGACCAATACCTTGGAAGGGATGCCAATCCATCACAGGGCACACACTACTATGACGTGTGTGTGATTTAGTCTGGCCTGGTTTATGACAGCAATGATTTTCCCATATAAAAAGTAAATTTTGGCTTGGAACGTGCAAACCCATGTGAACACTAGGTGGCAGTATTAAGTCAGCTCATCCACAGGACATATTTTCTGGAGCTCTGACAGAAATAGCTCATTCTACACTCCAGACTCTCTCTGCAGCACCAATTTACAGTGACTGGTCAATTTGAAATGAAAGTGAGGACCCACAGACTGATGTCCTGTCTCTTAAAATTCTCTGGAAAGGTGGAATGGTCGCTCAGTGGTTAGCACATTGCTAGGTTTCGCGTCCCACTGTGTGTGTGGGGTTTGCCCCCCCCCCCCCCCCCCCCGTGTCACGTGGGCGTCTCCCCCCATAGTATGATGTTATGCTTTTAGGCTAATTGCTGTCTCTACATTGCACATAGTGTATGATTGTGTATGATTACAGCTGTCCTATGATGGACAGGCATCTAATTGAGTTTGTACCCCTGTCACGTGCCCTATGCTGTCAGGGTTAGTTTCCAAGCCATTCCTGTCACCCTCACCAGGATAAGTGATTAAACGATGGATGGATGGATGGATGGTGTGGTTGCTCAGTTGGCAGCACCAAGGTTTGATCCCGACTCTCAGCTCTGTATGTATGGAGTCTGCATATTCTCCCCACTCTTATACGGGTGTCATTAAGCAATTATGGACGATGGACATACCTAGTTTAAGAAATGGTATTTCCCCTATCAAATGCAATAATTATGAACCCAGAAGCCATTCATTTTTAATATCCCCCCACCATTCATCCAGTACGGGATCATGGGGGGGCTGAAGTCTACCCCAGGCAGCTTAGAGGACGTGGCAGGACAACAGCCTATGAGATTTCAGTCTGGCACATGGCATTATGGGTAATTTAGAAGTACCAATTAGCCTACCTGCGTGTCTTTTCACCATGGGAGGAAACCTGAGTAGCTGGAAAAAACCTGTACAACACAGGAAGAATATGCAAACTGCACACCCACTGAGGTATGAATCAACTGAACCACCATGCAACCACCAAGTCACTCCCACTATTAAATCCATAAGGTAATTTTGTTATGCAAATGGTCAGCATGCTGCTATTGGCTTGTATGGAAAACATACCTGTTTTGAAGAATTGAATTACAGGGTGTAATAACTTTTTGCGTAGGATCATGTCCTGTTGTATCAGTAAGGAGCATTTTGAAAACTTGATAGATAATTTGTGCGTGAATCGATTTGTTAATTAATTTTACTCTTGGAGATGGTTACGAACAATGAAGTCTCCTGTTTGGACAAGTGTAAGTGTTGAACCTAGAGTTAAACTAAATATTTGAATATATTTAAATCTATTTGAATTTTTATTCATGAGTGATGATTTAGAAGGTGTCAACATTGAACACAGGGGAAAAAAAGTTGGGGAGTTCTATTTCAGAGCAAGTCTTGCATAAACAGACATTTGTTGAATTGCCTATTGTTTACTGCTTATTATTTAGTGAACTGTTCTTTTTGTCTCTGCCCAAACAGGGTGTCGTTTTTCCCAGCCACAATCTGACTTTCAATTAAGTGTTTTAGAACATTCTGTCTCCTGAACCCTTTAAGGAAAGCAGGAATGAGCCTGTATTCAAATACAGTTTTCCTGCTGTGCGTTTGACATGAAGTAAAAAGCCAAACAAACATCGTAAGGCTTTGCCAGGGATCTTGCTTTGTTTTCATTTTCAACAAAATCATTCACATCATCATTGACTCTGTTTTGTCTGCTCTCTCTCTGTCCTCCTCTTGTTCACTGGCCAGTCCTTTTCACTCCTCGCTGTTTTCAGTAAGAGTTCGTTTAAATACTCCATTTCTGCGTCTAAAAAGGTTCAGCGGAATTTAGAACCAAGAACCTGAAATATAAATACTCTCATTCTCTGCTTCCTTAAATATAATTAAGGTCTACAATACATATCTCCCAGTTGTTTGGAATGACTGACATTATAAGGACTGTGGTCAAGTGAGCTGAGTTGCTAATCAGGATTTTCAGAGAAAAGTTGTCTGTAAACAAAAAAAAAAAAACCTTTTTTCTTATTCAATGGCCAGCTGGCTTAACTTGGAGAAAATAGAATACACACAGTCCAGCTGCTGTTTCATTTGTGTGGGGCTCCTCTGCTGTCCCCAAGCCAATTGATACAAAATAATCATTTTTTAAATTATGTAAAGCAATATTTTCAGCTGAAAGTCTCCGACGTACCGAAGCAGTAGGGACTGCGGAGTGTGCTGGCTGTTACACAGGGGGTTAAACCTATTTATCTGGGTACTAAGTGTATAGAAAAAAACATTAACACATTATTACAGGGAACCTGTTATGCTCATTCATAATTTTATTTTTGGGATCTAGTAGAATAGATTTACATCTCTATTCACCCTCTGTCTGAAACACCCTGTTTTAGCTTTAAGTCTAAATTCCTCATACATGCAAATGAACTTGGCAGTAATAAAACTGATCTGATTCTGGAATTATTTTGATTTATCAAACAAACGGCACAACCAACATTTCAATTTATACTGACATTTACATAAATACACAGATTAATGAATATAATCATGCATGAGTAGCGTTCCCAGGGGTACTGCTATAATGTTACAAATTTTTCATTTGCAAATTATATATTTTCGCTGGTATTTCCTGAGATGTCACATGATCTTGTCTGAATCAGCCTTTGGAAGGTGTTATACCCAACAGTGCAAAAGTCTATGGCAGTCACAGAAAATGATGCTTCGATGATCTACATGTTGGTGTAAGACTAAAATATTTTGTCTGTCACAGTGTGTCAGCTTAGCCATTTTGAAACCTTCTTCTAAAATCACCCCAGTATTTGCAGCAAGCATCCAATGCACTCAATCACAGCCCCACCATGTTTGAATAATCACTACCTGAATGAGTCATTTCTTAATTGAGTTGGTGGTGAAAAGATTTGAATACTTGGAATGGCTGGGTTGCCCTTGAGGTTTGGAAGATATCAGTAACTTTCTGGAGAACAGAAGAAATAGTTTTTTCTTTGTTTTTTTTTGCATATGTTCTCATTTCAAATTCTTTTTTTTCTGAGCAAATACACACTTACTACTGAGATAAATAGCCTTACGCATTTTCTTTGACTGCCTAAGACCTTCGCGCAGTACTGAACATGCATCCATCTTGCATGGCTGCTTATTTCTTGCATGGTCACACTGAAGCTGACACCTTTCCCAGGATGCACTGGGATGGGGACCCCTTGAACGGCATACCATTGCATTGCATTGCTAATCATACACAATGGGAGATCCAGTAAAGATGCCAGTTTACCTAAAGGGGGGGGGGGGGGGGGCAGGAACTCACTGTCCTTTAGGTTTGAGGCCAAAGTGCCACCTACTCAACTAGTTATTGCAGATCCATTTGTCTTCCATACCATTTATGCACTGCAGGGTAACAGTTAGCCTGGATCCTATCCCAAGCTGCCTGGAGATGGGATGCCAGTCCAGTACATTGCTGACACACATTCACACACTCTGGGTCATTTAGAGACGCCAGTTCACTGAGCCGCATGTTTTTGGACTGGGGGGAACAGAATACCAAACTGTGCACAGAATCCTGGCCGGGCATTTGGATGGCTACTCAGCTAGCCACTGCGCCACACTGGCTCTTTTATATGCATGGCTGGGCTTATTAGGAGCATGTATTAACCCATCCATCCATCCATCCATCC
Source organism: Gnathonemus echidnorhynchus (assembly GCA_026776725.1). Taxonomy (NCBI): domain Eukaryota; kingdom Metazoa; phylum Chordata; class Actinopteri; order Osteoglossiformes; family Mormyridae; genus Gnathonemus; species Gnathonemus echidnorhynchus. The sequence goes on from JAODJU010000001.1 coordinate 43,755,703, forward strand.
ATTTTCCAAGCCGCTTATCCTACTGGGTCGCAGGGGGTCCGGAGCCTATCCCGGAAGCA
>JAODJU010000001.1:43755861-43769092 GCA_026776725.1 Gnathonemus echidnorhynchus
CCAGGCGGAGACTCGAACCCGGGTCCCAGAGGTGTGAGGCAACAGTGCTAACCACTGCACCACCATGCCGCCCCCCATGTATTAACCATACATGCTAAAAATAAATGTTGGTATATTAGCAGGTAAGGTATATCATTCTGTTGTCTCTATTAAGCTATAAGTAAATGTCAAAATGATTCAGTTAGGTTGGTGGTCGTGTAATTTGAAATTTGGCCTCCCTAATGAATATTTTACAATAAATAGGGCTCTTTGGAATGGCCAACAACAGCTCATAAAATTCGGTGTGAAACTCAGTAAGATATCCAGCTGAAATCCGAAACTGACCTGAAGCCATCCGATGTAAATAAAACTAAACAAAGCCTAATCCTGACCAGACAACCAGACAGGAAAACTGGTCACCCTTCTATGAAAGTTTATACATCACAATGGCATACTTTTAAACATGTCACATTTGTAAAAAACCTTCTAAAGTTATATTTTACAGGTCAGTGTGGCTTTTCAGATGGCAGCTATGTACAGTTATATTATTACACCATAAGATGCATCTGTGGGATTTAAGATAACTGGTGCTTTAATGGATACTGGAGGTCACCATCAACTCTACCAGAAATTACACCGGGGATGACACTACACTCATTTCAGAAATAAATGTTTTATTCCTACCTACATGTGCCCCATGCCTTTTACTAGGATGTTATGCGTTAATATCTTGTCCTGTGGATGTTTAAATATTTAATACCCTATATATACTGAGAATTGCGTTTACATTTTTGGGTGCCCTTGGGTGAAACACAGACAAACTCTCTCTCAAACGAAAATAAATATTAATATTCACACTGAATTGATTTGATTTTCAAAGTCTCTAAAATAGTGTTCAACTCTCCTGTGTTTCCACATGACTTTTGAAATATTTTCTTCATTATGCATTTGATTTTTTTTTTAATATTTTATCAACACAGAAATTGTTTGCAATATTGATCCCAACAACACAGTTCAAAGAATCAGAAGACTTTGTTACATTACATTTAATTTTTGTTGGTCAATAAGTTTACGTATGCAAACATCAGTCACTTTAGTTCGAAAGCCCAATTTCCACCAGGCAAAAGTTTCATTTTAGGCCAAAAAAATGATAGCTTATTAGTATTATTTTCATTTTTTCATATTTCCAATACTCCAACCCCAGGATTTGAACCTGCAACCTTCTGAGTCCCAACCCACAGAGCTGCCCCCCCCCAAACAAATAATTATGTTTTGTTAAATACTTTTTTCCCAGTGCATATTCTACATATGTTATTTGATAGTTTTGATGACTTTATGCTAAAATGTTGACAACAGTACAAATAAACCATTCTATGGGTAGGTGTGTCCTGGTTTTGACTGGTACTGTAGTATAGTACATGATATAGTTACGATATGATAAAGTTCAGATTATAGTATCTTTGTGTCTTTAAACTGCAGGTGAAAATCTACGCAAAACACAGAGAACATACACACTCCACTCACTGCTTATTTCCATATTACAGCGATCATGTGAGCACTGCCATTGATGGTTATCTCAAAAACCCAGCAGTATGATGCTCAGTCTGCTTTTTGAGATGCATTAAAACAAAACAGCCGGGACTGTAGCTGGAACGACACAGTTTGGATGATTATAGTTGAACCTTAATAGCAGTGGTCCTTTGATAGTGGTGTTTGTTTGAAGTGAAAAGTCATTAGCATTTGAATAGATGATCGAAGTCAACATGAATATATTCTTACAGCTCTCATCTTGAACATATAGCAAAGGTTATTAATAATAATAATAATAATAATAATAATAATAATAATAATGGATGCACGTGCCTGCAATATTTGAATAGTGCATATGTTGTCAAACAGGGACACTGTAAATTGTCTTCTGTCTAGCTGTCCCACATGACATTTCTTTGTAGCAGTCAGTAAGGCTTTAAAGTAAGGAGGAAACACCACTGAGAAATATTACTAATTCATCAGGAGATGAATTTTAACATCCATTGATTTTTTTTTTTTTTGTTCCTGTGGAAGTGATTTTGGAAGAAGCGGCTGGCATCAGGTGAGGATCGCGCTCCATCAGCGACGGGCGCGTTCCAGGTTCCGCTTATCCTCAAACTGACAGGCAGCATCCAGTGCCTGGCTTATGCTTGTTATACATTTTGTACCTTAAAAATTATATTTGGCACTGATTCATTAATACTAAAATGTTCCTGAGGATTTTCAGAACGCCTGTTATTTTTCCAGCAGTTTGCCAGTTCCTCTGTAGATGCTGCATAAATCTCTCCACAACATGAATTCTGTTTTTCTTCTCTTCTGAAGGTATGCCAAGAAAGACAGATGATAATTTCTGAACATGGCTACGCTAACTACGTTCCTAGTGCTACTAACTAGGTCACCGTGTATATCTTCACAATTCTGGGGGGGGGGGAGGGGAGGAGTAACGGTGGATGAAATCATTATAAAAGTGTATTTTAAGTCCTGCCAGGAGAGCAAATTGACAAAACCCAGGAAACGAGGAAACACAGGCTACAAATGAAGCGTTTGTGCTCCGTCTTCTGTCCACATTAGCAGTGGACTTTGTCATTTGCAGGAAATCTCTCTGTGTCTAATAGAAGAACACAGATAACGACTTCCCTTGCACTCGCAGCCACGCACTTGATTTAAATTGCTGTGGCTGACCATTATACTGCCCGGGAGGAATAATATGGGGCATTCGTTGGACACCAGGGTTTTCTCAGTATTCACTGCACTGTTTTGGTCAGTTGTCTTACTGCATCGGGTCAATCGCGTGTTATTTTTGGATTGACAACAATAACAGTGATTAAAGTGTGGAAGAGGAAAGAGGAAGGATGATGATGAACGGAGAAAAAGGACATAACAGTGAGGGAACAACACATTAATATTTCAACAAGTTGGTCCTAAATTTTTCTATTGTCCTAATTCAGTTGTTCAAGTTGTCAAGAATTATATGAATTTCCCGATGTCTTGGTTTTAATATTCTCTTTCTCTGTGGCAATGGGAATGCAGGTATAGTGTGAACACCCTTCCGTAATACTGTGAGTCTTTAATGTTGGATGACTTAGGACTCATATGATTTGGTGGTCTGGTGACTCAGTGGGCATCTCGATTGCCTCATACTTCCAGGGTTGGAGGATTTAATCCTGTCTTTGCTATGTGAGTGTGTAGATTTGTTCATTCTCCCCATGTGATGAGGATTTTTCTCCTGCAGTCCATAGCTGTTTAGTAATGATGGGCAAATGAAGCTTCATGAACCAGTTGCTGTATTTTTTGGCCCCACTAGATGGCACACTTGATTTGATATGGGGCATGAATTGAGTCCTTTTTTTCCAATAGAGCACCACCTGGTGGGCCCGGGATAGGCTCCGGGCCCCCTTAACCCTAACCCTAATAAGTGCCTTGAAAATGAAGGCAATCTTTTTTTTCCTTCCCCAAAATATCGACACCCTCCCAGATTTTCACAGACACTTTTGTTACAGAGCTCTTCGATACTAAGGATGAAAGTTCTTCAGATCTTCATGGAGTAATGAGTCAGTAGTTCACAAAGGTTTACAGAATTAACAGATGTGTAACAAATATATTAACTGCTTGGGATAAAAGATGTGTGAGTTCATTTATGAAGAACAAACGACGTCAGTTTGTAACTAATACTTAATTTGTGGTTAATTAATACAGAAGTCATAGCATAATACTACATTATTTGTGCCCCCTCAAGTAAAGTGTTTCCATATAAAAATTATGATTTGTTTTCCAGATATGTCCTTTGTGTTATGATATGATGTTCTTCAACGTCACTTTTAATGATAAAGGTCAAACTTTATCAAACTTGTACTGAGTAGGATGAGCAAAATCAGGTCAACTTCCATTATGATCTGATACAAACCAATCAATATATTTCATGTAAAACATTCAACAAGAAGCAAGTACATTTTATGTTATTTCATATCAGTTGAATACTAAATCCAACCAAAAGGAGTGAAGATTGGAATTTACAGTGGTGGAGTTCTTTGATGTTAGACTGAAGTTCTCCATCCCAGAGGCTACATGAAATATGAGGGGTCGTCACTGCCGTAAAGTCGGTACAGTATCTCTGAACAGGTCGGCAGTCACTATTTAAACAGACAATCAGGAGAATGGAGGTGAACCAGTGAATGACTTTTGTGCATTTTTACATTTCCCTGATTTTAGAGAGTCTAAGCAAAATGGATTTTTGATTTCTGCATGCAGCTGATATGAAAAGCATCATTGTTTCATGCACCTCCTCCTTTAGATGTCAAAGACCTTGCTAAGTGAAGCGAGGATTATCTTGAAATGAATTGAAATTATTATTATTATTATTTATTTTTTTTGGATTAATATATTTCGTTGGTACAATTGTTCAAGTTGTTCAAGAAAATATACCAGCTACAGAAACATAGAATTTTAGTCTATGATTCTACATTCAGTAATATGAAAGATGTATGTTTTCACTAGTATATAATTAAAGAAACACGTGATTCTAATTGATAAGAGAACATGAGATGACATTACCAGAGTCATGTGCTGTTTCAGGATCAGAATCTTTGTTTGTTTGTTTTTTTTTACCTTCATATGACATTTTCAAAATTTAATTACATCCCTTTGCCTCATTTTTCAATAATACGAACAGTGTGTCTCCACACCATCAATTATAATTGCCCTGGTGAGTGTAAACATGTTGACTTCTTGCTGTAATTAGTTTTTTTTCCTGCCTTTTAATAATATTTGAGTGCAACATTGACATTAATAATAAATTCAAGGGTTTAGACATGTCACTTCTGGCAGGCCTAGTAAAAGCACCAGATGTTATAAAATGTGTGTTTCAATATTAATCAGTGGAAAACATTCAAGAAAACAAAGAAGGTCAAAGGGCAGAAATGAAAGTGTATGCTCAGCTGTTCTCTCAATCCTGCTAATGCAAACAGGAAGATAAGCAAAATTTACCTTTTAAACGAGATGGCCAAGTAGATCAATGGGTAGCACTATGGCCTCATGGCCCTACGTTAAAGTTCCCCCTTCAGTATTTGTGCATTTTTTTTTTTTTTTGGTTTTCCTTCCCATAGCCCAAAAACATACACTAGTGAATTTGCTGTGCATGCCCTGTAATGGACTGGCATCCAATCCAGAGTCTCTCCACATGGCTTCTCAGAATAGGCTTTGGGTTCACTGTAACCTGGGACCAGATAAGCAAGATCGATTGATTTTTGAAAGAGAAAACATTTAAATATATTCAACAATGTTTTAATAATTTTCCATATAGTGTTTAGCTGTGCTTTATAGGAAGTAAAATATTAATTGTATTACAAATAAATTAATATAATTTATAATATCGCAGCATACATTTTAATATGATTCATAAAATAAATAGGCTTCCTCAAAGGGACAGGGATAATGTATTGCAGATCCATTTGACAGAGTGGATCAACAAGTATTTTTAAAAGCATCCATCAGGATATGGTATAGAACAGCGATTCTCAACCCGTTTGAAATGACCCAGATTTGTGTTACAGCAAGTTCTGATGGCAAGATGGAATTTTAAAACCAACAAGTTCCTACAGTATGCTGCTCCACGATCATATTTCCCAGACCCAGCCCAGAATTAACCTATATAAACGGGTCTTAGGTCTGCAAATGCTTAGCGCAGAACTAGTGAACACTCAACCAATCCAAGAAGCCAATTTAAAATTCACTGGCACATCCAATCACATTTGTGCGATAGGATTTCATTGGCGTAAATTACATAGCGAACTGCACTCTCGATCATAACGTTAATTTAGACCTATATTTGAAACAGGGTCACAACTGAGCTGGCATGGTAAACATTGTGCAAAAAAGGTTCAGAACCACTGGTATTTATTACATCCATGTGCTACCATTGAAATTAAAATGTGTCTTATTCTCTTAAAATAATTTATGATTTAGAAAAAAATAACTGTATATTTAAAGTTAAAATGAATTTCATATATATATTTTCTGGTCAAGTATTCTATACCTTTTTATATTGTACATATTATCTTACAGTACTGACATCATTATTGTTAAAAGATAAAAAATAAAACTGAAAGCTCTTTGTATGCTTCTGTGTCTTTAAAACTTCTTATAGCAAAAATAGCCTATTACAAATGTCAAATGAGTCATTTTAATCTCTCACATTGTACTCTTGTATCTAGAGAAAAAAATTAACACGTACGGAATATGCTCACTGATTGGTCTGTTGCAACTCTACACAATGCATTTTCCTCAGTGTATCAGAAGTCTGGAAAACCAGGATTCTTTCATCAGAGACACATTGTTTGACCAGAAATTAACAGTTTTCCTATGATTGTGACAAAACTCCCCCAGGTGCTACATTTTATTGTGTTACTGAATGGAAGTTAATGGTGATCAATAGTACTGCTTTATTTTAAATTCGAATCATCTCCCAAGGATTTCCTGCTGATGATTTAGAAGCCCAGCTGCCACCCTCCACGGCCAAACTGAGGCACCTGCTAGCTTTTTTAGGGGAGAGTAATAGGTCAAAATCCCACTAATCCGCAATTAGACTGTTGCCAACTGATTCAGCATCTGTAACTGAATCACGTCAATCCTATGTAATGCCACATCCTGGCTCTCTGAGGAAGAGAGGCGTAATCAATAGCGACGGATGCACTGGCCTTTAATGTCATCCAGATGAGCTACCTGTTGCCTGTAAGCAATCACTGCATCATCTGCTCGATGTCGCAATTACAGCAGCAGACTTATTTCAGTAAATAGTAGGTCAGTGAAGGAGCTCTTACATGCGCTTTATCTAGGCAGATCCATGCTGCTCTGGAAAATGGAGAACTCCTTGTCTAGAGAAATGTTCTCCTCAGTCCAAACAGCTCCTTCAAGATGTAGGGAAACATCTGATGAAAGAATACAATTTGACCTCAGTGGATATGAAAATAACTTGCCACTAAGGAAGGAGATTACAGACTTTACTGTTTATAGATGTCAGATTTTGGAAAACAAAGAAATCTTATTTTAAAAGCAATAAAATTCCTTCCAGCTATAGACTATACCTTTACGTCTGTATATTGCCTTAAGCATTACTCTCATTTGTAGTTGTAGTTCAGCACAATAGCCTTATTCTAATGAACTTGTGACTTCAAAATAAGGCACAAAACATTCATTCACAATTCATTCATATTTCTTTTTTAAAAACAACTATTCTGTTCGTATATTGCAAACACAAATCATTACTACTAGTCTGCACCACTCTATGTTTCCCTTGCCAGTCACTAATGTTCCCTGAATGCGCTTAGTGTTGCATTTTGTTTTTGCTTGAACAATCCCATTAGCTTGTTGTGATGTTTGAAATTACTGTATAGCTCTTGTTCTATTAATACTTGCCAGTCATGTTTGTAATGCACTATTAACCTAAATTGTATGTCACTTCGGGGAAAAAAAGTATCTGCTAAATAAATAAATGTCTTTGAATTTATAAGTGGCGCGATCATTGTAAAAGGAAAGAAATCATTGCATTTAGAAAATTTTTAGAGAATTTAGAGAATTTTTGGCCAGAAATTCTAAGAAATGTCCCAAATCACTGAGAACGCACAGCAATATTTAGAATTTATTACTGCCAGAAAATTTGCTTGACAAAAACAAAAATATTAGTGCACTTTAAGGGTAAAATAATAAATCTTAAGTGACATATATTTCTAAAAATGGCAGATGACTTAACCTCCTGAGACCCTACGTCCTCATATAAGGACATCATTTTTTTGTTTAAAACTATTAATTGTTCAAAAAAATAATGTTTGGTTTTTATGATTATGAGGTCCTACTAATCCCAAATAGCTAAAGGAAATAAAACATGCACACCAAACAAAAGCCTGGGACTCAGGAGGTTAATACAGGATTTTTGTGTCTGATTTTTCAGACAAGGGACACCATCCCTGCTGCATTTTTACAAGCTGTTTCTTGTCTCTGGTTAGCGTAGTCTTAGATTAGACATCACATAAGCAGAAAAATGTTAATGGAGCCCACTCTGTGATTGGCCTGATGAATTAATCATAAAATAATTGGCAATGGGGAATGAAAAAAGATTATAATAACTAGGCCAGGTACTGTCTACATCTGGCTCCTCTTATAAAATTACAAAAAAGCCCACAACAAAATTTTTAACGTAAGTGTTCTTTACTCTACAGTAACTGAAACAGCATTTGTTGAAAACACAATGCTACATTTATGATTCACTTTCAAATAGGTGCTATATTTACAAATGCATTAGCTATCCATCCATTATCAATAAACATTCATATAAGGCTAGTCATGATGCTTCAGAGCATTTCGCAGAAGACATGGCATGGGTTGGACAGAACACCAAACTGCCACAGAGCAATTTGGTTTCCGTGCACAAAGAGCATCTGAGTAGCATGTCTTAAGACTGTGATGAAGCTTCCACCCATTTTCTGAAACCACTTATCCTGTCCTGGCTCGTTGGGGTGGGGTCTGTAGCCTGTGGACACAAGGCTGGGTACAATGCAGGATGGGGCACCAACCCATCATGGGCCACATTCACGCTTTTGGACTATGGGGGGGGGGGGAACCAGAGTACCCAGAGGAAAGCCAACAAGGACACAATGAGAACATACAACCTCCACACTAGGAACCATGGCAGAGACTCAAAGCCAGGTCCCAGAGGTATGAGACAACACTGCTAACCACTGCACCACTGTACTGCTTCTGTTCTGGAGCTATAGTACCATTTAATAGATCATTATAATGCACTAATATGTAATTGTACACACTGTTAATTCCACCACAGATTGAATGATGGCAATATTATACTATAGCTTACATGTATTTCAGATGCAAAACCATGATCACTCAACATTAATTTTCAGGGTCGGGGCCCATTCGACCTTGTCCTATAGTCCCGTTTTGGCCAGCAGGTGTCACTGGTCATCCTAATTCCCCTCTTCTGTTTTGTAGCTCTTCAGCTCCAAGTGTGTTTTCCAGTTTCTAAGGCTACTGTGTAGCTCAGTGGGTTGAGGGATTGACTCCCCAGCTGCACTCCACTAGTCATGAGTTCAAAGCTCGCCTGAGGCTGCCCTCACCTGTTACTTCCCTTGTGTTGTTAAGGTTTCTGTGCTTGTTAATTGTAAGTTACTCCCCCCTGTTGCTTGCTATCCTTTGCTGATTGGTCATATTCCACACTTGCCCCTTGTTAGCCCTGTTATCTGTGAAGATTTTAAGTGCCTGCCTTCATTCTGGTCTTTAGTCATTGAAGCTGTTACCATGTGTTAGTGACTGTGGTTGTTTCCTAGTCCTGCTCCCTGTAATGCTCTGTTATCTAGCTATGTTTCTTTGACATTACTTTTACTTTAGTTTTTATTTTCCCTCTTTTGTTTCAACTCCTCATGGTCCCTTTCTTTTCCAGTTCCCCCTTTCTGTTGTCTTTTGTTAATAACCCCCTATTTGTGGGAGTGGCTCCATGCACCGTCCCTCTTTTTTCCACACCATGTCCTGCCACAACATTATTAACTTATTGCTTTGTATAATGATGTTTTCTTCATAACGTCTTTTCACAGCAATGCTAATCCTCTCTTGGTTCCTTTTGAAAGGTTATCTGTGCAATTTCTGCACTCCAGAAGACCACAGTTGGCAAACATAACACATGATTTTGTATGAGAAATGGTCCCATGTGTAATGACTCAACAGGGAGCGGATCCAAGTGAGGGAGCAATGTTTTTTTTTCCGGAATAGTGATCTACAAACGGGCAAAGAGTCAAAAATCAGTGAGGGGCAAACATAGACCAACAAATCCAAACTGTGATCCAAAACCACAGTCAAAACACAGGCAGAAGCTCAAAAGTTTGATATGGGGTGTTTAAGGCAAATAATCAAATCCAAATCTCAAGACAAGGAAAAAAAAAATGGGAAAAGCAAACAGGAACTAGACAGAGAAACCACATCGTGAAACAATCACTCAGTATGGTCCTCGGAGACCCCCCATACAGTCCACATTTTTGCTCCAGGAGCTGGGAGGGAGCAAAAATGTGTACTGGCTGGGGATCCCTGAGGACAACACTGCACTAAGGTGAGACACTCAACAGGAGATAAGTGACATCAAGATCCTTTTATACAATGATAATAAATCAGGTTGACAAGCTATTGGAATTCTGGTCAGGTAGGCGAGGGACAGCTTGGGAGTGGCTGACGGGATGCTTGGCTTGATGTTGTAAAAACATGGTAAGTTTTAATTATATCAAAGTCAGGAAATGTGAAAAACAACCTTTTGAACAATGTCACAGCAAGAGGCTGTTCTGAGGTGAAGTAATTAAACTGCTGTATTGTGGACAACACTTAAATTGGCAACTGGTCTGCAGAAAATTCAGCTGAATATTTGTTCATCTCCCAAGGGAACCAAGAACCTTCGCATTGACTGCTATAAAATATGTGCAAAGTTCTGGTTTGTTTTTTACCTAAATGCACAGAAAAAACAGGAATTTCATATTAGTAAGTCTACAACTTCCAAGAAAGGGGCAAGAGGAGATTGTATAACAAGGAGCTTTAGTTTAAATCCTATACAAATGTTGTTATGGCACATGTCTGTGATGGGTCTGCTATCTGGGACACCAATGGCTAGATGTGGTCGACACCAATGAACACCCACAGGGTATGATTAAAATCAGATGACTCCTGTAGTGTTGCCCTTCCCTGCTTTCGGAAGACCAATGCAAAGCCTTTTTTAAACAGGATATTCTGGAGGAATTTTGGGAACTGTTTATAATTATTAGGTACAATCAAGTTAATATTGATTGCTAACAACCACATAGACTGCATTCCTCCAGAATATCCTGTCTTTTGTCTAATTCTTCATGTTTCCCAGTCCTACGTGCATTGTTATGACGAGTCCATCCATTTTGTTGCTGGTCATTAGACTGAAATGGCTTTTATGTCATCTAGGACAGACTCCAGGTCTACAAGCCATCTCATGCCAGAACATGTTCTTAGAAGATGGAAGACTTTCATGTTTGACTTTTCCAAGAATTAAGGTCCATGGTACAGTTTTTCTCATAATAATTCTCATAATTTTTCTCAAAATAAGATTTAGTAGTCTTTAGTAAGCTTTGATCAAGAATATACTCATTTGCTTTCTTTGCCGTCTGCAGTTTTCTTAAAAGAAAAGTCAACACCAAAGTTCCTGTTTCTCCATTATCCAGCTTTCACATCCAAAAAGTCACAAGAAATTACAATACTGAACAACCTTCAATCTTAGAAATATGTCAGTACTTTTGATTTTTTTTTCTGAGTCCCTCGGTACAGCTCTGCAAAGTGCTAATTAGAGAGATTTATTTTTTGACTGCTGTTGTTCATGATTGTTCCATGGAGACAAAAAGTGTCAGTGTTTTATCTGTTATTTTCATCACATTTAGCCATAGTCTGTCACGAATGGAGCGGGTGTGGACCGGGGAAGCAAGAGCAGGACTCAAGGTGTCAGGAGAATACAGGGTTTAATTGGGGAGACACAACGGACTGACGTTAATGACCGGACTGGGGAAACCAACTTAAAACGCAGACTTAAATACACAAGACAAATGACAGAAACTCGAAACAGCTGATCAAACGGGGATTCTACACGAGGTAACGAGGGGGCGTGGCACAAAGGAGGATCAGACAAACAGGGCGTGACAAGTCTCATTTTGTCTCTGTTCCTAAACTTTCTTTACACGCTTCTTCAGATCTTATTTTCTGCTATAAGTATGACGTCATCAGAATACTGAATTTTATTGATCTTTCTTCCACCAATCAGAAGTCAAAATAGCATGTTAGAGAATATCACTGGTCTTATAATAATTTCCTCCTTATATTAAGAAGTCTTTTACTATCCAGGTTTTTCATTTTCAAACAGCAAAACTGAGGCAAAAAGTTACTAAAGAGGGAAGATCAGTATCTCCATTACCCATGCTAGAACTACAATTGCCACAACGGATTTCTTTACAAAAAAGTAAAATCTAACTGGTAATATGATATACAAATCATAAAATAATCGGTCTTACGGCATAATTCACAGATGTTAATCAAAAACACAGCACCAAACAGCACTGCAAATTCCCTTTCACCCGTCTTCTGAAGCCAGTTCAGGGTCATGGGGGTAAGAGGCATAAGACTGGGCAGCACCCAGGGAGGGATGCCAGCCCATCACAGGGCACACTCACAGGGCACACTCACAGGGCACACTCACACACCATTCATGCCCATGGGCAGTTTGGCAACTCCAATTAGCCTCGGCCTCGGAAAAACCCCATGACAACACAGGGAGATCATTTAAACTCCACCCACATGGAAAACTAGCAGAGACTAAAACCCTGGTCCCAGAGGTGTGAAGCGACAGGGCTAAACACTGCACCGTCACAACCCCCCTTAAATTCCCCTTGGCTGTCATGTAAAAGAATAGGCCTCAGTGGGCCACTTCAACACTTCCAAAGTCAATTACGATGAAATTAAATATAGAGTAATTTAGCATTTCATCTTATTCCACCCTACCACCTTAATTTCCCATTAAACTATTCCCAGAGAGTATTACCGCATTACAAATGACTTCCTTTTTTTCATATAAAAATGTCTCACAAAGTTAGGCACTTCTTTAGTATGTCTTACATACATATTGATTTGTTTTTGATTTAATTTGTTTCTTTTAGTTGCTGTAATTGATTCTCTTTAGATCTTATGATAACACCTCCTTGTCCTGCGATGAATTTTGAAATATCTTTCTTCTTTCTTCTGCCTAACACACTTTTGCCACGTGCCAAAAAGTTGCCAAGTTTTTATGATTTTTTTTATATGGGTCATCTTGAACGATAAGGGGCCCACGTGAACCACAGCAAACTACTAGTGTCTAGAATTTTGCAGGTATGAATGCAGCACCTATCAGATAAGTTTGTGCCATAACAGACTTGTGGAGGTGAAAAACATGGCCCCAGGAATTTCTTAATATTCCATAAACTCTTCATTAATTTCAGATCTGGTGATTGAGAAGGTTACATTGTGCAGGTGGCACCAGTCTTATGCTCAGCCACTAGATACATGTATGTAATTTCTCCATCACTCAGTAGGCAATAGCCAATGCTCTACACCAGGGGTCTCCAACTCCGGTCCTGGAGAGCTGCTATCCAGTAGGTTTTCTGTCCCACTTGGCTTCTGATGAGCCACA
>JAODJU010000001.1:43769192-43791715 GCA_026776725.1 Gnathonemus echidnorhynchus
ACCTGAGAACAGGTGTGGCTCATCAGAAGCCGGGTATGATAGAAAACCTACTGGATAGTAGCTCTCCAGGACCGGAGCTGGAGACCCCTGCTCTACCCCAAATGCAAATGTGACATTCTGCAGGCGATAACTTACTAAGGCATGGCACCAGTTCTGTTTCCGTTCTGCGTTTGTTTGCCTGTTTTTCCTTGCGCTTGGTGAATACCATGATTATGTAGTATATGCTCCCACACTGTTGCTCATGACTAATTATGCCGCTCCCTCTAAATTTCCCCTCTGATCTTGCCTAAGAAACATCTGCTCAGTGATCTATCTTGGTCATAGTTTCTTTAAGTTCACAAAAGACTCCCTTTGCAGGCATGCTAGCCACAATTACAGAGAGGCAGACCACGAGCATGCTGGGAAGTTCTGCTAGTTGTATAACTGAAGGACTTGCTGGACCTCTGTCCGTTCAAGCTGTTTTGTTAAAATAAGCATTTGCTGAGCGTATTTAATCAATGCTGAGTTCAGGTCATTAATATATTCTACTGCTCTGTAAATATATTTTCTGTATTCTCTAAATAAAATATTGGGTATTTTATAATACATTTTAATACCAGCAATGAACATAAAGCAGTAAAACAGAATTGCTATTTTGCATTTTATATATGTAAATTACAGATTTTCTAGCCAGTGAAGCTGTTGGGTTATGTAGTAGTGATGTTTACAATAAAGTTTCCATTTCATAAGATGTTTTGGCTTGCTGTTCTTTATAGGCCTGGAGCCTTTTAGAACAAGGACAGGATAGCAGTATACTGCTAATCAAACCCCATCAGACAAACTCAAAGGTAGTCACCCATCACCAAGGCCTCGAGGGTGTGGGATCAGCAAACTTAGTCCAACAAGTCCCATCACTCAGGAGACCAAAGCAGTATATTACTTCTGCATTGTTTGTCTCACACATCCATCCATCCATTTTCTGTACCTGCTTGTCCTACTGAGGGGGTCCCAGTCTGGGTGCAAACCCATCACAGGGCTCGCTCATACATGCACACCTACAGACCGTTTGGTGACTCCAGTTAGCCTCAGCAAGTTGTGGGCTTTGTGTGTGTGTGGGGGGCACTGCAGCACAAGGAGGGGATGCAAACTCCACACACATGGAACTCGAACCCACATCCCACCGGTATGAGGCACCAGTGCTAACCACTGTGCCCCCCACTCCATTACACCTCAGTACATAATTTTGGCCATTCATGAACAGTTGGGTCACAGGTGAAATATATGTTTAGGAATAATTTCTTTGCTATGCCGTTCCATCCATGGTTTCATCATCCCCAGCCTGATGCCTTTGGTTTCCTAGATACAGGCTTCACGCTTATCAACACTCCATTTTTCTTTCCTTTTAAGTAACTGTTCAGTAACCATCCTTTACTGATGTGACATTGGGGCTTAAAGACCGTAAAATTAGTTCAAATCTTTAATATCTGAGGGACGCTTGCGAGAAATGCTTTTGGCCATTTTGTCAAGGAAACCTCTTTTATGTTTAAGGTTTCTTTATGGACTCACTTAAATATGAAGGCCGTTACCGAGAAAGGGTGTTAATAAATTCATGGGACGAAAATAGGATGACAATGATGCTTTAAATGCTTCACCTACAAATAAGGGGCTGTGAGCAGGTGCAGCGGCGCAAGGAGGTATTATACAAACAAATGCCACAGAGCTGCGCGACTGCCTGCATGCTGCTGCAATATTAATGGAGCGGAATGAAATTCTGTGTGTTGATTACCAATGTTTATGTGAACCTGCTGTTTCCTGTCCTTTATATACAAGGGAGCTTTTGAAAAGAATTGGTGTTTATCCCAGTTGGTTGTCAGGATGTCGCATCTCCATCAAGGACCTGCTCTTTGTTCGCGCAGCTGATTAATGCATGTGATCTTTTAAGGGTGCGATCACTTCCTGAAATGCACAGGCAGGACCGAGAGGACAGCACTGGCCTCTGCTGCCCCATGGAAACCAGCACGAGACACAAGGGGGAACACAGAGGCCTGCAGCACGGTGACAGATCAATATTGAAAGAGATGCAATTCACCCCTTTAATAAAACAAAATACGGTGTAGTGTATGTACTGCACTTTTATAAAATATTGGTTTAGATGTGTGGATTTTTCTGCAGTCACTATCCTTCGCTATTTTGGACGGGGTCTTCAGGTGAAATGCAGACATTGCCTAATTTATTTAGTGATAATAATTACTACTAGTAATATTATTAATAGTATTAGTAATAACAGTAAAATGCAGAAATTACAAAAAAATATGAATATGGGTATAAAACAATTTAAGGATGATATCAACATCCAGGTACATATTACCACTTTAATGCTTCCATAATGTCTTAAACGTGTGTATATTAAATATCTACTTTCTCCCCCATGCAAGACAGCAAAGCTGTTTTTCCTGCAATATGGTTGCTTCTCGGAAAGAAAGAGTAATGTCTTTCTGCAACTGCATCCTGCTTGCAGTGTCTGCAAGCACTAACTGTGAGAGGTTGAAGCTAGAACGACAAAGCATGACAAGAGTTCAAAGAATACCTACATGCATTCATTGTTTGACTTGCTTGTTGTGCCAAAGAATAAGTAATTTTACACCAATCAGTTGCTGTCACATCCTTATTTTCAGTTGTGTTCATTAAAGACTTATAGACATCCCAATTCTCTGTCTATTCATAATGGTTTCCTTACATCACAGGCTGGAGTATAGATTCTGACATCCTGCCATGACACAACCCTCAAAATTCTTGGCTGACATCATCTTACAGCCACCAAATTGCTACAGTCAAATAAAACAAGCATGGAATGAACAACAAAATACATTTTTATACATTTTATACATACAACGAATTGCAGCTTACTGCAGTTTCCTTTCCCACACATCTGCAAATGTCGCCTTTGCAAAACACAATATAAACACATTTGCTTCTCCGTTCTGTGTGGCCATATTTCTTGCCAGCTTCTCTTAAAACAAACCACAGAGAACCAGAATAGAGAAACGGAGGCCACTCAGCCTTTTCTGTACATCTGTTATGCAGTAATGGCAAATTAAAATCAGATTACTGCTTGTCTCTGCCTGGGAAGAGATGATAACTTTCCGGGACAGATCTGCCCAGCAAGTCTGGGAGGACAGTCACAATTTTAGTGCATTTATTATTTATTTAGTTATTTATCTAGTTATTTATTTATTTATAAGACCTGAAACACACTTTTTATTATTATTTTGTATGTTCAGATCTGCACTTATGTTAGCTAAACCCCGTCAGTAATTCCTTCAAGGCTTTGGGGAGGTTTTTGTAAATAAACATTTCTGCTGGCTTTTCATCACACCCCACAGATATACAGTGGGCCTGTTTGGGGGCCTGTTGACTTCCTTTGGTGATGTTAGAAAGAGTCATTGTGCATCACAGTCGTGGTGTGGATGGCCGGGCCTGGGAAATGCTTTCAGCCAATATCACTGGCTTCAGCTGAACTGAAGAGACCCTGAACAGGCCCTGACTGTCCTTGGGAGCATGTGAGGTACTGCATATTCAGCCCTTTGCTGAAGTGAGACGTCTCCTTTCGAATACTGACAGAGACACGGCCATAGCATTTTCGCTAATTTTCTTTAAACAGAATTTAAATAGTAAATAGAGTTCTTTTCAGAATGCTTTCTCACATCAAATTCCCTGACATTATTCAAAGGTTATTAATAGAATTTCAGTTTTTTTAAGTGTCCAGAAATATAAACAATTCCCCACATTATTAAATTATGTAATGGCACACAAAAATGAGGAGATTTTCTTCAATTTGTGTGAGGATTGTGTGGGATGTGGATTAATGACAGCATATAAATAACCATATATGCCAGGAAACCTGATTTACAAACTTAAAAAGGTACATGTCCCTTTTGCAGTGAAAACTAAACTGTAATTCCAGTGCTTTTAGTGTTCCCTGTAGCAGTTCTGGTGGGGAAGCAGCCCGTGCTTAGATTTGAGGTGTAGTCTGCCAAGCTGAAGATTGAGAATGAAGGACAGGTGGAACAAATCAATATGGATAATCCTAGTCACATGACTGTCCCTCCTGAGAATAGCCAATGGTTGTCAATATGCTTATCACCATGGCAAATGTCAGTCATGCAGTGGAAAAGCTGAGCAAACCATCTGCAACGCTTTTTCATTGACTATTACAATCATGCAAGGATCATACAAAATTTTCATTTTCAAGATGGAGACAGGGCAAAACCTTTTACAGTACAGCATTTGCAACTAGACTAATTACAGATATTTGCCATCAAAATGAGAATGCTCTTCAATACATAATTTCCTGAAACCCTCTCACTCAAATTTAGTTGTTCCACTATGACTGTGCTGTCTGTAGTAAACTCACCAAAGCCATCCTGATAGCAGCCAGGGACCGCATTGTGACGGTGTCCTGTTCCAATTCTGGTATCTGGCTCAGCCATCTCCTCAATTCCCACAAGAGAAAGGGACAGAAAGCCTCTTCCACTTCAGAGTAAGGGGGGGGAGACAGGTGGGATCATCTACACCAGTGTTTCCCAACTCAGTCCTCAGGGACCCCAGACGGATGTGGACTGCCTGGCAGGAAGCTGGAAGAGAGCAGAAATGTAGACTGCCTGGCGGGAAGCTGGGAGGGAGCAGAAACGTAGACAGCCTGGCAGGAAGCTGGGAGGGAGCGGAAACGTAGACTGCCTGGCAGGAAGCTGGGAGGGAGCAGAAACGTAGACTGCCTGGGGTCCCCGAGGACCAGGTTGGGAAACGCTGTCCTACACTGATCGGCTACTTGATGGGTCTCAAATAATGTAATATTACTTATGTATTAATTAACCGTATTACTTATGCATTAATTAACCGCAAACTAAATCTTAGTTACATACTGCTCTGTAAGCCTTTCTGAACTACTGAAGGAACTACAAACAAATAACGAGCAACACATGCAAAGGACTGATCTTATTTTTGATCATTAATGAATCATGACGCATCATGTATGCCAAGCAGATACTCTGTTTGTTACTCTACCTGTTAATTCTGTAAACCTTTGTGAGCTAACAAAGGAACTACTGAAGGAACTACTAATGAATAACACAAATGAATTACTGATCCCATGTTTGTTCACCATTAATGGATTATGATGCATCTTTTACCTTAATTTGCTACTGTGTTTGTACATGATTTGTACTTCAGTAGTAATTGAGTTACTACTAAGCATTTGTGGCCCCTCAAGTAAAGTGTTACCCACTTATCTCTAACTTTTGGAAGAACAAATTAACTATCGAAGTAGGGCTGCAAATCACAGTTTCACGTAGGAAGATATTGTCCTTACAAGTTGTCGATAAAGTTTTATGTCACGGGCACCTCGTGAGAAGGCAGTGGCATGAATCCCACGTAAGTGAAGACACCAGCTCCACTCTCTACTTAATCCTGCTTTGCCTCGTGTCAGTGAGAACGACCTGTTGTTGATCACGTGACGCTCACCAAGAATTCTCTTCCCTTCCTCCATTTAGCCCTGATGTCCTCCTGCCTGCTTTCCCTGCTCCGGTTCCACCCCAGACCTGTTCCCCTCACACCTTCCCCGTGTGCCTGCCTCCGGTCTCCTGTGTTCAGCGTAGGACTGACCCCCCCAGCTTCTGACTCCCTTTGCACAGGCCCCCGTCTCTGATCCTGCCTGCTGATTGCTGTTCTGTTCGCCTGTGCCCCCGACTTTCTGAGTTTCTGGGTTTCTTTTAAAAGTTTAATGCAAACACAAAATGCATACAGAGCATAAATAACGGCAGGTGAGGAAAAAAAAAATGGAGATTCGTTATTCATCCCTGGGGAAATAATGTCCACCCATCCCATCCTGATCTCCATGAGACAAACGAGAGCTAATTTTGGGGGGGGGGGGGGGGTCACAGTTCAGGGCCAGCCTACATCCGGCCCCCCTGGAGGCATTGGGGTTAAGGACTTTGCTCAAGGGCCCAACAGTACCAAAACTCTGCCAGGGGATTTAAACCAGCAACCTTCCAACTGTGGACACAGAGTCCTAACCCACAGAGCCACACAATACATCCATAGAAAAACTGGCAAAGGAAAAAGTGACATCACCCTCATTACTCTCAGAAAACCAGCTTCCTGTATTCACTGTACAAAAATACATTTTTCTGAATATGTAGAACTACTAATTAACAAAATGTACTTTTTAAAATAACGTTTCCCATTTAATATTGGATAAGTGTTACACCATGTGTGCTTGGGATTTGTTTTTTTCTCCAGACATAAATGAGGAATGCTGCTTTTCTTTTTTTTTTGCTTTCACATTCTTTCATGCAGTATTGTAATATGACTGGTCTAGCTTATTATTACTTTACAACTGCCTTCAGCCGTTTTCAAAGTAGATATCCAGACATTCTTGTCCTATTAAACAAAGGCTTCTTGTCCTATAAAACAAAGGTTTACTGTGCAGAGTTGTGTGCTGGTAGAATTTAACCGGTTTTTGATATATGCGAGTACTCACTTTGGGTTAGCCTTTCCCATGTCCTCAACATCTCTGACAAACACAGTTAAGACTTGATCCTTAGACAATCTTCTGTAAAACTAACAAACTTTCCCTTAAGTAATGGTTCTGACCATTTTTATCCATCAATCTTCCAGTTTATCCAGTACAGAGTGCTGGAGGTGCAGGAGCCTGTCCCAAGCAGGACTGGGTACAGGGTATTCCCTGGGCAGGATTTCAGTCTATTCCAGTCCCATGGAGGGGTGACATCATGGGTGTGACTTACAAAATGTAACACCAGCCAGCGTGAAGGCCTGACTCATTGATGGACTTTGGATTTGACCTTGATCACAGTTTGCACCTTGCTTTTAGAGGGCAGGCCTGCTCTTTCTTCTCCTACAATGTCAGCACGCCCAGGTGAGGCTGGGCAGCCAGTTGACCCAGAGGTTTTTTTTTCCCTATTTGGGACTTTTTGGTTCCTCTCCTCCATTGTCTTCTGGGGCTCTTTCTTTCATTTTTTTGTCTTCCCTTTTCCCTGTTTTTGAATTATTCTGTATAAATGATGCAAGAATGTATCACAACACACCCATGTAAAGCATCTTGGGGCAACAATGTTGTGAAAGGCGCTATATAAAATTACATTGAATTGAATTGAATTGAATTGAATTGAATTGAATTGAATTGAATTGAATTGAATTAATGGGTGTAGATTTGGGTATGAACAGTAGGGACATGTCCCTACCAATATTGTGAGAGTACCATGTGTATTTAGGGGGATGGGGAGTTCGGGGCTGATTTGATTCTTACCAATTTTGAAACCAAACCAACACCATCCCAATGCATAGACCCACAATCTGTGCTAATTATAAGCACAAGTTCACCAAACTGCATGTCTTTGGACTGTGGGAAAGAACCAGAGAAGCCAATGAAACCCTAAACAACATGAGAAGAACATTCCAACTGCACACAGCAAGGGCAGAATTTGATGTGAGGTAACAATACTACTCAGTGACCCCCCCCCCCATGTGACACGCCGCCCCAGATCTGCACTCGCCTGAAGAGGTTGTCTACTTGTACTACTCACACAATTAAGCCATAAACTGTAATTACTAAGGTCACCATGGAGACAGCCTTTCAAGAATTTTAATACTGGCAGATGTCCATCTGAACAAAACATATGTTTCCTTAAAAAAAATAACCTGAACATTTGTCAGAACTAATAATTCTTTCCTAGACGTTGCTGGCCAGGCTGACATTTCTACAGCTGACACTTGTGCTTGGAAAGATAATGCATTATATACGCAGCTACCCAAACAAGAAGACTCTTAACTAATGGGGTAATTAAGTGATTAAAGGACCATTAAAAATGACGGGCTAACCCTGTTGTCCATTATTTTGGCTACCATGGCTACAAAATATCACAGTAAATTTGCAAGAGGGGTGATTGCTATGGCGTGTCTCTGACCAACACAGACCCTTTACTTAGCCTTGTGCAAAATTACATGGCAACTATAGATAAAGAACACATACATTCTGATTGAACCTCAGGCTATGTTCACATTACCTCATTGTCCAATTCCCATTCTTTGCTCAGATTGGATTAGCATATCTTGACGGTTCACATTCATACTTACAAGTGACCTGGAACCTACATCTGTCCTCTGCAACTTTTTTTGCATGTGTCCTCTGTGTCACCAACAGCAAGGACATGCTCAGCGCATGCATATAGGCAAAAAAAAACACGTGAAATTTGGGTGATCTTACTGTTCACATTCATGTTGCGTGACCACGAATCAGATACATATCCAATCTAGGACCACATATGAAAGTGACTCGAATCTGATTTGAAAAGATCAAATTTCTGTGTCTACATAGCCCTTAAAAAGTCAGATCTGAGTCACATTCAGGCGAAGAACTGGATTTGAGTCACTATGCCTTGGTAACGTGAACTTAGCCTTAATGTTTATGTTTTATCTTGCAGTGAAAAACAGACGAGAGTCAGACTCAGCTAACTGAGAATTCAAAAGTGTTTCTGCTGGCTGGACTGTTAAGTCTTCCTTCCTTCTTTTCTCACTAGCGATCAGTAGCACAGGCCAGAGAGAAGCTAATGTTGAGAGATACACCCAAATATGCACTTTTATGGCCAAACTGGTGCAAATAATATAGGCTATGAACAGTAAATACATAATTTGTAGCATTAAAACCAAACTTCACTATCCAGGAACACATTTTTTTGCTATAGAAAACTCTGATAACTATATTTCAAGGATTTACAAGTTAGATATTCTCTGCCAACATGTAATTCTGAAAAGCATGTCCTAGTATCATGTTTCCAACAGTAAAGAAAAGTAAATCTCTCCAGAGGGACACAGTATTCATTCAGGCCTGTAGTTATTCCATTTTAAACTACCAACCAACCAAATAAATATTCCCTCAGGAGGGAGATGCACGCAGCAGGAATCGTTCTCATCAGATCAATACCATCTGCTGTATAATTTGTGCTGATGTCTCCATCCGGTGTGGTGTATTTACTCATGCTGTGGAGGGAATATTATCCCACACATATTTCATGCATGCAAGCAGGACTGAAACAATAACCTTTAACAGAAAAAGCAATGGAGTTATAAAGCACATACCCCAATACTAGGCACCGCAGAAAATTCTGAATACCACTTTTTATTCGGCTATATGAATCTACAGCTATTTGTGGGTGTAACAAAGCAAAGTAGTAAGTCATTTGTTTGCATTGAAAAAATATTCCGTGTTCCGGCATTCCTGTAGTAACTCATCACAATCCTGCCAACAAAAATGATATTTTTGATAAATTATTAATAAGGGATTTTGGAGGATGGGAAGCTGCCATTGTATGATAGAAAATGCATAAAAATCTACAGTGAAAACAAAAGTCTACAGAGAATGAGACTCTGTTCTAGTTAAGTCTTAAGTTCTTAATGCTATATGAAGAACAGGCAATTGGGCTGCCAACATATTACACTAGGTTGGAGTTCAGGGGTGTGGAATGCAACTCCTGGTAGAGACATTTCAGGATCTCCTCACACCTCAATCTAAATTAATTTAACAAACTATTTTGGGATTTTTTTTTTTTTTACAAGGGGACTGAAGAATGATTTGAGAATGACCCTGCAGGACTGCAATGTTTAAGGTTCCTCAGATAAGAAGTATTCATTTCATCATGTGAATTCACCTCAATTGACTCCTTATTTACGCTTGTATTAGCCTTTGAGCAAGAACTTACGCCCGGGAGCAAAGGAAATGAACAGCCAACAAGAGAAAGAACTTCCGTGTGGCACACAAAGTGTTTCAATCTGCCTCACCCATGTGTTCCATTTTCTTTCTACAAAATGTTTCTCCATTTCAGGAGCATGTTCAGTCCAGGTCCTGTGCACGGAAACAAAGGGTGCAAAGCAGATGCACCCAAGACAGAATGCCACTCGATTGCTATTTACTGTACACATGAATGGACTAAAGATTTCTTAAACCAGATCTCACAGAAAATAATCTGAAAGCTATAATATATATTTTGATACATTGGGGGCATGGGGGGGCAGTAGTTAGCCCTTTTGCCTCATACCTCAGGGACCAGGGTTCGAGTCTCTGCTATGGCTCGGTGTGTAAAATTTGGATGTTGTCCCCGTGTCATGCTAAGGTGAACTGGAGTCACCAAACTGCCCATGGGTGTATTGTGTCAGTGTGTCCTGCAATGGGATGGTGTCCCATCCTGGGTTATTCCCTGCCTTGCACCCATAGCTTCCAGGATAGGGTCCAGACCCCCCCACAATCCCGAATGGGACAAGCAGGTACAGAAAACGGATGGATGGATGGATATTAGTATTGCAATTTCTGGAACTATTTTTGTTCTTTAAATATTATTTAAAAAATTCTAACTAGCCTAACTTGACAAAGCATTTTTCATTTTATTAATGGAAAGTACTTTCTACCTGACTGTTGAAGAACAGCATTTGGCCCAAAACATAGGTGCAGAGTTGTAATGACATATTAACTGTTTTGCTCTGACCCTCTGCTTATGTTAAAATGGAATGATAAAAAAAGCAGTATTAAGTATGCACATCAGCAGTATATTTTGAAATAACACTTAATCAGCTGACCTTGTTATGGACTGACTATCGATAATGCTGGGGTAGTTACCGAATAAAAAAACGAAGGCAACACAGGCTGTTTTTAAAGGCAGCTAAATGGAGTTTTTAAAGGGGAATAATATCTGGTTGTGAAGTTGCAGCAGAATATCCATCCATCAATCTTCCATAATTGTTTATCCAGAAGAGGGTGAGTCTGCCTATTTCAGGAAGCAGGGGTAAAAAAGAGGGCATGTCAATCCATCACAGTACTGGCAATCAGGCGCTAAGGGCAGTTCAGAGACGGTCTTTCACCTCACTGTCTTTTCTGGACTGCTGGAAGAAATGTTCAAACTCCGGAACCGGGAAGTGTGAGTCCGTCATGCCAACCACTAAGTCACAGTGCACAGCAGAATGTCACACTTCATTTAACGCAGCTGTTTATCAACATTTAACAAGACTGTGAATATCTTGGATGTGCTTTAGGTGTAATTCAAAATGCATAAATACACAGTGAGCAGTTTCAAGTGGGACAAAAGCAATGCTGAGGACAATGGACAGATTGGACAGTTCCAGTTAATGCAATCTATTTTGGGTTGAAATGTATAATAAAAATGTTTGATTGTGAATTCTTCCGAAAAACTCTAATTTATATAAGATATTGATTTACATTTTGGACAAATGAAGAACTGATCCTTTATTTTTGCCTGAATATCAACGTCTTCTGCACTTTTTCTGATTATCTTAAGTTCTCTTTTTATAATACAGATCGTACAGAATCCTGCGGCCTGTTTATTTGCTGGAACCAGTAAACATGGACCCATCTCACCAGTACTCACTTCCCTTCATTGGCTTGCAGTTCGATAGCAAATAGATTTTAAAATCTTAGTCATGGTTTTTACCGACTGGTCCTACATTTCTGTATATATTGTTTTGTATATTTAGTGTCTGTCCTGTGCTACTTTATGCTGTCTTACACAGTCTTACTTAAAGTGGAATTTTGTTGTAATCTCCATATGTTGTCTAAATGCTTATGTCTTTTTATGTCTGTTTTTATACCTGGAGACACGCAATTTCGTTCAGCTATGCATCCGTAGTTGTACTGTTGTATGGTGTGAATGACAATAAAGTTCATTTACTTACTTCCTTACTTGCTCACTTACTTAAATGCTTAAATGGTTTGGCACCTCCATACTTACCCAATCTTTTAAAAAGTTACAACCCCACTAGGGCAGTTAGGTCGACCAGCCGGTTGCTCCTAGAGGTTCCATGATCGAAATGCAAATGCTGGGGTGATTTTTCAGTAGCTGCCCCCACTCAATAGAACAGCATACCCAATCATATCAGAACCGTTGCCTCAATAATCACTTTAAAATCTTTATTGAAAACTTTTCAACAGAGGTTAGAGTGAGACATTTCCTTCCTTTCTTTTTATTGCTGTCTAACATTAGCTCTTTTACATATGTGTGAGCTCACAATGCATGGATTTTAGTTTATATTTTATGATAGTTATTAATGTTAAAACACACAATATTTTGCACATTTTATGATTGTACAGCACTTTGCTCAGCATTGTCTGTTTTTAAACATGCTTTATAAATTGATTTGATTTGAATATTGTGATAATGTATAGTGACTGAGTCAACTATATGTATTTCTGCTTTCTTCAGTAATACCCAATTTCCTGTGAATTCCTGACATTATACAAAAAGGTCAAG
The DNA here is from genome assembly GCA_026776725.1 of Gnathonemus echidnorhynchus. Taxonomy (NCBI): domain Eukaryota; kingdom Metazoa; phylum Chordata; class Actinopteri; order Osteoglossiformes; family Mormyridae; genus Gnathonemus; species Gnathonemus echidnorhynchus. The sequence goes on from JAODJU010000001.1 coordinate 43,781,501, forward strand.
TGTTGTCTTGGTGATTCTATTAGATAGCCTCAGTTTATTACTTACAGGAAACCATATTGGAAATGAGTTTGAATTTTACTGTATCAGAGCACTGAAAGCAAAAATAACCATCATTCAAAGCTAATTCACATTCCTAGTTGAGAATCTGAGAGTAAAACCAAATGAAATTCCTTTCTGTCACGGTAGAACAGCATTGAACAAAAGTCAAAATAAATTATGCTTTTACCTTAACTGGTGCTGTAAACTGAAGTTATGGTCGTCATACTCTTTCCATTCAAATATAATAGGCTGAACTGCAGAAAAACATTAGCTTCACAATCAGGGTCAGCTGTGAAGATGGCCTTTTCAGACTCTGAAAACTCTTCTGGTGTACCAGATATTACTTGTTGCAAGGCCGGATTTCACCTTGTTTTTCAATGAATCATAATAATACATGTCTAGCACAGCATGTGAAATATATATTTCACAAATGACATCACCTTTCTAAACATGGTCTACGCCATTGCACTTTGCTGTAAATTATAATGGTACTGCCCATAAATAACGATATTCTTGCACTTCTGGTCAGATGGTAACTGCATTTTGTTGCCGTTGTACTTGAACTCTGCATGATGGCAATAAAGCTGGATCGGATCGGATCTGATCTTGTAGAGCAAGCTTAGGAAAATGCGGTTAGCCACTGGAAATGCTGTATTCTGTTAATGATGTATGATTGTATAGCATAAGGAAATGTCGTGTCTTGTAACAAAACCTTAGGAAACACAAGCATCTTTATTGAGAACAGAAACAAGTGACTTCTGCTTTCCTGACAAGGAAAGATAATTGAAGTTTTTATTTTATTTTATTTATGTATTTTTTTGAGCAAGGGCAACATTTAAATGTATGTGTATAGATAATAAATTAAAGCAGAGGTGCCAAACCAATGTCCTTCAGATTGACTGCTGCACCGTATATGTGTGTCTTGTAGAAAAGTAAAATGGTAATAAACATATAAAATTATCAAGAGTGTTGTTGTGCAGGAGGAAACTGGAATACATGGTGGAAAAGTGCATGAATATTGGAAGAACATGCAAAGATCATGCAAAATCTATGAACAGATATATATATATATATATATATGTATATATAAGTATGCAGGGGTGAAATAGCAGGCAGTAGAGACTTAGGTTCCCCACACGCTGGTAACAATCCCTGCAGTATGTGCTACTGTATGGCACACCATCATATGACTGACCCCACAAAGCACACAGTGTGTGCATTAGCATATTCCCAAGAACCCTCACACAACAGGCAAAGGTAAATCATCAAGTCAGCACCTTCCCACTCACGGTTAACACAACCGGAGCGATATCCCACATCACCCTCCTGTTGGCCAAAACATCCTCGGGGCCACCTGACCGTGTCCCTTCCTGGCCTCCTTCCGTGCACAAGCTTTCTAGTCCATAACTGTGGGCTTTCTGCGCTGTCAGTACATCTCACTAAATCTAGGCGACCCCCAGCAAGCATTGCCCTTTGACATGAGAGTGTTCCAATACCACAGGATAGTATTAATTTTGGGCTATCCATGGCTTACATTGAACTTACATTGAACGGCTTCCGAACTGGATTTAGATCCAGGTGGATTCCCAATTATACTCCTTCATTTATTTCCATCCTTCCCCACGCGTATTGAAAATGGGCCACAAAGTTCACAAGAGGTCCACATCACCCACATTTTAAAGAATTCTAGGTACGTTGCCCTTTGTCTGGGCCACACTTCAGGTATTTCACCATAAAAGACTCCAGAGCATGATGGGCACAACAAGAGGCTTAGTTACAGAGCCCAAGCTAAGACTGAAGTTGACTGCATCTAGCTGGTGTCTCTTGTACCACCTACTGTACCCTATCAGAGACCCCAAGTCTGTGTCCATTGCCAAGGTCTGATCACCCTGATTGCTCGTCACTCCGCCGTTGTAGCTGGCAGTGCAGGAAACCCTAGCACCCTCCTTGCAGATTGCGTTATTTATGTGAAATTAATCAAATAAAGATTTCCAGCCCAATTTAAACTGAAGTCACTATTCTGTAACAGGGGTAGAGTTTGACATTTTAGTACACTGCATATAAACCAAAAAGTTAAGGTGACCGATTATAGTTTTCAGATATTCTGGTAGTTTCAGGAGAGCATTCACACCAAGATGTCAACGGAAGCAAAGCGATGAACGGACATGTCTGATTCATGCATCCACAGAAGCGAAACTGGAGCCCGCAGTGTTTTTTTAACCTGAGATGCCCTCCTCAGAGCAGTTTTTACTTCCTTCCCTTTAGCACCAATATCTGCTTCTGTGAAATATGCAATCAATCAAGCTCTTTGCCTTTTCATCCGCCTTAAAAGTTCGTCTGAGCAGCACGAAAGTCACTCAAATCCTATCGATACCTTAATACTCAAAATAATAGAGAGTAAAACCTTTTTCCCAATTCAGCAATATTGATAAATGATGCAATAATAATAATAAGGCAAGAAAGCCAAAATACAGGCCTGCTCAAAATTCCCTCTTAGTCCCAAAACATGCCAAATGTCTGTAAATTGTCCATAGTGTTCGAGTGTGTGTGCGGCCTCTGATATACTCCATGTAGGGTGTTCTTGATGCCTTGAGTTTTCCGTTTCCATTGACAACAAAGAATTACATATTAACAAAGATAAGGTTTTGCCAGCAGGAAACAGTCCCCACATCCATTTGCTTAATACAAATAAGCCTACACTCCACACTGTCTGACTTTATTTTGTTTGCCGTTTTCTTATACAATATGTCGCGTCACGTCTTATTTGTATAATTTTGAATTACATTGCCATTCCCAACATCCTACTGTGGCAGAGCAAGGACATTAGGGGTAAATGAAAAACACTGTCCTTCCTGCTGTTGATGTTTTTGATGTGTTTCTGAGGAAGTTTACTTTGCAAAAAAAAAAAACATCTGAGTTTAACCCAAGGCCAAAACCAAACTTGATCATCTTCAAAGTTTATATATTTTGAAGAGCATTTCATATTTTCCGGAGCAGAACACACAAGGCAGAACTTTGACCTATATTCTTTGGATTTTTTTAGCTCAGGCACACAATTCTTATCCAGGATATTTCCTCATTTCTGCTTGTTGTTGCCGTCTATTTTGTATCCAGAGATATGTGTCATTCATACTCAGCATAGCGACATCATGATATGCACACATGTTCCCAGCTTGCATCCAGACATCACACACCACAATTGTGTTACAAAATAACATTGTAATATCATTATAATGGTTTTGTGTAGAATGCAGGAGTGTCCATGATGAAAGGAAAGTCATCCTGCTCGATCCTCTCTTGTTTGAAAATGACTGGTATATTCATCAAGGGCCTTTTATAGTCTCTTGCACAAAACGTGCTGTATTTTTCAGGGAAAATGTCTTGGTTTTGCAGAATTAAAATTCTTTTACCATTGTGTAGTGCTGATGAAATTACACTGGGGCTGCATGTTATTTTAGGATAAACAGACAAACAACAAGTATATTAAATTCCATGGTGTACTAGCCAGTTTATCTAGATGCATATTGCCCCTTTCTTTATCTCGCCAATGTGGTTAACCAGATCCTAAAAACAGAAATAATTCTGAGTGCTATTCTAGACCATAACCACTCTATGTTATGTATGTTTGCTTCTGCAGTGTAAAGTCTAGTATTACTCTAACCTTAAACCACATAAAACACAGCAAGCCTGGCATCTGTATCTTATTGCAGTGTTTCATGGGTGGGAAAGAACTTGCAGTAAATGCCATTTTGGGGCCCGTAGGGGATATTCATGCGATTCCAGAGATGTGCACAAACTACATGGAAATTCACAAGGTCACAAAATGTCTAGGGAAAAGGCTGCTGTTTTGTGATCTGTGTACTGTAGTACTGGGAGTTACCAAGGACTTATCCTTGCCGGAACCAGTCCCTCATAACAGCCGATCGAACCACCTTAAGCTTTACAAACACTCTAATAACATAAAGAGGAATACATTTATTTGTTTTAACAGGTTAAGGGATACAACAGTAAACGAATGCACACTGCTTCAATACAACAAATGTTAAATGCAAAGATTTATAAAGTTTTAAAATCTGGTAAGTCATAAAATATTTCTATATTAAAAAATACACTACATACGACCCTAAAACATTTTTGTGTGTGCTGCGATTTATGTGGTTAACTTGAGTATGTTACGGAAATTACTGGACAGATTCAATTATTGAACTAACACATATCAGTTTGTTTTGCTGTGGTGCAAAACCACGCACAAATATTACCTGAAACGGATAACAGATATTTAGTGTATCTATGCTAAGATTCTGTAATGCCAATGTGCTAACTCAGTTAACGGCGCAAGTTCTCTCCTAGTTCTCATCATTTCCACTGCAAAAAAAACATTTAACGATGTTATAGAAATATAACAATGATATATAATAATCTGCTACATATACCAGCAACTAGTGGCAGGGCTGACGTATGCATGTATGATGCGTATCTACGGCCTGCAATTTTTCGTGGAAATAAAGGGCGACAGTCTTCCAAACAAAACATACAGCTGCATTCAAGTCTGATGCAAATCAAACAGATGACTCCACGTCTGTAGTGTGAATAAACAAATAACATTCGGTATGGTCTATATTTATATATAGCACTTGACATTTTAAATATTACACATCCTATACTTCGAAAAAAAAAATGCAATATATTTAAATACACAGGAGGCCGTATTAAATGAAGAATATGGCGTTAATATAAAACAAATATACTAATTTAATTGACGGCAGTATTACTGCTGCTAATCCAAAACTGCATCTATTTACAAAACATGTAGAGTATATTTCACTGTCGATTTCTTGCTCAACAGCAAAGTTGCAATTCTCCCAATTTTCGATTTATTCATCGTTTCGAGGGTTAATCTCGACAGAAGACGTACTCCGTGTAGCTGGTCCAGATCTTGTCCTCGGTCGGGTCGTTGCTCGCATAGGCGCAGGTGCCCGTGGAGCTGCAGGCCACCATGTGGAAACCGACCTCGGTCAGTCTATCAAACGCCTGCTCCAGGAAATTAAACTTAAGGTAATAGCGCGACGTGTACCTCTCCGGGGGTCTGTCCGGGTCTCTGCTCTCATTCAAAGTATCCCCGAAAACCTCTTTGGCAAGAGATGTCTTCCCACACACAGTAATCCGTGCAACCCTACGGAATTTCGCATCGCTCTGTATATCTCTGCCGATGGTATAGGACCCCCGGTATCCGATCGTTATGTAACCGGACTTTCTGGACTCCGATGATGGGGAGCGCGCATGGATTGCCGCCGGGGACGCGCCGGAGCCCCCCACCGCGCACAGGAGCGCAGTCTCCTCGGGGTCACTGGGACAGATATCCTCGCTGATCGAGTTGTCCTTGCTCATTTTCGGGGCAAGGAGCTTGGATAGTTCGCGGAGCTGAAAGAAATCGGCTTCTCTTTGCAGCCTGCATTTTTCCGGAAAGTAATCGGGCAGGACGAGGGTGAGGTCCCGCAGGTAGTCCAAGATGTATCGGAACAGAAAGCCGTCCCTGTCCAGGAAGTAGCGTCCCTTGCTGTCCCGGGGCAGATCTTGGGGGGCTTTCTGGCTGAACATAGTCCAAAGAAGAGAGTCCGGCACAGCTATTAAAGTTCTATGCCGAGTGACGTAAACCTGACCTCCAACGTTGAGCTCGATGATTTCAGAAAAGGTGGAATTGTTGCCGTTGGACAGTCCACGTGCGACGCCCTGCAGAGCCATTTCTGCGCTATGGAAACACAGGCAGGAAATGTCAGGACAGTGGGAATGAGCATTTAGGGGTTTGTTTATGTACCCTGAATGGGCTGGTGAAGGAGGAGGGACAAGGCGGCTCATGTGAATGGGAGTTGAAGGGATTAACTCATTCCTTGCATTCCGTGAAGAAATATGCATCCATGTAAAACAATTCGTAAGTTCTTTATAGGATGATAATTCTCCCACGCAACTAACAAGTTATTTCTGTTGACTTTTAACGACAATAGGTTTATATTTTATTTTTTCTTAACTTAAAATCATACCAAAACAACTGGAATAGTACCTGGGTGAACCACAGACAAAACACAGTCCGTCCGTCCATCCATCCATCCATCCTTTTCAACCATCAACCCAACTTTCAATCGCTAATTATCTTGCATAGAGTTGAGGGGCATAAGAAAAATGCATACTAAAATATTTTTTAATTACTCCTGTACACAACGCAAGGACGTAGAGCGAGACCAAATTCTTGTGTACAATTAATATGGTTAAATTACTTTTCACTTGCATACACAGAAAAATGAGAGAACGAAGTTCAAACTGTTACAGTAAAATTGTGAAAATGTCAAAGCGCCATCTAGTGGAATTAAAATGCATGCACGTGTTTTGCTCGTTTCATTCTAATTAGTATATTATCTCAGAAATTTGCCCGAAATTTGGAGAGGCGTATCTCTGCAGCCAGGAGCCGAATGTCGAGTAGGAGGAGCAATGTGGCACACAAACACACACACACATACATAATACACTCACTGGCCACTTTATTATTTACACGTTCAGAAATGCCTTCATTCTTGGTGGCATGGATTCAACAAGGTGTTTGAAACACTCCTGAGACTTTGGTCCATGTTGATATGATAACAGATTTGTCGGCTGCACCCTCACGATATGAATATTCCGTTCCACCACATCCCGTAGCTGCTCTACTGGATTGAGATCTGGTGACTGTGGAGGCCATTTGAGTACAATGAACTCATTGTCATGTTCAATAAAGCAGTCCGAAGCGATATGAGCTTTGTGACATGGTGTGTTATCGAGCTGGAAGTAGCTTTCAGATTCTAGTCTCCCCAGTATACTTTGGTCATAAAGGGATGAACGTGGTCAGAAGCTATACTCAGGCTGCCTGTGGTATTACTACGGGGCCCAAAGTGAGCCAAGAAAATATCCCCCACACCATTACACCATCACCACCAACCTGAATTGCCAGTACAAGGCAGGATGGATCCATGCTTTTAAGTTGTTTGTGCCAAATTCTGACCCTACAATCTGAATGTCGCAGCAGACCAGGCCATTGTCCAGTTTAGGTAAGCCTGTGTCCACATGCCCATCTTCAACAAGGTTCAATGTGTTCTGCATTCAGAGATGTTCTTTTGCATACCTTGGTTGTAACGAGGGGTTATTTGAGTTACTGTTGCCTTTCCGTCGGTTTGTATCGGCCGTTCTTCTCTGACCTCTGCCATCAACAAGGCATTTTCACCCAGAGAACTCACTGAATGCTATTTTTTTGCCCCATTCTCTGTGAACCCTAGAGATGATCGCATATAAAAATCCCAGTGGATCAGCAGTTTCTGAAACACTCATTCTAGTCCATCTGGCACCAACAACCATGCTACAGTCAGAGTCACTAAAATCACATTTCTTCCCCATTCAGGTGTTTAATGTGAACATTAACTGAAGCCCCTGACTCGTTGCTGCATGATTTTATACATTGTGCTGCTGACATTTGATTGGCTGATTAGATATTTGCTTCAAACAAGCAGTTGAATAAATGTACTCAACAAAATGGCCATTGGGTGTATATAGCCAGGGTTGGTCAATCCCATGGGTGACATATGCAGCCGCTTAAGGCGCCAGCTTCTAAAGGCACCGACTTACCAGCTGATTTCACTTGCATATGGTGAGTACTGAACATGTTTTGCTTGCAGCCTTAGAAGTACTTGTGCCCTCCGTGGGTCAGGCTCAGCTCAGCTCCCGATTTCACTTCGTCTTGTACGCCGCGCTGTGGTGGTGAGGCGGTGAAACGATGTCACGGGCACTGTTAGGGCTAGCAGGGTGACCAAAACAAGCATTGTAAATGGCGAAAGAGGTAGACCAATATTTCAAATTGAGCAAAGATTGTGAATAGTGTCATCAGAAGATTTTTTTTATTGCATACACAAACATGCAATAGTATCAAAACAAATTTTGTAGTACAGATATTCTGTATAGAAATTAAATTTCTGTTTCACGTCCGGCAGCTGTGCGTTTAAAAACGTAAAAATCTTTGCGCGTACTGTTCCCCGTAATCAAAAATAACGCAATTAAAGTTAACGTGATCTAATCTAATGACGCCTTATGACGATGAATCTATGATGCACCTATTTTATAGGATATTTTGATTGATTGTGCTAGGGCTGGCTCTGTCTGCATTTGTAAAAGAAATCCCAGAAAAATAACTCGATTAAATTGATATTTTCTTTGCGGACACTCCTTAATCTACAATCTGTGTGGTCTGTGAGTATTTCCCCAACAATAGACTCTCAGTTCTCTCTTGGACTTCATGAAAATTGTCTCCAAAGCGAATAATGATTCTTCCATGGTTCTCTATTATACCTGCATGAGCAAACACACATATTTATTCCTCCACACACACTGGAGGTCCGAAGATGGTTCCTCATTGCCTTGTGTGTGAATTCCCACCATTTCCATACTACACAGAACAGTACCCAACTGTATTCTCAAATTCATTGTTCAAAAAAAAAACCCTTCTGCTTTTTATCCCACTTCAAAGCATTGTTTTTGCTGAGCTTTTTCTCAGTGTCTTGCAGTGCTGTCATTCTGAAATGTTAAATTTAGTTTTGTAACGGGAGGAACATCAGGGTATTGTAAAGGGTGATAACACTGATTTAATTACAGTCCTTTTTCCTCAGTCCTTTGATGGGAAACTCAAAAGTTGTGCAGCAATATCAACATTCAGCTTTCAGTTGCCAAGATGCTAAAAATGATGAACTTGACTGTATCTCTCGGTGAGAGAAAGTGAAAGACTGGTGTCGTTGTTTTTTCGTTGTGGACTTCAGGACAGTGAGCAGTTCTCTGAAAAACATCCATTGACCTCAAATGAGGCCCTCTGTAGATGATATTCATACATTTATACAGACAAACCGTTATAAACTCCTCAAATGAAAATCAGTGTCTCATCCCTTTCAGGCAGAGTTGCATTTAAATTAATCATTTCTCAGTGCAAACATCAGAATCAGAACTCACTTTATTTTCAGCATGTACTGTACAAACATACCAGAATTGTTTGTGGTCCAATGCCAAGCATGAAGTACATAACAACATTACAGAAGACGCCGTATAAGACTTCTTAAGACAATAAATTAACATAAGAACCAGTGCAAGACCCAAAAACAATGTAGTGCAAGTTGAAACAATATTGTGTGTATACCATGAGGGAAGATGTCAGACAAAGGGAAGAGGGACATTGTCTTTGGGAGCGTGGATTGCACCTTGGTGACGGATTACTGAGGCACTAGGCAAGTTTATTTAGGAGCTGGATGGCTACGGAGAAGAATCTGCAGAGATGATGTGAGGTCCAGGTTGTGATACACTTGTACCTCCTCTGTGATGGCAGTTTGGTGATGAGGTGACTACCTGGGTGGATGGAATCAACAGCAATCTTCCCAGCTCTCCTCTTGGCCCTGGCAGTGAACAAGTCTTCTTGTGTAGGCCGCTGACAGCCTGGGATTTTCTCAACTGATCAGACCACACATTGTAATCTGGTCTTGGAGGCAGCAAGAGACTCGGAGGTGATGGAGGATGTCGTGACACTCCCAGGGATGGTGATGAGTTGAAGTTCAGCAGGCTACATTGGGAGATTGTTGAGCTTCTTGAGTTGATGTAGGAGGAACAGTCATTTCTGGGCTTTCTTGGTGATGGAGGAGACTTGCATGTCCCACATCAATGTCCTGGTGATGCTGGTCCCCAGGAATGTGAATGACTGGACCATAGACACGGCCGGGCCATTAATATCCAGGGGAAGGCAGACAGGGAGCGGGCGGTGGGAGTCGACTCTCATTTCTCTGTCTCGATCACATTCATTTTCAGGTTGCTCCTTATGCACAATTCTGCAAGATGGCATGTTTTGCATCACTATAATACTCATGATTGTCTTGAGCTAGACACCTTTTTATATATAAAATTTTTATATATGCAATCCTTAAAACATAAATAGACTGTTTAACAAATGGAATTTTTACCCATCATATTCCATTATACCGATGTGATTGGTCTTGTCACGTCTCACGGAGCACGGAGCGCAGACAGAGGTGCAGGAGACAGGTAGTCGGGGAGAACACGGGGTTTATTGGGAGCAGGATCAGCAGGGACAGGCAAAACACTGGGTAACATTACAATGACCGGACT